>OX438800.1:23080085-24280085 GCA_949316475.1 Hypomecis punctinalis | reverse complement strand
ATTATCGCGAATGCAGGTCGAAGCTATTTCTTGTCCGGCTGTATTCGACTTTGCTGAGGTTGCGCGTAGGCAAGCGAGCGATAAGCAGTTGGACGTAATGAAGAATAGTAATTCGAAACTGATAAATATATCGGTGCCCACATGCAGCGAACCTATAGTTTGTCACATGGGAAGCGATAAAGCGAGACCTTATTTACCGAAGGAATTTAGGCGCATGGCTTACGAAAGTGTTCATAACCTTAGCCACCCAGGCATTAGAGCGACTAGGAAGTTAGTAGCTAGTAAATATTTTTGGCCCGGCATGAACAAAGATGTCGGCCTATGGGCTAGGTCGTGCATGGAATGCCAAAAGTCTAAAGTACAGAGGCATACCATGTCGGCATTAGGGCAATTTGCGAAGGTAGACAGGATGTGTCATTTACACATAGACATAACAGGTCCATTTTCAATCTCTGAAGACGGTTATAGGTATTGTTTGACTATGATAGACAGACAAACAGGTTGGCCTGAAGCGTTCCCAATTAAAGATATTTGCGCTAAAACAGTAGCTAAATTGTTGTATGAGGGTTGGATTACTAGACATGGTTGTCCAGTCAAACTGACCAGTGACCAGGGGAAACAGTTTGAATCCAACTTATTTACGCATTTAGCGAAATTTTTAGGTATAGAAAAAATTAGGACTACGCCATATCATCCTCAAAGCAATGGTGCCATAGAACGTTGGCACCGATGTTTCAAAGCCGCACTAATGGCAAGGCTAGGAGACAGCGGGTCATCGTGGATTGATGAGATGCACACGGTGATGTTCGGTCTAAGGGCAGCACCACGCAGCGATACAGGGGTAAGTGCCGCCGAACTCACGTACGGCAGAACTTTAAGGCTACCTGGAGAATTTTTCGAGTCTTCAGATGTCAATATCACCGACGGCGATGGTTACGTGGAGCACTTAAAGAAGGTAATAGATAGTTTGCGCCCAAAACCAGTCGCCCAAAGGGATTCCAGAACTATTTTCGTGCACCCAGAGCTGAAGGTATGTAAAAAGGTGTCTGTGAGGAATGAGTTGTTACGGAAATGCCTCCAACCGCCTTACGATGGACCGTATACCGTAGTAAAGCGATTGGATAAAGGATATATTGTGCAATTGCCAGGCAGACAATCACTCATATCCATAGACCGCCTCAAACCAGCATTTATACTGGATTTCGAAAACTGTAGCAAAGAGCCGGCGAGGACGGTAGAAAATACCGAGAAGAGGCCTATGTCCAGCAGGGAACAGATTGATGATAACGCTGAAAGTAAAGATAGGTTAAAAGTTACACGCAGCGGTCGAATAGTTAAGTTTCCCAAGAAATATTTGTAACTGTTTTTAATGCTAACTACACGTAGTAATTTAGCAAATTATGTTCAAAATAATGTTGTAATTGTAAATAACCTAGATTTACCAGGCATAACTATAAAATTACTAACTAAGCATAATAAGTTATAAAGATTTCGTACACTTACAGCTAAGCGATGCGACACCGCAACGGCAGCTTAATAAAGCGGACATCACGTACGCCGAGCTGTATCGCATTGCGAAGCATAGCTTATTGTGAAACGTAGACTTTAAGTATAGTTAGTTATCTTATTAAGCATTAGTTTTAGAGATCACGTAGATAGGTAAGAAGTATTAGGAATTTTAATCACTAATAATTGGACAGCATCAGGCAGCTGTTGTTTGAATTTATATTTCGTTTTTGTTGGAACTGAACATGGGCAACCCAGAAAGTAAAGAGGAAAAGAAGGAAGAGGTGATCATAGCCCAAAATGGAGCCAACGATGCCACGCAGAGCAACTGGCAGCAGCGGATTGAAGTATACGGAACAGCGGTTATCAGTCTGACGACAATTCTGCTCCTGGTGGCTGTCTACATCCTGTACAAGAGATGTAACAAGGGCGTGAAGAAGTGGGCGCGGAGAGAGCTGAGTACAGTGACCGTGTTGTCACCCGATAAAATTGGACAGCAACCGGTCAACGCAACAGCGGCAGCGACCCCACAAGTGGTGACGTTCCAATAAAAGCGAAATTAAAAGTATTTGTTGTACATGTATAAAAAAAAATAGTGTTCGCTTGTAAATCTTGTAATAATGTTTTTGTTCTAAGTGGAGCGTAGGTAGCGCGTCTCGGGTCACAACGGGCCGTCCGGCCAGCGAGCGAATGCTGACGTGATACTTACGCTACGATAAGGCTCATCGACCGACTGCGTGTAGTGGCATAGTGTGTAACGTATAGGGATGTAGGTACCTAATATTAAGTTTATTTTATGTAATTTTTTTTTTTTTTTTTTTAAATTTGGGGTGGTGTGATGTAGGTGCACTGGCGTTAGGTTTCGCCGACGTTGCGTGTAGAGTACACAGCGCCAGTTACCCCGCGCACGCCACCTCGAACGGACTCGCTTTTAATCTGCCAATAGTATGAGAGAACTTCAGCTGGCGACTTTTATTTTATCCGTACACCTATCCCGGTAGGCGAACACATTAAGTGCCTAGCGCAGTAGAGATAGTGACATCATCCACTAAAGCTTATATGATGTATAGACCTAATCATACAAGTAGGCGGATGTGAAGTTACAAGCTACAAGCTGCGCAATATCCAATCCTAACCGAAGCTCACATATAGCTCAGCACGCTCCTACGGCCCAAGCTATCTCTCTGATTAACGGCTTTCTTGCTCACCACTCTGATTTAGATATTTTTAACATAAAATATGACTCATATGTAAGAATTTATATGCATTATTTAAGTTTTAATTAATTACTATTGTATTAACGTTACTGACTTTAGTTTGCCCGTTTTTGTTTGTTTGTGTCCATTTTGCCTTATTATTCTTTGTGACATATTATTTTAATTATTTGACATTTATTTAGATTATTTGACATTTATTTTGATTAATTGACATTTATTTAGATTATTTGACATTTATGTAGATTATTTTGACATTTATTTAGAATATTTTGACATGTATATTATCTCTATACTGAATGAAAATTGTAAAATACCCAATGACTCGTCATGCGCTTTGGCGTTGCTGTAAGCATGATGAGGAAATGAAATAAATAAATAAAAATAAAATAAATAGCGTGTTGGTTGCGTTTTGCCCAGCTTGTAGTAAACTTCACACCTGCCAACTTGTATGATTTGGCCTATTTAATTTATACATAAAATGCATTGACATATCAAGTACTATAGCTGTTGGTAGGTATCCACATAGCTGTTGGTAGGTATCCACAATAATAGTGGTAGTGGAAGTTCGTGGCGCCATCTTTGGGGAAAAATCTAATTATTTCGATCAAAGTCATATTAATTACGATACGTTCGGAAAATACTAAAAAGTGAAATCATATACCAGTCAAATAAAGATAATATCCATGATGGTACTTTATGTTCTAACAAGGTATATTTTTGTAATAAGTATCTCTTATGTTTTCTATTAATGAAAGACACTATGGTTACTGAGTGAAATCGAGTTTATTTTATGGCTTATATGCGATTACAATAACTTACTATACATGTTACATAATATACAGGATTGTTTTAATCAAAAAGCATTCATTTAGAGGCTTATTCTGTAGGTACAACAAAACTAACAACTTTTGTTCTGCCACTTTTGTCTAAACTCAAAAAAAAAATTGTTGTTCCACAGAAAAATATCGCTCACCCGCGATAAAATATATGGAGAAAAAAAAGAAATCAGCTTTCTTTTTTTTGAGTTTTGACAAAAGTCGCAGAACAAAAGTTAGTTTTGATGTACAGAATAAGCCCCTATTATTAAACGTAAATGTTTCTAATATGATTTTAACTGATACTCATATTTAAAACGAATTGAATAGCTGTCTAAACTATCTAACTGTTTTATTTACTTCAAAGTTCAGTTAGTTCAGTTTTATAGACTTCTTGTTTTCAGATCTTATAAAGACCATAAGATTAGCTTGGACTAAACCGATTTTATTGGAGGTCTATACTGCAGACATATGTCCAACAGTGGACGTTTTATAGCTAAAAAACTTAAAAGGATAGAATTATAATCATGTGATTAATGTTCTTTGTCTAAACTCGTAGGTACAACGTAGAACCAAAAACTTTTCTTCAACGAAGAAATTCCTAAAAACATTTTAGACTAAAGAAAAGACATTCCCAGTGGACAGTAACTCAAAATGGGACCACATTTTCTCGCAAAAAATAAAAAAATCTCGAACACAGATATAATTAAGCGTCTTATAAAAACACCTCGAGCGAATTATCTTAATCCACTTCCATATACCAACTGTCAGGGAAAAGAAAAAGTACAGACCAACAAACTTATCTTCAACGACAAGTAAAACAACTACATTTTTTTTGAGAAACGCGATAGTAGCGCTTTTATTAATTCCAAAAATAAATTTGTTTTGCTTTAAAAAATCCCTCGCTTATCGCGATCCGCAGCGAACAAAGGGGACGGGATATTTAGCATAATGAGTGACATCGCCGAAACGTTTAGCAAAAGCGAGACATCTGAATACACTTTGTCCTAAGTTAGAAAGAGACGGGTGAAGATTTAGAGTATTTTAGAGAGAACAATAACGCAATCTTGTTTCTAGACCATTTCCTTTAATTAGTGGAGAGCAGCAGGCAATTTGTTTGCGTTTGCTTAGATAGCTCTAACAAAGGGTTTGAGATTAGTTTCAGCTTTGATGGTTGATGTTAGATAATAATCGTAGTGGTCTAGTGGTGGTGACACCCGTCTTTCAGTTGTGAGATCATAGGTTCAAATCCCGGTCTTGTACCAATGAGTTCTTTGCACCTTCTGTGAAACGAATTTCACACCACAGGTTTTTCGGTGAAAGAGAGCATCGTGAGGCAACCGGCGGGCGTGCCTACGTGAATGAATTGGTTCGAGAATCTACCGCAGGATTTAAATAAAAAAACCGGATAAGTGCGAGTCAGACTCGCACACCGAGGGTTCCGTACAAATCCAGAAAATTTGACAAGATTGGGAAGTAAGTTGTTAAAATATAAGTACTATAACCATCGACAAAAAAGTTTTTGTTTTATTTTTTTTCACTTTTCTCGTCATACATCGAAAATTACACATTGTTAAAATAGTTAAAAACCTGTTTTATCATGTGTTGATGAAGTTCTTTTATATGATACCTTACATGATACGATTTACTCACTTTGAATTTTGTGAATTTTGAGGCCCTATTTTTTGTGATTTAAATAAAAATGTACAGTTTTCAGATTTATTCCTATATGTGTACTCTGAGGCAATGCTTTTCGCTAAATTTCATAGTTTTATGTCAACGGGAAGTACCCTGTACGTTTTGATTTTTGTGAGTGTTGAAATATGCGGTTTTTTTACGAAATAAACGTCTCTAACTTTTTTAAACGATAACTGAAAAGTTTTTCTTTTACATTACTGCAAGAGACCATAGATATAGTATACGTACACAGTTTAAATTTCAACTCGATATGAGAGGGAAAAACTGTGGGTATTTTTTGACGAATTAGCACGCTTCAAAGATATATATTGACACCACAGTTAATATCTTTAATTTAACTTTTAATTTAAATTTTTAAGAAGTAGGGTTTGTGGAATTGTTGTCTCTTTGTATTTGGAAGCTTGATATTGGCCAATATCCGTACGCACTTTTTTTGGACTATGAACAGGTTGTTAGTATCTACACTGTTTCCCCAGAGGATATCTTTGTGATAAGCATTTCAAAAATCTGAAGCGAACACAGGATTTGAATCTGCCCCTTCGGATCACTAGCCCGACGCTCTAACCAACTGAGGAGGCGGGCTGGCTCAGTTGGTTAGAGCGTCGGGCTAGTGATCCGAAGGGGCAGGTTCAAATCCTGCGTTCGCTTCAGATTTTTGAAGTCTTACACTGCGCTTGCCGGTAAAGACGAGCCACCGTTAAAGACCAGGTCTCCACTCGAGAACTTTTTGAGAATGTGTCCCCCACCCCCTTGCAATATATGCACAGCTCATAAAAAAAATAGAAGAAAAAGAAATTAGCTTGATTCCAAAAGAAATTAGCCAACGCAAAAAAATGCTTGGTAAGTTACTTTATGTTATAGCTATTATGTGAGCAACATAGTAAAACTTGTTCATAATGATGATCATTCCCTTTCAGTTTAGAATGTTAAAAAATGCGAATAATCCTGTACAGAAACATACAGACACAAACTTCCAACTAATAAAAGTAGAGACAACCAATTCAAACCCTGTCCATATTGAAAAAGGAGAAATTTTAATAAATCGCGGGGAACAGTCGCCATTACGGCGGAATACCTTATTTCATTACGCCATTCCATTAGTAAGATACGCCAAATTCTATTAAACTCTTTTTAAAACAACGCTTGAGCCAGCTTTTATGAAACACACGGGAAATCAAACTCTATGGTAACACAATTAGGTCTAATATCAAGTCAAAATCTTTCGATTAGTTTAGTGTTGTGCAGTGTAGCAAAAAAGGACTACGATAGTTCGGTAACTGCCTCCAATAGTGACGAAAAAGTCATTTGCGAATTAAATATTTAGTGTATGACGGGTATCTTTTAAAAATAACTTAGGAAAATTATTATAAATGTTACAATACCTTGTTATTATTTGAATTATTCACAAAATTCTATCATTTTATTTTATTTTATCGATTATAATAAAATACCTAGCATGTGGACAAATTTTACTATGAAAATTTACGTGGTTTTCACACATTTTAAACTATATATAACGGGACTAAACTCACGTGTAGGAACTGGTGGAGACATAGTGAGCTCAGTGTGCTGGAGTATCCCCGACGTATACCAGGATACCGACGAAGAGGATCTTCAGTGCGCGCCGACACAACAATCCTCTCTACCCGCCCCCGCCCCACCACCGCAACCGCTGTCATCGCGAGCGCTACGCGCCGCAGCCCGCAGTGCATTGCGAGACGGCTCCGCGTGCTAGCACTCGCCAACTTGAGAAAGGTCGCCGAATGCGACCGAAACTATAGTCGTTACGACTATCCCTACACGTGAGTTTAGTCCCGTTATATATAGTTTAAAATGTGGACAAATGCAGTTACCAAACTATCGTAGTCCTTTCTTACTACACTGCACTAAACCGATCGAAAGATTTTGACTTGATATTAGACCTAAATGTGTTACCATAGAGTTTGATTTCCCGCGTGAAAAGCTGGCGACATTTTATTGTCGGACCTAAGCCAATAGACCAAAGTTAAGACCTTAATAGAAAGCTAAAAAGACATTCTATGCTTTTTATTCCGATGTTTGGTTTGATAAATCTTTTCATTTTTAAGTTATGATGGAAAATATATATAAGTGTGAGGTTAAAAATCGTTGTTTTTTGTAAATATTTTTTGAATGACTACACTTACGTAATAGGTGTCCAAGAAATAATAATGGGTCATTAAAATACCTATCAAACAATATCCATCACGAGCTATTTGATGAAATAGAACCCGAGATATAAGCAAATATCTACAACGGTCGGCGGCCATCTTTGTGACGTCATAACTTCTAAAGTCTACCATTTATCGCTTCACGACTACTGGATTTTTGGTCTAAAAGCAATAACGAACACGTACCAGTTACAGGTAAGTATTAGAGATGGCTACGAGAAAATATGAAATGGGTCAGCCGCCTCCTATCCAAATAGGCGTTAGTTTTGCAATCGATAGTCATAGTCAAAATACAGTTACTTACACCATCGTTAGTATCTAAATTCAGTGATGGCATAGATACTATTAATATTATCGATAGTGTCGATACTATCAATACTAACGATGATGTCGACGCTATCGATAGTATTTTTACTAATACTATCGATACTATTGAAATTTGGCAATAGTGTATTATTTGTTTTTGACAATCGATATTGTGGATAGCATTGTCAAAAGTCAAAAGTTTCGATAGCACTATCGATAGTATTCCCAATTTTCAAGGTGATTCATGATAGTATTACCATACTATCGATATCGATATCGATCACTATTGCAACAACACTGGTACAAAGCACAGCTCATCTCTATCCGATGATTTTTGAAACAGAAAGGGTGAACGCGAAAGGGTGTACGATTCTAAATTTAAATTTATGTTTCGGTAGATTCGATCGCGCTTACCGGCATGCGCCATTCGGAATGAAGCGATAGGCTTTTTTAAATATGATTTATTTTTGAGGGTATTTTTAATGTTTCAATTTGATTCGGAACAAATAGATGAATAGGGTTAGCGTTTGAGTTGTTTTGTTGTTTGTAATGACGAGTCGGATTTGTATGTTCACTAATGTTTTAAGGTGTAGATATTATTATATGAAACGGTATTGGTATGCAATTTATACATTTGTATTTATTTTTATTATTGACAGGTTTGTGTTTAACGACATCTTGCTTGCGGTCTAGCTAGAGTGTAGCACGCTTACTTAGAGATAACTGTTTACTTGGGATTTACTGTACTGTACTGTACCAGCCTTTTTAATAGTCCACTGCAGGACATAGGCATACCCACGAAGGGTGATTGGGCCATATCCACCACGCTGGCCCAGTGCGGTTTGGTGGATTCACATACGCCATCGAATTTCTTTTACGGACGCATGCAGGTTTCCTCACGATGTTTTCCTTCACCGAAAAGCCCGTGGTGTGAAATTCCGTATTCCAAGGAATTCATTGGTACGGGACCTGGATTTGAACCCACGACCTCACGATTGTAAGGCGGGTGTCATTACCACTAGACCACCACTGTTTTTTTTTTACTTGGGATTTGAAGACACATATATTGTAGGTACAGAGAAGTTAGTGGAGAGACAGACGTAAGAAATGTGTTCTGGGAAAAACGTCTACAATGAGGCCAATCAGAGTCTGCTCTAAGTACTTCTTCATGACATTTTTATTTAACTTTCGCTAGCTTTATTTTTAGCAAAAAACTTATGTCGCTGTAAAATTTTGTCATCTTTTCTATGGGGGAATGCAGCTGCTTACTTAACTGCCTCAGTGTCCCGTGAAAGAACTTGTGTAAGAAGTCAAGTCCGAAATATATTTTTATTTACATTTAATTACTCTTGAAAGTATTGACTTTCAGGTTTTTTTACGGTGAACAATGAAGTACTTAGGTACCTAATTCTAGGTTCTAGGGTAGGCACCGCCTACTCGTGCCCTTCGTAGATACGCCCATGAGTAGTGCCGCTTATGGGCGTAGCATCAGAATCCAAGATACATTTCGGGTCGCTGCGCCAACAAAGATAGATAGATCAGCGTTAAATAAATCATCGTTTTACAACAAAAAGGCAGGTGTCACATACAAAGCGAAACATTAGGGCTGTCCGGAACAATACGAGCGGGCGTTATTAGCTGAACAAACATCACGAGGGGCGAGGTGACCCTACCGACCACTCCTATTGAGGTTTTGAGATTCGTTCTATTTACATTTTTAAACGACTTCCAGAAAGAAAGAGGTTCTACGTTCGTCTGTGTGTTTATTTTTTTGTGCGTGTTCAACGATATTTTTGCCATGGTCCTATTTAAATTTTATCTTATAAAAAAAATCAGCAATAATGGTAAAAATGTATAACATAAATCAATTTGAGCGAATTATTTGAATATTGTTTACGATGGAAGTCGGTTTTGCAATTGTTTTCCGAAAAATAATTTTTCATACAATATTTCACAATTAAACTTGTCGGAAAAGTAGAAATACCTAGTTTAGTTTTATTTTCGTGTTTTTGTAGCGTTTTTGAGTCGCTCGTATATAGGTACGTAACGTTTGACAATAGACAGTTATTTATTAAGACAAAAATAAAATTAAACAAAACAAAGCAAACACAGCAAAAAAAATAAACAGCATAAACAATTAATCTTAAATATTTTACAAAGTCATCCTAATTACTTTTTTTTTACAATGTTCATAGCCAAATAATTTATTTACACAAAACTTAAATAACATTTCATAAACTTAATTATATATTACAACTACTACACTAAATGTACGGTGAACAATGAAGTACTTAGGTACCTAAGTACTTACTTGATTTTATTTTTGTCACAACCCGGTCACACCTCAGTATATTATGCTGATGTGGGACCGGGACCGAGCATATTATGCTGGTTGTGGACCAACCTGCGCTGGTCTTCTGAAGGGACCGTCCCATGCGAATATTAAAACAAAAATCAATATAGTTATTGTTGGAGCTACAGCGAACAAACATAATTAAAAAAGCATACCCATTTTAGCAAATATGTTGTTCGCGCCACACCAAAACCCGATGCTTTATGTCAACTGACTTTTTTAAGATAAGATAAGATAAAGTTTATTGTCAAACTGTGTTACATTATAAGGTCTTAGTTCTAAAAAGTGCCAACAGTTTGGTCCATAATGAACATACAATATTTAAATAGATTGTTACAAAAAATGTCAATAAAATTTCATTATAAAATGTCGCAAGAATTAACATTATGAAAATCAATAAAATCAAATTCTAAACCATGCATCATAATCTAACAATAACTTCCAAAATATAACTACTAAAATGTGTCATCCAAAAACTCTTGCACCTTATAATATGCTTTTGATGCTAGTAAACTAAACAGCTTCCTTTTAAATTTAGCCACACTAACAGACTCCAATATGATTTTTGGTAAATGATTGTATATTACCGGACCCATACCAATAAATGCCCCCACCGAAACATGCAGTTCTCCGACTTTGCACATAACATGCTAATAATAACCGAGCAGATGAATTCTCCCAACTCGAAGTAGGTACGATTCGTTCGATTTCTTTGCTCGGTTTCGTTTATTTCGGGTGAATAGTTCTGGACATTTAAACTGCCAGAAGCCTTATTACGTGGCAAGACGGTCGAAGCAACTGATATTATATCTAATGCATTGACTATAATAAGAGTACGAGTTTGCAAAGCAATTGTCGTTTTGTTAAGGCACCCACATCACTCCAACATTAGGGTTGTCCCTCATAAGGGTTGCGTACTTTCCTTCTGTAGATTATTTGATGAAAATTATAC
This sequence comes from Hypomecis punctinalis, assembly GCA_949316475.1. Classification (NCBI taxonomy): domain Eukaryota; kingdom Metazoa; phylum Arthropoda; class Insecta; order Lepidoptera; family Geometridae; genus Hypomecis; species Hypomecis punctinalis. The sequence goes on along the minus strand of OX438800.1, from coordinate 24,269,049 downwards.
ATGAATATTAAAAAATATATAAATAATTATATTATTATAATATAGGTATTTATTAATACTCAATATTTCGTCATTTATTTAAACACATGAAACTCTAAGGTTTATTAAACGTAAAAGTTTAATGGCAACATCAAAAAACACATTTTAATAACGTTGTCTTTTTAAATTAATATCTTAATAAGTACTTAAATACATTATTTAATTATTTCATGTCAATATACAATTATTCCAAATATGTACATGTCAAAAAGAATTCAATACAATAAAAAATAATCGTCAAGTTGGTACTTGTCACGTACAAAAAAAACATGTCAAAAAAGCCCCTAGCGCGTACTTAAGTACTTAAATAGTATAAAAAATCCAAAGGTGTGTTTGTTGGTTATATAGTTTGTTTGTTACTATTTTACGCAGCAGTAGAGCAAGAGATCAATCTAATTTCTTACATCGATTTAGTTCAACGGTCCGATAATTTAATAGATTACTTTTTATCTCGAAAAAACAAAGGATTCCTAGGGACAAAACCAAAACAAAAATATCACACAGGCAAAGCGAGCAAAAAAATTATAATATCGCCAAAACCATGATATTTTTACCCTGTATTTCACTTTTATTATTATATTATAAAGTTTACAACACACACTAAATAATAATATAAAAAAATAATGAAAGTAATGGAAAATCGTAGCCAAAAAACTAGAGGCAGCCCTACGCGTGAGTTCTCCGCAGTTGACAATGGCCCGACTCGAATAGTTATCTATTTAAACCTGGATTAGCACTCGATAGCCCGTGATTAATGCTCTACCCGATGGACGGTAGCGTTCGCAACACTAGAACATCAATAAAAAGAAAAAAAGAAAAAAAAACTATATCGTTGAGAAAAACCGGGCAAGTTCGAGTCAGGCTAGCACATCGAGGATTCCGTACAAACACATTGTTAAAATAATTAAAAACCTGTTTTGGCATGTGCTAATGAAGTTCTTTTATATGACACCTTTCATGATACGATTTACTCGTTTTGAATTTTGAGCCCATATTTTGTGAATTTTGAGGACCTATTTTTTTGTGATGCAAATAAAAATGTACAGTTTTCAGATTTATTCCTATATGTGTACTCTGAGACAATGTTTCTCGCCAAATTTCATAGTTCTATGTCAACGGGAAGTACCCTGTAGGTTTTGATTTTTTGAGTGCTGAAATATGCGGTTTTTTACGACATAAACGTCTAACTTTTTTAAACGACAACTGAGAAGTTTTTCTTTTACACAACATCAAGAATTTATCAATATACGTATACAGTTTAAATTCGATATATTTACGCGTTCTCGAGATAAAGAGTCTTGACATACACACAGACGGACAACAAATTGATCCTATATGGGTTCAGTTTTTTTTTTGAGGTACGGAACCCTAAAAATGCTTCTTCCTTTTACTAAGCCCTTGATCGACATACGAAATAAAACCGCGGGTTAAATGTTTTCTCTGTGGTTATACCGTTATACCTCACAGTATACCTAATCACAGAGAAAACTTTAGGACCGTGGTTTTATTTTTTACGTCGATCAGGGACTTTAGTGTTACAGCACTACAAGTTAATTGGTAGGGAATACCCGCCTAGAATAATCTAGTGGTTCGAGGGTGAAATAAAATATTAGAGTAACACATTTAATAAAAAATAACCCTATGTAATCATTTTAATAATGTTTTGTCACAGCCGGGCACAGAGACTGTAGCTTAATAATTTTGAATCGCAAATCCTTCGTAACACCTTCGTCATGCGGACCGCTACGGTTTGAAATGCCCTACCTCCGTCATTGTTTACGGACAAATACAATATGAATATCTTTAAGACAAGAATTAGGTTTCTTCGCTTTCCGTTAGGCGATTTGGTAGCCAAATGAGCCCTATTCTGTATTAAAAATTGCAATACTTACCTACATAAACTCGTGGAATAAAAGTCTAACTTAGCAATGTACACATTTCAAGCCCAAATTCTTTGGCTTTAAAAATATTCAATAAATTATGGAATAATTTAAAAGATATCGAAAACGGAAACTGTTTCATAAAACTACTGAAAAGTGTCTTACTAACCAAATGCTATTATTATCGTGAGTTTTACCATAATGTGGAACGCTTTGTTTGATGCTGTCTTCCTGCTAAAAGTACAACGTGGGCATCTTCAAATCCCGAGAAAACAGGTATCTTCTAGGTAAGCGTGTTACACTCTAGACCGCATATCGCTTAACATCAGGAAGTATGTAGCCTAACTCAATCCTATACGAAATAATAAAATTATAACTATATTATCACATCAAATATACGAGAAATTACTTGAAATAAAAGTAATACTAAGCAGCCCAGCGATTACTTCCATTCAACTTTTTGATAGAGAAGATTGATGTTTTTTATTTAACTTTTATTTTGTTATTTTGTGATTTTTCTGCCATCGGTACTCAGCTTCATACGTAGAGGCGGGCTCGCGGCGTATTCGCAGCGAAGCGCGGAAGGCCGCTGCGCTCAACAGATAGTGGATTAACTGAAAACTTAATTTATTGCTTTTTAAAGGTTTACTTGTAATCAGCCGACTTGTGTGCGGTTAAAATAATTTTCAAATATCAAAGTATAGTCCTAGATTTCTTTATAGGAAAAATGTTGAATATTTTGTCTATAAACTCATCAGGAGATTTTTGAGCAATGGGATAATGATATGATTAAAAATATTTTCATACCAGCTGCTTGAAAATGACTCATTATATGTCGTACAATCTTAACGTTAAACAAGTCATTATTGTCTTAACACAATCTCGAGGGCTATGGCAGGTCAATAATGTTGTATAAAACTAGGGAGTAAAGTGACTTACATTAAATCCAGAAACATACTATCGGACGCGGCTGACGGACGCGACTGACAGCCGCGACCGAAGCTCGAGACATACTATCGGACGCGGCTTACGGACGCGACTGACAGCCGCGACCTAGACTATGAAAGTACACTGAGCCGTGCACACTATCGGACATAAGTCGCGGACGTCTTCGGACGTCCGAGAGCGATCTGGCACACCGGATCTCTTAAGACTGTGCACATTGCTAAGTCGCGGCTGTCAGTCGCGTCCGTAAGCCGCGTCCGATAGTTTGTTTCCGGCTTTAGCAATGTGCATCCGGTGTGCCAGATCGCTCTCGGACGTCCGAACGCTCAAGGTCGTCCGAAAGTGACGTCCGCGACTTATGTCCGATAGTGTGCACGGCTCAGTGTACTTTCATAGTCTAGGTCGCGGCTGTCAGTCGCGTCCGTAAGCCGCGTCCGATAGTTTGTTTCCGGCTTTAGCAATGTGCATCCGGTGTGCCAGATCGCTCTCGGACGTCCGAACGCTCAAGGTCGTCCGAAAGTGACGTCCGCGACTTATGTCCGATAGTGTGCACGGCTCAGTGTACTTTCATAGTCTAGGTCGCAGCTGTCAGTCGCGTCCGTAAGCCGCGTCCGATAGTTTGTTTCCGGCTTTAGCAATGTGCATCCGGTGTGCCAGATCGCTCTCGGACGTCCGAACGCTCAAGGTCTCCGAAGGTGACGTCCGCGACTTATGTCCGATAGTGTGGACGGCTCAGTGTACTTTCATAGTCTAGGTCGCGGCTGTCAGTCGCGTCCGTAAGCCGCGTCCGATAGTTTGTTTCCGGCTTTAGCAATGTGCATCCGGTATGCCAGATCGCTCTCGGACGTCCGAACGCTCAAGGTCGTCCGAAGGTGACGTCCGCGACTTATGTCCGATAGTGTGGACGGCTCAGTGTACTTTCATAGTCTAGGTCGCGGCTGTCAGTCGCGGCTGTCAGTCGCGGCTGTCAGTCACGTCTGATAGTATGTTTCGATCTTAAGAACGTCTGATTCCAATGAAAATGTCTTAACTTAGAACATCGTAAAGAGGTTTTAATTTGTAAAATCGAATAAAACCTCTATTCATTGCACGGCAACGAGCATTGTAAGGTTTTATATGATTTTATAGAATAAAATCTCGGAAGTGCCCGTATCAGTTCGATTTTATGGAACAAAATCTCATTTCAATACCATGTAATCGTGCTGACCTTGGACTTTTTTCACGTAGTATATATATTCTATGTTTTATTATGGATTTGTGTGGAATTCTATGACAATTCGTAGGTACATTCTATTTTGTTTCATTTTGTTGTAAACATTACGGAAGTACCTACACTAATGAGTTCATGACGTAAGTATTACTCATATTCCTGAGGTTTTATTTTCTCGAAGTAAAAGTAAAAGTAGGGTATGCACCACTAGGACCAAGACTGTCTTCGTCTTGGGCGACTTGAATCCTTTGCTATAGCATTTTAGGCAAAACAAAAAAACCGGACAAGTACGAGTCAGGCTCGCACACCGAGGGTTCCGTACAAATCCAGAAAATTTCACAAAATTGGGAAGTAAGTTGTTAAAATCTCTATATTATATCAACGATAAAAAAAAAATTATTTCACTTTTTTCGTCATACATCGAAAATTACACATTGTTAAAATAATTAAAAACCTGTTTTAGCATGTGCTAATGAAGTTCTTTTATATGATACCTTACATGATACGATTTACTCACTTTGAATTTTGAACCAATATTTTGTGAATTTTGAGGCCCTATTGTTTTGTGATTTAAATAAAATGTACAGTTTTCAGATTTATTCCTATATGTGTACTTTAAAACAATGCTTCTTGCCAAATTTCATAGTTCTATGTCAACGGGAAGTACCCTGTAGGTTTTGATTTTTGTAAGTGTCGAAATATGCGGTTTTTTACGACATAAACGGCTCTTACTTTATTAAATGATAACTGTGAAGTTTTTCTTTTAAAAAACTGCAAGAGACCATAGATATACGTATACAGTTTAAATTTTGACTCGATATCTTTACGCGTTCCCGAGATAAAGAGTCTTGACATAGACACAGACGGACAGACGGACAATATCCATGATCCTATAAGGGTTCCGTTTTTTCCTTTTGAGGTACGGAACCCTAAAAATAATATCTATGTTCTTAACAATAAGAATATATCTATATACGTTGATTAATAAACAAGTAGTGCTCATAATGTCAAAGTCGAATTGTTTATTACAGTTTGCATGTTACATTAGTGGTATAAAAATAATCATGGCTCAATACAAACTGTAAAAGATCGACGCGCGCGACTGATCTTAACCGACTGTAAAAAGAGTGTATTTTTCTTAGTTTTTATTTGTCAAAGGTAAGGTAATTTTCGACGTAGTTATCATCCCATCTGCTACATCCGCTGGTCCTTCGAGCCGGATCTGAACCAGCGACCTATGGATCCGGCTCGAAGGACCAGCGGATGTAGCAGATGGGATGATAACTACGTCGAAAATAAAACTTTAAAATATGAACACTAAAACTTGGGATTTATTTCCGATCCGTCAAGTTGCAGTTAACAAAAATATTACACAGGCAACGCGCGTCGTGCGCGTGGAGGAGCGCAGCGACGACTGATGTACTCCCACCTATGGGCTTGCAAATCGGTCTCCACGCGCACTTCGCCTATTACCTTTGACAAATAAAAACTAAGAAAAATATCACTCTTTTTACAGTCGGTTAAGATAAGTCGCGCGCGTCGATCTTTTACACAAACTAGCCTACTCAAGGCGTGGTATTAATAAAATCAAATTAATATTGCATAACTAAAAGTCTAAAATTATATTTAGTCATAGCGTAATTTCTAGGATACATGTGATATTTACAACAGAGCTCTGCCGTGGCTCAGATGATGTGTTAAATTTTGTATTCTGGTTGTTTAAGCCGTTTAGCCATATCAGAGGCCTTTATGCAGCTTAAAAACGAACACTATACTCTACAAAATTTAACTTGATCTCTGCGACAGCTGTCAGAAAAATCACGCCTATGAAGTCCTAAATTTCGTAATAGTACAGACAGTACCTGTCAATGTCATACTTTATGGACATGCCGATTAGTGATGGGCGACGAATGATCGTGACCACAGAGTTTTAGATAGAGTTTTAATTAAAATATCGATAGTTTATACTGACAATATTTTAAATAAAACTTGATTTATCATTAATTTTATTGTATACTTTACTATCATAACATTTTTTACATGTGTAATTAAATTTAACCCAATTACATGTTACATTAGCATCGATAATAGTGAAAAACGTCGATAAATACTCATCATCATCATCATCATCATTTCAGCCATAGGACGTCCACTGCTGGACATAGGCCTCCCCTAATGATTTCCAATAAGACCGGTTGATAGCGGCTTGCATCCAGCGCGATCCTGCGGTCCTAATAAGGTCATCCGTCCACCTCGTGGGTGGACGACCTACACTGCGCTTGCCAGTACGTGGTCTCCACTCGAGAACTTTTCGACCCCATCGGTCATCAGTTCTCCGCGCTATGTGCCCTGCCCATTGCCACTTCAACTTGCCAATCCGCTGGGCTATGTCGGTAACCTTGGTTCTTCTACGGATCTCCTCATTCCTGATTCGATCTCGCAGAGAAACTCCGAGCATAGCCCTCTCCATGGCTCGTTGGGCTACTTGGAGCTTACTAATAAGGCCCATAGTGAGAGACCACGTTTATGTGCCATAAGTCATCACTGGCAACACACACTGGTCGAAAACTTTCGACTTGAGGCACTGAGGTATGTCGGACGAGAAGACGTTATGCAATTTTCCAAACGCTGCCCAACCGAGTTGGATTCGGCGATTGGCCTCTTTCTTGAAGTCGGACCTACCTAACTGGACTACTTGTCCTAGGTAGACGTACGAGTCAACGACTTCAAGAACCGAGTTCCCAACTGAAATAGGGGTGGGTACAACATGAGAATTACACATGACCTTTGTCTTGTCCATGTTCATTTTAAGACCCACCTGTTGAGAGACTCGATTAAGGCCTTCGAGCATCGTGCTTAGTTCTTCCATCGACTTTGCCATGACCACGATATCGTCGGCAAATCGAAGGTGAGTGATGTATTCGCCATTGATGTTGATGCCGAGTCCTTTCCATTCCAAGAGCTTAAAGGCGTTCTCCAGAGTAGTAGTAAACAGTTTCGGAGATATTACGTCTCCCTGTCTTACGCCTCACTTCAAAGGGATCGCCTTGGAGCTCTCTTCCTGTACTCGAACTGAGATAGTGGCGTTATTATACAAACACTTCAGCACTTCAATGTACCTATAGTCAATACGGCATCGTTGGAGAGACTCAAGCACAGCCCATGTCTCGACCGAATCAAAGGCTTTCTCATAGTCCACAAAAGCCAAGCAAAGTGGCAGGTTATACTCCTCGGTCTTCTGTATAACCTGCCGCAGCGTATGTATGTGGTCCATGGTGCCAAAACCCTTCCGGAAACCGGCTTGTTCGGGAGGCTGGAAGTCATCAAGCCTGCGTTCGAGACGATTCGTAATGACCCTTGAAAACAACTTATAAACATGGCTCAGAAGCGAGATGGGTCTGTAGTTTTTCAATAAGGTGTTGTCACCTTTTTTGAAGAACAACACCACCACGCTTCTGTTCCACGCTTCTGGCGTTATGCCCTCAAGGACGACGGTGTTAAAAAGCTTCTGAAGGACTTTTAGTACCGACGTTCCACCCGCTTTCAGAAGCTCTGAAGTGATTCCGTCGTCACCCGGCGCCTTATTGTTCTTAAGTTGGTTTAGGGCCATCTTAATCTCGTACAGGCTAATGTCCGGGATGTCTTCGGTGAAGTGTCGGGTCAGCTTGGCTCTTGGGTCTTTGGCCGCGCTGTTTACAGGCTTTGTTACCGAGGCGTATAATTGTCCGTAAAACCTTTCGATCTCCTGCAATACCTCTGCCTTCGTTGACGCTATACTGCCATCTTCTCTCTTCAGCTTTGTCAACTGGCTTTGCCCAATAGAAAAATGCCTCGCGAACACTTTGGAGCCTTTGTTCCGCTCTATTGTCTCTTTAACATGTTTAGTATTAAAGAGACGAATGTCGCACCGCACTGATTTTGAAATCTGTCTATTGAGCCGCCTGTATGACTTTGCATCATCGGAAGACTGCAGTCTTAGCGAGCGTCGTTCGGCCATGAGATTTAGAGTATGATCGGTGAATTTCTGAGGTCTATCTGAACGGCGGGGTCTAAAGAATTTAGAACCCACCGTTTGGACAGTTTCTACGAGCCCGTTATTGATCTCGTCCACTGACGCAAAGTTCTCCAGGCAAGCAAAGCGATTTGAGAGCTCGAGCTGAAAGTTCTCGGGGTTTTGTATGTGGGCACGAGAAGGTCGGAGCGTAGACTTTATCAGACGGGACCTTTCGAGTTTAACGTTGATATTCAGTTTGCCTCGGACGATTCTGTGATCACTGCCGGTTTTTACCCTGTGGATCACGGAGACGTCGTTGAATATCCGTTTCTCACTAGTCATGATGAAGTCTATCTCATTTCTCGTGGTACCGTCGGGACTCATCCAGGTCCATTTCCTGCGAGGTGGCTTCTGGAAGAAAGAGTTCATCATGAAGAGTTCCTCTTTCTCCAGAAAGTCTGCCAGCATGTGGCCCCTAGGGTTCCGTTGCCCACATCCAAATTGCCCCACTCTCAACTCATCATCGCTTTTCTTGCCCAACTTTGCGTTAAAGTCTCCCATAACAACCGTGAAGCGGGTCTTAGACGTATGTATGGCCCGACTTACGTCCTCATACATAGTCTCCACTTCATCATCTGGGTGTGACGAGGTCGGTGCGTATACCTGGATGACCTTCAACGAATATCGTTTGGATATTCTGAGTATCAGGTATACAACCCTGCTCGACACACTTTCGATGGTAATGATGTTGTTAACGAGAGACTTGTGAACGAGAAAGCCGACACCACCTTGGGACCGTTGGTCACCTTCCCGGTAGTACAGTAGGTTGCCGGATTTCAAGGTTATCGTGTCCTCGCCCTCTCTACGGACTTCAGATAACCCCATAATATCCCATCGCAACCTACCCAACTCTTCTTCCAGTTCCGCAATCTTCTCATCAGTCCTCATAGTGCGCACGTTATATGTTGCCAGGGCCAGTCGTCGTCGGTTAGGGTGGCAGCCGGATCTCTGCCGGGGATTCTTAGCACCCCTTGCTCCGCCGTTACCGTGGTCGCTGCCGGAACCAGGACTAGCGGAGCTGCCGGGGACTGGGGGCCTGGTTCTATTTTGTGCTATCATATGAGGGGGATTTTGCCCATAATTGCCGCGCTGGGCAAGCGTGTTGGCAATCGCAGGGCGTAGCTCTCGCGACGGGGATGCTGCTGCCCATCCCCGCTCTGTTGCATTTTAGCTACGCTGTTCTGGATGGGTATACCGCCAACTGTCGGTTCCGTAGTACCTCAGTCGGCTCTTACGACACCTGGTACAAGAGGGAGGTGCTATTCTACTCTGCCGGCACCCCACGGCATAAATACTATCGTTACATTATTATGAGTATCTAATTAATATCATAACATTATTTACATGTGTACATACCTGATCTTGAATAATAGTAAGTAAATGAAATCCAATTTCTCACCTTCAACTACTCATTCGATTTCATTACAACATTGTTTGAAAATCGTTTTTTTCCACCACTATCCCAACTCTAAAAATAACAATCTTATCCCGGCCCATATAAACTTGCTTTATTAACACACCTGCACACTTGGTAACTCAACATGGTAATCTCAGATTGAATTTACACCTTCCATGTATTCCATCTCAGCCCAAACTAGGTACATAGGTGTATTTCTCGCATATGTATTGCGACATACAGGCTGAATTACATCAAAATTCAAACATATTTTTGACCGACGAACCCGAGGAGGTACTCAATTCGACGCGTATTTTTTTGTGTATAACCACACATATTTTTTATAGTAGTCCGATTTCAATATTTTTTATTGGAAAGAGTATACTTGAAATTGATCCCATTTAAATTTTAACGAAGTCGGCTGAGCCATTTTTGATAAATCCACAATAATGTGAAACATGCTACATCGATCCGTGCGAAATATTCGCGAATTCTGCTTTGCCTGGGTCTGTCTTCCCGCTAAAGTACAACGTGGGTGTCTTCATATCCCGAGTAAATAGGTATCTTCTAGGTAAGCGTGCTTCACCCTAGACCGCATATCTGCTTAACATCAGGCAGTATGTAGTCAAACGCAAACTTACAAGGAATAAAAAAAATAAAAAAATCTGGACACGGGTGAAGTAGGTCATGCTATTTTTTGTAAAAAAAATAATTATTTAGGTAATCAAAAGTAATGTTCTGTAATGGTACTTTTGATAATCCACTATTTAGAAGGGTAATTGGACCATATTCACTGGTATTTTTAGATTTTTATGCCCTACGCCGGTAAGTTTGGAAAAAGTATAGCTTTAATAACAATCTAAGTGTCTTTGTCAAAGACGCTTAGCAAAAGCGTTGGAAAGTTTACTAAAATTATTTCTAAACGACGTCTTACTTGGAGGAGGCTCTTAAATGTGGCGTATTTCGTTCGCATTTTTATGGACCAATTCCAGTGGCCCTTTTCATTCGACGGCGCATTGCAAAGGATTATGTCGGTAATATATTTATCAATCTATACAGGTATATTCAAAAAGATTTTACTAAGCGAAAAATGTTGATTGAGACCACCGTAAATATTGATCACTTTTTACTATGAAGACATCTCGGTAAACGAGAATCAGTAATTAATCAGCCGTCCTTTACAAAACTGCGATTTGGAATCTACAAATTAAATTATATATTTTTTTTTTACTGTCGTAATCAAACAGCAAACATCCTGTATACGCCTCAAAGACAGTCCACCCAGAGATCCAGATTATGTAAACTATAAGACGGTGGGAGCCACATGTCCCGCCACACCTGTCGACCACCCTGTATAATCCGACAACACACGAATGTTAATTAAATCTCGCTACATACTGTATAGTGAACAGCTCAGCTGGGATTGGAGCTTAACTTAATTTGAATTAAAGCGTATTTTGAGCTCTTGATCTTTTCCCGCTTATTTTCCTTGATAATACATAGAGGAGCCCTATATTGTCCAGTAGTGGCCTGTGGACGTCTTACAGCCACTGTGTAGATATATAGGTAGATGGATTTATTTTAGACAAGCTCACATTTTGAGTAATCATAATAATTTAGACGTAGACTTAGTTTTCTGTTGTGACAAAAATACAGAACATAAAAATATGAATACGAATTATACTAAAATGTAATATTAGGTATATTATAATTTAATTTATATTTCTGTCACAAACACATTTTCGTCGTCGTTTCAGCAATAGGATATTAGCTGCTGAACATAGGCCTAACTTATACTGCTGTGCTAAGATAAAAAGCAAAATTAAAATTAAAAAAAAACACGATTAGAAAGTAATTGAAAAAGAATAAAATAATTTATGAAAAACTTAAACAATAACTTCACGCGAGATAATAATCGTAAAAAAAATTGTAAGTAGAGCTGATCTTTCGGGGATGAATATCGCTCCGTCTCCTTTCCATCGTGGATAAAAATGAGATCTCAAATAAAATAAAAAAAACAAGACAGAACGTCGTTGAACAGTCAAGTGAGGCCGGTTTTTTATACAATGTGGTGAGTGACTCAGTGTTGCGCCGCCATAGTTCTCCTGATAATCCAAGGCGTAGTTTCCTTGTACGTGAGTATGTGTAATTGTGTATGTACACGGCGAGGCGTGGATTTGCCGGCTTTACTTGTTTTGTTCACAACATTCTGTCTTTATTTTTTTATTTGAACTGAGAAATTGTTTATCAAAATTGTATTAAATAATTATACATAATACATAATTATTCTGAATCACGAAAGAAAGCAAGAAAACCTATATGTAATTATTTCCATTTTTAGATTTTGAAAAATATACGTGCCTCTTTTTTACGACCAAAGTATAGATCCCCAAAAAGAACGGCTGGGAGCGGCTTGCGTTATGAAATTCATTCACAATACCAATTTCATTATTATCAGTCGACTTTCAAAAAAGATAAGTTTTCAATTCTTCTGTCTGTTTTCACAAGCTTATTTAACTTCCAATGTATATACTCGTATGTAAGTATGTAAGTTCGGGTGGCATTTTGCTAGTCAAATTTGACCTGCTTCCCGATTTCGATTAAGCTGAAACTTTGCATATGTATATTGCGTGACAATGGAATATTATGGTACCCTGGAGCTGATCTGATGATGGAGTCGGAAGGTGGATAGAAACTACTGTACTAAACAACATAGACTCGTCGTGTTTGGGCTCGTTTTACTTGTCTTGGCTGGCACTCTGCTGCTATATGATATCCAGGATATCAAAAGCTTGTATTTATAAAGTTATATTTTTGTAATAATTTATTTTTTGTACAATTTTTTTCGGTATTTATAGGGATAGCTTCTTCCTTCTTCAGAAAATTAGACAGAATATAAAATATATATATATATATATACTTTGTATCAGTCAGTTTTGTAGCCATTCCACAAAATTTGTGAAAAAATTGCAGCACCTAAATATATAAATACCTAGTTCCTTAAAACGCAAACAGTTGTGGATCACATTTCGTATAATATACACATTTAACACGGTCCGTTGGTCACCCAACTCGAGCGACTCGATTCCATTCGATATCAATTTTAATTCGATTTCACATTGATACGCAGTTTGCTCGCCACTTTAACAGACTTTTGACTCGATCAATGGTCTTTTGAAACGATTATGACTCTAGTGCGGTTTATTTAGTAGTTTTATTTTATGATTCGATGTAATGGTACGTTGAGTGATTGAGTAACAAATAAGTGGGTTTCAGGCGCCAAATTGTATCTAGTCCACGTACTTAACTTGTCATTAATAAAGATATAGGTGTTATTATCAATCACAAATGTAAATCTCCGAAAACTGTTAATGTTATCATCGTTATAATTACTTAGTAGAATAATTAATTGAAAAAAAATAACCGACGAAACGGAGGAGGCACTCGATTCGATGCGTATATATATTTTTATATACCTACGCATAACTTTTTACGTAGTGGTCCGATTTCGATTTTTTTTCTTGGAAAGAATATGCTTTTAAATTGGTTCTATTTAAATTTTATCAAAATTGGCTGAGTCATTTTTGATAAATCAACAATAATGTGTCACATCGAACCGTGCGATGTATTAGCGAATTCTGATCAAGGTCGAAGACGGGCATGCCATTTTTTTCAAAAAATAATTACCTATAAGAAATCCGATGCTTATGTACCTACCTACCTACTCAAACTTTCAAATGGGCGAGCGAGGTGATGTGGCCGGTTGAAAGTTTAAGTTAGTGGTAGCTTAGTGAAAGATCATACAATATGAGGGCTAAGTGCAAGATTTTCGCTCGAGCTCGATCGCGTTAACGTTTGATATGATTTCTATGGAAATGGCACAGCGCCATCTTGAGTCACGTACAGAAAACTGGATAGCTAAGTGTGAGTATTTTTTACGGTAATGTAACGAGCGCCAAACCGATCGAACACGAGCGCGGCAACGTCTGTGATTGGCTAATTTAAGCGTGTGTGTCAATGTGCTCGCGTGTGTGCCCGGCGCGCTCGGTCAACGCGACGTAAAAGTAATTCGATTTGATTTGAAAATCCCCCACTTGACACTCTGAACGTCATCGTCACCTAAAATATTCTGATAATTTCACCCTTAGTTTCCCTCGTCACAAAACATCTTTCTACGATTCTTCTTTCTCTGTGGAGGCAGTCAGACTTTGGAATGACTTACCTTCAGAAATTAAACGTTCACCTTCCTTGAACGTTTTCAAACAACTTGTGAAAGCTCACTATCTGAAATCATAATGCTACTTGTTCCTTTCGCTACTATTTTATAACGTATGTAGGTATGTGTATAATTATATTTATATATTATAACGTATAATATGTCAGTATATTTAAAACTTACATTGAATTAAGTATGTTTAGTTTATTATTTATAGGTGTTTTCTTTGTTAATATCTATTTAAGGCCGCTATTTCTTGTTCTTGTCAGTTCTTATTCGTGCAAGGTTGCCTGGAAGAAATCGCCATGGGTGATAAGGCCGCCACTTTATAATCATTTTTTTTTGTCGTATATGTGTAAATAGTGTTTATTTTTCATATTGTGGTTGTAATTAAAGAGTTTTGTCTGTCTGTCTGTCTGTCTGAAGTACTGGATACACTTCCTCGACCATACTAATAAGTTAAACATAACCACGGCCCACAAATACAGCAAAACCTCATTTCATTATTCCGAAATCACAATCTTGGAAACAGAGTCCAACCCCGACCCGGTCCAGGATCAGAGTCCTGATATTAATAGGGATCATTTTTACGTCTTCCGCGTCGGTATCTCCCCGCTCCGGGCCTTACCGACATATTCTTAGCACTGCCTTACGAACTTATTCTGCTGGAACAGAGAATATACGGAGTGGTTAGGTACATAGTGGTGATAGTTAATTTTATTTCTAAGTGTTACCTACTTAAAGCGACATCATATATGACTTATTTTCTTACCCGTAATAAGTTAGGATTTGTACCTACTTATGTAAACCAGCTCTCATTTAAGGATTATTAAAGACTAGCTTTTGCCCGCGGCTCCGCCGGCGTGGTAGTTTGACTTTTGTGCTATCCCACAGGAACCTTTTATTTTATCGGGAAGACAAGTCACAAGATTGACGACCAATCATTTTGAGTTGAGAAGTTCTCGAATGGAGGTTAAATACGCTCCGACAAGCTCCTCGTAAGACGTATGAGTAGATAATCATATTCAAAGCGATTTTATTTGAGATCGATCTAGGCCACCATGGATCTTACCAAGTCCATCAGGGCTTACAATTGATCAATATTTAAAATTTTGCTCCAAGGCTTTCTTGTCCTAATAAACGAATATACTTTTCCAAGTGGAGCACCATCGTTCCAATCCGATGAATTGTCGCCGCGGCTTCTCGCGACGTATGCTGTTCTATATTCAAATTGAACGGCGCAAGGCGACGCGCGCCGCCATTTTGTCGTCGACCGCTCCACGAAATGGCGGACGGTAAGCCGCTTACCAGCGATGTGAAATGGTATTTGGAAGATGGTGATTTAGAAGCTGGTTTTGATGAGAATTTTTCAAAAGATTTGTCACAAATATGTATCTCTATGCTTGTACTTTTGAGTCATGTCCCTAAATAAATTCAAATATGATGTTAAGAGGTAGAAGTGGGAGGAGAAGACCAAAAAAAAGAGAAAGGAGTAGGAGAGAGCGAAACCAAAAGAAGAGGAAAGAGGAGGACTCAATCAAACGTCATTCCCACTATCAAGTGGGAAATAACGTTTGATTGAGTGAATTATAAATAAATATAAATATTTTTCACATGACCTCTGATCCCAAACTAAGCAAAGCTTGTGATGTGGCTGCCAGAGACTGATATACTACACAATATTTTTAAATACATACTAATATAAATCGTAACTAAATAACACCCAGACACAGAGCAAACACCTATGTTCATCACATAAATACTTGTCCTGGGTGGGGATCGAACCCACGCTTCTTTGATCCAGAAGTTAGGGTCACTAACCACTGAGCCACCGAGTCAGTCAAAATATAAAACTGATCAGAGTACCTGCTCTAGTGCATCTAACTATATTTACTAACACTAATTGGTCGATTAGACTTTTGTAGTAATTAATTTTTTCATAGGCAAAATTATAATTAGTTTATTTACAAAATTCCGCGTACCTTTTTGTATTCGCTAAACTCTTTTTATTCTCACATAACCAAGTAAACGTGAATCTCTGTAATTTACAAAAAAGTTTCAAATCAAACCAAATCGGTAGCGTAATTACAAATCCTTTTCTCAACATTATTGCCTTTCAATGCCCAGAAAACAAAGCCCAATAAAACCTCTCAAAGCTATTAATTTCGAAGTTGCGTCCTGCCGACTTTCTACCAATATTTTGAGTGCTCTTATAAGCCGTTTTGTATGAAATCATTTTGCCGATACCCTCTTACACCCCACAACAACTTTTACTTTACACTTCCTCAAAATTATATTAAACCTTAGCACTGTGTAATTAGAGTCGAGTTTTTTATTTCGTGGTAGAAAATAACGTGTGGCAATTCTTGAACCCTGCAATGTGATCGCCACTTGACGTATGAAGTGGCAAAGTTTAAAAATGGAATACACTTTAATTGTAAGAGACAACGGTTCGGTGATTCCTGGAGATTGTATTGTTTTTCGGTTTCTAGCTGTTTTTGTTGTCAAGTGCCGTGTGGTCGCCCTGGCGGTTGCTTTCCTGTGAGAATTTCAGATGAAGTGAAAGAGAATGGATTGATGTATGTATGCCGCTTATTGGAGATTCATAGAGAAGTATCAGATCGGACATTAGTACCTACTCATAATTATTTTTCGAAAAAAAATGGCCGAACCGACTTCCATCGTGTACAAAATTCGAAGAGTTTGTTTGAATTGTTGTACACTTTTTCCATTATTGTAATATGTTTATTATTTTTCAAAAATGGCTCAGCCGATTTCGATAAAGTTTAAATGGGACCCCTTCGGGAGTATACTCTTTTTAGCTAAAACAGAAATTTTTGATTCGCTTCACAATTGGTGAAAATATCGATGAATATATGTGTAAACATAAAAAATACATACAGACGAACATAGAATAGAAGAGGCGGAGTCCTATTTGGAAGTCGGTTAAGAACTTTATTTAGTATGTACGCAGCACTGAATTAAAGGGGTACCATTTAATATTAGAACAATAGAGACGAATTATTTATTGTACACTTTCGATACAAATTGGATATCAACACAATACCGACAAAACTGAAAATCTCGAGGAAGGCCAATAATTTGCCCAACAATGAGACAATACCGTCTCATAAACAAATAAACATCTTCAAAATATCAAAAGGCAGCGCATGTTTGTATAAGAAGACAAATAAATGAATATCGTTAACCCAAAAATTTGTTTGCTGGTTTGTTTGATATCTACTCTTTTTAGCAGCAAAAGAGCGATGGATTGATTTGATTTTTAACACGGTTTTATTAGGTCAACCTGTATGTAATATAATATAATATCAAATTGAATCTAAGGTAACTAATTTAACCATCTTCCAAGGGTCGTAGCGTAATGAAAATGCAGCTGTATGTAGTTCTGACAATACAATAATATGGTACTGTCGAACTGCTCTGATGATGGAGCCGGAAGCTATGAACTGGTACTTCATGATGAAAAATCGTATCATAGCTGTTTTGGATTTCATAGAAAGGTCTTGTAAGGAATTTGACCACGATTAGGTTTCAAGGTCTGATAATGAAGCCGGAAGAAAGGAACTGGTATTCCATGACGGAATATCGTATCATAGTTGAGTTTACACTAATGTGGAAAGGCCACATAATGGTTTTTTGATATTATATTTTTATGCATTTATAAAAGCGTATTTTTCTAGTATTTTTCAACTATTAATTTATTATTTGTATAGGTAAATGGATTTTATATCGTACCCACCTCGTAAGCTCAGCTCGCAGGTTAATTTTTTATATAGCTGAAGTCGCCGATAAAATATAGCGTATTTACAATTTCAAAACATGTAATAAAATACGCTGTCATGTCGTATTTTAAGATAGATAAATGAAATTGAAGACTCGACTCGACTGCGTGAATGCTGTAAGATTTGACTACTAACGCCATCTAGCGATAAATTGCCAAGATTCCGCGATGCAGTTATGATTTATACTAGCTGCGCCCCGCCTCATTACCCGCATTAACCCGAAATAAAAAATAGCCTACTAATGTGTTAATCAAAGATGCTACCTCCATACTAAATTTTGAATCGGATCAGCCGTTTGTTCGTGAACGAGTAACAAACATCCATACATACTCACAAACTTTCGCGTTTATAATATTTATACTAGTTTTTACCCGCGGCTTCGACCGCATACGCAATATATCATTATAATTTATAGCTTGTGTGTTATTCTGATATATGAGCTATATTATTGCAAAGTTTCATCTCAATACGTTCAGTAGTTTTTGCGTGAAAGAGTAACAAACATCCATACATCCATCCATCCATCCTCACATACTTTTCATTTATAATATTAGTAGGAAGTAGGATAATTATTTTTTGCCAAAATAGCGTAACCAACATTATCGTTAGGAACAACATTTACCTACA
Source organism: Hypomecis punctinalis (assembly GCA_949316475.1). Lineage (NCBI taxonomy): Eukaryota > Metazoa > Arthropoda > Insecta > Lepidoptera > Geometridae > Hypomecis > Hypomecis punctinalis. Next base: position 24,250,879 of record OX438800.1, on the reverse strand, counting down.
ATGAGCCCAACTGCAAAAGGACATGGAAAAGATGCGGTTTTTGAAATCTTGCAGAAACGAAATATATACCAATAGAAAGCTAATATAATTATCTTTTCAATTAAGTACATATTTTTTAGGTTTTTGTCGTCGCCATTTAATTTTTAAATGGGTTCTAAAAAAATTAGAGAAATGAACTATGTGCTCCGCCAAATAACTGCATTAAGCCTAAATTGAAAAAAAAAACTGACAGTGACATTATAAAACAGCAAAAGGAAATGACATTGTCAATATTTAACAACCAATAGAGGGCTGGTCGCCATGTTTTAAAAAATAAATAAATGTCAAACTCTAAAATACCAGCCCGCTATTGGTTGTTTGAAGATTCCTGTCTGATACGTAGACTACGTAGTATCTAGTCTGTGTTTGAAATCACTGTTCACCTTAGTGCCCTTAGTGCTGTATCGTCAAACATCGATGTATCGATATTGTAACTTAAATTATCGTAAACGCAACTAATGACAGTGCAGTTAATGATTTTATGATATTGTTTGTTTTTTTTTATTTATGACGTAAAAGTAAAATCACGTACCTATATAAATAAAATGAAATAGGAACGTAGAACATCGATTAGCTTATAAGTTAACCGACATAGCCCAGCGGATTGGCAAGTTGACCGATGACCACATTAAGGCCACAACATCACGCTAGATGTAAGCCGCTACAAACCGATCTTGTTCGAGACCTATATGGAAGGCCTACATCCAACAGTGGACGTTTTATAGCTGATGGATCGATGGGAAGTTTTTACTAATAATAATGTGTGTCAAAAATGTCTTACGAAATATAATCTATGAAGTGAGGAATCTATGAAACAAATATTGAAGGAAATAGCTATGTTGTTCTTTAAGACAGTAGATAAATCTAATAACGATTCACCGATGTAGTTTACTTTTCCACACTCGTGTACGAATTCAAGTGTACCTAGTAATTATTACTACAACACTGTCTCTTTCCGCATAATAATACAAAACTATCGATCGTAAGAATCGATAGTCTTTATATTTGAAATCGCCCATCTCTATTGCGTTTTGGACGGGGCTACCAGGCATCTCCTCTTAGTATTACCAGTTCAGTCTAAATATTTTCTACTTAGTGAAATAAAAAAGAGATATTATAATAAAACGGCGATACACAAAAATATGTTTTTGCGTGAAATAATATTCTTAAATATGGCACTAAACATTTATACAGCTCGCATCGCTGCCGGTTTTCAAGGACCGCCTCCCATATAAAAAGTTTACCAACTCCTTTGCTAAGGAGTCTTTTAATAACCAGTGACTACACTATAGAAATTTCAAACCACAGATTTTCAATTTAATATATTACATACAACATCACTTTGACATCACAAAAAGAAACACAATTAACAGAAGTAACTAGGACAGAAGACAGGCGCTAAATACTGTTTCACCGCTCAAAGCAATATCTTTCAACCTTTGGATGAAAATAAACGTGCAAGTAGGTAAATAAGATGAACAGTGGTAAATAAGTAATATATTGTGCATATGAAATATGTTTTCGGTTAGTTAGGTATGTAAAAACACGTCTATCTACGACTATACTCGTACATATCAGCCGTAGGACGTCCTCTGTTGGACGTAGACCCACGGTAAAAAAAATATTTACTCTTAGCAGAGCCTATCACATGCTATGGCTGATGAATCGTAAAAAAATGTTAGATACAAAAAAAAAACTATTCCAAATCTAAACTAAATTACCTCGCTATAAAAGTACAGTCGCACCAAAAATCAATCAACGCCACATTCGAGCCCCCGACCCAATATTTCACGTTACGGTCGACACTCGACTCTAAAAACCCAATACAGTATTGCTTTCACAGCAACTGCTGGCGCTGAGGTTAGGGTGGACATGACATTTTGTGGAACCAATGTTTTGGAATTAGGAGTCAAACACAATAGTAGATTGTATCATATAGGAGCAAAATAATATTGTCACGGTGAGGGCGCTCTTTTGAATCCAGAATAAAGTGAGGGATTCAAAGTATGTCGCTCGAGCTAAAAATATATTTTGCACCCGTACATTTTACTTGTTATCACCCTCTATGAGAAAGTTAAAGACGGCTCATATTTCATTGTGATATTATTATTTAATAAAACAGAGTAACAAATAAATTGAAATTAAATGGTATCTAATAATGAAACAACTGAAAACCTAAATTTACATTTTTTTCATTTTCTTGTCGCCGAACATTACAAATACTTCCAATTTCAAAAAGTGCGCGGCAAAGATAATTCCGGCGCACTGAAAACTAACATGTTCCAAGTTCAAAACACTTATAATGAGGATTAAAAACTCATTACTAGACGCTAAAAGTTTCTTATAGAAAACACCGCCTTTGGGTGTACTTAAAGGCAAACCAAGTCGTCCTTTTCGAATAGATGGTATGAAAAATAATTTGCAACTTTTACAAGTTCAAGTAAAATTCATTTGAAGAAAGTAAAAATAAAATGAGACGAAATGAGAAAAAAAAAGAAATACAATGAATTCTCGACTAAATAGGTACGAACTAGCGGTTTTTTTCGGCCATTCTAGGGTTGGTTCCGTAGAAAAAGTAGTTTATATTGCACTTTGCAAAGAATACAAGTTTATCTGTACACCACTTTACTGATGAACGAAGTTAGCCCGGAATTCGAGAAAAAAAACGAGTTGTTGCGCAAAATTGCAACTCGAAATCGACAAAATATATGAAACAGCTGATTTTTTCCACAATTCCAGATTGGTTCCATAGTAAAAGTTGTTCATAACGATGGTCTGATTAATCTGCTTTCGGTTTAATACACCAGTTCTGAATAATCCTGTATCATACTAATCTTTACGAACAAATATTACTATTTATAAAAAGTTCATTGATTCTCAACAAAATGTATGTATTGTGTTGATTTTTTTTTGTAATGCTCTCATAGAATATAGTCATGATGAGTGTGCGAAAACAGGTGTGTGATAAAACAATTTAAAAAAAAGCAGTGCATTGCAAGACGGCTCCGCGTGCTAGAACTCGCCAACTTGAGAAAGGTCGCCGAGTGCGTCCGAAACTGTAGTCGTTACGACTATTCCTACACGACAGTTTAGTCCCGTTATAAATAGTATAAAATGTTAAAAAAAACAATGTCGTATCCACATTATTCCACTCCATGCCAGGTCAGCGCGACAAGGCGTGGACATAACGAGTTTAACAGAATATGATTTTCCCGACGAGAGACGTTTTAGCGACGCTTTTTATATTTCCCAACGGACTTGTGATGCAGACTGTACCGCGGAATATGGAGGAAGGGTTCGGGATGAAATTATCCGGCTTGGTTGGTGAATTGGCTATTTTTATCGTCATTATTATTATTTGAAGTAAATTATTTACTTTTGTGGCTCAAATAATAATAATGCCTTACCTTTATCTCATTTTCACAACAGAACAAGCCGGTTGAAGCCGGAAGTCGCATAAATACTATCCCTACATAGTCGACGAACCGCCTGCTCGTATTAAGCGATTCGCTTCTTTCTTCATCATGCAGACCGCCATGGATTGGAATGCCCTGCCATTGTTTCCTGACAATTCTTTTCAGTCAAGAGTGAATAGGTATCTTCTAGATTTACATACTCTATCTTCGGTTATATCCCCATCAGGTGAGTTGATGGCCAAATGTAGATTTATTCTACATAAAAAATATCGTATGGGCTGGGTGGTTAGCCCTAGTGTCAGAGTTTTTAAGCCGCCTGAAGCTTTTTTACATGGCTAAACGGTTAAAAAAACCAAGATCTACAGCCGAGTCAGCCGAGCCACGGTAGCGCTTAGTTCAGTAAATAAACTTTCCCTTTGCAATTTTACTATTAACTTAGGTACAACCTGCGAGGGTTATTTTTATTAACATTAAATAAACAAATTTTACTATAGGGTCTGCCCCGAGAAAGTGAGACAAAAAATATCTGATCTATACAAAAACTTCATCAATTATTATTATCGACAAAATAGATAGATTAGCTGATTTTTCAAATAAGACACTGAGAACAAAAAACAAGCCCTACATTTTAAACCATTAAGCCCCCCAAAGCAAAACAAAAAAGCACCTGTCCAACAAAATAAATCCGGTAACATACTTAAAGCGATCATCGGGCGCGCGACACCGCGAAATCATAACACGGAGATTTTGTCCTAAGCCGCGTTAATTTGTCCCCGCTCTCCGCGCTCCGCAGGCCCCGCGCAGTGTGACCAGATTAAATTTTACAAAAATACCTAAGCATTCGGTATTTTTCATTAAAATTTCCTTAGTAAAATCGAAAAATTTAATTCTAGTGCGGAGCCAGATTTCACGAATAGTATAATATTCTCAATGTACCAAATATTTATCGGTGTGTTTTAGGTACTTGTTGATTCGCCAATGTTGTGTTATGACGTTATCACGTAAAATTACTATCAGTAAACCGACTATATAGACAACCAATTTTTGTACGGAAAAATTACCTATACTAATGAAATTCAAAAATACCGTATTACGCAATAGCCTAGGAATCTTTTATTTTTTTGAGACAAATAGTAACCTATGTCACTTTCTGATTTTTAAATTATATCCCTAAAATCAAGTCAATCCGTTGCTCCGTTGCTGCGTTAAAGAGGAGGCCTGGAAGAGATCGCATTCCGGCGATAAGGCCGCCTAGTGTTGCACTATCTTAAGAATTTCACTAATGTATTTATTGTTAGTTTATTTTGTGTGTACAATAAAGAGTTATTTGTTTGTTTTGTTAAGAGGCACAAACCAACAATCATACCTCTGAATAAATATTATTAGTAAGAAAGTAAGGATAAAGACATACTCAAAAATACAGACAAATATAACTACAAAAATACAGAATTTCATACAGATATGCAAAAAAATCTAAGAAATATACAAAAAGTATTATTATACTGATTCTGGTCACACTGGGCCTCCGCGGCCCCCGCTCGGCCGAGCGCGCGTCAAACACAATTTCACGCTGGGCTGGACTCTGAGCCGATTGCGGGAGACGCGAGACAAGCCTGCCCCGGCGGTGTCGAGGATTGGGAATATTGGATGTGGTTGTGGTTATAGAAAAAAACAATAATTGAAATCTTTTATAGCATAAAAGGACCTCAATCAAGTAAGAGAGCAAACAACCTGGTGTTTACATCAAATAAACAAATAACTCTTATTTACATCAAAAAAAAGATGCTGCATTATTTTCCAACATTTTTACAGGATTTTGGGTACATTGTTTGCGAACTGTGATTTTATGTTTAATTTCATTGTTTGTCATACTCCCAAACACTAAGGAATTCAGCTGTCTAACTCAAGGTTATTTTTGTACATCGCTGTGGTAACGTAATGTCAAGAGTTCGGCTTTTAAAATGCTTGCCTTTTTTGATCAAACCACGCCGCCCGGGCTATAAAAGGATCGTCTAAAAAATTGAGCTTCTTGTCATATCCAAAAATAGCTTCTTTCATCTGGCTATCACTGGTCACGTATTGGTTAAAGTGTAGGCGACTGTTGACAGATTATGAACGCTAGATCGGATCTCATAGCACTCGTAGCCCGCTCGTAGTACTGCTACGCTGCTACGGGTGAATATAGCTGAATAACACCATATAGCTTCGTGAGCTGGATTACCGGTATTGCGGTACTGTTTCAAATGGTATTAGGCTGCGTTTCCACTTACGTGTGAGGATGCGTAGCGAAGGATGTGTTTGTAAGAACCAATCGAGTTTATTCAGTAGGTTACCTAGTTTCACTCAGCGTCGATCCTGTGTAGTGCGGTTAGGTAAAGTGAATTTAATTTTTTTACGTCAAATTTACCAATGGATATACTCGTATATAGACAGCTCCAACATCGCATGTCTTTGCGGCGTAACACCGCAGACTATGTGACATCAGACCAACTGTGCAGTATGCCCTAAAACTTGCACCACTTAGTGGATGAGTCAACAGATAACGCCACTAAGCTGAGGTGGTCAATTTTTGGTCAAAAGACGGAATATAAAAATTTTTGCACGCAAAATTGACTCGAAATAGAAGAAGACACTAATTTAAAATATTAGAGTATAGGTAAGTTGTTTTTTTCTCTGTGGTTAATAATATAGTAAACAAGCCTTTGCCCGCGGCTCCGCCCGCGTGGAATTTGACTTTTGTGCTATACCACAGAAACCTTTTATTTTTCGGGATAAAAAGTAGCCTATGTCAATTTGCGGCCCTCGAACTATCTGCATGCCAAAAATCAAGTCAATCCGTTGCTCCGATGCTGCTTCAAAGAGGAACAAACTAACAAACTTTTCGGATTTATAATATTAGTAAGATAGCAAGATGGCAAGATAGTAACTACGAGTACAGGAATGTACAGATGAGCAAAATATAGGTACGCCAAATCGTGAATGTGGATATCATAAATTAATGTGGATAGATAAAATTTACCTTTAAACGAGAAATTCTCCCACCAGAAAAAACTCTTATATATAATTAATAATTATGTTTATGTACTATACTTATAACATAACTAAAAACGATACACGGAATTATTCGGAAATGTTGGATACACAAATAAACTTTTAAATAAATGGTCTACCATATATCAGAGCACTTGAAGCATTGTTAGAGCTGTTTCCTAGATTTGAATTTTGTGTGTAGGTACATTTTATTTATTTTTATTTAATTTATTTACAGGCCATAGCACAGAAGTATAATTAAACATTATACACAACATACAAAAAAAAATATAAATAACACTACATATATACAACTTAACAAATCAGCTATGAGAATTACAGAACAGATTATGTGTACTCGTATGTATATATGTTAGAATTTATACATAGAAACACATAATAATATGTGTTTCTATGTATTAATTCTAACGTGACGTGCGTGATGTTAATTATGTGAAGTCGAATATTACTTTATTATCAAAAAATAATATTGATTATTAATCAATCTGTAAAAATTTCATCACACCACGTGCAAACCGCAAATCAACAATCATTCAACGTATAATAAAAAACAGACCACAATAAAAAACAACAAAAATGAATCTTCATGCAAACTCATCGTAGCGTAAAAACACATCAGCTTACGAGCGTCAAAAATAATGCAATTATTTTGTATCGAAACTGCAGCAGATATTTAATCAGATTTCATCTGATAAAGGTTTTAATTTGTATAAAAAATATTAATAAAGCGCGGTGGGAGAGGCGACACTTGTTTCGAGGATAAGTTTGAAATTTTGATGAGGTTTTCGGGAACCTCCAGATTGTGTCTCAAATCTGTATGTTCGGATTTATCTAAGTAATTTGTTTATTTCAAAGTATTCATTTATTTGTTGTAATTTTCAATGAATTATTTTCTAATTTAATCATGGCACTTTATCGCCTGTTTTGTTATGTACAGTGCAACATAAGACTTGAAAATAAATGAGGTTGCCACCATCGCTTTTTTTAGCATATTTTGCATTACATTTTGCATAATGATACTGTTTTCCTATTCACAATCCACAAAAAAACACAAAACGAAAATAAGCTAGGAAGTTAACAACGATTGACAGCTCAGGTTGTGGTTCCAGCAAAAGTGATAATTTAGTTCCCGAACGATTCGTCTCTTTTGTGTCGCACTGTAGTTTAAACTACAAATTGCTATGCACACGACATAATGTGTAAATCTGTTATTTTAGAATCATAAACGAAACTTTATTTATTGTCATTTCTAACCGACTTTTTAAAAGAAGTTTCATTTTCAGGTTCACATTCGACGTCGTTGTTTTTTTTTTGTTTGGTTAGTCGATTATTTCGTCAATTATGAACCGATTTTGTCGAATTTTTTGTGTTTGGTAGAATGTACTTCGCGGTCCTATTTAAATTCGACATTGAGTAACTTATTTCTTTAAACTCAACTACCTAATTTAAAAATTACTACGTCGATGATACCTTGATTTGCGCAAACTATTCGAATTCGCTAGGTATTTGGTTAAAGTCGAAACATTATTTATTGATTAATTATTTACTATAAGCTCATTACATTCTAGGCCCAATTTTAAAGGTACCGACGTAAATTTAATTGGCTGGACACGCTTCCGCGTGTCTAGAGAGTAGCATAAAATAGTGTTCTCTCTATCAAATGAATATAGTGAAAAAGACACAGGACAACAATTAACTGATAATAATTTAATATTATATCTTTGTAGCTGGTTAGATATTCTAAACTACATAATAGATTTAAATGCAGGTTTCAGGCGGCACTAGTTTCGATACCACATTGCGCGCTGAGGGGTTAGTCCAGGTTTACACGTAAATTGAAACTACAACTATTTCCGTATGGCTCTATACATTTTAGTACAGCGCCCCTGGCGGAAACGAGGGAGAACTAAGCCAAAGGTATGGAGCCACACGCAAACGTGAAAGTTTAAGTAAACTACTCAAACTGGACTACGGGCTCTGAATTGCATTAAAAGCTAATCGATACACTATTTCACAAAACTTTTTGTAACTTTTAGTGGACATTTTAAGCATTTACTAACAATTTCGTGTTTTTTTATTTTCATTAAGGATAAATTAATATGACCTAATTATGGTGCCTTCCTCTTTTCTGTTGTTGCTGCGCCCGACGGGGTCCATATGCCACTTTGTACCATTTATATTTTTTTACCATCATGTACTTTATGGAAGCAGAATAAATGAATTATGAATTATGAAACTGGCTTTTCGGTAAAGGAAAACTAACCTACTCTGGATTAGCGGGGTGGATAGTAATTATTTCCCTTAGTGGGTACTGTACTGGTTTGTATTGAAATCTACCTAAGCAATACTATATGTGTTTATTTAGAAATCAAGATCTTTAAACTAAGCGGAATAATAAATTATGGCACGTAAAATTGAAAAAAAGAAGAAGACACCAATTTAGACTCCTAGAGTATAGATAAGTTTACTTTGTTTTTTTTTCTCTGTGGATAGTAGTAAATAGCAAGAAGGCAAGATAGTTGCTACAGGACTGTACATATAAGCAAAATATAGGTACGTCGTGTCGTGAATGTGGATATCATAAATAATGTAGATGAATAAAGTTTACCCTTAAACGAGAAATTCGCCTCCCGAAAAAACTAATGTTTATATTTATTTAATATACTTATAACAAAACCAATAATTATTTTTTGTATAAAATAGCATGACCGTCTTCACCCGTGTTATATTTTGCATGGTTCGATGTAGCATTTTTCACATTATTTGATTTATTAAAAATGACTCAGTAGATTCCAATAAAATTTAAATGGGGTCAATTTGGAAATATACTCTTTCCAATGAAAAAAAATATTCAAGTCTACTAATCAAATGCTAAATAAGCCCCCAAAATCGCATTAAAAGCTAATCATATACTTTTGTCCAAATCCCGCGCTAATCACCCGCAAAGGGGCGTATTCTGTAAGCGGTTTAGCGTGATCGAGTTAAGCTCCCAAGATTCGAACAATTGGGACGGGCTCGCAATCGTGTGCACACGTGACTGGGGTTACGAGTGGTGACAGAATAGGGCTTAAACGATACGATTTGATACAAAATAATTGCTCACGACATCTTTGATTTTATTATGGTTTTTGAACATTTTAATCAGTAGATATATTATTCTGAATATGCAAAACAGCCTGTGCGTTAGTAGTCCATCTTTAAAATGTATATCACCAAAATTAAATGCGGTTGCAACTACTTATATTATATCGTAATAATAGACTATAAAATCTATAAATATACAGGCTGTTAGTCTTAACAGTGACATCAGAAAAGCTGTGGAAAATAAATCAATTTCTGAATTATTTAAAGAGTTTTTGCAAAATTCCGATAACAGCTTGCTTAGTTTTTCTAAAATTGATTTTATACAAATACAGCATTAAATTACGGTAACCCGCATAGTAGGTATGGAAGCGCTACGTAGGTAATTATTATTTACCTACGTAGCGCTTCCGTTTTTGCGCGCACCATCGTTTTAAAATTTGTGGGACATTTTTCCAAAATTATTGAGAAAATTAACCCTATTTTTTACATCGTTTTTAGCATCTTTAAATGATAATAAACAACCCATTAAAGGACAATGCTGTTATATCTAACACCCTGTATATATCTGCTATAAATAAAATAAAATAAATAAAATGAAAAACTGAGCAAATGTTCTTTGTTTTATTTTTTCTTATGTGGTTAAGAACCACTCTTTGTTCAAATATATTAACTTAATGTGTGATTGAGGATAACTTAACTTGTTATCTATATTTAAGTAAGTAAGTAACTATGTATTTGCTTCGTGTTAAATTAATATAAACAAACACTAAATCAAAAGTTACTAACGACTTTTTGGGTAAAAGAATGTTATTTTTGGAAGCAATTGTAAACAGAAATCTTAATTTACATAGTCTGTTAAGATAAACTATCAAGATTTGAATAATTTGGTCGTGTGCCGTGTGAGGTATTGAAAACACTGTTTGCCCTCGCAGTAGTGGTCTAAAGAGTATTGATGCAAAAAAACATTCTGGTAAATAAAAAATAAAAAAAAATATCTTTATTACCAAAAAGAGAAATGAAATTACTGTGGTTCTGTACTAATTTGACAAAACAAAGTGTACTCGTAGGTATAAACATTATTTCAAAGCAAGTTGGATAGCGGACCTCAAACTAAGCTCTAGACTTGTATCATGGGGTCCAAGTGCTTCATTACTAAAATTAAAATAGAAATAGAAAATACTTATTAAAAATAAGGTAAAATATTAATAAATAAGGTTAGATGTTATACCTACTATATGAGGATTATCTAGACACGCGGTGGCGTGTCCAACCAAGACAAAGAAAAAGGAACTGGCGACGCGACGTGTATAATTTTACACGAACCATTTCGAGCCAAGTCACATTATATGTATTGACTAAGCTGTAGAATTTGTGGAGTAAGGACTTGTAGAGTTAAGGCGTGTAGAGTTAGAAGCTTGGCTCTACACAAGATCTGACAACTTCTCAAAGTGCGAGTTTTCACATGAAAATGTTTTTGTTGGATACATATTTACAGTAGGTACCTACTAAATGATTGTCGTCGAAAAAAGTCGTCGAGTATAAAAGCTCTCTCCACTTGAAGCCAAGTTTCAGCGCAAACTCACCTTCCTGAAGTGTCCACAATGCGCATCTCTCCTAAATACGGATTTACTTATACCCATACCAACTTATTCCTGCCCACAACCCCGAGCGCCACTATCGTACTCCTGTTACAAATCGAATAGCTGTCTAACTTAAATTTAGTTTACACATTGGATCGTAAATAGAGATAAGTTTGTATAGTTAACTCCACTCTGTTACTTTGTTGTCTCTTTGTTTATTGTAGTTTGGAAAGGCTTTATCTGTTGTGGAGTGGATTTGGCGGGATCCGAGAGGTATAAAATGTTGACTATGATTTTATTTACTTTTCTAGTGGTCTGAGTCACTTTGATCGACAAAAATAAGCTATATTATATTATAAGGTTTACTTATACAGGTTTTTTTCTAATCAATTAGCATCCTTTTAGGGGCTTATTCTGTACATCAAAACTAAAAACTATTGTTCTTCGACTTATGTCGAAACTCAAAAAAAAAAACATCTGTTCCATACATTTTGTCTCGGGTGAACGATATTTTTCTATGGAACAATAACTTTTTTTGAGATTGCGAGACGTTTTTTGAAAAGTTGTTAGTTTTGATGTACAGAATAAGCCTCTAAAAGATAGCTAATTGATTAGAAATAACCCTGTTTAGGTGTCTAGTAGAATTTTGTACGAAAATTTCACTACTAAAATCACAAAATATTATATCCAAAATACAGGATTATTAATAGAAACAATCCAAGTGTAACACGTCGCAAAAATCTGAGATCAGGACTATCATTATGAACAATATTTATTATGGGGCGAACTTAAAAAAAATCCATAGTGTTTTTGTAGAGATGATCAGATTCACCTACTTTTCCGTAGTGGCACACCTTTTTTGAGTATCCCTGTTATTAGTGTCCTAGTTCATTTTTGATAAAGAAAATAAGCTTCGATAAGATGGAGAAAGCTAAAATAGGACTAGTTTCTACATTCATGTCTATTATTTTTTTATAAAAAGTTATGATGTATGACGTATGACATCACATACATAAGTCACATACATAGTAACCCTCAGTCATAATTCGTCCAATTGCGGCAAAAAATATGGCCCTATAGCGCGCACCGTCCGTTGTTGTCGATTGGCCAGCGACGTTCTCTAAAAAAAAAATGGCCCGATGACTCCTCCAGCGTGAACAGCGCACCATGCAGTTACTTTAAGCGGGTGTAATGGCTCCTCTTGCATCACTCGTGGATTTTCAGTGCCCCAGAAGCGATAGTTTTGCTTGTTCACGTACCCGCTGAGGTGGAAATGAGCCTCATAGCTCATTATAATTTTGGTCAAAAAATAGTCCACTTCTTCCTCGAGATTAGACACGAGAGAGAAGACACGATTATTCCGCGTTCTTGGGAAGTGTATTGGCTTGGCTTGTTCACTTGTATTCTGCATCTGTCTAGTCCACAAATGTCAAAACAGATTTGACGTTGGCGGCCATTTGCAAAAATGAGAGCATCTTCCAATAGGGTGATTTCTTTTGGCCCACCTTGTACTTCATAAGGAATTCATTCAGTTATACACAGTCAGGTCATAAATTCTGTCACATGTTTAATATAAAATAATTGAAACAAGTTTATTCATTATGTAACCATTTATATACCAAAATGAACTTAACAAAACACAGATTCTTATGACATTAAAGTTTATTGAAAATGACCTCCGTGATTTTTTATACAGGCCTTCAATCTGCGCGGCCAGTCGTCTATCGTAGCACGAACGAGGTCCATGTCAATATCGGCGGCTGCCTTAATCAAGGATGTCTTGAGTAACTCCAAATTGGGATGAAGCTTTGAGCACGCATTTTCCTCCAAGTTTTGCTATATCTTGTAATCTAACGGACTCAAATCTGGACTGGAGGAGGGCCAGTCTTCGTGCCGGATGAAGTCGGTTTCACGCGCCGCCAGCCAGTCTTGTATGCTCTTCGCTCTATGAGCTGGCGCCGAATCTTGTTGGAATACCCAGTGCCTGTTATTGAACATGGTATGAGAAACAGGTTCCACAAGGTTCTTCAGGACTGTATTTTGATACACAACTGCATTCGTTTTTACACCTTTCTCACAAAAAATTACCTCTGTTAAGCCCCAATAAGAAACTCCCAACCATACCATGAGCGAGGATGGAAAATGACCTCGTTGGACACGCGGAATACGGTTGCTCGCTTCTTCACTACTGTGTGCGTACACCTTATCATTTTGTTTGTTGTAGCTCTCTTCTACGGTAAAAGTTTTTTCATCCGAAAAAAGAATTTCCTGATACTTTTTCCCGCGTACCGCTTCAACAAAGCGTGGCATCTCTTCAGTCTCAGGTCTATTAGACGAGCATTTAAACGATGTCCTGTTTTTCTTCGATATGCCCGAAGCCCTAAGTCTTCATTTAACACCCTTTTCACCGTGGTTCTGCTTAACCCCATCTGAAGGGCCAACAGTTTCTGCTTACGTTTGGGATTTCTTTGAATTCGCGCCTTCACAGCTTTTATCACTGCTGGAGTCCTAACAGACCAAGGGCGACCACTTCTTGACCTGTCATCTACACAAGAGTCTTCATTGTATCGTTTGATGGTACGATAAACGAATCTTTTGGTTATATTCAAATTTTTCAGTATGTCAAAAATTTTAATTGGCGCGTAACCGCAACGATGCAACGCAATAACTGCAACACAGTCTTCTTTAAGCGTCCACTCCATATTTAAAAATGAGTAAAATTCTAAAAAGCGTACATTTTTATTTTCATCAACAATTCGAAATTCAAATTCATTAAACTTTTTTATAGCCAGCATTCTAAAAAAAAAGTTTTTACTGTGTGACAATACTTATGACCTGACTAGATATTTTAAAATATTGACATTTAGACAAATTAAAATAGTAAAGTGCAGCAATCAGGGTTTAGATACAGGTTGCTCCAAAATGATGTTTAGGAAAATTGTACATACCTAACTAAGCAATTACTCGTACCTTTATTTAATAAATTCAAAATCCCTTTGTCGAAACTTCAAAACAGTGATTTTATTTAATATCGTCGTCAGCTCTCCACCCTGGAGTTATTTAAAAATGATCTACGTAATCAAAGATCATTCTACCAATACTTAGAATATAAAATGGACATAAAATATAGTCAAAGTTTTCAGCACCTCACCTTTTGATATATTCATTGATTGTTCAACCTTTGCCACCTCATTACACTTCGAGATCTCCACCGGAAAGGCGACCGACCCGCCAAATTTGAATTTCCGTACCGCAATTTATAGAAAGAAACAGAACATAACAATCCCTCAAGAGAAAACGGGACGAAAAACGCTATCTCAAATTTTTCGAACACAAAAATGTGACTGACGAATTCCAGCTACTTACATATTTTTGCACCATCAAAAGGAGTCGATGTTTGAAGAATAATTTTGAATTGAGAATACGCTTTGGCGCCAAGCGCCTTTTGTGCAATCAATATTCAATGTTGGCAACACTGCTAGCCACGTTTGAATTTGGAATCAATCATTTGGAATTTCAAATTTGGAAGACGTTCGACGTGCAAATTCTGGGCTAAAATGTGGATGGGAAATTCAATGCTTGAATAATGATTTTCTTTGAGTAAATTATTTAAATGTTACGCTACAGCTACAAAGGTTGTACCTATGTTGAAAACTAATTTACTATCGGTCGAATCGTACATATTGGCGGCTGCGATGTTAGCTACAAGTTGCGGATAATCCAATCCTCGTGCAGCTGTTGAGAGAGTTTCAGTCAGGATTGGGTAATTAAAGTTACAAGTAAGTTAATTAAATGTACATTAAAGACACCAAAACAATTGATTCGGCCTCTACTTTATTTACATTTTACAGTAAGTACAGATAATTACAGTATTATTATATACAGATTACAGTAGAGCCGTTGTGGTCAAGAGGTAGTGACACCCGCCTTACAATCGTGAAGTCGTGGGTTCGAATCCCCGGTCCCGTACCAATGAATTCTTTGGAATTTATGTACGGAATTTCACACCACTGGCTTTTCGGTGAAGGAAAACATCGTGAGGCAACCTGCATACGTCCGTAGAAGAAATTCGATGGCGTATGTGAATCTACCAACCCGTACTGGGCCAGCGTGGTGGATATGGCCCAATGACCCTTCGTGGGTAGGCCTGCGTCCTGCAGTGGACTATTAAAAAAGGCTGGTACAGTACAGTACAGATAATAATTTGATGAAATCTGTCTCCCGTAGGTAGGTATCTATTTTAATGCCTTGATTGTCTATAAATATTATTATTTATCTCAATAAAATCGCAACACCGGCTTCCATCGTGTACATAATTCAAATATTGTGTACGAAGCGATGTGAGATCCTTGTACATTGTTGTTGATTTACTAAAAATGGCTCAGCCAATTTCGATACAAATTTTATGAAACCACATCGGGAGTAGGGTAGACTGGGTACAGTTGTGACAATTTTGGTTTGATGATCCATAGTTTTACCTATATTCTGGTTAGTTGAACGAAAAATACTGATAATATTCGTGTTGACATGTGCGATCATTCGAATACTAAAATTGTGTTCCTAGGTGTTATAGTTATTTCACAAATCAGTTATAGAAAAAATGCCTATTCTGTCACATCCGACCCCGTGCCAGGGGCGGTTGTGACAGCGATTGGGGTCAATAGTGACATACATTAATAATACTCAAATATGGTTTTACATAGTTTTACATCTTTATTTTAATTAAATCTTCCTACTAGGGCACTTAGGCATTATTTTTTATTATCATTAAAACAGTCTTCAGTGAAATGCTGAAGACTGTTTTAATGATAATAAAAAATAATGCCTAAGTTCAAATCCTCAGTTCAAATCAGTCAAAAATAATTACTACAGACATCTTTAAGTACTTAATTATTAACAATTAGAAATAAAAACAGAAAATGTTGCCTATAGTTTGAGATCAAACAAAACACAACCTTGATAAAATATTTAAAAATATAAAAGTTTAAATGAGATTCTAGGTTTGAGATCCTTTTCCTATTCGGAATCATCACAGTTGTGGCAAATATAGTAGTGACCCCCGTCTGTGCATTCTAAGTGAGACCAGAGTCTACATTTTCCTTGGCACTGCACCCATTTTTCTCCAGGCCTACTATCAGAATAATTTGCTACACAAACCAGACAATAGAATTCCTCTTCTTCATCAGATGATACCAATGTCTTTTTTTTCGTTGCTTTGCCTTTTCCTTTTTTTCCTTGGTCTTTCTTTTTCATTAGCTTGGCTCTCTCTCGTCTTTGCTTTACTTCGAATTCTTGCCTAATAGCCTCTTTTTCGGGCGTGTCTGTGTAAATGGCGGACTTTTTAGTCTTGCGACCTCGGTTTGTCAGCTTTCTGGGGGCAGCCTTTGGATAAGGTCGTACTACTTCTGGCGAAAAAACTGGTGGTATAACCTTAGACGTTGATGCTCCTGATTGAATATCCACATTACTTCGTCTAGGAGGGGTTGTTCGAGCTGGATTTGGAGGAACATTTGACTCAAAAACACAAGAGGTTGCGGCTAATGAGTCTTGCTGTGTCGCAGGAGTTTCTCTGAGGCTTTGAGGTGATGGTGTTGAATCTCGCTGACCAATAGTTGGATGGATTAGTTCATCGTTTAAAGTAAAAACTGGATTATTGCTGGTGGTGGGTGTTGAGGATATTTGCACATTTCTAGATTGACCTTGGGCTATATGTTCAATTGGATGTGCATTTGTTGTGTCCGAATGGTCGGTCAACAATGAAGGAGAGAGAGGCGGTGTTTCATCGTCAGGTCCGAGATAGTTCTGATGGAAGATATCCTCTTCGGCATTTGGATTTGGTCTATCAGTTACAAATGAGGGCGCAAAGTCAATTTCCCGGAACGTATTGCGATTAAAAGGATAGATCCCAGTTTTGGAAAAACCAGCTTGAATGTTGTCTTGTGTCAAAGCCAGGGGCATAGGAGTTTTTATGATACCTGGAATATCATAAATAGTCATCGTTTTCCCTGCATGACTCCGCATCCAAGCGTCACAAGCACTATTTATGGCTTTTTTTAAAGGTCCAAAAACAGAACGATCTAAAGGCTGCAGCTTATGGGAGCAATGTGGAGGAAAGGACAGCAAGGTGATTCCGTTCTCTTTACAGAAATCTAGAGTATTGATATGCACGTGTGAGGAGTGATTATCGAGCACGAGCAAGACTCTATTTATTGGAGAAGCATTGGTATGTTTCTTGAAATGCTTAAGAAAAACAAGAAAGGTTGCGTCTTGCATCCATCCTGATGGGTTTGCTGTACCAATAGATCCCACCGGCCCGTCTCTAACGTAGTGGTCATAATAACGAACCCGAGGAAATATAAATAAAGGCGGAATAGCATTTCCTATTGCATTTGCTGCGAAAGCCAGAGTAACTAAGGTACCCCGTTCGGCTGAAGTAACGGCACCGACTTGCCTCGTACCACGTTTCGCTACAACTTTATCTGGTTTTTGGACTGTCGTAACGCCCGTTTCATCAACATTGTATATATTTTGAGGTTCGTAATTATGTCTGTCCAAAACAATTTGTAAATTGTCATAAAAAGCTTCAACATTTCTTTTATTAAAACTTGTTGCTCTGGAAAGGCTTGTTGCTTGTGCAGCACGAACTGATAATTCAGGGTTTCTCCTCATAAAAGAGCGAAACCACTCTTCGCCAGCCATCTCATTTTCGAGCCAAGTAGCCGGTCGCTTCAAATTGTACTTGACGGTAAGCTGAAAAGCCAATTTTCGCACCTCTTTTGGAGCCAGACCGAAATAAATGTCAGCACAACGGATCAGATATTTTGACAGTTCATTTTCTTGATTACTAGTAAACACTTTGTTATGAGCGTTGTACCCCATTGTAATAGTAGAACTTGTACCTTCATCGTCATTGGCTTCATCCCGTTTCCGTAAGTATCGCAATAAAGACATGCGATTTACTCCATGCTTTTCTGAAGCTACACGTAAAGAAGTTCCCTGTTTAACATCGTCATAGGCAGCTGCATAGCTGGACAAGTCGCTCTGACCCCTCTGAGTCTTCCTCACGCGTTTTCTAGGCATCTAAAAGTATAAAAACAACTGATTACTGATGTCACAACCGTACCCACAAAAATTGTCACAACCGTCCTCACACTATCTTTCGCAACATAACCTATCGATATGATAGTATAAACTAACTGTTTGAAAAAGTAACTACCGTAATTTTGTCGACTACAGACCAATACATAATAAAAATAAAAACACTTAACAGTCCATCTGTAAATTAAAACACAATTATCAAAAAGAAACAACGAAAAATACTTACTTTTGGTCTCCAAAACACACTATGGGTTCCTGTAACAGATATTCGCGCGAGACGGCTGACGCAATACTGTGAAACACGTTCGGACAAGCGAGCCGCGCCTCTCTCCCCTTGCACTCCTCGACGCCCCGTTGATAGTTTTGCTAATACGAGCTCTGTCACAACCGTACCCTGTCACTTTCGTACCCAGTCTACCCTACATTCTTTTGAATTAAAAAAGAATTTTTAAATCGTTTCACAATTGGCTAAACTATCGATGAACACACACTAAAAACCAGACGCTGATTATTTTTTAGGGTTCCGTACCTCAAACGGAAAAAAACGGAACCCTTATAGGATCACTTTGCTGTCCGTCTGTTCGTCTGTGTGTATCAAATCAAATCAAATCAAATCATTTATTTTGACATAGTAAATGTGCTACAGCGATACATGATCCATAGGCTCCTGAACTAGTCTAAGACTGTGTCTCAGGCGCCAGTGGCTTCTCCATATTAACATAAAAAGCATGCCAAAATGTAAAGAAAGAGTAGAAAAAAACTAATTTAGAAAAATAAAACGTAATCTTATAAAAGTTTAAATTAAAAAGAAAAGAAGTTAATTCTGATATAAATTATAAATACTAATTTATACATTTACAAAAAAATATATATATATATTTCAAACCAAAGATAAAATAATAAAGAAAACTAGAATTGTCTTAACTAATTTAGGAAAAAAACGAAGTCTTATAATATAAATTTAAAAATTTGAATTGAGTAATAATGTACACATACTAATTCATACATTAACATAAAAAAAATTATACAAAACAAAGATTAAATATAAAAAACATTAACTTGAAAAATGAGAAAAAAAAATATGTTAATATATTGCAAATTATAACGCAAAATTTTGATTTAAAATATCATTATACAAACAAACTATCAAGTAGAACTTCAATACCTTCATAATCAAATTTTTTTAGCTAATTTAATAGGACCTTTTTATTTTGTTGTTACTGTGTTTTTTATATGTAATTCCATATTCAATTTTGTATACATTCTTGCAGCTATATTACCATACTTTCTTTGTGCGAATCTAGACCTAGTTGGGGCAGCTGGAAAGAGTTCATGTCTTTTATTATCCTGTTTAGGTAAATATGGTACAGTTTTTTTGTGATACCTTCTCAGGCATTCAAAGATAAACAATTTTCTGACACTCAGAACACCCGCTTTTTCGTATACCTCTGTGGTGAGGTGTCTGTAAGGTAAGCGTAAGAGTACCTTCAATATCGCACGTTGTGCACGCTCAGCATGTATTAGGTGAGTTTTGGCGGCTGATCCCCATGCACAGATGCAATACCTAACGATGAACTCACACAACGCCCTATATGTTTTATGATCTGCTACTGTCCTAAGAGTCTTGAAGATGTGGATCAGTTTTCTAATTCTTAGTTTAAGCGCATCAATATGAATGTTCCACCTCAGATGGTCATCTATATACACTCCCAAGTACCTGATTGAGTCCACTCTAGCCAATTCTGCGCAGGTACAATGAGCACGTTGAGAACTTCTGTTACTGTATGTCAAGACTCTTTATCGCGGGAACGCGTAAAGATATCGAGTTGAAATTTTAACTGTATACGTACGAGTATATCTATGATCTCTTGCATTTGTGTAAAAGAAAAACTTCTCAGTTATCGTTTAAAAAAGTTAGAGCCGTTTATATCGTAAAAAACCGCATATTTTGCACTCACAAAAATCAAAACCTACAGGGTACTTCCCGTTGACGTAGAACTATGAAATTTGGCGAGAAGCGTTGTCTTAGAGTACACATATAGGAATAAATCTGAAAACTGAAATTTTTTATTTAAATCACATTAAAATAGGGCCTCAAAATTCACAGAATTGGGTTCAAAATTCAAAGTGAGTAAATCGTATCATGTAAGGTATCATTTAAAAGAACTTCATTAGCACATGCTAAAACAGGTTTTTAATTATTTAACAATGTGTTTGTACGGAACCCTCGATGTGCGAGCCTGACTCGCACTTGTCCGGTTTTTTGGTTCCAATTTCCGGGCAGGTCCCATAACTAACTGTACCTAGGTAAAAGTTGTTTGTATTGACGTTTTGAATCACCTCCTTTCGTTATATTAGGTGCACATTTTCCAATTAACCATAAATAACCTATGTTAGATTATTTTTACTCTATATTTTGCAAAAACCGTTCGATCGATTTCGATAACAATTAAATAAAACCTCATAAGTATGAGGTGCAAAAAATAATAATCAATAGTTGGTGAAATTATTGCGTAACATACACAAAAATATCACACAAATAGAGAACCTCATTTTTAAAGTTGGTTGAAAACACACAAGAATTGTAATTATTTACAAATACTACTACAGTACTGCCATCTTGTAGATTTCTAGGAACTCAATTTCACTTCAATTATATTAATTTCAAATTCAGAACCCATATTGGGGGTTCCATAATCACACTATAAGTACCACCACCCTCTGTACAAATAGTTTTTCTGCCATCTACCGAAACGTTGTTACAATATTTTCATTATCATGTAGGTTTAAGCATAAGTTAATATAAGCGCCATCTCTTCAACTTTGCTGGAACTATAAAGATTGCTACGAGCTTTGAGCTATCTGAATTTGTCGACATACCTACTTTTGATGCTATTCTTGCAAAGCTTACAGAGCTTTTGTAAGTTGGATGTTATCTTTGATAGATGGCAGCACTGGTCTATAAAGTAACAATTTTCTTTTAGTTGTCTACTAATAGATGTTTTCCAATACGTACGCGTTACGAAATCTGCGGAACGCAATAATTGCAAGAAAATAAAAATGTCTTATATTCTTAATTATTATTAACTAGCAATAGCAGGTATTTCATAGGACGTTGGAAAGCTTGAAAGATTGACAAAATATGGAATTAGTTATCGTTAAAAATGTTTCTGATAAAATTGGAATATTTCTAACCTGTCGCACTATGCTCTACCACACGTGCTTACTTTAACACTTTAGAAAATTAAACAGTTATCGTAGAATGTCCTAGATAATATATATTTATATTGTTAAAATATTAAGATGAGATCTTTATGTCCCTACCGCAAAAAAAAATAGAATAAATTGGTGTTGTCCGTAGCAACTAATCCGTACCTAAGATTTATCACAACAACGGCAAATATAAACTTATTTGTTTCTGATTCTGTATAACTTATGAAAAAAGAACCGTTACATCTGCTTTTTATGAAGTAAAATTGTCAGCCGATCCATAGCAGCACCTGCTTCAAACGACAACACGATTCCCAAAAACGTACGCGAGAATCACAAATCAGAAACCCATGGAGAAACCATAAAAATAAAGGGTAGCCATTCAGTGTTCCGCGGGACCCCATGACGGGCGTACGTGTCGCTTCCCCTCACCGTTATAGCACGTGTTCGGAAAAAATAATTCGCGCCTTTTTTGAATTTCGAACATATTGCTCTTTTTACGAACCTTCATCGAGTTCGCGCGAGTATTTTTTTGTTCTTATGTGCCAGTAGGTTGATAATAGGCTTGATTGTTCTTTTTATGAAATTATAACTTGTGAATGTTTTTTTTTAAATAATTGATGAGTAAATGTTTATTTATTTGAAGATTTTGAAGCGTATTTTGAAATAAGGTTAGTTTTTAGTGATGAGTGCGAAAAATGGATTTTGGATAGTGTTTGTGTTGGCAACACTTGTTGGATGCGTGAGGAATGGGGGTGAGTTCTGATAAATAAGTATTTATTTTAATGTTTTTATTGGCCTGCTATGCGATGCTTCTGTATTTTGTAGAGAATCTATTAACTATTGCTTATTGATTGATTAATTATTACTTATCTACCAACCCGCACTGTGCCAGCGTGGTTGATATGGCCTAATATTCTTTAGTGGGTAGGCCTATGTTCAGTAGTGGCCAATTTTACTAAAAAGGCCGGTACAGATTATTATTATTACTGATTATTTTATACCCAGCGCTCACTTTATAAAACAGAGTCACCTTTTTGTGTGTATTACCTATGTGTGAGATGTTCTAAACTACGCTATTGCAATACGGTTTTCACTAACTTTTATAATATTCTATCGATAAGCTTTATAGCTTATCTAAATTTATTCGTAGCTGGGCGGAGCCGGGGTATGCAAATAGCACTTACTAAAGGATACTTAGTACTTACTTAGTGTTATTTTGCTTTAATAATTATTAATTATAATAGTTTTAAACATGTCGATGAACTATGTAAGTATACCTATTTATAACCCTAAAAATTTCAAGAATATCTTCTATTAACTATACTTAAGTACCTACCTATATGGAAACTCAGAGCAAATATGAAGGTTAAACTATAGCCGCCCGGTACCCGCGGGGGGGGGAGGAGGGGTGGGGAAGGGGGTGGGGGAGAGGGGAAGCCCCCCTGCAATCCCCCCCCCGCCCTTAGTTTTTGAGTAATATTTTTTTTAGTACTTAACCTCACTTTCGGCTACATCAGTATTTTTAACCTATTTTTTGTTTCACACCTAATCTATCAAGGCGGTTCGCTTCAGGCACTTCCAAAGTCGTAACAAAAATCGAAAAACAAGAAAGCACACATTCACGAAACTACGAGAGAAACGGAATAAATGGATGACAGTCCATCTGTCAGTAAAACTAAAATACCGGCTTTTTTTGCTTGTGATACGTTTCGTTTTACTCAGTTTGACAACTTAATGCATAATATTGTACCATTTTCTCAACATTGCGTTCCATTTCACATGTTTTTATTAAATTTTAATTTAATCATAAATAATTTAAACTACGCCTCCGGCAAAAAAAAAAAATTGCTGGAAGAGCTTCAGGTGGACCCCAATGATACCCCTACACTCACACCTTCATCAAAATCAGGTACCGGACGGCTATAGCCAACCCAATATAAAATCCAGAGGGAACGTCGTTGAACAGTCAAGTGAAGCCGGTTTTTTTATACATGTGTGAGTGCGTCGCTGTTGCGCCGCCATAGTTTGACTGACAAGCCAAGGCGTAGTTTCATAGTTACTTGGATGTGTGTGTAATTGTCTGTACACGGCGAGGCGTAGTTTTGGTTGGCTTCACTTGTTTGTTCACAACATTCTCTCTGGATTTTTTTATTTGCTCTGAGTATGAAAACGTTCTGTACCTAACTACCATTCATATTTTGTCCTCCAATATTTGCAAACCCTTTATAAGATGACACGCTTTACTGCTCCTTCAAAACCGGTCAAAGGAGCATCACAATAAGGTTATAAATACTTACAAGTAAACATTCAAGTTCGTGTATTGTGTATTGACTCCCAACTTAACGGCTTTTCAACCGGCTACAACTGCTACAACTGTCTCACACTTGCAAGTTTAAATAGGTAGGTACATAGGTGTTGAATTTCTACAAACTCTATCGGTCTTACCACGAAAGTTTTAAACATGCTTTTAACACTGTTTATCCGTGGAATTTGTACTGTTAAACATTGTCTAAGCTGTGCGTAAAACTTTTGTGGTAAGGCGGTATATAAGCTCATATTATTATTCTATACTACGGGACTAATCGCGCACTAAAATTACGAGATAAATAACCGGTGATTCTACCCGTGAACACGGTTGATGCAACTCGGCCGAAACGTCGGGATTAGGAGGTAGGTATTTATTTATCTCGTAATTTTAGTGCGCGATTAGTCCCGTAGTATAGAATAATAATGTGTTCAAGTCGCGAAAGCTTAAAAACAAAAGACAACATAAGCTCATTTTCAATCTTACTAGGTACTTACCTAGGTAAGTATAGGTAAAAAGAAGTTGGTGTATGTTTTGGTGTTTGGTGTCATCCATCCATCAGCCTTAGGACGTCCACTACTGGACATAGGCCTCCTCTATAGATTTCCAATAATACGGGTTGGAAGAGGCCTGCGTCAGCGCGTTCCAGATACATTTTTTTTTTTTTAAACTTTGACATTCACATCATCAATTTAAATAATAAATTATAATTATGATGTTACATTATTTATACATAATTTTAGCATCAAATGGCCAAAATCGAGCCAGTGGCCATAACCGGTGCGTCCACTGTGCCATATGCCTAGGATATTTTACCTACTTATGTAAAATAACCTAGGCACAACCGCAGGGAACGGGTAGTGACCAATAAACTTCAATAGTTTATAGACAGGTCGCAGCTGACTCTAGGACCCGTTGTAAAGATTAACCAGATGCCGATCAAGCTAGAAGACACTGAGAATATGATTATAGTTTGAGATTAACTTAGGTCAAAGAGGCGTGGGTTCGATCCCCACCCAGGGTAAATATTTATGTGATGAACGTAAGTATTTGCCCTCTTTCTGGGTGTTATTTAGTTACTATCTATATTAGTATGTATTTTAAAAAATAAGTATATATGTAGTATATCAGTCTCTGGCAGCCATATCACAAGCTTTGCTTAGTTTGTGGTAAGAGGCCGTGTGTAAGATGTCCCCAAATATTTATTTATTTTATTTATTTATTATTCATGTCCAAATTGGATGATTTTAGACCATCATTATGAACAAATTTAACTATAAGACCAACCATTGGTGGAGCTAGAGGGGCGCTGCTACTTTCTTTTGTTTACCTTAGAAAAACCCGGCGAACCTTATCTCACTAATTCGGTCGATTCAGAAACCAAGGAAGTAAGTTGTTAAAATCTCTACTATATCATCGACAAAAAAGCTTTTTTTTTCACTTTTCTCGTCATACAAATTAAAGGAGTTGGTATACTTTTTATATGGGAGGCGGTCCTTGAAAACCGGCAGCGATGCGAGCTGTATTAATGTTTAGTGCCATATTTACGAATATTATTTCACGCAAAAACATATTTTTGTGTATCGCCGTTTTATTATAATATCTCTTTTTTATTTCACTAAGTAGAAAATATTTAGACTGAACTGGTAATACTAAGAGGAGGTCTACGTAGTCTACGTATCAGACAGGAATCTTCAAACAACCAATAGCGGGCTGGTATTTTAGAGTTTGACATTTATTTATTTTTTAAAACATGGCGACCAGCCCTCTATTGGTTGTTCAATTTTGACAATGTCATTTCCTTTTGCTGTTTCATAATGTCACTGTCAGGTTTTTTTTTCAATTTAGGCTTAATGCAGTTATTTGGTGTAGCACATAGTTCATTTTTCTAATGTTTTTAGAACCCATTTAAAAATTAAATGGCGATGAAAAAAATTCTAAAAAATATGTGTTTGAAAAGATAATTATATAAGCTTTCTATTGGTATATATTTTGTTTCTGCAAGATTTCAAAAACCGCATCTTTTCCATATCCTTTTAATTTACACATTATTAAAATAATTAAAAATCTGTTTTAGCATGTGCCAATGAAGCTCTTTTATATGATACCTTACATGATACGATTTACTCACTTTGAATTTTCAACCCATATTTTGTGAATCGAGGCCCTATATTTTTGTGATTTAAATAAAAATGTACAGTTTTCAGATTTATTCCTATAGGTATGTGTACTCTAAGACAATGCTTCTTGCCAAATTTCATAGTTCTATGTCAACGGAAAGTAGTAGAAGTAGGTTTTGATTTTTGTGAGTGTCGAAATATGCGGTTTTTTACCACATAAAAGGCTCTAACTTTTTATACGGTATCTGATATCTTTACGCGTTCCCGAGATAAGGAGTCTTGACATACACACAGACGGACAGACGGATTACAAAGTGATCCTATAAGGGTTCCGTTTTTTCTTTTCGAGGTACGGAACCCTAAAAATCGTCGGTAGTGGTTTGACGCGATTTTTCCACCTCTTTTTTATAATTTCAAGTAAGAATTGTTGAAGCTGGTGTTGTTTAAATCCCTATCAGTTCAGTAATTTTCCATTAAATTTTCTGTAAAATACAAGTAGGTATAAGAATCTAGCACGTGGAGAGCTAGGTTCTTGAAGTTGTCAACTCGGACGTCTACGTGGACTTCATTAAGACCGCAGGGTCTCGCTGGATGCAAGCTGTTCCAGTCGGTGTTATTGGAGATCCATAGGGGAGCTTTATGTCCAGCAGTGGAAAAGGTGTTGATATGCAAAATATCAAGGTTTTTTAGGCTTTTTATGAGAAAATAAAAAAGACCAAGCAAAAAAATTTTTTTTTGTGTATCATTAATAATATATTCTGTGTAGTTAGTCCATCCATCCATCAGCCAAAGGACGTCCACTGCTGGACATAGGCCTCCCCTATGGATCTCCAATAAGAGCGGTTGATAGCGGCTTGCATCCAGCGCGATCCTGCGGTCTTAATGAGGTCATCTGTCCAGTTGGACGTCCCACGTTGCGCTTGCCGGTACGTGGTCTCCACTCGAGCACTTTTCGACTCCACCGGTCATCAGTCCTCCGCGCTATGTGCCCTGCCCATTGCCATTTCAACTTGCTAATCCGTTGGGCTATGTCGGTAACTTTTGTTCTTCTACGGATCTCCTCATTCCTGATTCGATCCCGCAGAGAGACTCCGAGCATAGCCCTCTCCATAGCTCGTTGGGCTACTTGGAGCTTACTAATAAGGCCCATAGTGAGAGACCACATTTCTGTGCCATAATTCATCACTGGCAACAGCAACACACACTGGTCGAAAACTTTCGACTTGAGGCACTGAGGTATGTCGGACGAAAAGGCATTGTAGTTAGTAGGTTCACGTGATTTTGGCGACCAGTGTTGCCCGCACGCAGTTGGAATCATACCCGTCGCATTTCTATCTATTTTTCTGTTTCGTGGAAAATTGGAAGTTGGATGATGATGATGATGAAAGAGTTATTTTTGTGATAAACAATTCAAAATTATTCACGGATGCAGGACTCGAACCTTGCGTCTTCGGAACACTAGCCCGACGCTCTGCCCAACTGAGTTGGTTAAATGATAAACACTTCAAAATTCGACGCGTATGCAGTATTACGGATTAGCTCAGTTGGGCAGAGCGTCGGGCTAGTGTTCCGAAGACGCAAGGTTCGAGTCCTGCATCCGTGAATAATTTTGAATTGTTTATCACAAAAATAACTCTTTGAGATAAACCTAGTGTGGGATGCACTATAAAATTAAAATAATTTATTAGATGATGATGAAATGCGTACCAGTTCAGTAATCTCTCTAATATTATATTAATGCTCAGTGAAACGTGATATTTTAAAACAATATTATTATTAGACGCAGTGAAGCGTGAATTGCATTTATGTTAGCACTTGCTAGTGGTACATTGTTAGTGGATACGGCACATTGACTTTACCTATTATCTTGGTACCTATACATGCCAAGTACATCCATGTGTGTTTGATAGTTCACTCCTCCTTACTATCATTATCAAATCAGTTACAAGATTCCCACTGTCGGACTTAGTTTTTCCTGATGCATTTACCAGTTGGAAACGGCTTGCATCCAGCAAGAAGAGATTGTTTATTATTTAGTATTTATTTATTTATTACATTATGTACACTAATCTTAATGGCTAGGTACATACCCTGTTAGGGCGTTGCAAACATAGGTACTTAAAGGACTTACATCTAAGAAAATGTATCCTTAGATTAAACTTAAAAATACCACATAACCTTACACACGAAGACCTGGATCAGGTCTTTGCCTACACAATTATTCATCTAACCACATAACATACGTTATAATAGATCCAACAGTTTATTTTCTTTTAGACAGCACCAATAGAACGTAACTGCGTCATGTTACGCAAAAATTCACTTTCAAATGCGAGGTTTTAAAAATATGACAACTGCCTAAGTTTGCTCCTTGATCCCGCATAATAAATGATTATTACTTTGACAAATTGAGTCCATAAGTGCAGTATTTTTTTTATAAATTACATAAAATAACAAACTTTTTAAAACTTTATTACTACTACTACCTATTCGTAGCCATACCTAGAACGTAAATTTTTAAAAACGTTCTATTGGTGCTGTCAAAAAGAAAATAAACGGTTGGACCTATTATAACATGCTTTAACAATGCTTTAAATACTTATTTCTGATTTATGTATGTAATCAAGTGTATTGTCCATATCATAATTAGGTTTTATTCGTTTTGTTTTTATTATTAGCGATAAGGTCGGAAATTGTAACACAAGCTACTATTTTAGGTTTACAAGCGTAGGTAACATTTTTTTTAGCCCGATTTCAATAATTCTATTTTTATTGGAAAGAGTATACTTCGAAATTGGTCCCATTTAAATTTTATCGAATTTGGCTAAGCCATTTTGGACAAATCACCAATAATGTGAAAAATGCTACATCGACCCGTGCGAAATATTCGCGAATTCTGCACACGGATGAGTCGGTCATGCTATTTTTTGCAAAATATTGTAATGAAATATATTACAATTGCCAGCCGACCTATACGAACATCTTACTTTACAAACATTAGGTACATCTTTTATATTATACTTATCTGACAGCTGGATAAAGGCATTCTCAAAAGCAACTCGTGGCGACTAGGACTAGTCCTGACCACTTCTCACTTTTTATTAAAAAATGCTAAAAATAAGGGCGCTGCCCAAAGACAAAAATCCGTAAAACGTCATGTTTTTCGTCGCAAATTTAGGCGTAACTGTTACTGATACAAACTTGGAAAAAATACAGAGCACACAATAATAGTTTACAAGAGAGACTTTTACAATAATATTGCAAAAACAATATCTGGTATCTTGAAAAAAATTCACAAAAAAAAGCTTTAGAAAAAAATCTTTCGTTTCGCATTTCTCAATATTTAGATCGATAACTAGTTTATTTTTTGTAATCATAAATTAGAAAATTTACTAAATTAAAGACATGTCTATATATTTTATTGCAAACACGGCTTCATTTATTTTTAAACGAACTAAAGCTGCGAGAAATTATTCAATTCTCATCTCAAGTTTCGTCTAAAAACAAACGACACGCGATTTTAGACTTTATTTGTATACTGCAAGACATTATTGTAAAATACCTAAAAGTTTACTGTTGGAGCGTCTTTCCATTGGTTTTTTCGTGGGTAGGCATTGTATACAGGAGATAGATGTAGCAATAATTATTTTTTTGCAAAAAATAGCAAGACCGATTTCACCCGTGTACGTAGAATCATTACACTATATAAAACAAAGTCGCTTTCCGCTGTCTGTCCTCATGTATGCTTATATCTTTAAAACTACGCAACGGATTTTGATGCAGTTTGTTTTAATAGATAGAGTAATTAAAGAGAAATGTTTATAATATGTATAATACACTTGTACGAAGCCGGGGCGCATCGCTAGAACGCAAATATTATGCACGGATCGATGTAGAATTTTTCACATTTTTGTTGATTTATCAAAAATGGCTCAGCCGATTTCGATAAAATTTAAATGGGACTAATTTCGAAGTATACCCTTTCCAATAAAAAAAGAATTATTGAAATCGGACAACTATAAAAGTTATGCGTGGTTATACATAAAAAAAAATATATACGCGTCGAATTGTATACCTACCTTGTATACCTACCTTCTCCGGTGGTTCGTCGGTCAAAAAATAACGCACACTTATTTTATGTTACATTACCAAAAAGTTATGAAGATAATAATAATTTAATTATACATGATCAATAATTTTTGTTGGTCCAACAAGCATATCATAGCTTCCCGTCCCGGCTTTGCCCGGGTACGAATAGCTAAAGGAGACAAATAGTAAGGATGCTATTTTTAGGGTTCCGTACCTCAAAAGGAAAAAACGGAACCCTTATAGGATCACTTTGTTGTCCGTCTGTCCGTCTGTGTGTATGTCAAGACACTTTATCTCGGGAACGCGTAAAGATATCGAGTTGAAATTTAAACTAGATACGTAAACCTATGAATTCTTGCAGTTGTGTAAAAGAAAAGCTTATCAGTTACCGTATAAGAAAGTTAGAGCCGTTTATGTCGTAAAAAACGCATATTTCAACGCTCACAAAAATCAAAACCTACCGGGTACTACCCGTTTATATATAAAACTATGAAATTTGGCGAAGAACATTGAGAGTACATATCGATACCTCTGGGCTCAAAGGTCGTAAAGGACATTTGGGCGAAAATGAGTTTTGACACGTTTTACTCAGTTTTTAATTCTCTATCGATCTGTATACATACTCCGTTTTACAAATTCGCTAAAATAATGCCTTTACGACCCGCATAATTTGATACGATGAACCAAGTTTAACCTGAAAATGTGGATGTAAATAACACTTAGTTACCAGAGTATAATAATTTTGGTAGTAAAGCAAAATATAAAACAACTTTTGGGCTTAAAATGCATTTAAATTATCAACTGTCTTATACCACCTTAGGTGGTTATTTTAAGTCATTTCAAAATTAGGAGATAAAGGACATTATTTTTAAAATCGTCCTGTACACCCTTACAATAAAAAATGAAATTGTCCTTTATTACCTAGTTTAATTTTTTTATGTGCTTCCACTAAAGGCGTAAATAGACGTAACTGAGGAATTGTGTCCCTTAAATCCTAGAATGTTCAATCAACCACGAGTGTATAGATTTAATTCGTTGTTGTTTGAACATTCTGGGATTTACTACCTAACTTAATAAAAATTAAATCCTTTACACAAAACTGAAATTACTCGTTCCGAGACACACGAAAATATTATTTCGAATGCTACTAGAGCTGGTACTCCTTTTCAGCTACTCGCAATCTTTGATTCAAATATATCTGAATATAGTGACAATAATAGTAGTAAAATACCAACGAAAAGAAAGAGGCGCAATTTATAAACAAAGAAAGCTTATATTGACTTTTTTGTCAGATGAGGATAAGGAAGACTTTTCATCAGTTAGCTTAGACCTTTGGTCATATAATGAATCAGAGTTAAATAATGATGACGAGATTCAAGGTATCAACCAGAAAAAGAAGAAAAGGAAGAATAAAAGTGAGTCTAATAATACAGAAATAAAAAAAAAGAGAAACCGATTAACAACCGTTAAGTAAATAAAAAATTAAAGGAAGAAGGAAAAGTTTACGAAAATAGAAAAGGAGAAATCATACCTGAAAAAATAATGAAATGCAATCCATGCACCCCTGGTAAGTGTGCCAGGGGATGCTATGACATTTCTGAAGAAAGGCGAACTTCTCTATTCGAATATTATCGGAATCTAGACTTGCAGCGTAGAAAAGATTGGATAGTGCGCTCTGCTCATAAAACTCCGATAAAAAGAAGAAAAACAATCAATGATTTCAGCCAAAGAAATATTACGTAGGTACCTATGAGTATTTTATCAACGACGGTGAAGGCCACAAGCAAGTATGCCAGAAATTCTTGATTAATACCTTGGATATTACTCAAAAATTTATTATTTACACCTTAGAACATGCCAAAGTGGAAATGGCCCAAAAAGATTGTAGAAAACCTAATGTACCTAAAAAAATATACTGAGGAAGCAAAAGAATTTACAAAGAACTTTATTGAAAAGCTGCCAGCAGTACCATCCCACTACAATAGAAAAAAACTAATAGAACTTATCTTCCTCAGGAAATGAAAAACATAAATAACTTATATCAAATGTATTTAAATTATTGTACTGAACAGGAACAGCAGGCACTGAGTGAGAACGCATTCCAAACTATATTTAAAGAGTATAATATAAGCTTTCACATACCTAAAAAAGACAAATGCCTAACTTGAGTCAAAGCAGAGAATAATAAAGATCAAATGACCGACAAGGACAAAGAGCTACTGAATTCTCATCACAAAGAGAAGAAAGCTACTTATAAGAGATTTAAGATACATCAAACCCTTAATTCCCCCAATAATGAAACTGTAACCTGCAGTTTTGACTTACAAAAAGTCCTGAATACATGACATGGACAAAGTATGATATTATATTATTCAAGAAAATATTCGGTGTTTAATTTCACTATATATGAAAGTCGCACACAGGATGTTAATTGTTATACGTGGGGAGAATGTGATGGTAAAAGAGGGAGCAACGAAATCGCAACTTGCTTAATGAAATATCTTGAAGAAATCCTTTTCTTTCAAAATGGGCGTAAAACACCTGCTGATGTCCTGCAATTCGCGTAGTGGCCAGATGAAAAACAAAACCGTATTGGCTGCCGTGAACCATTTCTTAAAATTCGCAATTAATTTGGAAGTAATTCAAATAAACTATTTACTCCCGGGCCATACATACATGCCTGTCGATACAGTTCATGCTGTTATCGAAAGGGAAGTGTGAAAAATTATTGTATGGAGTCCCTCGCAGTGGTCTACATATTTTGAAACAGCCCGCAAAAGACCAAGACCTTACAAAGTCACTGTCATGGAATATTCCGATTTCTTCAATCTTGATCAATTAGCCATAAATACATTCACACCAACGACATTAAAAAATATTAAATTTAAAAACATCAGAGTTGCCACATTAAAAAAAAGCACAACGACAAAATGTTTGTCAAATATTCCATGAAAGACGAAGCAGAGACTTATTCTGTAACGTATGTGAGAGAACCAGAGGTAAAGGAAAAGGAAAGGGGAAGGGACGGTCAAAAGGGAAAAAAAAGCGAGATCAATAATGAACCAGTGATTGGTATGGATGCAGTGAAGCCGCTATACAATAGTAGATTACCAATAGTAGCTGCTAAATATAAAGATCTGATAAACCTTTGGTGAAAATGGAACAATACCTAAAAGATTTCATACTGAATATAGGGAACTGCCACTGAGTTACGCGAGACTTTAAACGAAACAGACGAAGTGGATGATGAAGAAAATGAGTAACTAAACTATGTTAAAGTTGATAAAGAAGAAAAGTGAAACTAATGAAAGTTTATTGAGTTGATTAAAGAAAGAAGTGAAACTAATTAAGTAAAGAAAAGAGTTAATAATTTTAAAGATTTGTTTCGATTTTGATCTCAATTTCATTACGCAAATGTACGTTTAATTTAAATAATTTGTTATTTTTTGTAAACAAAATATAATAATAAAAAATAATACACATTATTTCTCATAATTCATTGAATACTTAAGTTTAATTATTAATTTATCCTCACAGAATACCTTAGCGGGTGATTCTTACGACCCTAAAAATTATTACACTTGTCGATTATTTCCTTATTTTGTTCAATTTTGTACAGTAAAGTAGATTTACGCCTTTAGGTGATAACATAGGATGAAAATTTGAAGGGTGTAAAGAACTTTAATTTTAAAATTTATGGTCGTAAAGGCAATCTATCTCGATAAATACAGCACTAGGATAATTTTTCAATACTGCTTTAGAAAATACTATAAATTCTAAGCACTTTCTTCTTAAGTTTCATTTAAATAACTCAAGGAACAAAGATGCTAGAGTAAAATTTTATTTTTATTTTTCGTTTTTTGCTTCTCCTGAAAAGTCGCATTTTGTCCTTTACGACCTTTGAGCCCAGAGGTATCGATGTATAGGAATAAATCTGAAAACTGTACATTTTTATTTAAATCAAATATAATATAGCCTATGTTCACAGGAGATAGTGTAGCTTTCCAACAGTTAAAGAATTTTTCAAATCGGTTCAGTAGTTTTGGAGCCTATTCGATGCAAATAAATAAGCAATCAAATCTTTCCTCTTTATAATCGACTGCCTCGGTGGCTCAGTGGTTAGTGACCCTAACTTCCGAGTCAAGGAGGCGTGGGTTCGGTCCCCACCCAGATCAAATATTTATGTGATGAACATAAGTGTTTGCTCTGTGCCTGGGTGTTATTTAGTTATTACTATCTATATAAGTATGTATTTAAAAATATGTATATATGTAGTATATCAGTCTCTGGCAGCCATATCACAAGCTTTGCTTAGTTTGGGGTCTGAGGCCGTGTGAAAGATGTCTCAAAATATTTATTATTTATAATATTGGTATATACAACTAACCACTGTACTATACCAGCGTTATTTTTTTAATAGTCCACTGCAAGACGTAGGCCTACCCACGAAGGGTAATCTACCGGTCTACACAAACTTAATTATATACTTATTTACTGGCATTTTAATTATAATGACTTTTTATGCAGAAATTTATTTATTTATCACAGTAACACCAATCAGTACATAATTAACAGCACAGACCAAAACATTACATACTATAATTACATTTTACATTTAATAACACTAGTTACCAATTTCAACAGCTTTTCTCTCTTTCAGACCCAGACCAAACTACAGCCAAAGAGACGCGCCCAGAGTACATCCACCCAGACGGCCTCCTGACCTTCGACCCTTACCTCTCCGACATAAAACCCGAGGAAGACGAAGATGACTACATCCCTTTACCAGAAAACGACGAAACCATTGATGGTCTACCAATCTTCCAACTAGAGCCTAAAGACTCCTACGTCTTGCGAACAAAACCTGCCACTTTAATTTGTAGAGCAGCGAATGCCTTACAAGTATTCTTTAAGTGTAATGATGTAAGGACGGACAAGACAGTCCAGTTTGAGCATGTGGACCCTCAGAATGGAGTCAGGGTGGTGGAAGCAGAGCTCAATGTTACTAAGAATGAGCTGGATGAGTACTTTGCGTCGAAATACAGCTGTGAATGCTACGCGTGGAATAGTAAAGGGAAAATACGGAGTCAGGCGATTTATGTTGAGTTTGCTTGTAAGTATACTTATCCATCCATCTATCAGACATTTTCTTATTTACTTCTCCTCCAATTTCAGGGTCCATGTCTTTTATTACATTATATTTTTCAATTATTAACAGCAGAATAAGAGTAAACATTCAATGTTTACCTGCTGGACATAGACCTCCCCTATAGATATCCAATAAGACCAGTTGGAAACGTCTCGAATCCGGTGTGATTCAATTGTTACCTGACCACCTTGTAGGATAATATCTTATGCTGCGCTTGCCTTCACGTGGTCTTTATTTGAGAACTTTTTTGAGATTGCTTTCCAAAAGTTAGATAGGTACAATGATGAGAGATATATCCCATAGAGTCCTAAATCTCTTAGTACTACTGCATAGATTATGTATTCATACATACAAAACAATACAACAACACTTTATTGACACTATCAAATAAGAAAACATAATAAAAGAAACAAAGACAGAAAAGGCACAAATAGGCACATAAGGCGGTCTTATCGCTAAAAGCGATTTCTTCCAGATAACCTCTCTTGAATGCAAGGAAACGTAAAGACGAAAAGGACGGTGTAAACTAAGTGTAAACGTACAAAAAATGAATAAAATATAATTATTACGAATTTCTAATAAAATAAACTACATAATAATAGACATACCTCAGTGCCTCAAGTCGAAAGTTTTCGACTAGTGTGTGTTGCTAGTGATGACTTAAGCCACAGAAACGTGGTTCCTCACTATGGGCCTTATGAGTAAGCTCCGAGTAGCCCAACAAGCTCTGGAGAGGGCTATGCTCGAAGTCTCTCTGCGGGATCGAATCAGGAATGAGGAGATCGTAGAAGAACCAAAGTTACCGAGATAGCCCAACGGATTAGCAAGTTGAAATGGCAATGGGCAGGGCACATAGCGCGGAGGACAGATAACCGGTGGAACCGAAAAGTTCTCGAGTGGAGACCACGTACCGGCAAGCGCAGCGTAGGTCGTCCACCCACAAGGTGGACGTCATTAAGACCGCAGGATCGCGCTGGATGTAAGCCGCTTCGAACCGGTCTTATTGGAGATCCATAGGGGAGGCCTATGTCCAGCAGTGGATGTCCTTTGGCTGATGGATGGATGGATGAAATACTTCTAATAATACATTTATAATAAAAATAAACATATTTAGATACATAAATATACATACAGGGTTATCTGCTCATCCTGTATTAATCTGAAAGGGGGTGATTAAGACCATCATTACGAACAACTTTTACTATGGGCCCAACTCAAAATTCGATAAAAGGAATCGGCTGTTCCATACAAAACTGCAACTTAAAATCGACATAATGTATGAAACTGATGGTACTAATTACCCCCTTTCGGCTTACACCAGTTCTGGATAACCCTGTATGTACCTACAAATTCAAAACTTACTTTAGAGTTGGCTAATCTATTACATAAGATTACAAAGCTTACATAATATATTTGAGATTTCCAATAAGTCGTTTTAGAACGTAGATGAAATTCAAGACGATGTAATTTGAGACTTATTTAAGTTACTAATGTTGGTCAAACAAACTTCAACGTTCTCAGAAAAATCAGAACAAAGTGGTGTACAAACACTTTATATTCGAAAATATTCGTTTGCATAACAAACGTTGAAAGAGATTTCAAAATGATTTTCTTAAAATGTGTCGAACTGTTCTTAAATTTCACAATTGCTATTAGGTATAAGAGAATTTGTACAACAAAATATTAACAGCTTTTTAACAGATTGAAACATATTTTATTGTAAATATGGCCAGGTTCTTGGTGTCTAATAGATCTCAATAAAAAAAATCGGACAAGTGCGAGTCAGGCTCGCACACTGAGGGTTCCGTACAAATCCAGAAAATTTCACAAAATTGGGAAGCAGGTTCTCTATACTATATCATCGACATTTTTTTTCACTATTCTCGTCATCTATTATAAATTACACATTGTTAAAATAATTGAAAATCTGTTTTAGCATGTTCTAATGAAGATCTTTTATATGATACCTTACATGATACGATTTACTCACTTTGAATTTTGAACCCATATTTTGTGAATTTTGAGGCCCTATTTATATGTGATTTAAATAAAAATGTACAGTTTTCAGATTTATTCCTATGTGTGTACTCTGAGACAATGCTTTTCGCCAAATTTCATACTCGTAGTTCTATGTCAACGGGAAGTACCCTGTAGTTTTTGATTTTTGTGGGCGTTAAAATATGCATTTTTTACGACATAAACGGCTCTAACTTTTTTATACGGTAACTGAGAAGCTTTTTTTTTACACAACTGCAAGAATTCATAGGTTTACGTATATAGTTTAAATTTCAACTCGATATCTTTACGCGTTCCCGAGATAAAGAGTCTTGACATACACACAGACGGACAGACGGACAGACGGACAACAAAGTGATCCTATAAGGGTTCCGTTTTTTCCTTTTGAGGTACGGAACCCTAAAAAGAATTATTGAAATCTGTCTACAATGAAAAAAGTTATGCGGGGTTATACACAAAAAAAAAATTATATACACGCGTCAAATTGTATACCGGAGGAAGCTCCGGTGGTTTGTCGATTAAAAAATGAAGCCTTTCTTGAAGTCATTTTATATTTTGGCATCTTATGAATTTGCCAGTGCAAAATGAGATTATTTAAATTATTTACACTGTGCCAAATTTTTAAGGACATTATAATTAAAATTTGTACAGGTATTATTCTCAATAGCTACGCAAGTGTTCCTCATATCACGAGAAACCTCATCTCGTCTTTATTTATTAGGAAAACTATTTTAGAAAATTGTATGAAAAAATTATCATATCTCTCGCGCTCTCTTCAATAAATGATATAATAAATGTATAATAATACTAAGCGAAATCGTAAATTTCTAGCTATCTTTACCACTGTGACATAACTTTCCAAGTAGAATTTAAAATGCAACTTAATAAACGTGAAACTTTAAACTAGTTTTCAAAGTAACTTTAAGCTAATGAACTACTGCAAAGATAAACCGTTTAACTTTTAAGCACCAGCGAGAACTTTTGCAGTTGTGACGTCACCGGTGAAATATTTAGCTGCTCCAAGAATAGTAATCCTAGGAAGTACTTAGAACTTTGTAATAACAATAGACTCTCGCTTCATAAGCTTTCTTATAGTTTACGGCTGAGATGAGGTCTATAAATGATAATAATTATTTTCCACTCACTCACTCTTACATTCACTCACAAATAATCATAATCATAAGCTAGCTTAAGTGAAAGAGCCTGCAGTCCACGACACAGGTCACCCTACTGTGGGCTGCAGTGCACATAATATGTGTGCGTTAATTTGGGATATATGTATTTACTTGTATATTGCTATTAACCAATATGTACTAAGTTAACAAGTTTTTGGAAAAATAAATAATTTGAAAATCCTAAATCAAATCAAAAATCAAATCAAAATCAAAAATATTTTATTATCAGACACATAGAATTCATAATTGAAATTAAGATCAAAAGTTGATTATAAAATTAAATTAACTCATTAAAATTAGGCATGTCACAAGTTATTAAATTCAACATATCACAGCTAATAATTTATTTTAACAGCACCGTAATGTGGTGCATCAAAATTGGACAGCTAAAGTAGTCGGTGATGGCTATCAGAATGCTGTTGCCGCTCGCTCGCGTCCTGCTCAACAGCGAGGCAATTTTTTTGCGCATGATAGCTGCAAAGCCATCAGTGCGCGCCTCCGCAAACATAGATGACGCGTTGCAAAACGGTGGGAGCCGCATCAGCACCTTAAGTGAAAGAACCTGCAGCCCACGACATAGGTCACCCTAGTGTGGGTTGTAGTACACATAACATATTGTACGTTAATCTAGAATATATTTTGCTATCTACCAAAATGTACATAGTTCTATGTTTTTGGAAATAAACAATTAAAATTTCATTTTTAGCCAAAAATGGTGCAACCGACTTCCATCTTGTACAAAATTAGAATAGTTCACTCGAGGTACTAATAATTTTTTTACATTACTGTTGATTATTCATAAAACAGCTCAATCGATTTTGATAAAATTAAAATGGGACCACAATGGGAGTGTTTCTTTCGGATAACTAAGAGTTTTTAATATTTTAAATCGGTTCGCAAAATTGGTGAAAACATTGATGACATACTCAAAAAAAACATTAAGTAGAGACGAACACAGAACCTCCTACTTCTTGAAAGTCGGTTGAAAAGCGATCGAGCCGTATCTATTCATGCTGGCCCAGTGCGGGTTAATTGATTCACATCTTTTCATTTCCTTTACGGGCTTATGTAATTATGTATGCAGGTTCAAGCTTCACCATGCTTTTCAACCGAAAAGTTTTGGGACATCTTACACACGGCCTCTGACCCCAAACTAATCAAAGCTTGTGATATGGCTGCCAGAGACTGATATACTACATATACTTATTTTTAAATACACACTTATATAGATGGTAACTAAATCACACCCAGACACAGAGCAAACATTTATGTTCATCACATAAACATTTGCCCTGGGTGGGGATCGAACCCACGCCTCTTTGATCCAGAAGTTAGGGTCACTAACCACTGAGCCACCGAGGCAATCATAATGGTGTGAAAATTTGTACCTAAATTCCAAAGAACTCATTTGTACGGTACTAAGATTTGATACCACTAGACCACAACAGCTTTTAAAATATTTAATTATTTACTTTAATTTTCTGGTGTTCTGTGGGTTTTAGATTTCGATAAGTGGTTTACATGCACATAAAAATTGATTTATAGATAAAATTGCAAAAATGTATCAAAATGGAGTATTAATGAGGCACTAAATTGTGTTACAAAAACCACATATTTAAATTTTAAGGATTTTTCTAATTTTTATTGAAATTTTAGGAGCTATTTCAAATATTTTTATTTAAAGCAAGTTGTAAGTTATACACAAATTTAATTGTGATTAAAAATAAGTAAGTTTGTGGAGGACGAATAAACTAGCTTTGGTGTCAAAGATTGCTAATAGCAATAACAAAAATTATATTGGTAATAATAACCTACCTATTTTTTATACATATTACATAATAATGTTATTTCCATTTTATCTGTCATAGTAACAGTATACTTAACAGACCTTATTATTTCTCATGATAACCATAAATTAATCAGAAACATACGATAGTTAGTAATTAATAATTAAAACGTAACTACGAACTATAATTAAACCGTCTGTTAATTAGAGGCCAGAGTTCTAATACTTTTAATTTATGTCTTGGCCTCATTAAAGGTCTGTTTCGGTAAACTACGAATAGGTATTTGAATAGATAGCGGCATCTACAAAGGTTGATTAACATGTAAATGGTTTGATTATAGGCTCGAGAAGAAATTCTGAGTGAATTTAGATGTTTATATTTGAATAGATATTGTGTTTTTAATGGAGTTTCGGATTCAGTTTCTTGCACGAAAAGTCGGTTTAGTTACTATTTTTGTTGCAATTTTTTTTTGAGGATTGGCAACTTGAAATTACACTGGTAGGGCACGAAACTCGGAGTCGAGTCTCGAAGTCTGGGCTAGCGCTGTTGAGTGCCATGGAGGAGTGCGGAAGCGTGCCCGAAGCCCCAAATCAGGCGCAGTAGTGGAACACCCAGGGTTTTTAGTGGCTATACCAACCAGTCACATCATTGGCTTTTCGGTGAAGGAAAACATCGTGAGGCAACCTGCATACGTCAGTAGAAGAAATTCGATGGCGTATGTGAATCCACCAACCCGCATTGGGCCAGCTTGGTGGATATGGCCCAATCACCCTTCGTGGGTAGGCCTACGTCCTGCAGTGGACTATTAAAAAGGCTGGTACAGTACCAACCAGTCGGCGAGGACTCTCACATAACCACCCTACTGCCTTCGAAATGTGGTGGTATCCATAAAAGATTTTACCGATGGGGTCACAATGGAAATTACATATCGACAAGCGTCTGCCCATAAAGTGGACAGAAATATGTGTCATGACAAGCCAAACCATTTTCAACCGGTCTTATTGGAGATCTATGAGACCTTTCAGCCATTAGACGTCTACTGCCGGACATAAGCCTCCCCTAAAGACTTCCAATAAGACCGGTTAGTAGCTGCTTGCATCCTTGCTTGCTTCCTACGTTCCACAATGACGACAACGACTGTATATACAGCAGTAGACGACCTATGACTGTGTCGACGACTACTTTTACTTTATCAATATAGCATGTTACATTGCAAGTTCAGTGAATTTCAGAAGTATATACAGGATTATCTGCTTACCCTGTATTAAGCCGAAAGGAGGCAATTAAAACCATCATCACGAACAACTTTTACTATGGAGGCAATCCACGATTCGAGAAAAAAACAAAATATATAAAGCTGTTCCCAACAAAATTGCAATTCGGAATCGACAAAATGTAATTCCGGGTTGGCCTCAAAGCAAAAGTTGTTCATAATAATAATAGTCTTAATCACACTGCAATCTCAGCTTAGTACACCAGTTCTGGTCTGTATCTGTACCTATGTATCAGTCTATTCTTTTTAATAGTCCACTACAGGACGTAGGTGTTACGGGATATTGGGCCATATCCACCACGATGGCTTAGTGGTAGGGTTGATGGATTCACATACGCCATCGAATTTCTTCTACGGACGTATGCAGGTCGCCTCGCAATGTTTTCATTCACCGAAAAGCTAGTGTAAAATCCCGTACATAAATTCCGAAGAACTCATTGGTATGGGACCGGGATTTCAACCCACGACCTCACGATTATAAGGCGGGTGTCACTACCACTAGACCACCACGACTTTTCACTAGACCACCATCTGCTTTTCGCGGCAGTTCTAATAATCCCGTATAATGGGGTATTCTTTCTCTAGACTATTAACATAATTTAGAATTGTCATACTTATCATTAATTACCCTTACCAATTATTACTTTGAGACCAATGCTGATAAAACTTTGCACCAGAGCTAAAATAAGCTGAAGATAGTAGTAAATGTCACCAAGTCCAAAATAAACTGCCACCCCCGCGACGGAGCCGAACCTGCAAACAATTAAACGTTCGCTTGCATTGTCTAGAAATAACCCCCGGACTGTACTGACTACTGCATAATCTACGGCTATCCAGAGAATGCAGATAATAATATAAATAGTAGTTCTCCCTGCAGTAGATCTCGCGCCACATCTCTAACTGAATCTTCATTTCGCTCTTGCTTGACCGATTTTTTTTCTATCGCTAATTAATAGTCAGCGCTTGACCACCAACTCGCTTGATGGTTCATACTCACAAATTTTGTTAGGATACTAAACAATATTATCGGAATTGGCTGATAGAGCGACAGCTAATTTCCCCTCTTTTTGAGGAAAATACTTCCCTTGAAAGATCACGGAATGCGAACGAAATTATAGTCGTACTATATAATGACTATGAAAAATAAACATGAGTGCGATACCGTGATATAAAACATTAAAATACCTACTGTGTTGGGCCCCCAGAAGAATGTAGGTACTTCATTTCTTATTCTTAGGCCCATGGTGAACGATGTTCATGATAATGTTCTGAATCACCACATTTGAACGTAGCACATCCTTTATGAAAAACTCTGTAGAATTCAAATAAAATTGTTTCTCCATAGCGCTCTATGGCAAGACATTCACGAATAAACCTTCCTCACTCAATAATAATCATCTCCATTTCCATCGCACCCCCTACAGAAGCTCTACAATACAAAATTGAGTAAAATTGCGAAGTTGAAAAATCAGACAGCCACCATTAGACATCCTCACTTCCTATTGATAGCTTTAGTCACGGTAACGGTATCCAACAGTATTCCGTCTTCATACAAACGGCCGGAACGCGAGTCATACCTACGGGCTTCGGAGTTCGGTATACACTCCTTACACAACGGTCGCAGGGGCGCGCCGCAGTAATGAACAAACGTGTACGGTTTGTCGGTGAACGTGATATTTATACTAAGCGCCACACAAATCGGCTGATGAGAGCCGCAGATGACACTTCGCCGTGATTGGCTAATTATTGCGCATGTGTGCACAATGGCGACGCCTCGTGTCTTAGTACTTAAGAAGCTCGCGGGAGGCATGATGTTGGCGGGCGGGTGTGCCCCGGCGTCTCGTCTCTCTGGCTCCCGCGTTTACCTATATTTCGGCTTTTGCGCAGCGCATAACTTCCCATCTACCGATTTGTGTAGCGCTTAGTATACCTACCAGGCGGGCAGCCCTAGCGTGTGATACGTTCTGCGTGAACAGATGGGGCTGTAGGTATTTATTTTAAGGACAGGGCCGAGTCCCAATCCTACATAGGTACCACACCAGATTAGGTATTGAAAATTCATAGGGGAGGTGTATGTCCGGCAGTGGATGCCTAGGAGCCGTGGCTCATGATGAATATTTTATGGGTTTGTATCAGTGACTGTGCGATTTACCTACCAGACGGGCAGCCCTAACGCGTGATAAGCTCTGCGTGGCCACGTAGGGCTGTAGCTTTTTATTTCAAAGACGTCTGAGTCACAATACTGCTAGATACCACTACCGTGCTTTAGTTAAGGGAGGGAAGAAAAAAAATCATAATTTTTAACGAGTGTTTTTATTTTCATCCCTCGATTTCGG
This sequence comes from Hypomecis punctinalis, assembly GCA_949316475.1. NCBI lineage: Eukaryota > Metazoa > Arthropoda > Insecta > Lepidoptera > Geometridae > Hypomecis > Hypomecis punctinalis. The sequence continues at coordinate 24,207,148 of OX438800.1, read as the reverse complement.
AGGGGTGGGCAGGAACCATTATGTAGAGGAAACGTTATTTCCGCTCGTTAACTCGAGTACTTTGCACTTTGATAAATGCTTACTAGCTTTTTGAGATGTTTGGGGTGTGAAATGTGGCGAGAGTGGGTTAAGTGTCTGAGCTGAGATTACTTAGCGGGTTAGCGGTTTTGTTGGATACCACAGTTAATACTAGAATCGGTCCCATGATAATAATTAAATAATTAAATATTTTTTAGTAATTATTTAGGACAGTGTTATTGTACAATGTTGAATGAAAAGAATAAATAAATAATAAAAATTGCGGGACATCTTACACACGGTCTCTGACCCGAAACTAAGCAAAGCTTGTGATATGGCTGCCAGAGACTGATATACTACATCATATACATATTTTGAATACAAAATCGTTTATTTGTCCAATTAAGAAGCACAATTGATATCTTGGTTCCCTGGACCTTATGCTAGGTCAAAACCTGTATTATAAGAGCCAGTACCTTCCTACTTACAATGACTGCTGACAAAATATAATAATTTTAGTTACACAGAATTGATTACTTAGCTTCAAAGTTATTAGGTTTATAGTAAAGGAGAGCTATGTATATGTGTGTGTGTACATATTTATATATTATATACATAGTATCTAAATACACCCAGACACAGCAAACACCTATGTTCACCATATAAATGCTTGCCCTGGGTGGAGATCGAACCCACGCCTCTTTGAAAGCCCAATAGATGAGTAAGAAAAAAATGTTAATTACTTTTTTTACACCTTAACCTATAGTCTGAATCACAAACCTGGACGGGTGTGATAATAGCTATAAGCTGCGGATAAGCCAATCCAGCCTGAATTTCACTTACTAGCTGAGCAAGGATTGGATTTTCTGCAGCTTATAGCTATTATCACATCCGCCAAGTGAGTAATCAGAATATTTTGTGGAATTAATTCAGAACAAGGTAAACTGACGACATCATTAAGGCCGTTTGTTTAAAGCAGGATCGTTCGTTTAACCGATCTTATTAGAGATTCGTAGGGGAGGCCTATATCTAGCAGTGGACGCCTTATGGCTGAAACGAACGATTGTCAAATTGCGTGAGCGAGATAGAACTTGGTGGCTAAAACGCTCTAACTCAAGTATTTTACACTTTGATAAATGCTCTCTACCTTTTTGAAATGTTTAGGGTGTGAATTGTGGCGAGAAGAGTGGGTTAAGTGTCTAAGCAGAGGTGCTTAAGTGTATAAAGTGTCATCTGCCTTGTTGAAGACTGTTGATGTTAAGTAGCTGGCTTTGTGATTTGACAGGTGTCATTTGGATAAAATCTTTGGCACTTATAGTTGCCACATTTAACATTCAAATAATAACGTTGGCTATCATTTTATTCTGAATTTTTAGTGAGTTTTAAATTCATTTTTACTTTATAGTGATTGGAGCAATCTCGATATTTTTAACTCTCCAGACAGAAAGGAGTTAAAGTTTGCTTTAAGTGTATCGACTGATTTTCGAAAAAGTGGAGGATCTAAGCTTAATGTTTGTTTATGTTATGCGTAAAATGGGAAAGATAAATGTTTTAAGTCAGTTATTTTTGTTAAAAACATTAATTGATCAATCATGGCCATGGCCAAGGCCATCTCTGAAACCAGCAAACCTTGTTACACCCGTTCACCTATACTTAAATGTTAAACGTTTCACGTTTGAATCTTGTAAATATTCTTGAATATTGATAAGAACCTTAATAAGCTGAAGTAAAAAGTTTAGAAGTAAAAACGTCTAATGAATGAAAGAGCGCTCATTTACAAGGTGTGAACAGCATAACTATGGGAAGGGGCTTAATTACCACGATTCTCCCACAATTGTAGTGCAGTGCCACTTCTCATCGTGAACAAAAAGTTTAATTCAATTAAGGTTACACGGGAAAACACTGTTTACAAAGTTGCAATGTTTTAAGAAAGTAGCTCCGCTAACATTGTGGACTTCGTTGTAAAGTACCCAAGTGGTGCCATTCGGCAATCGTCGAGAGAAGTTTATATTTTCGGATTGTGTCTATAATTTACTTTATACTGCTTTTTACATAATTTTGCAGTTATATACGTATGAGTTCTATAATACATAGATGTAAGAAGATTTTTTGTTAAAAGGAATATTATAGTACCTAGTACTTTTGGACTACGTTTTTACATAACAGAAATTTCGAATACTTAAGTCATTATTATTATAAGCCTGTCCCATCAACCTCCATTCTACTGCTGGACAAAGGTCTCTTTGCTTTTCCTTCCACTCTTCACGATTTAAAGCTACGTGGGTCCAGTTGTTACAATTTACAACAGGAAAAATATGGTCAAGGTATATACTCGTATGTACGTATATAAAAAAAACTTGGGGTAACACATAATTTTACACGTTTGGAAGCACATTAATTTATTCAATGAGGTACACGAATTATTCGATTTTTTTCTTGAATACAATATCTACATATACAGCTATTTTAAAATCTGGAAAGTGATACATCTCGCTCTGTCCAACAGATATAAAGAAGCAGTTCACGCAACAGCCTCTGTCGGTGACGATAGAGTCAGGCAAGGGAGCCACCTTCCGATGTCGACCGCCGCCAGCCGTCCCACCCGCTGTACTCAAGTGGACCAGAAATGGTGTCACGCTGGAAGCCAGTGACGAGATGCTTGTCCTACCGAAAGTGGAACTAAAGGTCAGTTTTATAACAATTTCTTTAGCCTGGATTCATCGACCAAGTTTCTATAGAGTTACAATCGTGCAAAAAAGTGTCTGAGCTAAAAACTTGCCGAAGTTACGTAGTGGGCAGGCTTTAGTTAGTCCTAAGGCGACCGCAAGACAACAACGCCGCGCGATGCCAAAGTGCTCGGTTACAAGCTGTCCAAATAACGAAGGCTATGCGTGCGGAAAAATGGTTGGTGTGTCATATTTTAGGTACATGGTATTACGAATTTGCGAATTGTTTGCGCGCGAACATTTTTTATTACTTTCACTCAGGAACTGTGGCTAGATATTTGCTCAAAGCCTGGATGGCTAAAATCAATCTCAAGATGTCGACCGTAGCTTGTCGTACTGAAGTGGACCAGAAATAGTGTCGCACTTGAAGTTGTTGACGAGATGCTTGCGCTAATACATCCAGCAAAAACGCACAAAAGCTTATTACTTTTGTTCATTTCCGTGATATCAAAAAGTGTTGTTGTATTATAAAGTCTTCGTAATCCATACACGAACTTTCTAAAACCTATTAAAAATGACTTTAATGCCTATTGATAAAAGTTCTATTTCCTAGGACATGGCCAACTACACCTGCATAGCGGAGAACATCGCCGGTCGCCGGGAGTCCGATGTCGCTGTTTTGTCTGTCTACGGTATGTTATTAAACCTTCGTAGAAAGCTGAACTATAACAATGGCTTCTAACAGTTCTAACTAGTAGCTAGCTGAGGAATTTCTTATCGTAACAATGGCGACAATGTGACAAAATGTTCTTGGAATTCTTGATAAGAAAACATAACCTGTGCCTTCATAATACTAGGAAGTTTGAAATTTTGCTGAGTAGAGCAACGTACCGAGTTACTAGGCGTGAGATATGTTTATGAAAGGCATGCCTTTGCAAAGCACCTCAGACTTTCAGAGATATAATACAATGCATACTCATCATCATGAACAAGTTTTACCGTGGAATCTAACGTAAAAACATAAATAAAAACATCAGTTTAATAAAGTTAAATAAGTATTTTATACAGAGCCAATGCAAGATACATTAAAGCCAGTAGTACCATTGATTATCTATAATAACACGGTTGAAGTGCAGCTCCGAAGAAGAATTAGTACGGGACTGGATTTTGACCTTACAAGGCGAGCATTCCTATCTACTTCCTATCTATTCCTATCTACTAGCTTCCTAGGCTACTAAAAATTACTAAATCTTAAACTAAAAGCCACTTATTTTCTAGTAAACGGCGGGTGGTCCGAATGGTCCGCTTGGGCGGCTTGCCGCTGCAACGGCGCTGTAAGCGGCCGGCGGCGCACGCGCACCTGCACTCAGCCAGAACCGGCGAACGGGGGCGCTCCTTGTCGAGGAATTGGCGCACAGAGCGACGATGACTGTATCAGGTGCCAGAGTAGTGAGTATCAATGCAATGAGTAAAGATACGGTTTTTTTATGTTTTTCTTGCCTTAAATGTCAGATGATCAAGGAGAAAATCGAGCTGAATCTCATGTCTCGGAGTGCAGAGAGGAAAATTGAAAATTCAGAACTAAACGAGGGGTGTAACGGGTGTTAGAGTAATTAGTGATATTACAACAAGTAGAAGGATGACGGAAAAGTATGTAAAGCGTTATAGGGGGTTCTATTTGAATTTTACATCTTGGTGTACAGAGAAAAAAACGTCAAAAATTGTCAATCAAACCGGGGGTGAATAGCAGTTTGTAGCTGCAATAGCAACATGAGCAGCCAACGTCGCACCCGCATGTCATGGAATTGACGCACAGTGCAACGATAATTGCATCAAGTGCCAAAGTAGTGAGTATGTAAATCAGAACAAGTAGAAAGATGTCCGTGAAGCACGCGACGCGTTAAAGGATGGGGACAAGCTGGATCTCGCGTATCATTATGTGGAGAGGAAGGTTGAAAATTCAGTATCAAAGAGTGAGTGGTCAGAAATAGTCAGAATATAGACCGTATAACAACGTCAGCAATAATGTCGTGAGCGGTGAACGTAGCACGCGCGGTTGCTTACATCCACCACTAATAAATGCGTATTCAATCAGTGATCAAAGGCATGAAGTGATAGAGTAGAAAGTATCAACAATATGTAGCAAAATGTCCGTAAAATAAGTGACGGAGTTAGGAGGGGGCCGGTCGAGGTGAATTTCATGCCATGTGGAAAAGATATATGATAAATGGATATTACAAACCAAAAGATGAGGGCTTACAATCGCTTGTATATAGAAAGATTTTTATTTCTAAATATATCGTCTTTCTATTATATAATTATATCTATAGTGGTTGTATTTTTCATACCCAGCAGGCACATGGTCAGCGTGGAGCGCGTGGTCTTCGTGTACCGGAGACTGCGTGCGAGTGAGACGGCGCGAGTGCTCGGGTGCCTGCTCCGGTTCCACGCTGCAGCACGCCAACTGCCTGGATGGACTTTGCTCCAACGGGATAAGTACGTTTATTGGTAATCGCCAGAACCTTGAAGCGGTTAGCGTGTTTCAGAGTCTTCGGAAGTGCAGCTGCAGGAGTGTTTGGGTGCTTGGATGAACTCTGTCTCAACTGGATATTTAAGTATGTTTATTGCTTATCAACATCACATAGCAACGTATTTTAGAGTCCTCGGTACTGGCGTTTCTTTTATTTTGACACTGCTACTGCCTAGATTGACTTTATTTTAACGGTATAAGAACGTTTTGCTAATCAAAATTACACAGATACACGGTCATCGTGTTCTAGAGACTTTGTGAGAGTGAGACGGCGGGAGTACTCGGGCTCTTGCTTTGGTTCCACACTGCAACACGCCAACTGTCTGGATGGACTCTGTTCCAACGGGATAAGTGCGTTTATTGCATATCAGTACAATGCAGAAAAGGTTATCGTGTTCTTTCTTATTCTGTACATCAAAACTTTTGATCTGCTATTTATGCCAAAACTAAAAAAAAAATTTGCTTTTCCATACATTTTGTCGCGGGTGAACGATTTTTTTCTATGGAAGAACGAATTTATATTTGAGTTTTGACAAAAGCCGCAGAATAAAAGTTGTTGATGTACAGAATAAGACCCTAAAAGGATGCTTATAAGAAATAACCCTGTATTAATAACATAACTAGCCAAATAGCGTATCAAAACATAAAAACTCACTATTATCTTTCGACTAGTCATCAAATAATTTACCAATTCGCACATCCTGTCTCACACAATTTTTGAGAACCCCAAATGTTTATTCGTCTCCAGCCTTCGAAATAGGTTAATTAACCACTTTATTCATCAGAGCACTTACAAAATAACTATTTAACTAGATGTAAACCAGACGCTGCTTCCAGATATAAATAAGTAGCAGACATACAGTCAATAAAACTGACATCTTTAGTTATGAAATATACACGGAGACTACATCTCTACTAATATTATGAATCTCAAAATGTATTAGTTTGTTGGTTACTCTTTCCCGTATCTATGGATCGACGGATCGACTTAGATTTTTTTTAGATACCTATTATACTTTAAAGGTGTGAGAGTGTCTTACAAAAAGTGTCAACTAAGGAAAACTCTGGGCAAAATATAATAGTGTCATAAGAATACAGAAATTTATTAGCTATCCTTGTCACAAAACTGGTCCTTACTATGAACAAATTATATTTAGAACCAGCTACATGTCTCTGCTTTGTTTGGATACGTGCGAAAGATATACAGGGTTATTACTAATCAATTAGCATTCTTTTAGGGGCTTATTCTGTACATCAAAACTAACAACTTTTGCTGTGATTTTTGTTAAAACTCGAAAAAAAAATCAGCTGTTCCATACATTTTGTCTTGGGTGAACGATATTTTTCTATGGAAAAGTTTTTTGACTTTTGACAAAAGTTGTTAGTTTTGATGCATAGAGTAAGCCCCTAAAAGGATGCTAATTGATTAGAAATAACCCTGTATAGGTCTTACCTATACGTAAAAAATATTCTAAAATAATCCAGTGAAAGTTGCCTTTGCAGTCTGATGTGTAGTTTAAAAAACCGAAGCGGATACGAGATAAAATTATTTTTTTCCTCAGAAAACGCTAGCATTTTACCACATATTTTAACTTACTCATAAACACTAGAATACGGTATCTTGTACTTATAGATGAGACATAAGGAGATAAGCGTCAAAATGCCGTTAAGAATCTTCATGATTTTTCATCGCAACCCATCGCCTTTCGCAGTAGTCCTTTTCCATAGCAATGTACCCTTTCAAGCTTCAGGGTTGCTACACACATAAGCTGGCCAGCAAAATTGGTCGAACGATAAAGCCGATCCAAAGCAGTTACTATAAGCCGAATCACAGAAGCCGGCGTATGTGAAGTTAGCTACAACCAGCGCAAAATCCAATCAACGCGCAGCTATATATTGTGAACTCCAGTCAGGATTGGATATTGCGCAGTTTGTAGCTAACTTCACATCCGCCGACTTGTATGCTTCGGCCTATACATACGTCGGGAATCATTCGGCTTGTACTGATCGGCAACGATCGCACTCGATCGCTGCCGATCGAATTTTGCTTATTTGTCCCGAAAGAATCACCTTTCTATCGGGACAAATAAGCAAAATTCGGATCGGCTTAATTCGGACGTCATGGTCACTTCGCGCGTCGCGGCATTCATCATTCATACATAATTATTACATTAGGTTTTGCCATCCGACTCGGCTCGCGGTCGCACGGCCTTACGAAAACCAATCGGCTTTTTCTCTTGAACATTATTTTACACATATTAAATTTTAACGACTGGCAGTTGAGCCTCGAGCGAGGCTGGCCCGATTATATGTGTAGCAAGTCTCAGCTTTAAGAAAAACTTGTAAAGAAGCTGTAGAAGCGCGATCTACATTTAGCAAGTATGCGATGAAGATAAGAAGACCCCATAAATCGCGCGATGCTTCACTTCCAAGAGTGCATTATAATGGATGAGCTTTTTCCCTCTGTTGAAAGATTCTTTGAGTAAACTACTTGTTGTTAGATATGTTTAAGAAAATGTCTATGTTTGACTTGGAATCTGTGTTATGAACAGATAAATAGAGTTCTGGTGCAAAAAAGCTGCCTTGTAAGTTCTGTGCTATTTTTTGATGGAAGATAAATACGTTTTATTGAAATATTCATTTGTTAAACATACCGTTGGAAATACTTGTTTTTGTTATTCTATGTATTCTGTTAACTTATTCGTACTTATCACAGATTATGCTTCGTGGTTGTATAGGTAGTTGTTATGGATGCATAATTTATTACTGGGTATTTATGGTAAGATTTTTTGAATATAAGATGCCTTAGCAATTCCATACTTGTAGATCCAATCAATCTCAGTAGTATCTTTAAAGATCACAAACTGCGCAGAGCCTACCTCTTATTTTTTTTTTTATTCTTAATAGGGCTACATTTGACCACCAACTCGCATGATGGAAAGCGATGTTGTAGCCGAAGATGTAGTATATTCACTATTGTCTTAAAGATATCCAAATTGTATTTGTCAGGAAATAGTGACGGAGGTAAGGCATTCCAATCCCTAGCGGTCTGCATTATGAAGGAAGAAGCGAATCGTTTAGTACGAGCTGGTGGTATGTCGACTTGGTAGAATGGTATTTAAGAGATTTCCGGCTTGTCCTGTTGTGGAAAGGAGGTGGAGGAATGAGGTCGTGGAGTTCGAGCGCACACGTCAAAATGGAGCCTATAGAAAATTGGCAAACATGCTACCTTACGCCTGTGTTCCAGGCTTTTTTAGTCTTGACGCGACAAGCTTATTGTCCCCGATCAGCTACACGGCACGTCGTTCAATCGAATCCAGAGCTTGAGATGGTATTTAGCTGAACCATCAATTATTCTTATACCCCCGTTGCTTTATAGAATTTGATTTAGCACTACGACTCTTCTCGCGATGTTCACTGCCGGTATAAATCGTATTATTCCTATAAATAAGTAATTGAGTCAGTGTCATAAGATTTTAAGGCCTATTTAGACGTAATCGTCCTAAGCGATATTCGATGCCACTGGACTGTACTTGACGAATTGGGGATCGTTTTTTGAATTTCGCTTGGTTTGGTCGTATACAGAACTTTGACAGATTGTATGGTCAATATTTATGTTGTCTATGGAAGTTGCGAATACTCCATACAGGTTCCTAAAACGACAAAACCGTGTGAAGTTCAAAAAATGATCCCTCGATCGCGTGGGAATCTATGCCGTATTTTGGGGCTAGAACATTTTTTTTTGTTTTAATTCATAAAGACTGGGTTTATGGGACAATAGTATTACCGTGCACGAATGTTGATGAGGTTTGAGTAGGTATTAGTATCATAGAGCCTTTGTTCCAGGGTTTTACAACAGCAACCTGACCCTTTACGTGGGGGTCGGGATAACAGTGGCTATGCTGGCAGCAGGCGCCGCCATCTTGTATGTGTGGTGCAAATACAGGAGCTCGCGACCTGGGTATACTGCTGGAAGACCTGGTGAGTTTTGTTACAATCTGCCTATATTTAAAAGGTTCATCATCATCATCAACCTGTAATAATCTACTGTTGGGTATAGACAAAGAAGATATACTACGGTTTTGAGTAAAAGAACTTCTCCCTCTTGTGCCATTGTTCCTTATCTTGGGCTATTCTCATCCAATCACGACCCGTGGTATGTCTGATGCTCTATCAAGCTGATTACTAATTATTAGAATACTTATCTGCTATCGCGAGTGTCTCAGTCACTCATTTAAAGGGTTACTAACTGGTAACTAAAGTACAATAGCTGTTTTTATGGTATCAAACATATTTTTTGTAAAGTAGCAGATATTTAATCCTCCCAGAAAAATATCCTAGTGAGGATGTTGAAGATTACGTAACGGATAAACGAGTTTTCAGACCTAAAATTGTTACTTTTTAACCGACTTCCAAATAGAAGGGGGCACTATGTTCGTGTGCATGTATTTTTGTGTACGTTCATCGATATTTTCGCCATTTGTGAACCGATTTAAAATACATTTTTTAGTTTGATAGAGTATACTTCCGAGGTGATCCTATTTAAATTATGTCGAAATCGGCTGAGTTGTTTTTGATAAATCAACAATAATGTACATGGATGTCACATTGACTCGTGCTAACTATTCGAATTCTGGACACAGTGGTAGTCGGTACTGTGATTTTTTTGTTGACTTTAGCATAGAACAAACATAAATTGTTAGGTAATTTTGTTTGCTCTATGCTTAGGTCAAAATATTTCTTGTACAGGGTTGCCAAAATCAAATAGAAGCGACAAGAACGGACCAGACCTGACGAGGACCTGCAACGAGTACTGGATGCAACCCGACAACCATTACGACATGCCGCATGTCAGAGATAGGTCAGTTTACTTGTACTACTATACTCTATAAAATTTAACTTGATCTCTGCGACAGTAGAAGATTGACATTTTTAGAGTTGGGATAGTGGTGGAAAAAATCGATTTTTTAACAATGTTGTAATGAAATCGAATGAGTAGTTGAAGGTGAGAAATTAGATTTCATTTACTTACTACTATTTAATATCAAGTATGTATACATGTAAATAATGTTATGTTATTAATTATATACTCATAATAATGTAACGACAGTATTTATCGACGTTTTTCACTATTATCGATGCTAATGTAACATATAATTGGGCTTAATTTAATTACACATGTAAAAATGTTATTACATTAAAAGTATATAGTTATGATATTAAAATATACAATTAAATTAATGATAAATCAAGTTTTATTTAAAATATCGTCAGTATAAACTATCGATATTTTAATTAAAACTCTACTCGTATCTAAAACTCTGTGGTCACGATCATTCGTCGCCCATCACTAATCGGCATGCCCACAAAGTATGACATTGACAGGTACTGTCAGTACTATTAAGAAATTCAGGACTTCATAGGCGTGATTTTTCTGACAGCTGTCGCAGAGATCAAGTTAAATTTTATAGAGTACCTATGGAAAATTAAATTATTGTACCGTCCCTTTTACCTTTACCCGGCTTTTATAATAGTCCACTTCTAACCATATAATTCACGTATGGTGATTAGGCCATGTCTTATTCTAAAAAAACCTGGAGCTCTATAATTAATTCAGTAGTGCGACTGAACGTACTTATGCGTAGACTTTCACGAGGCCAAGTAAGAGCGGGAATGAGTATTAAAAATCAAAACTTGTGCAATTTGGAGGGATAGCAACCCTCTGCGAACGTTGGAAATGATTCAAGTCCTAGATGCATTGCTTGCCGGTAGGTACAAATCTTCAAAAACAAAATTTCTTAAATAGATAAAGTAGTTTAACAATAATATCTCTCCTCAGTTATTCATCTCCGTTCGGGAACCGAGCCCGGCAGCAGTCGTCTCAAGGCAGCAACCATTACGAGATGAAGCCATACAGCCCTTCAGGGGAGTCCGCCTCCAGTTGTTACACTAACTGTGAGTATTGATTTGTAAAGGATATTTTAATTTGCACTGGTTTATTTAATATAAATAAGAAGTAAAGAAGAAGCTTTTAGTTTTGTATTTCGAATTGGATAAATTAATATATTAATTACTGTATTGTACAAGCCTTTTTTTTAATAGTCCACTGCCTGTGTTTTGGGCCATATCCACCACGCTGGCCCAGTTCGGGTTGGTGGATTCACATACGCCATCCAATTTCTTCTACGGACATATGCAGGTTTCCTCACGATGTTTTCCTTCACCGAAAAGCAAATGGTGTGAAAATCCGTACATAAATTCCAGAGAACTAATTGGTACAGGATTGGGATTTGAATCCTTGACTTCACGATTATTAGGCGGGTGACACTACCACTAGACCACCACGGCTCTCATTTAATCATTGCATTATAGCATTTACGATACCAAACTGCATAACTTGCCAAATTGAGTTATAAAGTTGTCCCTAGCGTAGCGTTATCACAAGTTAGCTATTATCCAAACTAAATAAACACAAAAAATATGTCTACTGTAAAGTACCATACTGCAACTGGAATAGGAATGTGTCAGAATTGTATTGAAAAGTATCAGACATGCACGGAGCGTTTCGACACCGGCAAATAGCAAATTGTTCCTGAAGACTATTGGTTGTTGGCGTACGTTGATTGTACGTTGTAGGACTTGTAGGGCATAGTACAGCGTATCATCTTGTTACTCGTGCTTGATACGTTCATATCACGGTTATGGTAGTTGAAATCTGGTTGTAGCAATACAGGAAAAATATAAAACACAGTTTTTACGCACTATAACTTAATAGCTGGCTGCAGTTTAGTACACGTGCAGTTATACCTGCAGTTTAGTGAAAACTGCGACTTCGTACATTTTCTTGTGTTATTGCAGCCAGGTGACAGTTCAACCGCAAAGACATTTGCTTAGTGCGCATTTGGCCTTAAAGTGAATAATCCAAATTCTGATAAAACTTATTAGTAAGAAATTACGTAAGAACTGGTTCCTGATTTTCTGACCATAGAAACCTTTCTTCCCCCACAGCAAGAACAATGACGTCACGATCGAGCGAGTGCTCGTCGTCCCAGCTGCACGAGCTAATGACGTCATCCCCCACCTCCATGTCGAAAGTAGACGTGGCGGTAACACTACCCACCGGGCACATCGACACTAGCTATAGAGACAAGATATGTTTGACTATTGTTAAATAAATATGTATTGGTTTCTGTTAGAATTAAATGAAAAAAATAATAGATTGTGCAATTTTAAGTTGTCTTGTTTTGTTTTTTTTTTTATTGTTTGGACAAATAATCTCTAAGAATTGATGCTTTTAAACATATACTTTCATACGTGTATACTTGTATAAGTTCAGCTCAGTTTTCAAATATGAAAGTTCAACCATGAAATTGCAACAAAAATTGCTGTTTACATTTTGTCAAGTCGAAATGTATTTATTTTGTTTTATTTTTTAGATTCTTTAGGAAATTACATCGACAGAATGACGTAGACGTATGGTAGAACGCCCATTCCTGGACAAAAGATTACCTCTAAACGTTGTAAACGTTTTAAAAACATGCAGGAACTCGCAGAGGTGAATGGATATTGGTACATTAAAAGCAACAGTAAATTGAGTTCATCCTCGAAATAACAAAAAGAAATCAGCTATCCTATATACCTATGACATCATAATTCTCCCACCTCTATGTCGAAAGTAGACGTGGCGGTCACGCTGCCCACCGGGCATATCTACACTAGCTATAAAGACAAGACATGTTTGACTATTGTTAAATAAATGTGTTAGTATCTGTTTAAGTTGTCTTGTTTTTTTTTGTATTGTTTAAGCATTTTCATCGACATTTGTATTGTGTCCACTGCTGGAAAAAGGCTACCTCGAAAGGCTGGTGCTTTCAAAAACGCACGTTCAAAAGTGTATACTTATAAAAGTTCAGTGCAGTTCAAAGGGAAATGGTCAACTCTGAAATTGTGAAAAAATATATCAGCTGTTTTATATATTCTTATTAATTTAATCAATTGTTTTACATAATCAAATCGAAGTTTTTAGTTTGGTTACTATAATTGCTATTACAATATTGTTTGTATATGTAAATTGGTTTTATGAGCAGCAGCTTTTTTCAGGTTTTTGGGGTTGGCCTGATAGTAAAAGATGTTAATCATGATAACTACATACTTATTTATCTGAAAGTTTCTTTTGAATCTGGGACTTTGAAAAGCAAAACTTTGTACTTCATAGCTTTTAATATTAGTTGCATGTTGGTAAACGTCTACACTGGGCTCGCCCAAAAGTGCTTCAGCAACTTTTTTAAATTTCACGAATTTTGGTAGTTCATCCTTAAGTATATAATATTATTAATTTGGCTACTGACTGTACAATGCTCAAACTGTCCATTTGTAAAAATTAAATAAATGAATGTTTCCGAAAAATCTTTAAATTTGTATATTATTTCAATTTAATCATAACAGTAGGTATAAAGACTGATAGTCACAAGAACTGCCAATTTTATATGCATTTAAGCTTTCATTGATATTGTATTATTTGTTAATAACATTATGTATTACATATTATCTAGTAATGTAAAAATTTTACAATATTAAAATAAGTAGATTTAAAAATACTAACTTAATGTAAATTATGTATCGTAAACTGTGATATTTCAATAAAGTAATGAATATAATACGGATTTTTATTTCCGACTTGGATAACAATATTATTATTTTTTTTCATAAGCACTAGAAGTCAAAGAAAAATCAATTGTTTGAATTCAAAATACCTAGAGCAGATGACAATTCAAAGGTATGAAAGTTTAACGCCTTGCGTAGATGTTTAGAGAGAAATAAATTTTTAAAATGAAGTGTTGGTGTGTTTATATTTTTTGTAGTCTAGCAAATTAAAATCCAACATACAACATAATTACAACATACACAAATTCTAAAAGATATATAAAATTACCATTAGAACGTATGTTACATAACATAAAAAAACTGTCACAGCTTATACCTATTGTTTGAAAGATTATACAACAAATGAAATGTGATATGATGTGTTTTTGACGAATAATGACTAGCATATGTGTAACTTTGTCTGTAACATTAGGTAAGCTATCATATGAGACATAGTATAAGGATAAGGTTAAGGTACCTACAGTAAAAGTCGTGTATGCGTCATAGACAAACATCTAATCAAATTATTCTACCAAATAGATTCTACTTTCCCCGAATTATCCATTTAAGATCTTATATTATACCATAAATAGATTTCTAATATTAAATCATACGTCAATACATACTCGTACATCACCCTCAATAAATGTCAACCAATTACCCGATCAACTACCCGATGGCTTCATTTAACCCAATTCTCGACACCCACGCTGTTTACCAACGAAACATGTTCACAAATGGTTCATGTTTACAAATGGAACATTGTCCAGTACATCATTAACCCTAAATGAGTGTCGGTGAACTGTGAAGCCAATGAATCATTAGCCCACCCAGAAACTATGAGCAACGTAGGGGTTGCTACAATCATAAGCGGACCGGCACAGACAAATTTGTCGAACGCTACATGCGACCCGAAACAGTTACTACGTTCGATTGCTGACACGTCTTTCCGTATGTCGGGGCATTCGCAAACATACATCTACGTATCGTCGTTTTGGCGGAAAATTTGAATGTTTGAGAATGCCCCGACACACGGAAAAACTAATCCACAAAGTATTAGACAGTTAACTTTCTACATCATCTTAAAATGAAATATATTCAATAAAATTCTACTTTTTGTAATACTAATTTAAAGAGTAGATAAGTATGAATGTGGGTTGATATATTACAATCAGTTTTACCGCCAGCACAAGTGCCAGCTAGCTGCCGCCTGGCCTAGAACAAGCTGATCAGCCTTTTTTCCCGAAAATTCATTTATAAGCCGTTCCATAACTGATGGAGATGGAATCAGTTGAAATGTATTGAAGAATTTGTTACAAGTCGTAAAAATAATACATAAATTATTACTTATGTACCTCAGCACGCATTTATTTTATTTTGAAAACTAACCGTATATAATATAGTGATTTTTATAAAGCAAACCTATTGGGTAATTACATTCGTCAAAGGACGTCGCGACCCTCGGTCTCAGCGGTTATGAAATGGACTATAAACATATTCGATTTCAACGCCCGGCACTTGGCAGTGCCGATCGATGCCAGCCCGATTATTTGTGTAGCAAGCCTAAGTGCATTGATGCACCAAAACTCTACAATAAAACCATTTGGATAGATAGCAGTTGGAGGGACGGATCCCATTTATAATCGTCTGGTTTTTTTTATCGCAATCGAAGTGATCTGATGGATCGGGAGTGGTGTGCTTGATAACATCGCTTTTGAAGAAGATGCAATCGTAATCGGTCTACTAGTACAGTCCAACTTTAGTTTGAAACAAATTACTGATGTTGCACAACCATGATCTTAGGTACTTTTAATTCAAGGTGAGTTACTTACTTAAGAGATGTTACTTAATTTGAGAAAGTATATTTGTATATATAGGTAAAAGTTGTTATAAAAGTTTTACTTGAAATTCCAATAGCGAAAATCAAACATTGCAACTCCTGCAATAGTCAGCAAATCTTGCAAAAACCATAATATATGCATATGTTTGTATCAACCATTGAAAGATTTTATCTTTAAGTGAGTAAAGCTAACTAACTTAAAATTAAGTAAAAATCGTGTCTTGATCGTCTCATGTAAGTAGCAAGTCGTGTCAAGTAACAAATCAATGTTATATTAGTAGCATTAGTCTCTTTCAAGTGAAACGAGTTCAAAGTAGCCCAACTGGGCGCATTTGTCAGATTTATTCTCTAATTGGAACTTTTAGGAGCAATTAACTTGACTTTCAATGTCTGTGTGCTCAAAGTAATTAAGAGTATTTCGAATGAATATTTGGATAAAGATTATAGACTTTTTAACCGGCCACAAGTAAGTACCTATTGCATTCGCACTTACTTACGCAAGTTTTCATATGTACCTACGGCATACAGATGTACACTTAAGTGTAATGTCTAAAAATGATATTGATCTATGGATTGGACAAGAAAAGATAAAAAAATGCTTATTAGGGTTCCGTACCTCAAACGGAAAAAACGGAACCCTTATAGGATCACTTTGTTGTCTGTCTGTCCGTCTGTCCGACTGTCCGTCTGTGTGTATGTCAAGACTCTTTATCTCGGGAACGCGTGAAGGCTGTATAAGTGTATACGTATATCTATAGTCGCTTGCTTTTGTGTAAAAGAAAAACTTCTCAGTCATCATTTAAAAAAGTTAGAGCCGTTTATGTTGTAAAAAACCGCATATTTCGACATTCACAAAAATCAAAACCTACAGGGTACTTCCCGTAAACATAGAAAGAACTATGAAATTTGGGGAGAAGCATTGTCTCAGAGTACACATATAGAAATAAATCTGAAAACTGTACATTTTTATTTAAATCACAAAAAAATAGGGCCTCAAATTTCACAAAATATGGGTTCAAAATTCAATTTGAGCAAATCGTATCATGTAAGGTATCATATAAAATAATCAATATCATAACAAATGCTATACAATAATAAAATTATAATAGCAAATGTTAAAACATGTTTTTAATTATTTTACCAATGTGTTATTTTCGATGTATGACTGAATTTGTACGGAACCCTCGATGTGCGAGCCTGACTCGCACTTGTCCGCTTTTTTTTAAGGATCTACGCGAAGTGAAAATGAAAATTAGTAAGTAATTCTACGATAAATAGTTAAAAATCGCCTAGTTTAGATACTTACGTTTTTTTTCGGGTACTGAATGGCGATTAGACCACAGCGCCAGCATAGTCAACTTAGGCCAGTTTTTCAACTTAGGACGGACTGTTGTTACACCGGAAAAAAAGTTGGGTGAAAATCCGAGATTTGAACCTAGAACCGTCTGATTGTAAGTCAGGCGTTCTCTCACTAAACTACCCCAGTTTCACTTCCATTACAATATGCTCGAATCTGAAACGTTACATTAGATTTGGGCGAATGCATCTAATAGAAGATCACCTTAAGGTACAAGTCCGTATATAACAACAAGCAACAACTGATTTATATCTACATTGATTATTTATTGAAGCAGCCTTTAACAGTCCCCTGCTGAACATAGTATCATCTACTAACGTAACCACGTATAGCGTTTGTGCTTTATCCACAACGATAGCCCCGAGTTACAGTTGCCCTATTTTGTAGCCAAAAGTTTATTTATTAGTTTACTATTTCATACATATATGGAGCGACGGATTGACTCAATTTTTTGCGTGGATAGATATTAAAGTTTAAAAGTCGGAAAGTGGCATAGCCTATTACGCTAGGATGATCCCGCGGGTAATAACTAGTATGTAGGTATATATTTTACCAATAGTAGCGCCTTTTTGATAAAGCCAGAGTAGTCAATCCGTATATTTTCTTGTTCAATTGTTCAAAAAACACACATTACAATACTTGGTGTACCTATATAAGGCCTAATTATGAAGGCGTCATCCTAATAACAATAGCTAATTAGCATATTTCTGTTTTCTTTTTTTTTCACTTTTCACGTTGCTATTTTTACCTTGCCTTCGTAATTGGGCCTAGAGTATTTGTTGACTGCCGCGACGCGTTGCCTGCTACAGTTACGTGTAATTGACCACAGAACTGTATCTTTAGTTACCTACACCAACAATATAATCTATAACATAGTATAGCTTGGTTTCTATCATAATTCCAGAGGATATTGGAATAATTGAACACAATGATCGGATGCATTGTCGGCCTAATGAGTTAATTGATTGATTAGTGGCTATCAGAGTTTCCGGCTGTTAAAGCTCGTGGTTCCTGTCGCACTAATTTGAATATTTATGTGCATGTCATTGACATGAGAATACCGCAATACGGACACTCTGAATAAATATATGAAGTTGCTAGAATTGTACCCGCCAGCTCACGTGACCGTAGCGCGTGTTCTTACGGAATAGCTAGCTATCTTTTATTGCCCTTTTTTGGGTGTTCAACTTACTGGAAATAATTTCTTTACAATTCTTACTAGAATAGGCTGTCATTAGGCCCAATTATGTAGGCGCCATCGTAATTATAATAGCTAAGCTATTTAGAATATTTCTGTTTCTTTTTCACTTTAGGTATTCGATAGAGAGAACACTTTTTACGTTGCTATTAAATTTACGATGGCGCCTTCATGATTGGTATGCAGGATTACCAACTTTTTCAGCCGTAATAATCGGACAACTTTAATCCGGTCATATTTGGTTGAAATCAAAAAAAATACGTTTAAATATCATATCAGTTTAGTAAAAAAAATGCGTATCAATCTAACAGGCAGGTATATAGTAAGGTGTTTGACAATCATTTTTTCGACTTTCAGGCAGATTATTTCGTCCTGTCAATTATTTTAATGAAGGCGCATTAGCAACTCGCCACGTCGCGTCGTTCAAAGTTCAACATTTTATCTGAGCGGACCAGGGACCGGACATATTGCATCCAGTCGGTGGTTCACGACCAGATCCCAACAACTCCTTCTAAAACTTAACAGTCCGGTCGAAAACCAGACGCTTGGGAACCCTATGGTCTATGGCCTATGGCCTATTGTACCACTATACAATACAGAAAACGAAAGCAAACTTTTTTTTTTATTCTTCTGTATATTATTATTTTTAGTATGCGTGGACAGTGTTTTATGTGCCTACCTCTCATCGCTATCATCAATTCATCATCATCGGCCTGTGTTAACCTAATGTTGGCCATAGACCATATCTCTCTTGTTTCGTTGTTCGCTGTCATTAGATAATCTCAACCACTCATGACCCATGATGTGTCTAATGTCATCAACCCATGGAGCTAGTAGTCTACTACATAACGCTTAGCTTCCTTCAGCAAATAAATCTGCTAAAGAAAACTACTCAGTCAGATATCTACTGCACTTGTCGTCACCACGCCTAGCCACCTCTACGTAATATACTTCAATAGCAACAGTAAATCCGGCTAGGATACAGCTAGAAAGTAAATGGATTACCGATTACTTATAACTGTTGGTTCGAGCTGACGATGGATATTCATAGCTGGTGAGATCTGGTCTGTGCAAGTTATTCAGGTGTTGGAAAATACCTAGGTGTACCGGAATCTGCGATACTATCACGACATTACTAAAAAATTAGCTTATAGAGAGAATAGAAGGCAATTTAAGACATCTTCAAATCATTTCCAGAAAAACGATTCATTTTTTGTGTCGTGTGAAATAAAGTTTTAATTATATTAGTAGAAATCTAGAGAAAAATCTATTTAGACCTACCCACGAAGGGTAAAGCGTAGAATATTTAATTGAGTTTATGTTAAAATATTCGACAATGAACTATTTTTCACTGTGATTTCTTAAACATTAACTTAGGACTCGTAGCGCTTCGTTTTCGTAGATAATATTTAAATAATCACTCGACAGCTGATCTTGATGTCACATAAAATATATTTAAACAACTAAACTGTGATATAACAAAGTAGAAAATAGAAAACATCGCGTAATGTTCGCCTATCAATGGGATAGTAGGTACTATTTAAATAACCAATAGAAAAAAAGAATCACGACTTTTTATGACAAGATTAGAAAAGACGCAAACAAGTAGATATCTGACTATTAGGTAACTACAGAATCCTGAGTCACATTTTCTGTTCTATTTACTATTTCCTTCACTCTGTCATTTAGAATTCCGGGAAGAGTGAGTAACTCCGCCAAAACAGGGTAATTTGGATCCGTGAGTCAGGAATATTCTGCAAACTAGGTTACTTACGAGAAAAGTGCCTTCCAAAACGAATAAAAGTCGACTATTTAGATTTTCTCTACTATTTCTGAAAGTTATTTTTATTTTATTACTATAAGTTGGCTTCGCTGGATCGAATGTTAAGCAAATTGAGTTATGTTATTGTTCTTTTATCTACAAAGACGATACCAATAATACTGTGTCCTATCATACAAAGTATCTGCCTGCAGGCCAATCGCGTTAATTTTAAACAGCTGCGTTCCATCTGTAATTATGTTAAAGTTCGGTTGCAATTGTAATTAAGTTTTGATTCAGCTTCAAGAAATTTGGTATTGCGCTAAATATCATACTCCAACAGTTCATTTGACACCGGTTACGTTCCAACTCTGATCGATTTGCGTTTCAACTTCAGTCAGAATCATTAGCGCGATACGAAAATAGACAAAAGTCGAAGTTCGGGTAAAGTTCAATTGTAGTTCAGCTGTAATTTTTAGTGCGATTGGCCGGCTAACGTCTTTTCATCTGATTTAGGTACTTCAGTGCCTTAGGTCGAGAGTTTTAGACCACGATCATAAGTATGTAACCAGTGATGACATTTGGAACTGTTTCATGTTCTATCATTGTGGGACTAGTAAATAAGCTCAAAATAGCTCAACGTGTTATGGAGAGTATTATGATCGGTAATATAGGTAATGGAATAGTATTTTTTATGAGAACGAATCATGAATTTGGAGATCCGAGGACGAACTATAGTTATTGGTATAGCTGAGCGGATGAGCAAGTTAAAATGCCTGTGAACAGGGACTGATAAAAGGTAAAATCGCTGGAACATGCTGTATGCAGGCTGTTTCCACCCAGTTTTATTCGAAATCCATATAGATGAGTGATGAAATTTTCTTTATTTTTATCGTGCTTCACACACTAGGTGTATAGAAACTTTCTTTTTGTGATAAACATTTCAAAAATTGACGCGTTTGCAGGATTTGAACCGCATCCTCTGGGACTCCGGCCCAGATGCTTTGTCCAATTAAGCTAAAACGCTCTCTGCGAAGGCGCCGAATTAGTGAGTGTATATCATTTTTACCAACTACTACATAGTTGGAAATGCGAACGCGTCAATTTTTGAAATGTTTATCACAAAAAGAAAGTTTAGATGAGTGATCATCATAACTGATACACTTTCACTGCTGGACACAGGCTTTATATTTCCTGTTAAATCTGAAAAGTTCAAAGCTTATGAGACTTAGTAGTGAAGTATTATAATAATGAGTTGCAGTCGCCTTGTGTACGATTAGCCTCATAATAATCTTAGTACTATCAACTTCAGACAATTATAATCTCTACGATCAGAACCATAGCTCTCTATATAACTGAGCTGCCTCATATCTAGTTAGATATAGCCGACGCGACAGTATTTGCGTAGAACACACGGCTGCCCACATATTCATTAAGATAATTGTTCCGTCTGAGAGCCAGATCTATTGCGTTAATTCATGAATTTAGCATGGGGCAGATGTAGGATGGATAGATCTTATGACAATAGAGTAAGTGCTATAGGAACTAAGTATGAGTAACTTCCGATGAGTTACATAATGTACCTACATACTTCACAATAATGTATCGAAATAATGAGACAGTCATTCTTGAGTTCTTGAGCCACAATATTTTTATGGCAAATTATGACGTCTAAGCTCTGTCAAATAAAAAAACCGGACAAGTGCGAGTCAGGCTCGCACACCGAGGGTTCCGTACAAATCCAGAAAATTTCACAAAATTGGGAAGTAAGTTGTTAAAATCTCTATAACCATCGACAAAAAAGTTTTTTTTTTCACTTTTCTCGTCTTACATCGAAAATCACACATTATTAAAATAGTTAAAAACCTGTTTTAGCATGCGCTAATGAAGTTCTTTTATATGATACCTTACATGATACGATTTACTCAGTTCGAATTTTGAACCCGTATTTTGTGAATTTTGAGGTCCTATTTTCTTGCGATTTAAACAAAAATGTACAGTTTCAGATTTACTCGTATTCCCATATGTGTACCTACTCTGAGACAATACTTCTCGCCAAATTTCATAGTTCTATGTCAACGGGAAGTACCCTGTAGGTTTTGATTTTTGTGAGTGTCGAAATATGCGGTTTTATACGACATAAACGGCTCTAACTATTTTAAACGATAATTGAGAAGTTTTTCTTTTACACAACTGCAAGAGACCATAGATATACGTATACGTTTAAATTCATGCTGCTACATTCTATGGACAAAAAGTACCTATATATTGTTCTTGTTGGCGAATGTTACCAATATCGAATGGAAAATCAAAACTGGCAGTATTCGAGACACTTTATTTACAAGTATGCACCACTCCCGCCTCGATTCATATTATTTTTCTCGGCCATTGTAAGTCCTATTGCTTAGACCATAGAGCATGCGATAAATAAATCTTCTCGGTACCTTCCTGATGAATTTGCTTTGCAAGTTTGGGTGTTATTTTTAATGTAATAGAGTGCATAGTGGTGGTAGTTTTCAGTGTAGATTCCATGTTATTCGGAGCAAGCTGCAGAATGTTGCGGAGATGTTCGATTGCAGTGAATCTGACGTTCGACTGCGAGCTTCCGAGTTCTGACGTTAAAATGCTGCTGCGGTCTGAGACACAAATAAACTGTAATTTTCTATGTTGATAAACGATACTTTGAAGGGAATGCAGTTACCTACGACACAAGTATTACTTAGTGTAGGTGCTGCAGAACATTTTCGTGTAATTTAATTTATTGGAAAATAAATAATTTATTATTATTATTTGTTTTATACACTAAAAATCACAAGCAAAGCTTGGTCCTTTGGTAGGCATCAATGGGGCCGAAGCCAACACTGAGAGGCCCTTTTACATCTTTTTTTATAAAATTAATCTAAAATGTTGTGTACATAAAGTAGAATGAAAATAAAAATAACTATTGCTAGATGTGACTTACAGTATATCGGTCTATTGTGATGTGCTGTTCGATGACTTAATACGGGATATGGAATGAGGTACGGCACCCGCCAAATAATGCCTCATTTCAAATATTCAGGCGGGTGGTGACTTGCCATCCACTAAATGGGCCCCCCATAATAGCTGTCGTATATTGGCGCCGGAGGGGCAACATTGGTGTGGACGGCTTAGGGTGTCGAGAGGTGTGCTGCGCTTTCACTAGACGCTACTCGCGGCGTTATGCCCTTTAACACTTCCACCCTGGAGCTTAGGTTCTTAGCTCTTGCGGTTTCCACTCCAAACCGGCCGGTTAAGGCAAGAGAGGAGTCAGGGGTCTCATTTAGCCCCAGGGAATCAGGGGAATTATTATTATTATACTTTTATTTGTTTTACAACACACGGGTTGCCCCGGATCTTTGAAGACAGACAGACAGACAAAACTCTTTATTTATAACCACAATAGGGAAAATAAACACTATTTACACAAATACAACAAAAAAATATGATTATAAAGTGGCGGCCTTATCACCCATGGCGATTTCTTCCAGGCAACCTTGCACGAATATGAATCGACAAGAATAAGAAATAGTGGCCTTAAATAGATATCAACAACGAAAACACCTATAAATAATAAACTAAATAAACTCAATTTAATCTAAGTTTTAAATATACTTACATATATACGATATAATATATAAATATAATTATACATGTACCTACATATATACATACCTACATACGTTATAAAATAGTAGCGAAAGGAACAAGTAGCATTATGATTTCAGATAGTGAGCTTTCACAAGTTATTTGAAAACGTTCAATGAAGGTGAACGCTTAATTTCCAAAGGTAAGTCATTCCAAAGTCTGACTGCCTCCACAGAGAAAGAAGAATCGTAGAAAGATGTTTTGTGACGAGGGAAACTAAGTGTGAGATTATCTGAAGATTTTAGGTAACGGCTCAATAGAGAGTGTCGAAAACGAAAACGCTCTCGGAGATAGGGTGGGGACGAAGGAATAAACAGGGTGCTATACAAAAGGGAAAGAATATGAGCATCCCGGCGACGACGAATAGGGAGCCACTTGAGCTTATCGCGAAACTCTGAAACGTGGTCATATTTGCGCAAGCCAAATATGAACCTGATACAAACATTCTGGAGGCGCTCAAGTTTATCCAGCAGGACTTGCGTGAGATCTAGGTAACATACGTCGGCATAATCAAGGATTGGAAGTAAAAGGGATTGTGCAAGAGCAATTTTAGTGGCAGTCGGTAAAAAGTTACGCAATCTACGCAAGGAACCGCTAGACGCAAACATTTTGCGGCTAGTCTCGGCAATTTGCGGACCCCAGGATAAACAACGATCGAAGACAATGCCGAGGTTCTTAACCGTGTCACTGTAAGGAATGGTGACATCATCAAAAATCACTCGCGGTAGCGTGTCCCAGTCTATTTGACATATCATGCGAGAGCTGCCTATTACAATAACTTGCGTTTTCGATGGATTCACTTTGAGCCCAAAAGATTTGCTCCAGTGTAAAATGCTGCGCAAGTCATTATTGATTGCTTCTACGGCTTCTGATAGCCAACCCATAGGGGCTTGGCAATACAGCTGCAGATCATCAGCGTAAAGATGGTAGGACGTAGAAAGAGAATGTGAAATAGAATTAATGAAAATGGCAAAAAGAAGAGGTGATAAGACGCCACCCTGAGGTACGCCGGCTGTAGTATTACACCACGATGAGTAAGATTCTTCAAAATGAATCCTCTGCCGACGCCCATACAGGTAATTATGAAACCAGTCAACCACCGTTGGAGATATGTTCAAAGAGCGAAGTATAGCCAGAAGGATATCAAAATCTACAGAGTTAAAAGCATTGCTAAAGTCCAGAAGCGCTAACACAGTTAAATCACCATTGTCCATTGCTAGGCGTATATCATCCGTGATTTTAACAAGTGCAGTAACCGTGCTATGCCCCGGACGAAAGCCAGACTGAAAAGGATTAAGAAGGTTATTACTGATTAGGAAGGAGTTTAGCTGGTTATGGACTAGACGTTCAAGAACTTTGGATAGGAAGGGAAGAATAGATATGGGACGATATTCAGAAAAAGATATAGGATTTGCTTTTTTAGGTAAAGGGATTATCTGAGCTTCTTTCCATAAAGATGGGTAGACCCCATTTGACGCAGAAAAATTCAAAATGTGGCACAGGACTGGGAGTTAGTGGTCTAAGATAGGGATAATCATATTGCGGCTTATAGAATCAAGCCCTACAGCGTTTGAAGAGATTGAAAGGATGCTCTTTCTAACATCACAAGCAGTGAATTGGCTAAAAACAAACGGAGATAGGTCAGGAGTGGTTTTATCAGAAAGACGTTTTAGTGTACTAGCTTTATAAGCAGTGTCCATAACAGGAGATGCCGAAAAATGTTGATTTAATGCATTGATGTCTAAATTTTTAGGAACACTATCTTGACGAGATTTACCAACTCCTAAGGACCTGAGAAATTTCCACACTTTGGCTGGATCCTTATCCTCCACAGAGTCATATATATGGCGTCGTTGAGCGTCTCTACACACCCTATTGCACCGGTTCCGCAGTTCTGTGTAGCGTGCCTTGTTAGCGTCATTAGGATGAGTCTTGAACTTAGTTCTGGCCACCGCTTTTTTGTGCTTAAGCAATTTAATCTCATCAGTGAGCCATGGTGCAGGAGCATGCTTGATTTTTATGGCACGAATCGGCGCGTGAACGTCAAACAACTGCATCAACAGACAATTAAAAACTGCGACCTTGTCATCAATCGTATGAGCACTTGATACCGGTGACCAGTCAATGTTTTTGGCGTCACTTACTAAATTATCATGGTTAATACCACTAAAATTGCGCTGCATAACTATAGTGGGCTTAACTTTAGGAGGGCGTACTTTATACGAAAGAAAAACCAGATCATGGTACGAAAAATCGGCTGAAAGCTGCCCGTGACTAGCAACATGAAGAGGAGAGGAGACAATAGCTAGATCTAGAAGAGAAGGAGTAGTGTTAGGAAAGTGATGAGTTGCACTCAAAGGAAGAATATGCATATTACAGGACTTGACTAGGTTTTGTAATTTCGTAGTGCGATGGTCATCCTTCAGCAGACAAATATTAAAGTCTGCTGAAGGGCATTGATGGGGCCGAAACCAACACCAAGAGGCCCTTTTACAATCATTAAATAAAAAAATACAGTTTTTGGGTGATAGGAAGAGGGAAACTATTGTAAAGACAGGGAAATGGGTACTTCTTAGGCTATTATAATGAATTATTATATGATTATAGGCTGGTCTATGGAATGAAGTGCGGCACCCGCCAAGTGATGCCTCATTTCAAAATATTTAGGCGGGTAGTGACTTGCCATCCACTAAATGGGCCCCCCCATAAAGGCAACCGTAATTTGGCGCCGGAGGGGCAATATTGGTGTGGACGGCTTAGGGTGTCGAGAGGTGTGCTGCGCTTTCACTAGACGCTACTTGCGGCGTTATGCCCTTTAACACTTCTACCCTGGAGCTTAGGTTATTAGCTCTTGCGGTTTCCACTCCAAGCCGGCCAGTTAAGGCAAGAGAGGAGTCAGGGGTCTCATTTAGCCCCAGGGAATCAGGGTTCGCGGTGTCGCCACTTACCGACGGCTCGCCACAAAGCCGCCCCTGCGATTTTATTATTATTCCTCTTTATTCAACTGAAATCACAGGCTTAGCCTGGTCCTTTATTAGGCATCAATGGAGCCTAAGCCAACATTGAGAGGCCCCTTTTACAATTTTATTACGAAATATAAAAACAGTGGTAGGTATAAAAAAGATAGCGTGAAATGGAAACTATGGCATATAAAATGACTTGAAATATTGTAACTGGGTTATTTTGGTGAAATTTTAAATGTTTTGTAAAATTAGACTATGGAATGAGGTACGGCACCCGCTAAATATGCCCCATTTCAAAATTTCGTAGCGGGTGGTGACTTGCCGTCCACTAAATGGGCCCCCCATAAAGGCTACCGTAAGTTGGCACCGGAGGGGCAACATTGGTGTGGACGGCTTAGGGTGTCGAGAGGTGTGCTGCGCTTTCACTAGACGCTACTCGCGGCGTTATGCCCTTTAACACTTCCACCCTGCAGCTTAGGTTCTTAGCTCTTGCGGTTTCCACTCCAAACCGGCCGGTTAAGGCAAGAGAGGAGTCAGGGGTCTCATTTAGCCCCAGGGAATCAGGGTTCGCGGTGTCGCCACTCACCGACGACTCGCCACAAAGTCGCCCCTGCGATATTATTATTATACACATATTTATTTATAGTCTTAAATTTAAGTTTTTTTACAATATTTATATAATAAAAAACAAAATACTATAAAAAAACTTAAACCTAGAGTGCCGCTGGCAGCGGGGCGAGGCCCAAGCTACCAGTGGTTGGGTCTACAGTGAGAGGAACCTCCTGACAATGCGCGCTGTGTCCAGGACGACCGCCTTCTGTATCTGACCCTTGACCCAACCGTCTAGCGAGAGCCTCTTAAGATGGTGGTCGAGACTCTTCGCTATTAAGCCGTTTACCGAAACGACTATCGGGACAATGATCGTAGAGTCCACATCCCACATGGCGGTAACCTCGTGAGCCAAGTCAAGGTACTTGCTGAGCTTGTCCTTCTCGGCCTTCACGAGGTTCTCGTCATGTGGGATGGTGACGTCGACGAGCACTGCCCGGCGCTGGGACCGGTCGACCACCACGATATCAGGCCTATTGGCGACAATAGTCCTGTCCGTGATGATAGAGCGGTCCCAGTAGAGCAACGCACGACCATTTTCGAGAACTGGCGCCGGTGCGTACTTATAGTACGGCACCTCAGACTCGACAAGGCCGTATCGAAGAGCAAGTTGCTGATGGATAATCCTGGCTACTTGGTTATGCCTGTGCAAGTACTCGCCGTTGGCAAGATGAGAACAACCGGAAGTAATATGCCTGAGTGACTCTCCGGGACGGTGGCATGCCCGACAAATGTCGACCGTACCGTCCTTCAGGATATACTTCCGGTAGTTGTTCGTCAAGACAACTTCGTCCGCAATTGCACAGGCAAAACCTTCGGTTTCCCCAAAGAGGTCACCGAAGCGCAGCCAGGCCACCGACGCGAGCAGGTCCACATCGGGTCCTGTTAGGGCCCGATAGAACCGCCCGTGCAGCTCCTTGCTCTTCCATACCGCCTTGCGATCATCGGTGCTGAGCACCGATGGCCTGCGCCAGTTCTCCTTCGCCAGGGAGAGCGGGGTGAGGCCTCTGTCAACTGCCACCACATCGCAATGCATTCCACGCTCACTGTTTCGGAAATAATCCCGGAGACTGTATACTTCGCGGTTGCGGAGGTCCTTGGCATTTAAAAAGCCTCGGCCACCACACTTCCGCGGAATGTACAGTCTCATGACAGACGAGCGCGGGTGTAGCATGCGATGCAAAGTGAGCAGTCGACGGACCCTCCTATCCAGGGCGTCCAGCTCAGTCTGAGTCCATCTCAGTATGCCAAAGGAGTACATCAGCAGCGGCATCACCCAACCGTTGAAGGCGCACCTTGTTGCCGCCGGACAAAAGACTATTAAGTACTTTTGTCAGGCGACAAAAAAAGCGCTCCTTCACCGATTTCTTGATGTCCACTGCCGATATACCCAACGACTCTGACATACCGAGGTACTTGTAGGTCTCGGCTTCGGAGAGAGACCTGATAGTCATCGTCTCAGAAAGTTGTAGATTCGGAGAATCCACAACTTTCCCTCGCTGTACATGCATGACCGCACACTTATCTACACCGAACTCCATTCTGATGGCGCTGCTAAAAACTTCAGTGGTCTTTAGCAGCTCCACCAGGTCTTGGTATTTCGGTGCAAACAGCTTGAAATCATCCATGTACAGCAGGTGAGAGATAACTTCACCCTGTCTGCGAAGCCGATAGCCTAGCCCTGAATTCCTCAGCAAAGTGCTGAGAGGATTCAGAGCCAGGCAGAACCACAATGGACTAAGACTGTCACCCTGGAATATTCCCCGATCAATCCTTATCAAGTCTTCCGGACCAACGGAGCCGTCTCCACCACCCGGTTGACGAAGGACTGTGGCCCATTGCCCCATGCATGACACTAAGAATGATTTTAAAGTTGTATCAATTTTGTACAACTCTAAAATCCTCTCGAGCCACGAATGAGGCACTGAGTCATAGGCCTTCTTATAGTCAATCCAGGCGGCAGAGAGGGCTCCCTTGTTCCGCCGGACTTGCTGGCTTATGGTCATGTCTATGAGGAGGAGCTCCTTAGTGCCACGGGACCCAACCCTACATCCATTCTGAGCATAGGCCAAAACGTTTTGTGCAACGACGTGCGCATTAATTTTGATAGTCAGAATGGATGTAAGGAGCTTGTAGATGGTAGGCAAGCAGGTGATGGGTCGATAGTTCTTTGCTTCCGTGGTACTACCGGACTTATGGAGCAGGAAGGTGACACCGGTGGTGAAAAAGCTAGGTAGAGAACCAACCTCGAGAGCTTCCTGGAATTGCGTTGCTAGGCGGTCATGCGAGCATCGAAACCATTTTATCCAGAAGTTGTGCAGCCCGTCCGGCCCAGGACTTTTCCAGTTCTGAGCCGTCCGGATTGCACAACTAACGTCTAAGGGATCTATTAAAATAGATCCCATGGTTTCAATGGAATCGCATTTCCGCTCAACAACACGCATCCATTCACCCTCCGTGTGCTCGACGGGCACCGACTAGATGCTGCGCCAGAAGTCGTTCATGGCGCTAGCATCCGGTAGCCGATCCTCGCTCTCACGTTGGTCACTTCTCTCCCAGCCTTGGTACACCTTTCTTTGGTCACTTTGGAAGAGGCGATTTAGCCAATATCGGTCCACACGCTCTCTGTAGCGACGAATGCGGTTTGCCCACGCATAGACTTTTTGTTTCAGATAGTCTATGCGTTCCGTGACACTGGCCAAATAGTGCTGGGGTCTGATACCAGTCCCGGCAAAGGCTTGTGTCACGAAACGCATGACTCGGGGGCGGTTATTCCCCCGGCTGAAACAGATTAGCTTTGCTATGAGAGTCCTAAACGAGTCGATACGCCGCTGGATCCGCACTTGCCACGCGGGCACACCTCCGGCGGGTCGCAGTGCACGGTTAGTGTCCGGGAACTTAACACGTGCAACGCGACACGCCGCGATGGCGCCGCAGTACAAGATCGAGTGGGTATCGACTAGGCCTTCACTAGCCCGCAAATACGAGGCTAGCAAAGGGTTCAGGGCTCCCATTAGCGCCAAATTACGTCTATGGGTGGGCAAACGTGGCAGTCGCGGCCTAGAGTCGGGTGCGAACCGATACTGGGAAATCGCGTCCTCCAAAGCCCTCCTCAGTTGCTCACTCACCTGGCTAGATACACTCATACTCGCGCCATCTCCCTCGTCGACTGCAGGATCAGCCATTGTCGCAGATGTCGCCGCCGACATCGGCACTGAAGCCATTGTCGGGGCTGACGACGCGACAGGCACGGGCAGGTCCCGCGTCGAGGAAGTAGTAGGGCGAGTAGGCAGCGACTCCAGGCGGAGCCGATCAATTACGGACTGATCCAGCAGCTTACACCGGTGGATAGCCCGCACTTGATCCGATAATCGTTGGGCAGTCACGGCCACGGTCGGTTCAAGGGCCTGAAACAAAGGCAGCATTCTGGCACAGTACGCTGTCAAGTTAGTTCCCCCCTCTGTAGCCCCAAAGTACGCGCGCATGCAATTCTCGTTAATAGATTGAGTCCATCGCATGCGACGCACTATGCCACCGGTAGCGGGAGCGGATGGCGGGGCAGGATGCCCCACAGGCCCCAAGCGTGCCGGCAGCGGTGGACGGCCTCGTCGTCGCGCTGGTGGTCGTGGCGGCGGCGGCGTCCGTGGCCCGCTCGTGTCGCTCGACGAGCCGCTCGTCTCGCGGGTGGTGTGGAAATCATCACCCGACGATGCGCTCGGAGCTGACGACGAGGCGGGCGATGGACGTGCGCCTGTTGTATCCGCTGTTATTTTTGCCTTAGATCTTGTAAACATTGTGTTCTGATTTGATTCTGTTATTTTCTTGACGTGTCATGTTGGATGTCAAATAGGTATTGGTTTCTGAGTTTTCTTCCTATTTTTCACAGTTTCATTGTAAAATATATCTGAATGAATGGAAATATAAGTTAGTTATTGTTATTTTTGAAATACTGCAGAAAAATGCTAGAAAAACTAATATAATACAATTTTTACAAAATTTGATCTTTATAGACGTCTGACAGCGGTGTTTTTTGTTTTTTTATTATTATTATTACTACTGATTTAAAAAAAAAAAATTAAAATGTTTGTACAAAATCTAAGTAACCAAAAAAAATCTAATAACGCTATTCGAGTAGCATACAATAACTTATTCAGGCACCTGATGGGCCTGAAGTGGTATTGCAGCGCCGCGAGAATGTTTGTGAAAGCGAGTGTAGATTCTTTTAACGCTATATAGAGTAAAAGAATAGTCACGTATAAACGCGACTATTCTTTTACTCAAGTAAACGTGTAAAACGTCGTCATAAGAAGCCTAGCGGACAGGCTGTTGCAGACCAAAACGTACCGACGATGGATACATTTGGCTAGTTAAGGTTTGACTAGAATTTATTTTATTATGTTATTCATTTTTAAATTTGTACCTATGTACAATTTTGTATAATTTATATGGATCAATTAGTGTCTGAAATAAATCATTATTATTAAAACAGATATTCTATGTTTATTGACTGAGTCAGTTTTAACTAGACAATTTTATCTGCCCGGATGTTACTTTCCTCAGCAGGCAGTCACATCTTTCAACGAATCTTGATGAAACTTGGTACACAGTTTTTATGTATTTGTGACTTTTTTGTCGTGGACGATGTTAGATTGGCAGAACGTATGTTCTTTAAAAAAGAGAAGGAAATTTTCTGTAGACTTGTTTATCAATCAGTTTTGATGATGTACGTCAAAATAAAGGTCATTTAAAAGGTATCGAAATTAGGAATTAGTAGGCAATACGATTATTTACGTGACTGTTTTTAACTATTGTACTGTTTAATTGATGTCTCCAAGTGTTCTCATGTGTACCTATGGATATCAATGTTTATGACTAGACATCGGATTATATGCATTTGCACGTTTGCATATGCAAAATACATATAATGCCACTTTATAGCGTTAATGCATATTTTGGCACTTATTTAAAGATAGTGCATATAGCATATGTAGTTATGCGTGTTAATCAATTTGTATTACGACGTCGATTCGTCTGCCGTGCACACAATTCAGGAGGAGCAACACATTTCAGCAATATGCCCGATGAAATTGAGAAACTAGAAACTAAAAGCCTTCCTTCAAGTATGTCCTTGGAAATATTAGAAAAAAATATAGTACATGTATGCCCTTCCAAGCTCACTATTGTAAAAGTTTGTGGCAAATTAAATACTATTTTGTATAAAAACCCCGGTCTTGAAGGAATAAAGAAAATTGGCGCATTAATCAAAAGCACCGAAAAAAATCTGCCTGAAGAGACATCTGAAGAAATGGCACAAAATTTCAAATTGTGTCTAGTTAGCTAGTTACGAGTACGTCAGTTGTCGTTTTTACCCTACAAAATATCAAGTGACAAACGTCACAAGTTTAAACTTATTTAAATGAATATAATGTAAACTGTCGACCCTGAGGCCGTCCTCCATCACGATGGCGCGACGAAATCGAGAGGTTTAAAAAGGATTGGACGGAGATAGCACAGAACAGAAAGGAATGGAAGGAATTGGGGGAGACCTTTGCCCAGCAGTGGGACAGTACAGGTTAAATAAAAAAAATAAAGAAAATGTAAATTAACTTAAATTCAAAAAAGATATTGTTATTGATAATGCATATTTT
This sequence comes from Hypomecis punctinalis, assembly GCA_949316475.1. Classification (NCBI taxonomy): domain Eukaryota; kingdom Metazoa; phylum Arthropoda; class Insecta; order Lepidoptera; family Geometridae; genus Hypomecis; species Hypomecis punctinalis. Next base: position 24,174,251 of record OX438800.1, on the reverse strand, counting down.
GCGAATTTTTAGGGCATATTTTGGCATTTTGATAGTGCATATAACCCGATGTCTATTTATGACAATGACTGTGATTAAAATGGCTGTTATTTAAAGAAGCGCCATTTTACCTCCACACGTCGCGTACGTCCAAGGCTCGACATCCAGCGCCGCTCACTACTTCAGAATGCGTGTTACCTGTAACATTGGTCCCGTTCCTGATACCTAGCTACCTCCCATTGTCTGAGACCTAGGCATTCGCTGTCTCGGCTGAGATACCGAGGCATTCCTGGGCTTGCTAGTGTAGAATTTCGGTAGCAAAAGGCATTTATGTCAAGTTCCTGGCTGCGTTAGATTGTGTGAAATAGTAAGTTACATGCATATTGATTACTAATGTTGTTTTTAAACTATCGCGATTTGAACACATTTTACTATATACTATGGGACTAATCGCGCACTAAAATTACGAGATAAATAAATACCTCATCATCCCGACGTTTCGGCCGAGTTGCATCGACCGTGGTCACGGGTAGACTCAACGTCGGGATGATGAGGTATTTATTTATCTCGTAATTTTAGTGTACGATTAGTCCCGTAGTATATAATAATAATTGATTACTAATGTAACGAACGTTGCAACAAATACATAACGCATTTATAATATATCACCACAGCTCCAAGATTGAAGTCTTATCTACTGGCAGCAATGACGTAATATGACATAATATGGCATGACGACATGATAATAAATATTAGGGGACATTTACACACTGTCTCTGACCCCAAACTAAGCAAAGCTTGTGATATGGCTGCCAGAGACTGATATACTACATATTATACATATTTTAATTACATACTTATAAAGATAGTAGCTAAATAACAACCAAACACAAAGCTAACACCTAAGCTTACCATGGGTGGGGATCAAACCCACGCCTCTTTGACCCAGGAGTCATAGTGAGCTACTGGGCAGTCAAAATTAATTATTTATTTTTATTTATTTATACATTGTTGGAAAACAAACAGCTTTAGTAAACAAACTATAGAAAAAATAACTTAAGCAAGTAAGCCTTAAAGTTTCCACTTGTAGCAATAGAGATGAAGATTATAGTCTTCTTAACAACAAATTATACATAAAAGATAATAATAAATTAAGTGTTATACAAACATAAAAGATAAGATTATATAAAAATATAATAGGTAGTAAAAAAAAATAGAACAGCGAGAATACATTCAGTTTAAAACAGCCAAACCTATAATTTTACCTGTAATTATATTTTGAGAAATTTTACAATAATATATTTTGAAAACCCATTGAGAGTTTTGACGATCTTCTGGATGATCTATTTATATGTCTATTATATCAATATGTCGTCGGGTCTATCTATGGAATCGTAACTTAAACAATTAATAAGATCATGATATAAGGGTAGTGTAGGCTTCCACGGACTGAAGATTTCAGAAACATGCAGTTGCATTTAACCAATCCTATTCTAGATATTTACCCATTGAAATAAATTGATTTACCAAATTTCGACTGCAGTTACTTAGGCAATGGTGGCATGCTATAGGTACATAAATTGTATTATCGAACCTCGAAGTAGCCAATGATTGAAATTGAATCGTCTGGAAGCGCCTTGGGACGTTAGATTACAATCGATATTACTCGTACCTGGATTGATTCCCGTATCCCACATGGAATCAGATAACTTCTTAGCTACTGTACACCGGGATGTGTGTTATTGTTTTGTGAAAACCTACTGGTAGTTTTGACGTTCTTCTAAATAAATTGATATGTATTATTAATACTAGGTGCCTACGTCTGATCTAACATTAAATATAGTAACCATTAGTTACTCTTAGTGATCGATTTTATATAGGACTAGATGCCCGTCTCGGCATAGGCCAGGTACGATTGTTATAATTTGTGCAAACCTCGTCGAAAATACTCTGATAATTATTTTTAGCAAATTTTTTTTTCAGCTGTCATCTGAAATGAAGAACTTGTTGAGCTCTATCACTTTTGTTAGAACAACAATGGTTTATATGTGATACGGAGATAATCCACTCTTAAGTTTGACAGCTGTCATCCGAAATGTAGATCTCGTTGAGCTCTATCACTTTTGTTAGAACAACAATGGTTTATAAGCGATAGTTACGGAGATAATCCACTTTTAAGTTTGACAGCTGTCATCCGAAATGTAGATCTCGTTGAGCTCTATCACTTTTGTAAGAACAACAATGGTTTATAAGCGACAGTTACGGAGATAATCCACTTTTAAGTTTGACAGCTGTCATCTGAAATGAAGATCTTGTTGAGCTCTATCACTTTTGTTAGAACAACAATGGTTTATCTGTGATAGTTACGGAGATAATAAACTTTTAAGTTTGACAGCTGTCATCCGAAATGTAGATCTCGTTGAGCTCTATCACTTTTGTTAGAACAACAATGGTTTTTAAGTGATAGTTACGGAGAAAATCCACTTTTAAATTTGACACCTGTCACTTTGACACCTATCATGCTGTATCATGCTGTTATAGTACCGATTCTAGAATATGACAGCTGTCACTTTGACATCTATGATTAAAAAAAAGTTATGTACCTAATGAAACTTCACCATTTCAGCAAATTAATTTTTCAATAAAACCAACGTTCCGTAGTATTTTATTCGATTAGCAATAGCATATAATATGAAGAGTAGAAAATAGTAGAAATAGGCAGTGCACCCATCCCTACCAGAGGAGATAGCTCGGTAGGGATAAGTGCACTACACAAATGGTTAGTGCACCTATCGCTACTGGTAGAACTAAATCTACAAAAAGTGCACTTATCCCTACCAGGGGGGATAGCTCGGTAGGGATAAGTGTACCAGCCGAAAAAATGGCATGACCGACTTCAACCGCGCTTGTTGATTCGCATTATTGTTGATTTATTAATAATGGCTCAGCAGATGTCGCGTTTTTTTTTTCTTTAAAAAAAAAGAATTATTTAATACTGACTCCTAGGTATGTAAAAAGTTATGCGTGGTTGCACATAAAAATATATATACGCGTCGAATAGAGTACCTCCTCTGTTTTGTCGGTCAAAAAAAATTAGTGAAAACCGCATTGGAATTTATTGGGTAGTTTATAAGATAATTACGCCTCAGCGGATACACATATGGGTAGACAGACACACAGAAATAGTGACTTTGCTTTATAATATGTAGTGATATTGATAAACGTACTTAGGCATCTTCAGACGGCTTGGAAGCTCGCACACCATAGGATTATACGCACTGGCCTTTACAAAGTTACTTTAATAGCGTTTTTTTCTGTCAAAGCTGAAATTGAGATGGCTCTTCACTATCACAACATAGTATAAAACAAAGTCGCTTCCCGCTGTCTGGCCCTATGTATGCTTATATCTTTAAAACTATGCAACGGATTTTGATGCGCTTTTTAATAGATAGTGTGATTCAAGAGAAAGGTTTATATGTACGAGTATCATACACCTGTGTGAAGCCAAGGCGGGTCGCTAGTATTTTTATATTTCGATGACATCTTTTAACAATGAATAAAGCCATCCTAAGGCTGACCATACCGTTTAGCCATGTCAGAGGCCTTCAGGCGGCCTAAAAACCCGGCCTATACGAACTTTAATTTTATGCCGAGCTTCACCGTCACTGACAATCACTTAGTTAAGCTACGCTATGAGTGCTACGCCCATAATAGATCCACTATACAAATAGGGTTAGTTTCAAACACGGACGTCACGTCCATCATATCGATAGCGGCTGGTGACCCGCGACTCGTTAATTAGATGTCATTTCACGCGTCGAAAGCTCCATTGAAAGGCTGACTGCCGCGGCCTAAACTACCTACCTAATCAATGACTTTCAATGGTTTTGTATTCGACGAAATAGCTGAACGAGAAATTTCTATTTTGTCGTTGGTATGTAGTACATAACTATGTTTATTTCTTCTCAGAAGCTGCACTATCGATTTTGACGATAAGACCAGCGGCCGTATTATGTACGCGGTTTGACGTTCTTCTAGTCTTATCCTTCCGCTCACTCTCGTGGCGCAAATAACTGGCGCAAGCAAGAGAAAAAGCGAAACCGTGTACGGCAAAAAATGTAAGTACCCACACAGTTAAATATCAACTGGAGGCTCTGGAGTCGATTGAGCGGCGAGCCAGGAGGCTGATTGACAACGACACCTTGACTAAGTCGTAGCTGCAAAGTCTTGAGCATCGTCGCAAGGTAGCGTGTTTGTCGGCCTTTTACCGGATACACTTCGGAGAGTGCGCTCAGGAGTTGCACAATCTGGTCCCCCCTGCCCCTTTCTTCTATCGTATGGCTAGACAGACGCGACCAAAGCACCGCCCTTTTATGGTGGACATTCCGCGCGTTAGAACCAAGCGTTTCGAATCCTCATTCCTCATACGAACAGCCGGAATGTGGAACGTTTTGCCTGGGTCTGTCTTCCCGTTAAAGTACAACGTGGGTGTCTTCAAATCCCGAGTAAATAGGTATCTTCTAGGTAATCGTGCTATACCCTAGATCGCACATCTGCTTAACGTCAGGCAGTGTGTAGTCTAACGTGAACATATTCGAAAAAAAAAGAAAAAACAGTTTTTGCTGCAATATCCAGTGCAAACAGTGTTAATTAAGAGTAATTGTAAACAAAACCGTCTCTAATTTTATATAATTTTTATTTAACTTAGTAAAAGCTGCCCGTATTATATAGCTTTTAATAGCTTTTAATTTATTACCTAGGTATATTTTGAAACCTTCTGAATAAAATATTCTAATACAGTGAAAACCGCGGTGCAATATGTTGCCTATGTAGTTTACACGATCTAAGCGGGCACACAAAAATGCGGCTTTAATTTATACGTAATGAAAACACTAAAGCCTTCATAAAACCTCTCTAACCAAACATTACAGTATCATTAAGCAGGCATTCGCTAAATAACTTCATAAAAAGGTCATAAACCAGTTAATTTATGTTCGCATTTGGTAGCAAGTTGAAACATGGGGTTCGAACTGGACGGCGACGTTTACGGCGACATGAAGACTTTAATGTGCCTCCACAGAGTCATGTTTAGCATAAAAACTAAAAGCACTTAGGTTTGTTCTTTTATTTTACTCATTATCATTATTATTTTCACCATAGGACATCGACGGCTGAGCATACGCCTCCTCTATACGTTTTCTTAGATAAAACTGATTGGAATTCTCGCAAAAATTTGTGCTCCCAACATTACGAAACAAAACTTTCATAAGTCATATTTATAAGACTTGTTTGGTGTTTACAGCGGCTATAATTATCTATATATTTGTAATCTGTAAATTAGTCAAGAAACACTAAACTTTTTAATAAAGCATCTGATCAAGTCACAAAATTAGATCTCAAAAAACTCGTCGATCCAAAGTCTTACTTAGCAAAGCATAGTTCTAGCCCAAATTCTACAAAAGAATGTGTAGTAAAATCTATAATAATGAATAAGTTTTTATACATTTATTATCAAAAATTCGAACCAAAAAGAAAATCATGGTAGATATGTACTCGTATATTGATTACGCAAGCGGTTGTCAAATACTTAATTCGCCAATTTCTAAACGTGTCATATACTTAGTTTGCCAGATTCGTATTTCGTCAAATCTTTTATTAATCATGTATATGATTCGCAAGTCAAAAGCTTATTTTATTTCCACAACCACTTTTTTGAAAACCGCCTGCTTAATCAATGTACCTACTATCTTCTCATCAAATATAGTCCCGCAATTACAGACTTAGACCCAATCAAAGCGCACTTATTCAAAACAGACCGCATCTTTGATCACTCCATTCAGACCCCCTCCGTTCTGATTACCCTGCCGCAAAATGGGAGTTCTTCCGTCGAGCCCTTTAATCAAGGAGCCCTGTGCCCTGATCCCTTGATGACTGGGGTTGGATACGTTTTATAATTATGTGGTTTACAATTAGAATAATAGTTGTAGGTACTTAATTATTAAATCGAATCTAATAATTAAATTATTAAATCGAATGCAATAATAAATTATTAAATCGAATTCAATAATTAAATTATTAAATCGAATTCAATAATAAATTATTAAATTAAATCCAATAATTAAATTTTAAATCGTATCCAATAATTATTTGTCGCAAAAAATCGCAACACTGAATGGCACTGTGTACAGAATTCAAATACTTTGCACGAATCGATGTGACATCCATGTGCATTATTAATGATTTATTGAAAACGGCTCAGCCAATTTCAATGCAATGTAAATCCTACTAATATTATAAACGCGAAAGTTTGTGAGGATGGATGGATGGATGATTGTTACTCTTTCACGCAAAAACTACTGAAAGGATTGACATGAAACTTAGCAATAATATAGCTTATGTATCAGAATAACACATAGGCTATACATTATAATGATATTGCGTCAAAAATCAAAATATCATGCGGGCGAAGCCGCGGGTAAAAACTAGTGGAACAATAACTAAAAAAATATATTTTTGGTTCACAATTGGCGAAATTATCGATAAAAATATACCCAGACCAACATAGTACCTCCTCCTTTTTGGAAGTTGGTAAAGGGATTCGTTGACGAATCGAAGTTACGACGACGATATAGCCTTGCGGATTAGTATATTGAAGTGACAGTGGGCAGGGCACGTAGCTCATAGAAATGATGGGCGATAGAGTCTTTCTACTTCTAACTTTCGAATGGAGACCACTTACCGGTAAGCGTTGCGTAGGACGTCCTACCAAGACCGCTGAATCGCGCTGAATGCAACTCGCTTCCAACAGGTCCTATTGAAAATCCATTGGAAAGACTTATGTTAGATGTGGACCTTTGTGGACCATGTGGACCTTCGGTAATGATGATGATTTTTGATGTGAATATATTTAAAGTAGCGTTGTGCACTTTGCACAGAAATGTTAAACTCGGGTCAGGACACGTGACCTGATCGAAAATTCGTAAGACGAAGGGAGCAAGTTTTCACTTCTACCGGCACTTTCAGAGTGCAACCCATGGTTTTTTGTTCTAGCTGAGAATTTGCGTTTTGTCGATATTAATAATGAATAAAACTTTTTTTTGTGACAACAGAGTCGATTTTTTTATGATTCAGCGTAATTCATAATAGCAACATTGGTTCGTAAGTTCGTGACATAATACTAAGCTTGCCTTTTATAGGTTATGCGTAAGTAACCACCTTATCAGTAACTCTATAGATAGGTTCTATAAGGTTGTGATCGCAAACAGCATAAGCAAACAACAAATTAAGTTCTTTGCTTACAGTATTGAAAGTATTGCAACTTGGATCAGATATTTCCCTAGGGAACGACTCTACGTTTTCCTAGTCTAGATTTCTTTTGCTTCTTTTGATTAGAAGAATATGCATTTTTTGCCTTTATTGGTTCTTATTTAAAGGCTACTTTTAACCAACTTCAAACAAGGAGAAGGTTCTCCATTTGTATCTATGCTTGAAATCGGTTTGTGTGCTTATTAAAAAAAATAACAATAATCTCAAAATGGTATGAAGTATCGATTCGAGTGATCTAATATAATGTCATAGTATCTGTTCGATAGATTATGTCTACAGTCAACTTTTTGTATCAAATAGCTGATTTCTAATTCGTTATTGCCGTACGCAAAGCAAGCGTAGCGTTGATCGTCCGGCTGCAAGGTCTGTACCAGCCTTTTCAATAGTCCACTGCAGGACGTAGGCCTACCCACGAAGGATGATTGGGCCATATCCGCCAGTGCGAGTTGGTGGATTCACATATGCCATCGAATTTCTTCTACGGCCGTATGCAGGTTGCCTCACGATGTTTTCCTTCACCGAAAAGCCCGTGATGTGAAATTCCGTACATAAATTCTAAAAATTCATTGGTACGGGATCGAGATTTGAATCCACGGCCTTACGATTGGTAGATTGTAGGGCTGGTGTCATTACCACTAGACCACCACGGCTTCAAGATGGGTCGACAATATTGTGAAAATCGCGGGTTGAACTTGAACACGACTAGCACAGGACCGAGACAAAAGGCACCGTAAGAGAGAGGCCAGCATTGGGATAGAGGGGGCTGCGGATGATGATGATGAATTTTGCAGTTGGTATCATTCAAAACTTTGCTAACAATGATGGGCATCAATGAAAGCCCGCCACTTTGCGAAGCAACACCTTCTTTAAACAATCAAATTAATTCGTTCTCATTATTGTGCTCTTACTTATAAAAGAATATAATATATCACTCGTAACGAGGTAAAGTCATATAATCGGATAATCATGGTGTTGCTATACCAAAACAAATTCCCGAGAATTTCTGTTTTCCCCGTCTCGTAGGGTTGTAATGTCACAAACAAGTCGCGGTCGCCAATAAAGCACTAATTTTCCCGTTTTAGGACAATGTTGCATTTAATGATAAGATGCTAGGCTAAAAATATTTTTGTCATCACATCTATTCGAAAAGGATGACTTGGTTCGCCTTTAAGTGCGCTCAAAGGTGGTGTTTTCTATAAGGAACTTTATAAGAGCGCCGGAATTATCCTTGCCGCGCACTTTTTGAATTTAGAAGTATTAAATTTGTAATGTTAGTGTTCAGCGCCAAAAAAATTAATGAAAAGAATGTAAATATAAGTTTTCATTTGTTTTATTATTAGATACCATTTAATTTCAATTTAGTTTTGGCTCTATGTTTAATTAAATAATAATATTACAATAAAATATGAGGCGCTTTTTATTTTCTCATAGATGGTGATGAAAAGTAGAGTGTACCACTCGGGCGCAAAATACATATATTTTTGGCTCGGGCGACGTACTTTGAATCCCTCGCTACGTTCAGGATTCTACTTAAGAATCCCTCACTTCGCTCTGGATTCAAAAAAGCTCCCTCGCCGTAAAAATATTATTTTGTTCCCATATGATACAATTTATTATTTTTTGGTGTGAACCATTTTGGAAGTCGGTTAAAAGGCAAGTACAAATAGAAAGGTAACAAGATACTGACAAGGAGCGTTCAACAAATCGTACCATATTATTACTGACCTACTCAAATCAGGATCATACTCTGATTGATATCACGCTACATATTCTGATTGACAGTGATTAAAAAAACAGAATTGCTTGTCATCGCATGTTTTATGAGATACTTTAAAACAAGATTTTGATTGCAAGCAATATCGGTCAAGATGACTGGCAGGTCATTACGGTATGAATGGCCTTACATGATTTATGAAAAGCAAAATGACTACATCGAAAGTGAAATATGAGTGAGTAAAAGGTTATTTGTTGAACTAAATGTGGTTAAGGTACGTGACAGAATAGATATATATTTGTAATGAACAAATAAGAGATATTTTTGATAAGATAGCATTTTTGGCACTAATATTTATTGTAATAGAACTAGTGGACGCGGGGTGGAAGTAAGGAAGACTCAAACGAGTGTGAGGTAACAAGTGGCCGTTCTATACGTAGTATTGTTTTTTCCATTGTATCTTCTTTGATAGAACTCGAAAATTTTATACATTTTCTAATCAATTAGCATCCTTTTAGGGGCTTTTTCTGTACATCAAATCTAACAACTTTTGTTCTACGACTTTCGTCAAAACTATAAGAAAAACAGCTGTTTCATACATTTTGTCGCGGGTGCACGATATTTTTCTAGGGAACAACATTTTTTTTTCACAAAAGTTGTTAGTTTTTATGTACAGAATAAGCCCCTCATCATCATTCATCATTTCAGCCATCGGACGTCCATTGCTGGACATAGGCCGCCCCTAATGATTTCCAATAAGACCGGTTGATAGCGGCTTGCATCCAGCGTGATCCTGCGGTCCTTATAAGGTCATCCTTCCACCTTGTGGGTGGACGTCCTACGCTGCACTTGCCGGTACGTGGTCTCCACTCGAGAAGTCTTCGACCCCATCGGTCATCAGTTCTTCGCGCTATGTGCACTGCCCATTGCCACTTCAACTTGCGAATCCGCTGGGCTATGTCGGTAACCTTGGTTCTCCTACGGATCTCCTCATTCCTGATTCGATCTCGCAGAGAAACTCCGAGCATAGCCCTCTCCATGGCTCGTTGGGCTACTTGGAGCCTACTAATAAGACCCATAATGAGAGACCACGTTTCTGTGCCATAAGTCATCACTGGCAACACACACTGGTCGAAAACTTTCGATTTGAGGCACTGAGGTGTGTCGGACGAGAAGACGTTACGCAATTTTCCAAACACTGCCCAACCGAGTTGGATTCGGCGATTGGCCTCTTTCTTGAAGTCAGATTTACCTAACTGGACTACTTGTCCTAGGTAGACGTACGAGTCAACGACTTCAAGAACCGAATAAGCCCCTAGAAGGATGCTAATTGATTAGAAATAACCTTGTTTATTTATTTTGTTTTTATTTCTATTATATTATATGTTTTTATTTCATACAACCTGGTCAAAATCAGACTGTTCCAGTGCGCGATAGTCCAGTTGTTTTAAAATCCAACAACATATTTTCATGTGAAATATAGCCTAGACAAGACCACAGTTTGCACTTTCAAAAAGTTGTCAGATCTCATGTAGAGCCAAGCTTCTAACTCGCCTTAACTCTGCTAGGCCATACTCCATAAAATCTACAGCTTAGTCTATATATGTGATTTGGCCGTTTCGTTTAAACAGTGTATACTTCCGAGGTTCATTCCCATTCAAATTTTATCGAAATCGACTGAGCTGTTTATGATAAATTAACAAATGGATGTTACATTGATTCGTGCAAATTGTTCTAATTCTGCACACTGTGGAAGTCGGTGTTACAATTTTTTGGTAAAAAAAAAATTATTTATCTATTTTAGCATCGCCTAGCATTCCTTACTTCATTACCCTAAAATTTCAGACTGGACGAAACAGGAAATTAACTTTTGCCCTCTCGCGTGACAAGTTTATTAAGAATACTTTTATTTATTCTTTTATTTGGGCCTTTTGTTTTATTAACGTGTTGAAGGCGCGGGGTTTTGTGTACTCGTATTTATTGCTCTTTATTATGCACTGAAGTTGAAACGTAAATCACAATTAGGGGACACTCTGACTTGTGTTTTGGCGATATTGTTTGTTAATTTTTTTGTGTAAAAGTCAACAGCTTTGTGTGCAGTACATTTTGTCTCTAAATTAGCTACTTTATACATTTCGTCAATGAAGTTTTAATATGAAGTAACTTCAATTGAGTGATAACCTGTCTAATACGGGTATCACAGGTTGCGCCGCCAACGCTATAAATTGGTTAAATGATAAACACTTCAAAATTCGACGCGTACGCAGTATTACGGATTAGCTCAGTTGGGCAGAGCGTCGGGCTAGTGTTCCGAAGACGCAAGGTTCGAGTCCTGCATCCGTGAATAATTTTGAATTGTTTATCACAAAAATAACTCTTTGATGAAGTAACTGATTTATTTTTGTGATTTTGGGGTTGATCTTATCAGTAATAAAAATTGATCATAATGATGGACTGATATGTACTTATTTTTGGCTAGAACGGGAGACAAGCTTACTCGAAAGATAAATCTAGGTACTGTACTGTACCAGCCTTTTTAATAGTCCACTGCAGGACGTAGGCTTACCCACGAAGGGTGATTGGGCCATATCCAACACGCTGGCCCAGTGCGGGTTGGTGGATTCACATACGCCATCGAATTTCTTCTACAGACGTACGCAGGTTGCCTCACGATGTTTTTTTCACCGAAAAGTCAGTGGTGTGAAATTCCGTACATAAATTCCAAAGAACTCATTGGTACGGGACTGGGGATTCGAACCCACGACCTCACGTTTGTAAGGCGGGTGTCACTACCTCTTGACCACCACGGCAATCTACGGAAATCTAGGTAAAGGTATGCTAAAAAACCGGATGATTTTTGTGAGTTTCGAAATATGCGGTTTTTCCGCGTCAAAAACGGCTCTAACTTTTTTAAACGATAACTGAGAAGTTTTTCTTTTACACAATACACATACGTATACAGTTTAAATTTCAACTCGATATCTTAACGCGTTCCCGAGATAAAGAGTCTTGACATACGGACAGACGGACAACAAAGTGATCCTATAAGGGTTCAGTTTTTTCCTTTTGAGGTACGGAACCCTAAATCACTATTGAAATCTACAATACTCGAAATATGACAAGAAAAATTATTGTCCGAGTCCGCATTAATCTAGCTAGCTTCTAGCCTTAAGCATATGAGAATGTTTTTTTTCTCGATAGACGTACTAGTTTTTAAAATAATTCTGCCGTGATTTATGGTTGTTAAGCAAAATTTAAGGAAAATGCATCAATTCTTCGAAATGCGCCCAGTAAACGGTCCAAATGCAAATTGTGCAGAACTAAAGGCATAAAGACAGTGTACAGTATTGGTCGCTGGTTCCCCGTATTTCTTTGCAAGGATGTAAAACTGATTTACTATGCGGAAACGGCCAATTCTTGCTAAGCCCACCGAGGTTCAAACGTATGTTAAATGGGCGGAAAAGTTTGATCAGTTGAGAAATTTTAGTTTAGTTAAACTTGTACTGTGCTGCACTGTTATATCAACCTTTTAATAGTCCACAGCAGGACGTATGCCTACCCACGAAGAGTGATTGGGCTATATCCAGTCAAAGTTACCAAGACAAATTTTCGATAGTCTTCCTAAAAAGAGAACGTCAAATAGGAGGGCAAAGAGGAGGAACATAGGAGACTTTCATGTTTTGTTTTGTTTACCTACATGTCAATGTTTGTATGTTTTTTTTCCGTCTAATCTAACCTCACGTTTCTTCACTTTAAAGAATCTGTCAAGTACCTACTTAGTATTTTGTTCGTTGTGGAGCTGAGCTCTTTGAAAGAAGTGGAAATCCATAATTAGGGGACATCTTACGCACAGTCTCTTACATATGCAATCAATATCAATAGGTATGTAATTGGTTTGAAGAGATTGGTGGCATAACTAAACCAGGAATAGAAAGTGAAAGAGGGCGAAGAATAGGTATACTCTGCAGTGGAATAAAGTAGAGTAAGATGAAGATGTTAGTTTCCGTCGAAAAAGAAATATTTACGAGTACTAAATTTCAATATCAATAACGTGATAATTTTGAATTATTTTATGGCAAGTTTACAAGTTGGCGGAAATGAAGTTAGCTACGAACTGCGCGCTATCTCGACTGAAGCTTACACAAAGCCGCGCGTTGGTATATATTTCGCAGCTTAAAGCTAATTTCATTTTCGCCAACTTGTGTGACGCGGCCTATTATACAGTGGAATAAAGTAGGGTAAGATGATGCCAGTTTCCGTGGAAATAAGCATTATTTACAAGTATACTAAATTTCAATGTCAGTAGCGTGATAACTTTAAATTGTTTACATAGAAGTAGGCACTATAGGTACATTAAAATCATTTATGTGATGTTACTGGTTAAAGCGCCATACCTACCTAGGTACCTATAGCTGTATGTGTGGCGAGCATCTAACTTTGAAATAAAATAATATGACGGAGTGAGACAGCATAGCTGGTTTTAGTTGAAAGCAATAGTGATGATTTTAAAGTGGGTAACTGCATGCTTGTGTCGGAATGAAATGATTTTGACAGATGACGGAGAAACGTCATGCCATTCCGAGCGCGAGGCGGATTGCACCCGTGCAAATCCATTGACTTTGAAATCTGTTTTCATCCTCGATAATTCTTGTTAAATTGATTACCAAGTGATATTAGGTCAATAAAGCCACCCGTTGCAGTAGTACAGAGTGTTTATTTTGGTGAGATGGACAACTGGAGACCGCCGGCGAGCTGTACCAATGAATGACCCACAAATAACGATGGCGGGTGATTGAGACGATCACTTTCAGACCCCGACAAATATCAAATGTAAGCGCAATATGGCATATCTTTAAGAAGTGATAACCCTAACACAACCTTCACAGTCGCCCCTCAATGGTAATTCCCTATCCAAGGTGCTAAGCCCTTCGAAAGGTGCCATAAGCAGAAGTGGAAATCGCTAACATACATTGTTGAGCTGCAAACTGCCGAAGATGCCGTTTTATTGCTGCAGGCGACACCGCACACTCCACGCTTTTTGCAATCGAATTCTTTATGTCTTTTAGATTATTCCCTTTTCATCCTTCCCTTCAAAGATACAGCAGTGTCTATAATAAGTCTATATTTTTGTTTTCCTAGAAAACGGCATAATTTCGACTTCAACCGTTTACAGAATTCAAATAGATCGCACGCATCGTTGTAATTATCATAAATATGGTAATTTTATCATATATGTTATTTTTCCAAAATTTAGCCATATTTGATAAAATCACATTTCAAAATATGATATACCAAACAAAAAAAGGATCGTCAAAATCGGTGCACAATTTTGGCAGCGTGATCGCGTAATATTACACGTGAGAAAAAACATACTACAATCGAGAACCTCTTTCTTTAAAATCGGTTAAAAAGGAGGGTACTTACAGTACAATTACAGCTGATATTCTATGTGAACCAAAAATACCAATAGGTAACCCAGATCCAGCAGTAGGATAGCGACTGCGAATAATGATGATCATCAAATCAGTCAGAGGATGTCCGTGGCTTGACGTAGACCTTCCCTATAGATTTACAATGAGATTTTTTTTTATTTCGAATATGATATGAAATGAAATTATATTTATTTCACAAAAAATAGAGTACAATTAGGGTGTTAATTTTGTAAGATTTGTCCAATCTATTTTGCCATTCCTTGGCATGTGAAATATACGACAATGTCATAACTCATGATAAAGAAATATGTATACAAATCAAGTGTCAATAATGTCAAATTAAAAAAAAAAATTAAAACTTAAATAAATAAAAAAGTGTTCAATAATGTCACAATATTAAAATAAAAAATGTTCAATAATGTCATAATATTCAATTATACAACGTTAAGATACTCAATACATTCGGATAATTATCTCGATCTAATATGTCAATTGTTATTTACGTTTTACAAAAAATTCTCTTAAGTTGTAAAAACATTTTTCTGCTAACCACATTTTAAGTTTTTTACGGAACTTACCATATGGCAGTTCTTTTATTACTATTGGTAACTGGTTATACACGGTGATACACATAGCATAACTGTTCTTTTGGTATAATGTCAGTCTAGGGGGGCGTTCAAAAACTAATCTTTTTCCATATTTTGTACTCCTTGGATATTTGTCATTAGCTGTACGGAATAATTTTGGATTTTTACGAACAAATATAGCTATTTCAAAAATATTTAAAAATAGGTTCGCGTTTGACTACACACTGCCTGATGTTAAGCAGATGTGCGGTCTAGGGTGTAGCACGCTTACCTATAAGAAGATACCTTTACTCAGGATTTGAAGGGGATTGACGCGTTTGAAGGGTTCGATCCTGAGATCTGAGTTGAGGCCATCAGCTTATCTTTTGTAGGTGTGACCGTGAAGCGCTCTCGTTAGTTTGATCCCGTCGATCGAATTTCTTTCGCACTATATACAAATGATGATGGTAGAAAGTATAAAGCGTGCGTCGTTCCTTCCAAACATATTCAGATATGCACAATAGCCATTGAAGCGGGCTGTAAACAACGCGCGCGGATTGAACGCGAAGTGCTCGTAAAACGCACGTTCGGATTTTTGTTATGACTTCAACCGTAAATGCTAAAATGTTTTTCGGTAGTCGAAGAATGTGTCAATGCAACTTTTTAAGGAGTTAAGTGTCAGAATGAACAAATTAATATAACACATAGTAAACACCTACCTAAGAGAAAACTCGCGAATTCACTCACGTAGAACTGATCGGAAGTCAAAAATACTCCAAATTTAGATCTGTTGATAAAATCTCTGGGGTGTTGCTCCAAAAGAACTTATAATAATAAATAAATATTTTGAGATACTTACACACGGCCTCTGACTCCAAACTAAGCAAAGCTTGTGATATGGCTGCCAGAGACTGATATACTACATATTCATATTTTTTAAATACTTATATAGATAGTAACTAAATAACACCCAGACACAGAGCAAACGCTTATATTCATCACATAAATATTTGCCCTGGATGGGGATCGAACCCACGCCTCTTTGACTCGGAAATTAAGGTCACTAACCACTGAGCCACCGAGGCAGTCTAGTATCTAAAGTACCGTGTAACTACTTCTTACGATCTTCTGTACTTTACCTAATAGGTACATTTCTGGAGCAAAAAACGTAAGTGTCAAAATACCTACACGAATAAAAATAAACTTCAGTAAGGTGATTATGATCCACACATCAGCCATATGACGTCGACTGCTGGACAAGTGGACTTAGGCTTTCCCTGTGGATCTCCAATAAATCCGGTGGAAAGTGGCTTGCATCCAGTGTGAACTTGCAGTCTTCATGAGATCATCTGTCTACCTCGTAGGTGGACGTCTTACGCTGCGCTTGCATGGGTAGGTGGTCTGCACTCGAGAACTTTTCATCATTTCTTCGTGCTATGTGCCCTGCCCACAGCCACATTAACTTGCCAATCCGCTGGGCTATGTCGGTAACTTTGATTCTTCTACGGATCTCCTCATTCTTGATTCGATCTCGCAGAAAAACTCCGAGCATAGCAAAGAAAGCCTTAATTCAATCAATATTCATTTACACGTTAAACTAAAAAACTTCTCTTACATCGGGGGTTGAAAATTAAGCATTTTGGTCCAAAAAGCGAAGTCACGCAGATTTCCCCATTTCCCGAGAGTGAGACAAACAACAGCAATCAGTTCTTATTACGCTTACGCCGATATTAATTCCGGCCGCCATGCTTTATTGCGAAAAAGATGAGCAAAAAGCTTTGGACATTTGTTGTCATTTGCTTCGGTGACCGGCAAGGATTTTTACTAAAATTTGCAAATATGCTACATCATTAGCCCCAATAATGAAGTCGCCATGGTAATTATAATAGCGTATTAATCTATTTCTGTTTCTTTCTCACTTTAGGCATTCGATAGGGAGAAATTTTTTAACGTTGCTATTAAAATTACGATGGCGCCTTCATAATTAGGCCTATTGTTGTCTCAAGTATTACGAGATATTGTTGAAACTAAAAACCTTCAAAATGCCATTCAGAGCCCATAGTGAGAGATCACGGATATGAGCGTAAGCTCATAACAGCCCATAAGCTAAGGAAATTACTATGTTCGGAGTCTCTCTGCGAGATATAATCACAAATAGTGTGTAAGCTGTCCAATAATTAAAAAAAAGTAGACATTTACAAGAACAAAAGTAACCAACATGGTCCTGTAGTTTGGTAAGGTGAAATGGCAGACAGCAGCATAATACTGTTACTGTCGGTACATACTCGTAATACGGAAGAATGATAACCTGAAAGTTATCGAGTGGGGACCACGTACTGGTAAACGCAGCGTAGGACGTTTACCCGCAAGGTAGACAAACGGCTTCACCAAGACCGTAGGATCGAGCTGGATGTAAGACGCATCCGACCGATCTTATTGCAGATCTACAGGAAACAGCTATCTCAGGCAGTGGACGTAGTATATCTGAAACTAATTAAAATAATATTTTTCCGACCCCAACTGTTACTTAACTAATAAACTACAATATTTGTACATACTAATACACGTTGGAGTTTAAGAATTTGATTCCCTTGCTAAAAGTAGGTATACATCGTTACCGATGTAAGTTCTAATAACGTTTATTAGAACATGTTTGCTCCTAACAAGTCTCACAGCGAGGCGCCGTGAAATTTTAATTAAAAACCTTATGTTAAACATGGAAAGTTCTTTGTTAACTAGATGAACACGTTTGGAAGAAAAGTTCTTCGCACGTTGTGTGCTTTAATTGTTTCGCAAACTTTAGATTTTATATCGATGTATAAGTCGATAGATTATTTTTTTACAGAAAATACTTTTAGCATGAAATGAATTGACAGGTTCATTATATGTTTTAGCCGATTTCAAAATAGAGATTTTCAATTCGTCGGTTTTATTGTATGTATGTTACGAGATATGTATGTTACTAGATAATATATATATGTTATATATATATTATCCGTCCACCCACAAGGTGGACGGATGACCTTATTAGGACCGCAGGATCGCGCTGGATGCAAACCGCTATCAAACGGTCTTATTGGAAATCATTAGGGGAGGCCTATGTCCAGCAGTGGACGTTCTATGGCTGATATGATGATGATGATGTTACGAGATTACTCCACCACTTATGAACCGATTTTTTGATTCTTTATTTTTTGTTAGAAAAATACTTCTGAGGTCCCATTTTATATCAAAATTGGCTGAAATGATTTCGACCAATACAAAATAATGTAGTAATATTGGTGACACACACCCGTGTTCCATGCGAACTACCTATTCTACTCGTAATTATGTGCATGGTTGAAGTCAAAAATAATTATTTTTATAAATAGGTACATTTTTGTAGCGTTGCGTTGTTCAGAAATATTAAGCAGAAATGGGGTGATTTAGGGCGGGACTCCACCAAAGCGGAGATGTGTGCGGTGTGCTGTGCGAGAAGAGATGTTTTTCAGCTCGCGGGACTCCACCAAAGCGGAAATGTGTGCGGTGTGCTGTGCGAGAAGAGATGTTTTTCAGCTCGCGGGACTCCACCAAAGCGGAAATGTGAGCGGTGTGCTGTGCAAGAAGAGATGTTTTTCAGCTCGCGGGACTCCACCAAAGCGAAAATGTGTGCGGTGTGCTGTGCGAGAAGAGATGTTTTTGAGCTCGCGGGACTCCACCAAAGCGGAAATGTACGCGGTGTGCTGTGCGAGAAGAGATGTTTTTCAGCTCGCGGGAATCCACCAAAGCGGAAATGTGTGCGGTGTGCTGTGCAAGAAGAGATGTTTTTCAGCTCGGATGCGAGGCGTTGAGTGCTCAGTCTGACACGCTCGCTGACATCGCTCACTGCACGCCGCTCACATCTCTCGTATCCACTGCGGTTCCTCCGCGCACCAGCTCATTTCTCCGCTTCGATCGCGCCATACAAATATAACAAATCTCCGCACAGCGATCTCCACTGAAGCTGACCGGAGAGGAGATGCGTCAATAAAATAATTTTGTTGGTTGTTTAAAAAATATCTCCTCTCCGCTCGTCTCGTCTCTGCTTTGGTGGAGTCCCGGCCTTAGGCTATCATATCATATGTCATATCATTATCTTAGTCTTCTTAAACGTTAACTTTATGACACCCGTTTGACTAAAGAGCTAGTATTACCGATGTTAACACACTTTTAAAAAATGCCAATTCACTCTAATTTTGAAAAGTTTCAGTTTATAAATTTTGAAAAGTTTCAGTTTATAAATTTTGAAAAGTTTCAGTTTATAAATTTTGAAAAGTTTCAGTTTATAAATTTTGAAAAGTTTCAGTTCATAATTTTCTCCCAAACCAGCAAACTGTTCCATTTCCTGGCCATTTTGTTCGAAGGACATTGGGTTTAAATGTATACCTTTCCGAATGTACGATGACTTTGACTGTACACTGTTAAGGTTCTGTACCTAATTAGAACCTTTTCATACAAAGTTTTAATGAGGTCAGTGAGCATTGATCGTAATTAGGTCCATTTTGAATCAAAGGAAAATTAGCGAGCGCTGCCTTAATGATCTTTTAGAATTAATGTAGCACTAATTTTGTGATTTTACTCTTAATAATGACTGGGAAAGGACGTTATTTTGAATTAGAACTTGATCTGTTTATTTATTGATAAATTTTTGACAGAGCGTGCAAAATTATTTTGCATCAACTTTGGAAAGACAGATATACTTTACCATAACTCTGTCTCGTTCTGACACGTGGTTAGAATTATTTCGTGGTCTGTAGCTAGCTCGGCTATAAAGAAATGTCCAGCATTAGACGTCGTAGTACTGAATGACGATGATTAACTTAGCTTAACTAGCAAAATGTAGTCAAACGCAAATCATACTAATACTAATAAACTATTACTAATACCTAATATTATAAATCCGAAAAGTTTGTTGGTTTGTTCCTATTTCACGCAGCAACGGAGCAACGGATTGACTTGATTTTTGGCATTGATATAGTTCGAGGGCCGGAAAGTGATATAGGCTACTTTTTATCCAGAAAAAATAAAAGGTTCCTGTGGGATAGCACAAAAGTCAAAATAACACGCGGGCGGAGCCGCTGGCAAAAGCTAGTCTACAATAAAAATAACTAATTTTCAATGTTGTACGATTGTTACTTTTTGTAGTAGATTCTAGAGTTACACAACTTGACTATTTTTAATGTTTCATCCATAAGATCAAGCAAACAATATTCAACCGCCTTACAACAAAAGATTTAAACACGGTTTAAACACCGTCTAACCGTTCTATTTGTACTATTAATTCTATTGTACATAATTAACAATTGTTATTTTGACGATTCGTAGGGTGTTTTGGTCATACTACATTTTTGTATACCAATGTATGTATAACGCGAGCATCGCATTAATTTTTAAGCATTTTTTACTGGATCTTCATAAATAGGTAGAAACTTATCTTTTATAGAAGATGGTTAGGAATCTTTCGTGCGGGAGTCCGACTCGCACTTGGCCGGTTTTTTTTGCACACCGTTCTTGAGCGCCAAAATAACGTCAAAATGGTCAAGCGTCTAGTTAATGTGATCGCGTTGTAGTTATCCTTACCGAAAATAAATAACTATCTACTTATCTAGCTTATCTATTAAAAATTACCTAAAGCGTGCGTAATACTTTTGTGGTAAGACGGCAAGCTTTTAACGACCTCCAAAAAGAAGGAGGTACTTACCATGTCCTTTTTTTTTTGTGTATGTTCATCGATAGTTTCACCAATAGTGCATTGATTAAAGAAAAAAAATATATTTCGAAAGCGTATACTCTCGACTCGAGGTAGTTTCATTTAAATTTTATCGAAATCGGCTGAGACGTTTTTGATAAACCACCAATACTGTACATGGATGTCATATCAATTCGTCCTAACTATTCGAATCATGTACACTGTGGAAGTCGGTGGTATGTAGACCCATATCAAAACAGTTTTTAGAAGCTTCAATTAGCGTCCAAAACCCGCAGTCATCAAACTCGAACGGTTGATCGATACGCCAACAGTCAGAAATGCAAGCAAAAAGGACAAGGGGTGAGCCGGGTAAATACGCGCGGTGCGGGTAATTTACCCACCCGGGTAGAGGTGAGGGTTGCCACTAAAATAATGGACATAGGTCTTATTTTGTAGGCTCTCATAGACATGTATAATTACGCAAATGAAAATCTAACTGGATGAAAATTCTGATACTGAGGATCTAGCCCTGGTATTGTATCAGCCTTTTATTTTTAATAGTCCACTGCAGGACGCAGGCCTACCCACGAAGGGTGATTGGGCCATATCCACCACGCTGGCCCAGTGCGGGTTGGTGGATTCGCATACGCCGTCGAATTTCTTCTACGGAAGTATGCAGGTTGCCTCACGATGTTTTCCTTCACCGAAAATCCAGTGGTGTGAATTTCCGTACATAAATTTTAAAGAACTCATTGGGTCCTGGTATTAGAGTAGGTCTATTAATATTGGTACAGTGGCCTCGCTCAGCAAAGGTGAATTATCGCTACATAATAAATAATGAAAAGGACGGATGTAAGGTAAGATGAAATACAGAGTTTAATTCGAAACCGCAGCTATTGATTTCGTAGAGATACATCGATCGACAGATTATATTAGAATACTAGCTGATCCGGCGAACTTCGTTCCGCCTAACCTTAACGTAGCCTAAGTTATTCCTTATTACATCAGCCACCTGCCAATAAAAATTCCATCGAAATCGGTCCAGCCATTTCAGAGCTTAGCTGGAACAAACAGACAGACAAAAATTGTAAATATGCTATTTTGGTGTCTGCACTATAGATATATTAATATGCATGTAGTAAAAAACGTTTTTTTTTTTTTTCATTTTTTTTTATTAAAAAAAAACGGTTCTTTCAATATTACAAACAGAAACTTCAATTTTATTAATTTGTATAGATTTCGAAGATTTATAATTATTAATCAATGAACGTTTGAAGGCTTAATGTTAGGCTATAATATACCTTTGTGTTGATATTCAAATATCGCATTTGTCTGATTGATACTGATCTACTTACCTATGAAATCGATTGAGTGAATAAGCTCACGAATCTCTATAAAAATTGTAGAAATTATTGTCTAAGAATCGTTTTGATGACAACTTTGTGTTCTTTGAAGTATTGATGATTATTATATCACTGACGAATTGGTTGCAAAAAGTCAATTCAGTTATAAACCAAACATAAACCTTATGTTAACACCAACTGACTAGGCTAACATTGTTTTACCATTCAAAAAATGCTATCCTTATCACTTAGGGGTATTTAACATAGCTTATGACCTATACTCACTCATATCTATGCACAATAAATTGATAAGAATCGTCTAACTCCACAGCTTCAGTGGCCTCTTGCACCGGGTTCAGGGCTAGTCAAACAGAAAGCGGCCGCATGACCGACGCGCCTTCTCGACCGAAACGCATAATGAACCAAACGCTGACTTCACTATTATTGCGCGTGATTAATTATTTTATAGGCACGCTCAAGACCGAGTCTCCCCAGAGACGTCTCTAGAGAGTCAAGTCTTGAGCGTTACACAGTAGCTGTAAGAAAGTTGAAATGTAAAGACCTTATTAGCTCAACGTGTTTCATAGTGCACATTGCATTTTATATCATCATCAACATCTACATCCTGCAATCACCCACTGCTTCACGTGGGCCACTCTTTCTGTTCACCTGCTCTTTCGGTTTAGTGCCAATGTTGTCCAATTTAGAGTCATAATTATTATGCCATCGTTGAGCTGGTGGATTTGCCTTACGTTGTTTTGTGTTGTGAAACCGTTTTGGTATCTATATTTATACTACCATCTATATTCTATATTTTACTTGCATTATTACCAATTAAAAATAAATAATGACTTTGTAATACTGGTGAGTATTGCAAAAAAACACGATTGAATATAACACTTATTATGTTGAAAGTTACTAAATACTTAAGGTACCTAACTATGCAAAATCCAACATCAAACATAATATATCAAAATCAAACATAATTACGTAAATAGCAAAGAGCAAACGACATGTAACACAATTATCAACGCCACTACACTTAGCCTATAAAACTTCAAGACTGCGGTAAGGTGGTTCATAACAATAGATATTCCCTCACCTGCTGTCTTTTTTGAGATAACTCGAGAAAGAGACTCTTAACCATCTTCTTTTTGGCCCATGACATAAGAAACTTAGACCAGTACAATTGTTAGCCAAAATCATTCAACAGAATCTTTTAATTGATCCCACTTCTGAAGCTAAGACCCCTAAGAATGCGAAGTCTCAAGGAGCCCGGACCCCGTAGCCATTACGCCCTGTTTGTCGAGGACACTGGGGGTGACGTCACGCTCCCTCTGCATTGTCGGAGATGTCTGGAGGAATGTCGCTGAGATTCGGATGTGTCAGTCGAGCCTGTCAAGTTAGCGGTACAGGGAGCGTCGGGCCATAAATATAGAGTTTATATAAGAAACAAGCTATATACTCCTAAAAGGCTAGGTATGTTACATGATACACCGTTATTGATGTTATCAGATATGTATAATTTGGTGAAATACGTACCTCAAGTTATCTAGCAATATGGAAAAATAAGTAGTTCATTAATTAGAACATTATCTAGTAAGTTGGTCAGAAATTAGTGTACTGTATCAGCCTTTTTAATATTCCACTGCAGGACGTAGGCCTACCCACGAAGGGTGAATTGGGCCATATCCACCACGCTGGCCCGGTGCGGGTTGGTGAATTCACATACGCCATCGAATTTCTTCTACGGACATATGCAGGTTGCCTCACGATGTTTTCCTTCACCGAAAAGCCAGTGGTGTGAAATTCCGTACATAAATTCCAAAGAACTCATTGGTACAGGACCGGGATTTGAACCCACGACCTCACGATTGTAAGGCGGGTGTCACTACCTCTAAGCCACCACGGCTTTTTATGAGATATATGATTTTTTATTTGAGATAGGTAGTAGATAGAAATATCCCTACAAAAATATTTTCATTTAAAATAATGCCAAAATGAAACTCTCACTGTCAAAAAGTTATCAGATCTCATGTAGAGCCAAGTTTACTAATTTTATACTCTGACTTTTTTATTCCTGATTCACAAACTCTAACACCTTAATCAAAATACATGACCCGGCCGTTTTGTTATTACAGAAACTATTGTATAACAGTACATTATGAACATATTTTGACCTGAAGCCCATGGAAGATGGAAACGAAACATACAAGCCATTATATTAACTAATTTTCTGAAGTTAGGACTTGTAGAGTTGGTCACAAAAGACAACCAGTCCTTGGAAATACTTTTAACATAATTATTCGTAATGTCATTGAAACTACTTAGTAGTGTTGCGGCCACACTTTTCTCATTAAAATTGATAATGCAATAATATATCGAGCTCAGGCTATTACCTTGTAGAGTATTTTATTTATTTGTTTTAAAAAATCGATTTTTCTATTATTTTCTTTCATAACAATCTTCATTTCAAGGAATTTCATATTTTTGGATCTTATCTTTTGACACTGCTTGTAAACTATGGCGGTGCGGCGTGATAAATCAAGTTAGAAAATATGAAATTCCATTCGGATAAATCATTTAATATGGTTGTTTCACTCTGCGCATTGTAATGTTGCAAACGGGGTAGCCGTTTGCAGCACCACAAGTTAAGAGAGGATTAGGGAGAACCTGTAATGTGGCAAGCGGGGGAGCCGGTTGCAGCACCACAGGTTAAGAGTATCAGAGTAAACTGTAGCGTTGCAAACGGGGTAGCCGTTTGCAGCACCACAGGTTACGAGACATCAGAGAACCTACCCCAAGAGTCCTGCCTAGTGGTTAGGATTCCTAACGGTTCGAAGAAAGGAGATTAATATAGAAAACTAACCATACTGTTTACACATTTAATCATTTCACCATATAAATAACACTGCACTTATAGTCTATATGTTTTTCTTGAAGCGAATAGAGAGAGAATTTTGAAAAGAGTCCGTGGAATGTTAGCCTAACAGGGGAGGGGTAGCACACAAAGAAAACACACTGGAAGCCGGCCGAGGTTGGAGCGTAGACAAGGTGGACCCGCCGATAGACGTAGCGCCAGCAGGGCGCTGGAGATAGTAGCGCCTGGAGCGCCAGCTGTGCGTTAGCGTATATACGCCCGTGGTGTTGTGGCGCTTGAGGTGGAGGCGCTTGTGCGCTAGCTGGGCACTAGCGTGAAGACGCCCGTGGAGTTGTTCTGGCGCTTGAGGTGGAGGCGCCTGTAGCGCAAGCTCGGTACTCCAAGGTAAAGTGGCAAGGTCAGTGGCCCCAAAAGATGAGGTCCTCCTGTAACAAGGTCAAAGAGACCGAAGCCTCGCGAAGAAAAATTACCAGACGCTCATGCTGTCTTCACTTCCGGACCCGTCACCACGTTCAATGATCACCCGTTAACATGTACTAACACCACATATACTTTCATAAAAATACCACAAGACATGCACCATCTTTCGTGTCTCCTTGATGACTTCCCTCTCAAGACTGACTGAATTTTAAAACAAGGATCGCTGATCCTGTCAAAAGCAATTTAAAATTTTCGTACATAGAATAATTGTTAATTGGCAGTAATATCGTTAAAAAAGTTTGAATGTAGAGAAGCTAACAAAAAGGTTAGTTAATAACCATATTTTAATGGATTCTTTGAGCTATAGCTAGTCTGGTTCCATTTTAGAAGATCTTCTTTCAATCATTTTTAGGGTTCCGTACCTCAAAAGGAAAAAAACGGAACCCTTATAGGATCACTTTGTTGTCCGTCTATCCGCCTGTGTGTATGTCAAGACTCTTTATCTCGGGAACGCGTAAAGATATCGAGTTGAAATTTAAACTGTATACGTATATCTATGATTTCTTACAGTTGTGTAAAGGAAAAACTTTTCAATTATCATATAAAGAAGTTAGAGCCTATTATGTCGTAAAAAGCCACATATTTCGACACTCACAAAAATCAAAACCTGCAGGGTACTTCCCGTTGACATAGAACTATAAAATTTGGCGAGAAGCATTGTCGCAGAGTACACATATAGGTAGGAATAAATCTGAAAACTTTACATTTTTATTTAAATCACAAAAAATAGGGCTTCAAAATTCACAAAATATGCGTTCAAAATTCAAAGTAAATCGTATCATGTAATGTAAGGTATCATATAAAAGAACTTCATTAGCACATGCTGAAAAAGGTTTTTAATTATTTTAACAACTTACTTCCCAATTTCGTGAAATTTTCTAGATTTGTACGGAATCCTCGGTGTGCGAGCCTGACTCGCAATTGTTCGATTTTTTTTTATTAAATTTGCCCTGAATGGTGAAAATCTCAAATAAAGAAATGCAGCTATGCCAACATACTCTCCAAGCCCGTGGCCCCACGTGCCACCGTCTCCCTACCATCAAGTGATTGCTTACACTACAGGGGTATATTGAATAACGTTTTGTTTATTTTCTCTCCTGCCGTCTACCATCTACCACCATTGGAGATTATTTAACACTAGTTACGTCCCGTGGCACCGCGTAGTCAAAATTATGTGAAAGGACATGTCCACAAAATGTATTGAGGCTGGTATAATAATAATCAAAAATTCTAACCACAACACTCTTTACATTTCGAGAAAGTTCAAATTTCAGTGAGTCCATCACATCAGTTAAAACCAAAAAAGAGATCTCCGTTTTTTTTTTTAATTAATTTTGAATCTTTTAGGATAAATAAATATATTTGGCTATTGAGCCAAATATATATTATAAAAATATTCAGTAGTTTATCTCTAGCAACACTGATTCAGTACCCTCCAAATTGTTGAATAGAAGCATTTTTACCAATTAGACACTGTTTTTAAGTGTTTATTTGTCACATTGTACCTACTAACTATATAGTCACACTGGTTGTTCATAATTTTTAATTTTAGCAAATTAAGAGATGTATGTGGAAGAATCAGCTACGAATGCAAGTAAAATAACTATAGAAGCACATTATTATTGCTAAACTAGAAAAAATACATAGCTGTATTATTATTTTTCAAACAATTTATTTTTTACAATAAAAAAAATGGAGGGATATAAAAGTCAAAAATTTGTGAGAAGCCCATAAATCAAGCTTTCAAATGATGTTCTTGGTTTGATTTTTCTCTGAATAATATATCACTTGTGGACGTCACCTTTCGGTTTGGTCCATATTCATAACTGTTTTTATTATTATTTTCGTCTTCGTACCTATCATCTAGCGATAGTTTTTGACGATCTTGTCATCAAGGTACATAGGCCCTAGTATGTACATTAATATTTTCATTTTGTTCTACCCTACCCTAGTACCTAGGGTATTATGTATAATAGAGTCAGGATTAAAGAGTGAAACGAACGTGAACGTCGCTCGTACTCTCCATGTGGACGTCCAGTTTGGACGACCAGTTTCCGTGGACGTCCGTCCACATGGAGAGTACAAGCGACGTCCACCCACGACGTACCACCGCAGGATCGCGCTGAATTTAAGCTATCAACCGAACTTATTGGAAATGTTTAGGGGAGGCCTATGTCCATATATTTATTTAGCAACTATGAAAACACAAAATGTAATACACAAAGAACTGTTACCACCGAAACTACTTACCAACAAACAAACTCAGTCATTAAAATATACTCGTACATATGTATTATTCCAAAACATCAGAATCAAAACAAAAGCTACTGATTAAGTTTTCAGGTCGGAAGCTAATTAGTTTATTTTGTATGTAAAGAAATATACAAAAGATACCGTAAGATACGGAGGTGAACCCCTTTAATGATTGAAAGTAAATATACGAGTACACAGGGAATAAACTTCCGTTTGGATAAACATCGGATAGAACTGATTCTCGTGAGAAGTTTTCGTTGATGTGTGAAAACTATTGGAAGCTTCAGAACTGATTTGATTGACTATTTTTTTACTCTAGAGTCTAGAGTAACGGTAGGCAACAGGCGGACCGCGGTCCGTTTGTAGACTTCGGACCGCCAAATAATAGCGTGGAGTAAATGGCTGAAGCAGTTACTAGCGTATAGGGTGTGAGAAAAAAGATGTGCTATACATACTTAGATAGCTATATACGTTGTTATGATTTTATTATTATATACTACGGGACTAATGGCGCACTATAATTACGAGAAAAATAAATACCTCATAATCCCGACGTTTCGGCCGAGTTGCATCGACTGTGGTCACGGGTAGACTGAAATGTGAAACAGCTGGTACCGCCAATTCAACTTGAACGTGAAAAATTGTCACTACGACACACAAGACTCACGGTATCTAACAATGTCCTTCTACCTACACTACGCGATTTGCATTTATTGACAACAGGATTCCACGACGCCAATAACTTAAACCCATTCTCCCGGTTGAAATTCTTATGTTTTTTGATTTCCACCGCTTCACGAACTATTCTTGAAAAATAGTGTCGATCTGTGGAGAGGACTTTTGGGTCGTGGAGCTCGATCTAATGACCAGTACCTTCGTCAAGTAAATGCTCAGCTATAGCAGACTTCTGTATCTGGCAGTTTTTGACTGCCGCGATATGTTCTTTGATCCGTTCAGCAAAAGTACGCTTCGGTAGTAAATAATAACAATGTGTTCAAATCGCGAAAGTTTATAAACAACATTTGTTTTGATTTTATCATATTTAGACTCTAGATAATAGTAAAAACCTGCATAATACTAATAGAAGTGATAGAAAATAGGTCAAAAATATGTTGATTTACTTAAGCATCTCATCAAAAATTCAACAGTAGTTTTTGGCGCGAAAAAATTTGACTGTCTATTACGTCTAGGCCGTGCGTAATAGTCAGGCAAAGAAAACGTATACGCAAATAGAGTCAAAAGATGTTAGTTTCGTCCTGTTCACTCTTTAATACTTGCACATCTCGCCCTCTTTTACTTTTGTAATTATTGTTATTTAGCGCCCTGTCTAGTTCATTCTTTAACTATGAATAAAAGACAATATGAAAATTGAAGGATACTAGCTATCAATTAGGCAGTACGTCTGGCTCGACATACTTTAGTGAAACATTTTTCTTGAAGATGATTTTGCAAAATAAAGATATCGTTCAAATTTCGAATTTGCTGTTTCTCTCGAGAATTAAACTATAAAAACTGACTCAAGGCTGTTGGTGTAGTTTCTCACAATAGTTTTAGGTCTTGTCTTTTATAATTCAGAATTTGATTTGAAACCAAAATAATAAGTATTGATGAATTGCAAACTGCGTGCAATATTGCAATTTAGATTGAGTGTAAAAATTACAGATTACTATCACACAGTCAAAAATTCTAGCCTACCTAACCTAGTAGGTTTTATACAGACCTCATTAATATATTTCGATACTATCCAGACCCCAACTAAAACTACTCCCCGACCCATGCTCTAGAATTTATGACTGTGTGATAATCTGTAATTTTTACACTCAATCTAAATTGCAATATTGCACGAAGTTTGCAATTCATCAATTCATCAATCAAGTTCTTGCGTTCTTGCTCTTCAAAATCAAACCAATGATTGGACAGTGCTTAGTATCAAGTAATTTTGTTCTATAGATGCAAAAACACTTAAGTTTAAGTAATTTCACTGTAACAAAAATGTAAAATTAGCAAATAAAAAACCGAACAAGTGCGAGTCAGGCTCGCATATCGTTCCCGTGCAAGTCCAGAAAATTTCACAAAATTGGGAAGTAAGGTGTTAGAATCTCTACAAAGTGAGTAAATCGTATCATGTAGATACGATTTACTCACTTTGAATTTTGAACCCATATTTTGTATATTTTGAGGCCCTATTTTTTGTGATTTAAATAAAAATATACAGTTTTCAGATTTATTCCTATATGTGTACTCTAAGACAACGCTTCTCGCCAAATTTTATAGTTCTATGTCAACGGGAAGTACCCTGTAGGTTTTGATTTTTGTGAGTGTCGAAATATGCGGTTTTTTACGATATAAACGGCTCTAACTTTTTTAAACGATAACTGAGAAGTTTTTTTTTACACAACTGCAAGATACCATAGATATACGTATACAGTTTAAATTTCAACTCGATATCTTTATGCGTTCCCGAAATAAAGAGTCTTGACATACACACAGACGAACAAACGGACAGATGGACAACACAGTGATCTTATAAGGGTTCCGTTTTTTCCGTTTGAGGTACGGATCCCTAAAAACCAAAGATATTTAAAAAGTAATACGACTGATTTTTGAATACCCAAATAGAAAATAAAAGATTTTCGAATACTTTCTTTACTTAGGTACCTAGAAAAGAAAAAAAATCTAAATCCTACTTAGAACCGTACAGTGCCTCTAATACTCTACACAATCGTGGTGGAACAAACCTTTAGTACCTAGCAATAAGGCTTGCTTCAGCTCAATAACAGTCAAAAGCTTTTGGCACACGTATACATTTCCAGATGGAGGTTGCATGAAAACGCATACAAATGGCGTGTTTACTGTCTGGCGTCTGATGGATCTTTTTTGTAAGCTTTCACTGCCTAAATGCAGGGGAGGGGAGATTAAGAGAGGGGAGACTTTTGCTGTGCACTGATCTAGTGGGAAAACTCTCGCTTTACAATCGTGGATCTTGAGTTCAAATCACGATCTCGAACCAATGAGTTATATAGTTATAGAGTAGCGCTTATAGCATTAACAAGCCGTGGTGGCTTAGAGGTAGTGACACCCGCCTTACAATCGTGAAGTCGTGGGTTCAAATCCCGGTTCCGTACCAATGAGTTCTTTGGGATTTATGTACGGAATTTCACACCACTGGCTTTTCGATGAAGGAAAACGTCGTGAGGCAACCTGCATATGTCCGTAGAAGAAATTTGATGGCGTATGTGAATCCACCAACCCGCACTGGGTCAGCGTAGGGGATATGGCCCAATCACCCTTCTTGGGTAGGCCTACGTCCTGCAGTGGACTATTAAAAAGGCTGATACAGTACAGTACATCTTATAGCATAGGTTGATTATGTGTTTGTTAGTAATCACGGAAGTAAAGCAACATTCAGCACGATCAGTCTTTGGATGGGTGACCGCGGGTGGTATTTACAACTCAGCGCTACCATGGCTCCAAAGATACGGTAGTTTATAGACCATGGTTGTTTCTACCGTTTAGCCAAGTCAGAGCCCTTCGTGCGGCTTAAAAACTGAGCTTAAAAACCAGGCTTATTCGAACTTACCAATGAGTAATTTGGAATTTATATAGATTATTACGTCACTGGATTTTTGGTGAAGAAAAATGTCGGAAGGCAGCCTGTATACGCCCGGAAATGAAACTCGATGGCGTATGTAACCCGCAAGTGGACCAGCGTGGAGGATTTGACCCTATGTCTCTTGGTAGGTCTGTATTCAGTGGCTCGTATAGACAAATTCGAGATAATTATCTTGGTTACATTGGTGTTCTTTATTTCATTGTAGTGGGTGGGATTGACTTATATTAAAGTAGGTATCGGTCGAATCAAAGTTAATGGCGTCTGTGAACACGAGGAATTAAATAAATAAATAGAATAGAATAGAATAGAATAGAATACTTTATTGACCTTATAACTACGTGTGTTACATTAGGTACGTCAAATTCACAATCAAAAGAAAATCATAATTATACAAATTTTAGCAGTCTGGCAAAAATAATATAAACTATAATGAAAATATAATCCAAAACTGATAACATAAACTATTGATGTCAATGTTAAAAAATATAAAATGTACTAAAAATATATAAAAGTTTAACGTATGACAAGAAAATAAAAGTCAGTGTCAATTAATAATAAAAACGATCAGTAAATTTAAATGAAAACAAATTGCACAGAATAATATAAAAATAAAAATGTCCAGTACATAATAATCAAGTTAAAAAGTCAAATTTCATCAATTATCTATTAATATTACACGTAATTTCATTTTCTTTTTATTGTTCGTTCTACTTAATATCAGAGTCCTTTTCACACAAGAATGAAGATTCGCTTAGATGCATGCCCATAAATTCATTGATGGAATAAAAAGGATTGATTTCGAAAAATTGCTTTAGTTTCCTTTTAAAATCATTTGCATGTAGTTTAGTTATAGCTTTTGGTAGCTTTTTAAACATAGCAATTTTGTTATAGATGCCTTGTTTTCTAGCTTTGGTAAGCATTACTTGTGGCATATACCAGTCATCATTGCTTCTGAGGTTATAATTGTGCTTTTGTCTCTCTTTTTTTGTAACTACCAGTTTGCCAATAATAAATAAATATATCTTTATTGTACACAGAAACACATTACAGAAACTACTCAATATACAATATGCTGTACAATGGCGGCCTTATCGCCTTTGGCGATTTCTACCAGGCAACCTTTGAATTATTGCGCAGTAGCAATTTATTCGTATATCGGCGGTGCATAGAATGGGAATTTGCGCCGCTTATTGCCAACTTCAGAGACGCCATTAACTTTGATTCGACCTAAGTAGGTAAGGTGTATTTGTTTAAATGATTACGAAAACATGATTATAAAATGTCATTAACTATATGCATATCGAAAGCTCCAGGCATTACAAATTGGCACCTAGCCTTGCTCAACCTGTAATAAACGCATATTCAAATAGCTGTACCAATATTGATGATACTCTGACAAACAGAGCGTCTCCCCTCGAGGAGCCAATTTGAACGCCACAAATTGCCAAGAGTTGCTAATTAACGTTTACTGTGTCAGTTGACGTGCGCGGCCACGAATACAGCAATGAGAATAATGCTAGGGATTTTGTAACGAGATTATTTTTTTTTCAAAAATTAGCATGACCGACTTCACCCGTGTACAGAATTCGCGAATATTTCGCACGGATCGATGTAGCATTTTTCACATTATTGTTGATTTATCAAAAATGGCTCAGCTGATTTCGATACAATTTAAATGGGACCAATTTCAATTTTGACTCTTTCCAATAAAAAAGGATTATTGAAATCGGACTTCTACGAAAAAAGTTATGCGTGGTTATACATAAAAAAAATATATATACGCGTCGAATTGTATACCACCTCCGGTAGATCGTCGGTCAAAAATCACAATTATGAAACTTCTGATATATATTTTTTTAAATCTAAATTATAGTGTTTCTAATACCCTTTGTGGGTAGGCCTACTTCCTGCAATGGACTATTAAAAAGTCTGGATTAATACAGTACAGTATAGTGTTTCTTTAGCCCGTAATTTTGCTTATACTATGTATAATATCCATACCTAGGTACTATTAGTAGGTAATAATATTTTATTATTACCTAGATATTAGATGGCACAGTAAGAGAGAGGCCTATACCCAGCAGTGGGATAAAGAAGGCTGTGTATGATGCTGATGATGAATATTTTATTGAGATTTCGCGAGTTTGGAATGGAAGTGAGGGAGACTTAATCATTTGATTTTTATAATCATCATTATTAGTAATTGATTGTGACTTTGTCAAAGCATTTAATAAGTACTAAATTGAAATTACTTATTTTACCTACCAATATACCAAGCGGTCAACGTCGCGTTCCATTAAGATGAAATACTATCCAAATTTGGTGATTCGTCGTTTCGAATTTTCAAAACTTAACCTTTATAAACGATTAATAAATGAAATATTTTTATGTAATTAGAATGTTCACAAAATATTCTAGTAAATGTCGGGAGCAGAAACACAATTGAATAAATTCGGCTCGATAGAAAAAAATCATGAACTTCCCAAAAAAACGCTCATTTTAACGTTCCCGTGGGTGAAATGAGTCAACTTTATTCAGTAACGAGTAAAGACATGGTTACAAAAATAAATGCACGTTATCTCAACAAGCATCCAAAAAAAATCCTGGAATTAGTTTTTACCAAAAATGTACCAGTTTCGAAAAAATCTAATTTAAAATCAATATTCACTATGTTTGGAAGCGCGCACGCTGAGAAACCAGGCATTACCATGACGCCCGACCCCCGCCAGTCTGCCGCAGCGCGTTGTCGAGAGCAGACGTGTACAACTTTTTCGGAAACTCCAGTACATCCTGTCGTAAGACTTTTGGGTCAATCAATTATCAAAATTGGTAATAAACACCCCAAAAATCATCTCGCCCGTACCAGATTGTCGAATTCTAAGAATAATATTTATATTACACGTATATTATGATGGGTATACTTAGTGTCGGTCTACCTGTACCTACGTACTTATTTCATTCACTTTTAGTGCATACCTAGCTACTAACACGCATGTGTGAATTTTAATTTATACGGTATCGTAGTATCAGATGTTTATATGTACATATATTTTATATGTATATTTTTCTTAGGCAAATTATAGGGATGGTAAATATTTTTAACCGATTTCAAATAAGGAGGTTATCAATTCGTATGTACTCGTAAGTATGTTTTTGTATGCATGTTACGCGCTTACTCCGCCAAAGATCAACCGATTTTGATGATTTTATTTCTGTGTTTGGTAGATCAACACTCCAGAATTTTAAATTTTACCGAAATCGGGCGAGCTCATCGGAAAATTCAAAAATATTCAATATATATACATATTTATATATATCGATTCTAGCAAACTATTTGAATTTTGTAGACGATTGAAATCGGTTATTGGCAAAAATAATTACAGTCATAGTTTTTGGATTCATGACATAAACGTGACATGCCTTTGAGAAACGAAATAATTTTGGAAAGGTACATAATAAATGAGAATTTAATATTTATCTAAGCAACATCGAATATAAATATGATGATTTCCAATTTGCCCCACCAAGCTGCCTCACGGGTGGGGCATAGTCCACTGATTCATTTTGAAGTGGAATCTGCCCCACTCGTCACATATCGGTGGGGCAGATTTTACACATACATATTTTAAACCAATGGATTCGACCAGACGTGTCGCGCGATTTTGAATAAAATTAGTAATGCAAAGACTGCAACATTTTAAGCATTACAACATCCCACGTGTGACCCCCAGTGTGCGACAACATTCTCGTATTATAGGCTTCCGTAGATGATGACGATGATTACAGTGATGGTAAAAACCAATTTTTAACCGACGAAACGGAGGAGGTACTCAATTCAAAGCGTAGATATATAATATATATTTGTTATGTATAACCACCTTCGATCACTTATACCGGGTATAAGTGATCGAAGATAACCACGTATAACTTTTTACATAGTAGGCCGAATTTGTTTTTTTTTTTATTGGAAAGAGTATACTTCGAAATTTGAATCGGCTGTGCCATTTTTGATAAATCAACAATAATGTGAAAAATGCTACATCAATCCGTGTGAACTATTTGCGAATTCTGTACGCGGTTGAAGTAGGTCATGCCATTTTTTGCAAAAAATATTTATTATCATTTTATTAGATGGTTGTCTACCCGGTAAAATACTTGTCAATAACTATGTTTCTAAGGTCAATAATCTGGGCTGTGTGCAAGCTTAAACATTTAAACTTTCCCATATTACTTACTCAAAAATGTAATCATTTTAGTTTTATTGACACAAGAAAAAATACGTGTCTGATACTTTTTGATAAATAATCTATCTGACAGACTAATTATATTTATTAGTCATCGTGTCTTTTTCCCATCCTGAAGCCCTGCCTGTGGACAGGTCCACAGGTAGGGCTACCGACAATTGTGTGACATAATTTTGACAGTGACAGATCATGTAGATGTAATTCCCCTCATATCATTCGATGCGTCCTCTTGGTAATTCCCCACGAACGCTTCGATGGTATAAAGATGAGCTATCGACACTTACAAGGGAATCATAACCTACAGGGTACTTCATCTTGATCTAAAACTATGATATTTGGCAAATAACATTGCCTTTGAGTACACAAGACAATATACAGTCAAACCTGGATAAGGATCCCGCTTGATATCAGAGACGCTCCTTCTAGGGAATCATTTAAACACAAACTAAAGAAGTGGCTTGTTGAAAAGGCATTCTACAGTTTTGACGAAATTAATAAGATAAAAATTATATAATTGGGCTATTAAACACATAAGTGGGTTTTACATTTTGTATTTATTGCTGTTTTGTTAATATTGTTATTCTTTATTTTGATTATTTTTTGTGACATGTAATATTATTATGAATAAATGACTATGACTATGTTTATAAGAGAGAGTTGAAAGGACCACCATCTTATTTTCGCTTATTTCGCGGTTCACTCGCAGTTTTTCACTAATCCAGGTTTCTCACTTATCCTGTTTCAAAAGTGGCTTCTCTCTCTTATAGAGGTTAAAAAATACGCCTTAATTTGTATGTAGGTATCTACATGCGTGAAGAATGAAAAATATGTTTATAAATATGTAGTAATATAAATGGGGCAGATTCCACCAACCAAAAATATGTGTAGAATCTGGCCCACTAAGGTGGAACGAATGGGGCAGATTCCTCTCAAAAAAGAAAATAGAAGATTGTGCCCCTCTAATGGGGTGGGTTGGTGGGGCAAATTGGAAGTCGTCAATTATAATTATAACAACGAAATATTAAAAATGTGAGGGGTGTCATATTATTCGAATTTTGTATTTTAGGTACTATGATACATTATTATGCATTTATTTATTATGTAATTAAAAATTAAAAAATGGCGTTTTATTTTATGTTGTATAATTTAATATAGTTTGGTACGCGGAACATTCAAGTGCCGTGATATTCATATTTATTGCATTTATTAGTATGATATTTTTCAGGTTGGTAAAAAATTGGCATAATATCGTTATTTATTTTCTCTTGTCCGATATGGGTGGTAAATAATTGTTTTTTATCAAGTTTAGACAGTATTATGTATTTATTTATTATGTAATAAAAAATAAAAAATGGCGTTTTATTTTATGTTGTATAATTTAATATTATTTGTACGCGGAACATTCAAGTTCCGTGATATTCATATTTATTGCATTTATTGGTATGATATTTTTCAGGTTGGTAAAAAATTGGCATAATATCGTTATTTATTTTCTCTTGTCCGATATGGGTGGTAAATAATTGGTTTTTATCAAATTTAGTCCATAATTTCATTATATTGGTTATAAAATTCTAAGCAAATATTGTTATTTATCGTTATTTTGGAATAACCTATACTTATTACAAAAATATTATACGGAACAAAGCGCATGAACGCGCCTGAGCTAGAAATCATTTGCGAATGTAATTATAATATTATCTTCATAGGCACGACTTGCCCTTACACAGATTACTACGAAGTAATCGAGATCGCGCGCGTTTGGCTAAGCTGGTCAGACCTCCCTAGCCGCGCGGGGACCTGCCCCTGCTTCACCCCCTCAAAAACCGCTCAACGCTGCTACCAAGTCGCCTTAATGAAATATTGAGTTAAAAAATAATTAACGAGTTAACGCTCTCTTCATTTTTTATATATATACAACAGGACGGACGTTGGTTTTATTGTTATATACTACGGGACTAATCGCGCACTAAAATTACGAGACAAATAAATGCCTCCTCATCCCGACGTTTTGGCCGAGTTGCATCGACCGTGATCACAGGTAGAAGGGACGTTGATTTGTTGGTTGCAATGGTAGTTTTATTTTTCAAAAAGAGTAAATACCACCGTCCACGTCAATCACATGTTTCCACACAGTAGAGGTTGTCTGGAAGAAATCGCTTTTAGCGATAAGACCGCCTTTTGTACCATTCTTCTGTCGTTATTTCTTTTTCTGTAATGTTTTACTACTTGTGGTGTCAATAAAGTGTTTTTGTATTGTATTGTATTGTACCTCCGTACAAAAAACTTTTAAAAATCCACTAGATCCGCTTGTTTCGCAGCTGCACCAAAACCGGGAGGTGCAACAATAATTGACGTCCCCGAGACACACTCCCCGGCCTGTTATTCCGGCGAGCTGACAGCGTAAATATATACCAATCTGGAATACCTGTGTTTGTTTGAACATTGGTATTTGTTTTAGTTTCGGCTAAGAATATGTTGTAAAAATGTGCTTACACAGGGTTATTTCTAATCAATTAGCATCCTTTTAGGGGCTTATTCTGTATATCAAAACCAACAACTTTTGTTTTGCGACTTTTGTCAAAACTCAAAAAAAATTAGCTGTTCCATACATATTGTCGAGGGTGGACGATATTTTTCTATGAAACCGCATTTTTTTTAAGAATTGTCAAAAGTCGATAGTTTTGAAGTACAGAATGTAGCGTAGCTACTGACAATACTTATTTATACTACACCTGCTCGGAAAGTACCTTGATACTTTATCAAATTTACGGTAGAAAGTACGTCATTGCATATCGAACAAATATGCGGCGAGAAAACGCATCTGAGCGGGAGAGAAAAGTGTATGAAAATCCATTTCTTATGTAGTTTTTCTATTTTAATTTTGGGTAAGACTATGCGCTGGTAACCTAAATATCAAAAGCCAAAAAGTTTTTACAGTGAGTTTTTATCTCCAAGTTCGCAAAATGACACTGGCCACTAGCTGTGTGTTGGATGGTGTCAAACAATTTGAAAAAAGAACATGTGAAAATTGCAGACGCCATTGGCGCCATTTTCAATTTGTGTGTTGTTTGAGGATTCAGTTTTCGTAGAATTTATTTTCCTCGTAGGTGTAGTATAAAGCACTATGTATCACTCGAGAGAAAGTGCGATTCCCGATCTCGGGTGTTTTAAAGCCCTCGCCTACGGCTCGGGCTTCAAACGACACCCTCGACGGTAACCGGTCACTTTCTCCTCCCGGTGAACAATGTACTATTTTTTCTCGTTGCCCGACAAATAAACATCACAATCATTAGTTTTTGCACTTTCTAACAGTTTATTTAGTATATAAATCGAAAACATTGAATAGCGAATGCAATTTTGCTTGCTCACAATAATATGCAACAGTGACTTTGAAGTGGGCAAGTTATGAGACAGTAAAAGTGACAGTTGGTTTGACGCTGTCATGTTTGGACTGCTTGTCGCTGTCATTGTTTGGAATGCTCCGTAAAAAAAGTAATAATTAATTTTTTATCTGTATTTTCATAACCTTGTTGGGAGAATGGAACGTACGAGTAAATAAGAATATTTGGTGTAAACGAAACCTTGACTAAGTCGCAGCTGCAATGTCTCGAGCATCGACGTAAGGTGGCGTGTCTATAAGCCTTCTATCGGGTACACTTCGATACATTTGGTGAAAGAATACATCGCAAGAGAAGTTTCAGAATTGTTCGGAGAAATTATACGATGGGTTATATTTGACTGCCTTGATGGCTCAGTGATAAGTGACCCTAACTTCTGGATCAAAGAGGCGTGTGTTCGATCTCCACCCAGAGAAAATATTTATGTGATGAATATTTGCTCTGTGTCTGTGTGTTATTTAGTGATGTTACAATAATTATGATATTAATAATTATTATTTCTTAAAAAGAGTATTTTACAATGCAAAAATAGGTATAGAGCACTTACGTTGCGATTACAGGCCAGTGAAAGTCGCCTCAAGCTTCCGTAACTAACCATTCGATATGAAAATGTACATTATGAAATGAATCGCCCAACGTCACCTTAAACCGGTTTAAAGCGGAATAATCCGATATTTTCCGGTGCGCAATGGTGCTAATCCGTTAATTGATGCAACGCGATTGGCCAGGACTGTTATTTATTCTGTGGTGGGACTGAGCAGTGGTGATTCTGATTTAAATGTAGAATTAATTAAACTGGCCGTAACGTTTTGTTTAAAGATTTAAACCGTGTTAGTAAGTAAGTAAGTAAGTAATTTATTTATGAAACAAAAATAAAATAAATGTTTACAAACAATAAAAATAAACTTAACACTACGCTACACTAAAACACTAACTAAACATTATCTTACTTTTGTGACAACTCGGCTCCATCTCAGCATAATGCCGGCTGCGAACAACCGGCGCTGATCTTCCGATGGCGCCGACAGGTGACGTCACACACGCGTCACGCTCAGTTACATACCATGATTTTATACATATATGCATACATAAACTTAACAACGTATTCAGCGCAGAGGCAATTTAAAATATTATATAAATGATAAATAAGTGAAAACAAGAAAATATTTTTACAAAATTATCACATGTAGAGACACGTTTTTTTTTTTTTAATATATAGGTTTTGAGGTAAATAAATGAGATAGAGATAATTGACAGATTAAATGGCACTAGTATCTGCTATAAGTAATTCTTCGCCCTTCTGATGATCGAGGATAAATTTCTTAAGTTTTAGTCGAAAACTATGTATACTTTGCAGGTTCCTAATGTCAATATCAATTAAGTAAACCATAGCTATAATAATATTAAAAATAGGTTTAGGATAGTTTTAGGTGATAAAGACAACTGTAACAAGCCGAACGCTTTGATTATAAGGTACATATGTCTAGATAAACAAACATCACAAAAAAAACAGCCCAGCAGGCGTTAATTTTAAACAGCTGCGTTCGATCTGTAACTCAGTTAAAGTTCGGTTGCAATTGTAGTTAAGTTTCGATTCAACTTCAAGGTATCAGGTATTGCGCTAAACATCAAACACCAACCGTTCATTTGACACCGGTTACGTTCCAACTCTGATTGAGTTTCGTTTCAAATTTGGTCAGAATCATTAGTGCGATACGAAAATAGACAAAAAGTCGAAGTTCGGTTAAAGTTCAATTGGAGTTCAGCTGTAATTTTTTAGTGCGATTGGCCTGCAGATCTTTGACAATGAGCGCGTACTTAATATACCTGTCAAAATTTGTATGGATAGGCACCAAATATGGACCATATTTCGACCGATTCGCCCCTTATTTCGATTTAAGATCGCTGTCCAATGTAAGGAACATTTAGTTCCTAACTTTGTCAAGAGATGGCGCCACACAGCAAATTAACTCGCGCAAGCGTTATGTTTCTTGATATCGGTAGGGTGTTGAGTATTAAAATGAATCTGAGAGCTCTTGCCTACTGCAATTAGCAAATGTAAACAGTAGTTTTACTGAGAGTTCCCTCGCTCGTGCTCCTTAGCTATCTGGAGTTTTCTCCATGGTCCTATTCGAGTCGGATACAGTGTGTATCAGTGAATTTTCAAGTGTGTCAGCGTACATACTTGCCGGTTGCGGAAAAAGCACTAGAAACCGGTGGCGGGTTGCCACTGAACGTTGTGCTCATCGTATTCGACCTGTCGAACAAGGTCGATACGATTGGTTGGAGCGGGGTGCGCGGGGGCACCACCAACCGAGGAAGAACAATCGGAAGGAAGGAGCCGAGTTAGCAAAGACAGCAGTGAAGTCAGCAACAAGTTGCTTCAGCAGCAATAGTCACAGGAGTGACGTAACCAGCAGCGTTTAGTCGCAAAATGACAAAAGCGCGAAATGACAACCGGGGCGCAAATTGTACAAAGAGCAAAATGTTCAAAGAGCATTACGTCCAAGGCGCACAATGACTAGAAAGAAAAAATGTGCAAAGCGCACAATGACTAGGAAGCAAAATGTCTATAGCGCAAAACGTCCAAAATTTTATTTATTCTGTTAAATCAACTTCCATGACTTGTTTTGGTGTTCGTGTACAGCTATTTTGTATCTTGCCTTACTTTATGCTCCATCCATACGAAGCTTAACAGTGCCATCTATATACGCGATATGAAACAACACACTTAAGCGGTTTAGTCGCAAAATGACAGAAGCGCAAAATGACAACCGGGGCGCATATTGTCCAAAGAGCAAAATGTTCAAAAATAATTACGTCCAAGGCGCACAATGACTAGGAAGCAAAATGTCCAAAGCGCACAATGACTAGTAAGGAAAAATGTCTATAGCGCACAACGTCCAAAATTCCAATTAATACTAGAAATTAGGGTTTAATATTGTGTTATAACTGTGATAATATACAAATTATTTTGGTGAGTCAACACAATAATGAGCATATTTTAAACAAAACTACAAAAGATTTTACTAAGTTGTGTGGTAACTATAAAGTATAAAAATAGTACCCGACTATCCTCAAATTATATTTTTTTCAATTACACCACCGTCAAATTAAAATGTTTTCAATAACTTGTCATGTCATTGAAAAACAATCAAATTTCATGTCCGTTAAATAAATAATGCAATAATATAATCGGCCAAGTGCGAGTCGGACTTGCGCACGAAGGGTTCCCGTACCATATGGAAGCCCCCTTAATATGTTTTATTTTAATTTAATTATTTATTTTTGAAGGAAATATACAACTCAATATACTGTGAATATTTAAAGCATCTTCTTGTGCCGTTATTAATATCGAGCAAAAAAATCACGTTTCTTGTATGAGAGCCCCCGTAAATATCTATTTTATTTTAATTTAATTCTTCATTTTAAAGGTGAATATTTGACCAATTTTTCGTGAATATTTCAAGCAACTACCTGTCACCATTATTAATACCAAGCGAAAAACGGCTATAAATTCAGATTTGTTAAATGGGAACTAACCTTAAATATTTTTTCTCTGTTTTTAATATTTGTTGTTATAGGGGCAACAGCAATACATCTATGAAAATTTCAACGTTCTAGCTATAACAGTTCATGAGATACAGCTTGTTGACAGACAGACAGACGGACGGACAGCAGAGTCTAATATAGAATAATATGAATAATAGGGTCCCTTTGGGTGCGGAACCCTAAAAATTAAGGAATAACATAATTATTATGAAAGATACCAGGAAAAAAAATATGGTTTTACTAGTACACATAGCTTAAGTGTGTTGTTTCATATCGCGTATGTAGATGGTACTGTTAAGCTTCATATAGATGGCGGACAAGGTTTTAAAATACAAATAGCAGTACTTGAACGCCAAAACAAGTCATGGAAGTTGATGTAACAGAATAAATAAAATTTTGGACGTTTTGCGCTATAGACATTTTGCTTCCTAGTCATTGTGCGCTTTGCACATTTTTTCTTTCTAGTCATTGTGCGCCTTGGACGTAATGCTCTTTGAACATTTTGCTCTTTGTACAATTTGCGCCCCGGTTGTCATTTCGCGCTTTTGTCATTTTGCGACTAAACGCACTTAAGCTATGTGTACTAGTAAAACCATATTTTTTTCCTGGTATCTTTCATAATAATTATGTTATTCCTTAATTTTTAGGGTTTCGTACCCGAAGAGTAAAACGGGACCCTATTACTAAGACTCTGCTGTCCGTCCGTCTGTCTGTCTGTCACCAAGCTGTATCTCATGAACTGTTATAGCTAGAAAGTTGAAATTTTACACAGATGTATTGCTGTTACCCCTATAACAACAAATACTAAAAACAGAGAAAAAATATTTAAGGTTAGCTCCCATTTAACAAATCTGAATTTATAGCCCTTTTTCGCTTGGTATTAATAATGGTGACAGGTAGTTGCTTGAAATATTCACGAAAAATTGGTCAAATATTCACCTTTAAAATGAAGAATTAAATTAAAATAAAATAGATATTTACGGGGGCTCTCATACAAGAAACGTGATTTTTTTGCTCGATATTAATAACAGCACAAGAAGATGCTTTAAATATTCACAGTATATTGAGTTGTATATTTCCTTCAAATATAAATAATTAAATTAAAATAAAATATATTAAGGGGGCTTCCATATGGTACGGGAACCCTTCGTGCGCAAGTCCGACTCGCACTTGGCCGATTATATTATTGCATTATTTATTTAACGGACATGAAATTTGATTGTTTTTCAATGACATGACAAGTTATTGAAAACATTTTAATTTGACGGTGGTGTAATTGAAAAAAATATAATTTGAGGATAGTCGGGTATTTATATTTTATAGTTACCACACAACTTAGTAAAATCTTTTGTAGTTTTGTTTAAAATATGCTCATTACTGTGTTGACTCACCAAAATAATTTGTATATTATCACAGTTATAACTCAATATTAAACCCTAATTTCTAGTATTAATTGGAATTTTGGACGTTGTGCGCTATAGACATTTTTCCTTCCTAGTCATTGTGCGCTTTGGACATTTTGCTTCCTAGTCATTGTGCGCCTTGGACGTAATTATTTTTGAACATTTTGCTCTTTGCACAATATGCGCCCCGGTTGTCATTTTGCGCTTCTGTCATTTTGCGACTAAACCACCAGCAG
Source organism: Hypomecis punctinalis (assembly GCA_949316475.1). Lineage (NCBI taxonomy): Eukaryota > Metazoa > Arthropoda > Insecta > Lepidoptera > Geometridae > Hypomecis > Hypomecis punctinalis. Next base: position 24,130,124 of record OX438800.1, on the reverse strand, counting down.
CAGTCAGTGAGGTTTGCCAGTGATAAATCGTGAGTACATTTGTGATTATTACAAAGTTCAAAAATCAGCGCCATTAAATTTTACAAATTTATTGTGATAAAGTTCCTTAAAATATTCAAAGTGACAAAGTGCTACAAAAGTTCAGTTTGACAAGGTTCCAGAGACATAGAAAAATTTCATCAATAATCTTGGACTTTAACTTTGCATGCTAATATTATCTTAGAATAATTTCTCTAAAAGTGTTCTGACGGGGAATCCACGCCGGTTTTCACCCAGAAGTGTATTTAAACTCAAACACTTAGAAAAATTTGAAGATATTATCCATCAATTTGTAAAATTTTCGACATTCAACTAAATTATAAAATTGTGTAACTTGTTGTTTAACATAAATAGAAGTGTACTAGCATTGTTTATCTTTAAAATTATTGTTCAACTAATTTAATATGGCAGCTTCTATTAAAGGTTTGATACGTTTGAAAAGTAATTTAGAAAAATCTTACGAAAATTACAAAAAATCTCCTAGAGATCGTCTTGCTAAAGAATCTTATTTGCAAACTAGATTGGAAACTTTAGAAAGTCAATGGAAATTAATATCGGATAGCCATACTGGGTTAATTACTGAGGTAACGGATGCTTTGTTATTACATGAATACTTCACTAAAGATATGTTTTCGGATATGGAAGAGGTGTATATAAATTATAAATCGGATATTAAGGAAGCGTTATGTCAATTCGCACCAAAAAGCTCTTCAAGCGGTAACGTAAAATCAATGTGTAACAATGGTAGTAATGTTCGCTTACCTAAAATTAATATTCCAATATTTTCGGGCCAATATTCAGAGTGGCCTAGTTTTAGAGATTTGTACGTATCATTGATCTATAGTAATGCCTCCATAGATGATGTGCAAAAAATGCACTACTTAAAGGGGCATCTCTCAGGAGAAGCTGAGCAACTTCTGAGACATGTACCTATCACAGGAGATAATTATCAAGAATCGTGGAGTATTCTGAACGGGAGATATAATAATAAAAAATATCTTGCCAGTTGTCTACTGAGGCGTTTTATGAATCAACCCAGTATCGGAACAGAATCATGCAGCGCTATCAAAGAGTTGTTGGATACAACTAACGACACTCTTAATGGACTGAAAAACTTAGGAATTAAAGTAGATTCGTGGGATGTCATCATCATTTACATCATTTGCATGAAGGTAGATTCTGAAACGCGAAAGCAATGGGAGGTAAAGATTAGCGTGTCCGATGAACTACCAACCCTGTTTCAGATGCGTGAATTTCTCGAAGCGCGATTTCGTTCTCTCGAATTTCTTGATCCTAAAGTGAAACCTAAACCAAGTTTTTCAACTCAAAAACCGAAAGTACTGCATGCTATTACAACTAGTTCCAATACTGTGTCAGATACATGTTTAATGTGTAAAAATGGTAATCACAAATTATGGCAATGTAAGGATTTTAGTAAGCTTGATTATGACGCTCGACATAGTTTCGTCCAAACAAATAGATTTTGTTTCAACTGCTTGGGCAGAAACCACTCTGCAAATACTTGCCGAACGTCTACCAAGTGCCGAATCTGTAAACATAATCATCACTCACTACTGCATCCAAAACCAACGTCAGAATCACGGTCATCCGACTCTTCGAGAGAGGTGGCGTTGGAAGTAAAGTCGATCTTGCCAAACATTCAAACAACCTCCGAAAATGCAGCATCAGCATCGAACGTTGCCACACATTTTTCGAAGGCAGTCACGCCCAGTCAAATTCTTCTTGCAACAGCAATTGTCACGACACAAGCGAGGAACGGCGACACTCATCTACTACGAACGTTGCTGGATCAGGGCTCGCAGGCGTCTTTTGTCACAGAATCTGTCGTTCAACTGCTCAGTCTCAAGAAGATTCCAAGTAAAAGCATAATATCAGGCTTGGGTGGTGACAAAGGTACCTTAGCGTCAAGGTACATGGTGATGATCACCGTGCAATCACGACACGATCCTACATTTAGGATTAAAGTACAAGCTCACGTACTTGGTTCAATCACAAACTTGCTTCCATCTCAGAAGATTGAAACCATAGAATGGCCAAAACTAGCTGAGATCAGTTTGGCTGATCCAGAATACAATACACCAAACAAAATAGATATTTTGCTTGGTGCAGATGCATATGGTAAGATATTGAGAGAAGGACTGATCAAGGGCCCCAACGGAAGTTTAATCGCTCAACATACTGCCTTGGGATGGATTTATCAGGCCCCACATATCGCAATGATAATGATCAATCGTCCTCAACACAATCTTATCATAACGTGACAATAAGCATGCATGCTCATGTAGAAGAAAATGAGCTTCTCAAAAAATTTTGGGAAATCGAATCTGATATCTTCGAAGAGAAAATCTTCACTCACGAAGAACAACAATGTGAAGATTTCTACAAACACACAACCCGAAAAAATTCTACAGGCAGGTACATTGTTCAACTTCCTTTCAAAGAAGAAGATCCGATGTGTAAGTACGGAAATTCAAGAGATATTGCTTTGAAACGATTTCACCATCTTGAACATCGATTCAAGAAGGATTCTGAGCTCAAGAAAAGGTATACCGAGGTGATACACGAATACCTGGACCTTGGTCACATGGAGCGCATCAAGAACACAGATGACAACACTGATGGCGTTTATCTGCCACATCACGCCGTTATCCGTGACTCCAAAACGACGAGCAAGGTTCGCGTTGTATTTGATGCATCATGCAAGGGAACCAATGGCGTATCTCTCAATGACACATTGATGGTAGGACCTACTTTACAACAGGACTTACGCCACGTCATCATGAGGTGGCGTACTCACCCCATATGTCTGAGCGCAGACATTATAAAGACGTACCGCCAGGTGCTCGTCACCCAGAAAGATGCAGACAGACAGATCCAGCGGCTGCTTCGGCGAGATGATCCGGAATCTGAAATAGAAGAGTATCGATTAATAAAAGTGACCTTCGGCACGGCTTCTGCTCCTTACCTGGCTGTGGAGACGCTGCAGCAACTGGCCGTCGATGAAGCTGATGAATCTGGAACACCTGAAAAAATAAAAACAGATTATTGTGTAGATAACTTACGTACAGGAGACGCTACCGGAAATGTACACGTCAGCCTCGTCGCAGCGAAAACCAAGGTTGCTCCAACCATGCAGGTTTCCATACCTCGTCTGGAATTGATGGGCGCGGTCTTGGTAGCCAAATTAAGCACGGAAGTCGCCAAGGTGTTGAACATTGACAAAGCAAACATTCATGGATGGACTGACTCGACCGTCGTTTTAGCATGGCTCAGCAGTCATCCAAGTCGGTGGAAAACTTTCATCGCCAACAGGACATCCGAAATCTTGACAAGATTAGACAGCTCCCAGTGGTATCACGTAGAACCTTCTCGGAATCCAGCAGATCTTGCATCCAGAGGTTGCACTGCTACAGAATTAGCTCAGAATGACTTGTGGCTTGAGGGTCCAGCTTGGCTAAAGAGCTCTACGCTGGAATACAGCAGGCCGAAATCGATATCTACTGACCTAGAAGAACGCAACATTAAAGCTCACGTTGCAGTAGATTCTACTGTCGACCCCGTCTGGGCAAGATTTTCATCCTTGCAGAGACTCATTCGCGTGACGGCATACTATCGAAGATTCCTGAAATTAAAAAATGTTAAATCGAATCGTCACAAATTCCAACCTTACCCTGAAAGCTCAGAACATAATGAAGCTCTAGACACTTGCATTAGGCAATGTCAGGCCACGGAGTTAGAATCAGACAAGAGCAAATTGAAATCTCTCAATCCATACAAGGACGATAAGGGAACTTTGAAAGCACAAGGCAGAATCCAACATTCTTACCTCTCCGACGACACCAAGTTGCACCTTAAACGTGTCATCGGCAACTCGACCCTCAAATTTGAGGAGATGACGACAGTTCTCTCACAAATCGAAGCATGCCTCAACTCTAGACCGTTATCGATACTTCCCAACGATCACGGCGATCCATTTCCCCTCACACCAGGACACTTCCTCATCGGAGAACCTCTGACTGTAGTACCCGAACACAATTATGAACTGAGCAACATCGGTACTTTAAAACGTTGGCAAATAACACAACGGATGTTGCAAGATTTCTGGCGTAGGTGGTCGGATGAATATCTCGTGCATTGCTTGCAGAGATATAAGTGGACAAAATTTAACCCAGAACCAAAAATTGACGATGTGGTTCTCGTTAAGGAGGACAACCTTCCTCCAGCTCCATGGCTATTGGGCAGGGTGGTTACTAAATATCCAGGTTTGGACCAAATTACAAGAGTAGTAACTTTAAAATGTAATGGCACTCTCCTTAAGGGATTTTGACACGTGGAGCTAAGCAACTTAATCCGGGAGATGGCGCTATTTCTTCGAAACTAATGTTATTTATTAATTTTTCATTATTTACCATGAAATAACAAATTTAAAGTATTTTTGAGAATATTGCCTTTCATTCTTTAGGCGTATAAAACACAATTGAAACTTTTGGTACCTAAACACCTGAGAAAAGGTCAATGAAAAGATCTACTCTCGTGCGTGTAAACAAAACACACACACTAGCAAATGAAATTAACAGTAATAACTATACATCAAAATTGGTCACATTGTCATCTTCTCAAATAGCAAAGTTGTACTGTGATGTGAAGAATTTCCAATCTGAAGTACTGAGTTCGAATCTTAGATTCGAAATATTCAATTTTGCAGAAGATTTTTTTTTCTTTATTTATTGTACATAGATTACCTAATAATTTGTTCCCATTAAGTTGCATGGTATGCATGATATGCGAATCGCGTGACAATGAAATATTATGATGACTGATCAGATGATAAAGCTGGAAGGTTGCTGGCCAAACGAACATCGCAATGAAACGACACAATCTCATCGAGTTTGGGCTCATTTGAATAGTCACGACAAGTAGTTTGGTGCTAGATGGTGACCAGGCTCTGATGATGGAGCTCGAAGGTGGTCATAGAAACTAAGTAATTACACGACATAGCTCCATCAAGTATCATCTCGTTTGTTTCGTCTTGACGAATACTTTGGCACTAGATGGTACCCAGGGTCTGATGATGAGGCTGGAAGGTGACCATAGACACTCAGTAAATAAACGCCATAACCGCATCGAGTCGGAACGTTCCTGTAAGTTCTACTATAAGTACTACTAATAGAACTAGTGGCTTGACAGGTGGCATAGGTGACAGCTGTCAAACTTCAAAGTGATTTATCTCAGTTATTAACGATTGTAGACCATTGATGTCTTCACAAAAGTGATAGAGCTCGACAAGATCTACATTTCGGATGACAGTTGTCAAACTTCAAAGTGATTTATCTCGGTTATTATCGATTGCAGACCACCGTTGTCTTCAAAAAAGTGATAGAGCTCGACAAGATCTACATTTCGGATGACAGCTGTCAAACTTCAAAGTGATTTATCTCGGTTATTATCGATTATAGAGCACTGCTGTCTTCACAAAAGTGATAGAGCTCGACAAGATCTACATTTCGGATGACAGCTGTCAAACTTCAAAGTGATTTATCTCGGTTATTTTCGATTGTAGAGCACTGCTGTCTTCACAAAAGTGATAGAGCTCGACAAGATCTACACTTCGGATGACAGCTGTCAAACTTCAAAGTGATTTATCTCGGGTATTATCGATTGCAGACCACCGTTGTCTTCACAAAAGTGATAGAGCTCGACAAGATCTACATTTCAGATGACAGCTGTCAAACTTCAAAGTGATTTATCTCGGTTATTATCGATTATAGAGCACTGCTGTCTTCACAAAAGTGATAGAGCTCGACAAGATCTACATTTCGGATGACAGCTGTCAAACTTCAAAGTGATTTATCTCGGTTATTTTCGATTGTAGAACACTGCTGTCTTCAAAAAAGTGATAGAGCTTGACAAGATCTACATTTCGGATGACAGCTGTCAAATTTCAAAGTGATTTATCTCGGTTATTATCGATTGTAGAACACTGCTGTCTTCACAAAAGTGATAGAGCTTGACAAAATTTTCATTTCGGATGACAGCTGTCAAATTTCAAAGTGATTTATCTCGGTTATTATCGATTGTAGAACACTACTGCTTTCACAAAAGTGATAGAGCTCGACAAGATCTACATTTCGGATGACAGCTGTCAAACTTCAAAGTGGTTTATCTTGGTTATTATAAATTGTAGAGCACTGCTGTCTTCACAAAAGTGATAGAATTCGACGAGATCTACATTTGAGATGACAGCTGTCAAATTTCAAAGTGATTTATCTCGGTTACTATCGGTTCTAGACCATTGCTGTCTTTACAAAAGTGATAGAACATAAATCATTTTGAAGTTTGTCAGCTGTTATCCGAAATGTAGATCTTGTCGAGCTCTATCACTTTTGTGAAGACAGCAGTGCTCTACAATTGATAATAACCGAGATAAATCACTTTAAAGTTTGACAGCTGTCATCCGAAATGTAGATCTTGTCGAGCTCTATCACTTTTGTAAAAACAGCAGTGTTCTACAATCGAAAATAACCGAGATAAATCACTTTGAAGTTTGAGAGCTGTCATCCAAAATGTAGATCTTGTTGAGCTCTATCACTTTTGTCAAGACAGCAGTGCTCTACAATCGATAATAACCGAGATAAATCACTTTGAAGTTTGACAGCTGTCATCCGAAATGTAGATTTTGTCGAGCTCTATCACTTTTGTGAAAACAGCAGTGTTCTACAATCGAAAATAACCGAGATAAATCACTTTGAAGTTTGACAGCTGTCATCCGAAATGTAGATCTTGTCGAGCTCTATCACTTTTGTGAAGACAGCAGTGCTCTACAATCGATAATAACCGAGATAAATCACTTTGAAGTTTGACAGCTGTCATCCGAAATGTAGATCTTGTCGAGCTCTATCACTTTTGTGAAGACAATGGTGGTCTGCAATCGATAATAACCGAGATAAATCACTTTGAAGTTTGACAGCTGTCATCCGAAATGTAGATCTTGTCGAGCTCTATCACTTTTGTTAAAACAGCAGTGTTCTACAATCGATAATAACCGAGATAAATCACTTTGAAATTTGACAGCTGTCACTTTGACAGCTGTTACTTTGACACCTGTAATGCCGCTAGTTCTACTATTAGAACTAATGGTAGAACTTACGGGAACGACCCGACTGGATGGGGTGACGTCATTTAATTACCGAGTTCCTATGGTCACCTTCCAGCTTCATCATCAGACCCTGGTTACCGTCTAGTACCTAAGTACTCGTCATGATAAATCAGATGATTCCATATTCGATAGAGATATGTTGTTTCATTACTGAGTTCCTAAATCCACCTTCCAGCTCCATCATCAGACCCTGGTTACCATCTAGCACCAAAGTGCTCGTCAAGGCCAAGCTAGCGAGCCCATACTCGATGAGGTTATGTCATTTAATCACTGAGTTCCTATGGCTCCATCACCAGACCCTGACCAGAAAATCAGACAAGTCCATACTCGATGGAGCTATGTCGTTTTATTACTGAGTTTCTAAATCCACCTTCCAGCTCCATCATCAGATCCTGGTTACCATCTAGCACCAAAGTGCTTGTCAAGACAAAACAAACGCGCCGAGACTCGATGGGGTTGCGTCATTTATTTTCTGAGTTCATCAGATCAGAGCCTGACAACCATCTAAAAATAAATTGTTCGCCAACACTAATCAAACGAGCTAAAACTCGGTGGGGTTATGTCATGTCAATACCGAGTTCATATGACTCTGCCTGCTCCATCATCTGACCCTGGTTACCATTGAAAAACAAACTACTCGTCAAGACGATTCAAAAAAGGTCAAACTCTACGATGCTCTACGATGGTCTCTCTGAGGTTGTGTAATTTCATTGTGAAGTTCCTTTGACCTCCATCCAGCTCCATCATCACCTCAGCACTATATCATCATAATTTGGCATTGTCACGCGATTTACACATGTATGCAATATTTCAGCTCAGTCGGTAAGCGGACATCAGGACAGGTGAAGAAATTTCAATAATAGCTTGTAAAGAAAACAACTTGTTTTTTGTACTTTTGATTATATGCTAAAAAATGTTTTCACGCGAAGCGGCAACGTCGCGTTGCGCCAACACAGCGATATAGCGCCGCTCTATTCTTGCATTGCACAGTCTGACAACGTTGTTTTTAGCATTCAAAATCTACGTCAACTATTATGACGTGCTAGTAAAACTTGCACTACTACAAATGTAAAATTAGCCGAATTTTTGGATTGAAATAATGTATTTCTCGGCTATAAAATGATCATATTATTGAAATCGCCAATGTAAAAGCCAAGATTAGGTCTATCTTAAGTAATAATAAGTTGAAAATCATAGCAGGTTACGAATGAAGGTCAAGTGAAATTTGTATGGAGGCACTCCGCCTTAAGAGACCCACATCCAAATTATGCATACTGCCAGTAACAGACTGAGCACTTGTCAATTTAGATTGTAAATTTTGTTACAAGTATAGTTTTTTTTTTGTATAAAGTCGTGTTGCGCCATCCTTCTCAAATCTTAGCAAAGTTTAAGTTTCAACTCCTAACCACTTTCGTGGTGGGCGGTACTTACCTGTGTATCTTTTTTTGAAGAACGTTCAATGACGTTCTTGGTGGGCGGTATGTCCAATGCAAGGAACATTTAGTTCCTAACTTTGTCAAGAGATGGCGCCACACAGCAAATTAACTCGCGCAAGCGTTATGTTTCTTGATATCGGTAGGGTGTTGAGTATTAAAATAAATCTGAGAGCTCTTGTCTACTGCAATTAGCAAATGTAAACAGTAGTTTTACTGAGAGTTCCCTCGCTCGTGCTCCTTAGCTATCTGGAGTTTTCTCCAATCGCTTAGGCCAATCGTGCGTCTCCATCGCTTGTTCTAAGTTTCGCTTGCACGCTCAGCCCAGGTGGAACGTGACAATTTATAGTGCCTACAGCCGGCGTTCATCAGATTAAGTATAAGACGTTTTCACGTCATTATATACACATTACTTTAAAGAAATATAATTTGTAGGGTTACTGAAACAAGGTCTTATAAAAGTGACGACTTTCACTATGGGACACTCTCAGATAACTTTAAAGTCGTGGAAAAAAATTACCTTACGCTGTCGTTAGTCAATGTGTATAATTAATTTATTAAGGAACAGCTTTTTTATTCCATATTTCAGAGTAGATCCCATAATATAAACTTTGAGTCTATGCTCTATACATGACAGGTATTGGTATGTTTTTTATTTGGATTGCTGAGTTGGTCCCAAAGTAAAAGACGTTTATCTTAATTTATAAAAGTTGATTTAGTGCTTAGGTTTGCCTGATAAATATTGATTGCAACAAAACTTAAACAACATTTCATAAACACACGTTTTCTCACGATGTATATGTTTGCCATTAATTATACAGGGTTATTTCTAATCAATTAGCATCCTTTTAGGGGCTTATTCTGTTCATCAAAACTAACAACATTTGTTCTACGACTTTTGTCAAAACTAAAAAAAAAATTGATTTCCATTGAAAAAAAATCGTTCACCCGCGGCAAAATGTATAGAACAGCAGATTTTTTTTTTGAGTTTTGACAAATGTCGTAGAACAAAAGTTGTTAGTTTGATGTACAGAACAAGCCCTTAAAAGGATGCTAAGTAAGTAAGTTCGTATAGGCCGGGACTAGCCCTGGTGTCAGAGTTTTTAGGCCGCCTGAAGGCCTCTGACATAGCTAAACGGTTAAAACAACCAGGACCTACAATTTAACGTGTCATTCGAGCCACGGTAGCGCTTAGTTGGAAAATGCCACCCGCGGTCACCCATCCAAATAAAAAAGGATGCTAATTGATTAGAAATAACCCTGTATATACAAACGGGTTGCACTCCAGGATTACCGGCAGAAGTGAAAACTTGAACATATTATTATAAAATACCATAATTTATGTAGTAAAATACAATACAACACACGCACGCTCGCGTAAACGCCCTGCGTCGTCTCACGAATTTTCGACCTCATGTGTCCTGACCCGAGTTTAAACATTTTCAGCCATCCTAAAAAATGCACAACACCGCTAAAGAAGTTTTTACTTCAAATATTAATATGTATGAGTGCTTATGTTACTAGCAACTCGGGTAGAAATAGTAGGTAGTAGTTTTTATTTGTTCTTTGCGTATAACTCTGGAAAAATAACGTACAAATCCTTCACCATCCAGTTATAAATTCAAACCCAACGCAAGCTTTCGCGTAGTTTTTTGTCCTTCGCATATTTCACGGAAACTATGTCAGTGCAGTAAATTTCAATTTTTCTCTATTTTTATACAATGTTATGAGAATAAATCTCGAGTCAAGACTACACTGTGCGATGTGAGTAGTGCACGGTGCTACAGAAAAGTGCTATAAAGGAGTGTTTATATTGTCATCAAAAAATTGGTTGTCTGGAAAGTTAGTTTACAGATGATAATTTTACGTGATACTGTACTGTATCAGCCTTTTTTTTAATAGACTTCTGCAGGACGTAGGTCTTAGAGACCTGGGAGAGAGAGGGTGATTGGGCCATATCCACCACGCTGGCCCAGTGCGGGTTGGTGGATTCACATACGCCATCGAATTGCTTCTACAGACATATGCAGGTTTCCTCACGATGTTTTCCGTCACCGAAAAACCAGTGATGTGAAAATACCGTACATAAATTCCAAAGAAGTCATTGGTACGGGGCTGGGATTTGAACCCACGACCTCACGATTGTAAGGCGGGTGTCACTACCTCTATGCCAGTGGTGGCAGCTTACGTGATAACGTCATAAGAAAATATTGCTGAATCAACAACTGAAACAAGCCGAACGTTTAAGCCGATCGTTCCTCGATCTCTATCGCTTGTTCCGCCCTTGCTTGGCATAGGCGGAACGTTACACTTTTTGGTGCGTGCAGCCGGCGTTCATCGATTTATATACGAGGTTATCACGACAAAATGAAGATTTCCAAGGCCAAAAGTTTCCAGATCTTCATTTTGTCGTGATAACCTCTATCACGACAAAATTAAGATCTGGAAACTTTTGGCCTCATACCTATGTACGGTAACACAACAAGTTTAGAATATACGTTTATGAGTATACTGTAAGGTAGGTATCTATATATTTTAGACATTTATGTCTCAAGCAAAGAAAAATACTTATATTATATCTATAGATTTCTAGCCACTAATCGGCTCTGGGGTTGGCTGTTTTCATAAATTATTTTTCGCAAAAAAAAGCAACACCGTCTTCCACCGCGAACAGAATTCGAATATTTTGCATGAATCAATGTGACATTCATGTACATTTAACATGTTAAGGGCAGCATCAACTTGGTTTGAACCTTGGTTGTAACCTGTGATGAATAAAATAAATAAATAAAATAAGTTATTGATGATTTATCAAAACGGCTCAGCCTATTTCTATAAAATTGAAATGGGACCACCACAAAATATATCCTTTCGAACTAAAAAAGACATTTTTAAATTGGTTCACGATTAGCGAGAATATCGATGCACATACACAAAACAATAATACATACGGACATAGTACCTCCTTGTTTTTGGAAGTCGGTAAAAACTTATGAATCACAAACTTTTATTTAACACTAGTTATCCACGGCTTCGCCCGCATGATATTTTGATTTTTGTGCAATCCCATGGCACCCATGGGAACCCTTTATTATCTGGGATAAAAAGTAGACTATGTCACTTTCCGTCTTTCAAACCCGAGGCCCTACCTTACCATCCTTAATAAAGGAGGAGGAAAAAAAACGGTTTGACGGTTGTTCGATTCGACAGTTGGTTTTTTTTTTTAAATTTCAAAGCGCACTCTAGAATAGCTCGCAGATAGCAGATTTTTTCCTACTTACTTAACACTTTTGTTATATTATGGAACATTTACGCTATATCATTATAATTTATAGCCTATGTGTTATTTTGATATATAAACTATATTATTGCAAAGTTTCATCTCAATCCGTTGAGTATTTTTTTGCGTGAAAGAGTAACAAACATCCATCCATCCATCCTCACAAACTCACAAACTTTCGCGTTTTTAATATTATATTAGTAGAATAGTAATTCTCGTATCCAGGATGATGCTTGCTCATCATTAAGAACAAAAATTTTACTAGGGATCAACTGCAAATTCGCAAACAGGCAATTTCTAAAACAACAACTGGTTCGGAATAATGCGTGTTCGGATAAAATCTTGTATCTTATTTTGAAGCGGTTACCTTCAATCGATTAAGAATGTTTTTTCACATAAGATCCAGTATAAAACCTCCCGTACATTGAAATATCTGCACTTGATACGTCCCCCGGGCCCCGTTATCTCCCGCAGTACAATAAATCTCTCAGTACGTCTCCGCAGACCGTCTCTATGATTGCATGTGTGGAGAATCAAACTAATAAGTCCATTTTCATGTGTATTTGGTCACTATAAAATATGATACATTAGTTTCTTAAAATAATTATCACAGTTCTTGTTGACTAAGAATATGTGCTTTCGCCACGAGGCGCAAATCGAGAATGATCTCACCGAAAGATTAATATTTTTTCATCTCTTCAGTTTCTTTTCTCGTTTCCTGATTGGCTGTTTTAAAACTACGCCGGAAGCAGTTCTTATTGGATAAAATGCGGCTGGTTGTTAAATCGGCCAATCATAAACCAGATAAATGAAAACTGCATTACAGACCATGGGTAATATTCATTTTAAAAAAATATTATCCTTGATTAGTGTGTGTGTATGTACGTAATAACGTATAACAAATAAATGCTTCACAAAATTTAAAAAATAATATAGATTGTTTTAAGCAAAAACGCGTTACGAAACTTATTAAACACATAAAAATAGACAATTACTATTTACGTGTACCATACACAACACTAAAGAAGATATAACGGTCAACATATTTAAAAAAATACAAGTTTAACTAGCAGCTAAGAGTATTACGTCGATTCTTATATCCGGGCACATTTTTTTTTTAATATTTTTGTGTTCTAATGGATCAACACAACAATTAATATAGATAAAAAGTGACAAGTATATCTTTTTAACAAAACAAACAAAAAAATGCACAACTTGATTAAAAAGTGCGACCAGCAAGACTGAATTTGAACAAAGATAAATGACGTATAATTATAGTATAATAGACATATTTGTTCGATAAGCAACTTGAAATTAGAAAAGCTACTAGAAAATCTAGATTTTATTTGAAATTGGTACGATACAAAATACAAATACATTTTTTTTATTGAGGTTAAAACGACCAGAATCAATGAATGAATCAATCAAACATGTGCTTCACAATATTAAAATAAGTTAACAACAAAACAAGCAAATGTAATACAATACGCAATAAAAAAATACAATCAAAAATAATATTAAAAACAGAATAAACATGAATCACTTATAATCATGCAATATCAATGGTAAAATGTCAAATTAAAAAATCAGCAGATACAATGTCAAAAATTAGGTTCAATTTCACAACAAAGCAAGCATGAGCAAATTATAATTATGCAATGTCAATAACAAAATCATAAAATGTCAAAAACAGATATCATATGCTTTATTCATTCATCATTACGTAGTAATTACGTAATATCAACTTTGCGCTTACAATCTGTGACGAAATATTCAAAAACTACAGAAAGTTTTCATATTACTTACTATCGTTTCTGAAGCTATTCTTGTTCAAACAAAATGCAATATTTATCTTAGTTTTAATGGGCTAACCTTATCTTATGGCATCTGACCTAGTCACGTGTCCTAATCATAATGTATCATGCTGACTAAGTTTCTACAGCTAATTTAATCGGAATGATCTTTACAGTAATCTGGCTTGTCTGATTATTGTGGACAAATGACTATGTAGGATGCGCATTTTTTATAAAATTTGGTCCTTATCTAGAAAGTAAAAGTATTTTAGTATAGAACACACAATTTACATTCATCTTGAGGATGCGAAATAGAACGGTCGCTTCATATTATATACGCATAATTTACGCACAACACTGGGGATGTAATTTTGAACTTAAACTTTTCTTCACTGCATTTTTTTAAACTTTTATTTTTCACTTTAATTTCACTTTATTTTTAATTTGCACTAACTGGACCATAGATGTTTCACAGGTTATATCAACTGGAATGAATTTATTTGAAGCCTCTATTTGGCTGCCAAATTCAGAGCACTTGTGACTTCTTCACCATAAATCTCATGCCATAGACTGCCAACGCGACGTAGTAGTGATGACAAAGCTAGCATATGCTAGCATATGTAGCACCAACTGCGGTCAATCATCTGGGGTGACTTACGTAATTTGCCAAAGAACTCTCGTGGAGACAACGGGGTTATATGTCCTTTGCACTGTAGCTGGGTCTTCTTATCATTTACTCGTAGCATAATTCCGGGAAAGGCAGAGAAATACTCATTAGTAAACATATAATTATTTCACGGGTGACCGTGAATCGTAATAAATCAAATAATTATACAACAGCGTTTGATTGATGTTAATCGTAAGCCAACGAAACGCTGTTGTATCAATGTACTTGTAAACAATATTCTACTAGTTATAACATTGCATCATGGCTAACGGCAACAAAAATTTATAATTCGTTTACCGAAATGTTGCTGAAAATTTGATAAAAATATTTATAAACAAACATACAAGATACGCGCGAAAAACAATACCCATCTTTGGCAGTCGGGTAAATAAAGAAACAATTCCGGCGTGTTGTAGGTACTTAGTCTATGCTTGTAACCTGAACGCGTATGGTTCAGCTGTAGCACAACCACAATAACTATAACCTCTCTTGAATATTTTGATCGGTCTTGATGATTCTAATCTCTAACTTGTGGATATGTTATGAATGTAACTTTGTGAAGGCAAGTTCGACTACAGTACAAGTATATCCTCTTTCTGAGGCTATAAAATCTCAATCTAATGTCAGTCTATGACACACTCGACGGTATATATCATAGATGCTGTTACCCTCGTTGTTACATTACTAATCATAGTTTTCTGTGAACGTCATCTAAAAGGTTCTGTCTCAATAATAGACATATCTATTACACATTAAAAGTTTTAAAATTGTAAAAATGAACTTCATAAATGTTCTTCTATTTAATCTTCGGTGGCATTAAACACCATCAAAATTAGAATCGACCGGATAAGTGTGATATGTGATATAGAGTTAACCGGGTCAGCTAGTTGATGTATACAAATTATAGATCGTGTCTAGCTTGCACATACTTTTTGTTTTTGTTGTCCAGCTAAAGAAAACCAATAATCAAATTAACAATTAATGTAAGCTGGCCGTGTCTACAACACAAATTTTATTTTCGTATCTATAGAAAATTTCCCAACTCAGTGAGGAATTAACCTTTCAAATATTTCGTTGAAATTAATCAAAGAACATTTAAGGTTAAATAATTCAACTTATTATAAATTGCTGAATTAGGTCACACATGTTAACTATATTCCATAACCATATTATGAACCAGTCGGAGCCATATTCTCGTAGGGCGTACGTACGTAGCCCAGTCGCAGGTTGCGACTAATTTTATCGACGCACGTTGCACGATATTCTTGTAGACCGACATAGCCCGCTTACGGTATGTAAGTAATTAAGTACGTTACAAATGTAAGCGTCTCCGGGCTATCTAACTGGTCCGAATTTCATTTGAATTCATATCTGGGCTATCTGGTGTAGCATGCCCACCCTCAGCATAAGTACTTATAGCTGAAAGCATTCACGGGCTTCTACTTGGAACACTGGTGTAGCATGCTCGCCTATGGCGTAAATAGCTATAAGCGTCTCCGAGCTTCTACTTAGTTTACTGGTGGCATACATAGCCTAAATCATATAGCCCAGTCAAAAATATATGGCTCCACATCAATGGTTACACATGTAATTTATAATTCACGTTATTATATTTTAAATCGTGATTCTAGTTCAAGGGTACTTAGTAAACATTATAAGACATTAAAGAGGAAGTGGACTTAGGGTATTCACGTAACAAATAGGTATTTCAAAGTAAATTCTGTGTTTAATAACAAACTTGACCATTGCTTTACTTCATAAGGAAACTGAATCAAGATGAATAAACGATACAGAATAAGTATACAACAACCACAGACCCGTGCAGTCTTATTCCAAAATACGTTTAACTTTAAGTACTGAATTCAAACCATGGACTAGCAAAAACTTTATTATAAAACGAAGTTTATCACTAGACCACGGACCAACTAAGGAAACTTCGGTAGTAAAAGAATTCTAGTTTACAATTTGATTTAAATTATTTCATTCGGCATTCTTACTATAAATTAGAATTTAGAAATATAAGAATAATGAAGTTCCAAAACGACAACAACATAGCCTCGCCTTTTTTCTTGCCTGGATTTTGGCTTCACATACACTCGCATTTGCCAACAAAGAAATTGTTAAAATAATTAATTAAGTTTTTGTATTCGATGGATACTTAAAAAAGTAAAGATGGATACTTGAATACTTATACTTATAAACAACAATTTGGATATATTTATGCATTAAGACGTTATTTAAGCAGTTATTTAAGCATTTGAAGTGTATTCTAAAAAGTTTTAACATGCGAGAACGAATTAATGATTGTAAATCATATTTTTTTTTATTTGTGGCTACCGCTTAAACCATGGACTATCATTGGTTTATCTGATTCTAGGTTAGATCTTGATTTGTAATAGGGACGCGTTTTAATCCTTGTATTAACTCTAATACCGTAACAACCGTGGATATGCTATGCGTGGTTTAAGTCTGGCACCAATGAACTTTTTGGAATAAGACTGGTAAAGTCTCCATACCTATATCAAAAACTATTGAGTAAAGACGCTCCCCTAAAATGAGATATTCCAAAAATGTACAATGACCTTGTAGCGTACTAAATAAGTTAATATTAGCTAGAAAATGATTTTACTATTATGTACGTATTTTCATTAATAGCGGCCAAAGTTTACGTAGTGAAATAAATTCTGATAGTATTATTATGACATTGTTCTAAAAATTTGGCGGCTATACGAACCAATATAAATTCAGAAATTATTTTTATACAAAGTAATATGACTATTAAATGTCAATTTTTTTTTGTGTCTGCCATTTCTTACCCTTTATATTTTTTATTATTTTGGAGCAAAGGTGATATAAAGTCTGGGTCTCCGGTAAAACATTTTCTTTGCTTACAATACCAAAGGGAAACAAATTTGGTACCACTGCAGTCTACGCAACATTCTTATTGTCTTGTCAACAATCCGCGTAAAGTATGGCAGAACTATAGTACTTTCGATGGTACGCGTCTTTATAAAGAACTACTTATTTCACTGGTGGCATACAAAAGCCTTAGTCATAGTCCAGGCACGGCACACATATCTGAATAAACCTATTCTGATTGTGGGTCTATACACAGTCAGGGGCTATACATATGTATTATCGATAAAGAATTCACATCACAATATTGCGTACCCGCACAATAAAATAAATGCGCAGTTTGATAATCACCCAGTATCAGAACTGTCGATAATAAGTGTCTCGACTACCAGGTATCAATCAGGTTAATTTGGCCTCGGAGTTCCTGGCCACATGTTATTCCAATCAATTGAGGTGCCTATTGTTATTTTGCGGGTAGGCAATCAGAATAGAATAAGCTTACAGTTTTGATATACTTGGTAGCAGCCTTGTCGAGAAGTGTCTCAGCGAAGATACTACCAGTAATCGATCAGGTTAACACGGCCTAAGAGTTCCTGGCCACATGTTACACCAATCAAATGCGATGCCTATTTCATTTATCTGCGGGTAAGTAATGAGAATAGAATAAGCGCACGTTGTGATAAACTTGGTAGCAGCATTGTTGAGAAGTGTCTCAGCCAAGATACTACCAGTAATCAATCAGGTTAACACGGCCTAGGAGTTCCTGGCCACATGTTACACTAATCAAATGCCACGCCTATTATTCTGCAGGTAGGTAGGTAGGAATAAAATAAGCGCACAGTTTTAGGACAGTTTAGTAATACTCCGAAGATTGAATTTTGATCTAATCAAGACAATCACTCACAATCGGTTTGGTCAACTTTGCCGCGACCTGACCATTATAATACCATATGATTAGTTGCGTCATTTAAAACAGTGTTACATCACAGATTTAGGAATCGGTACCAATGTTGCTTCCAAGACAGCGATATGAAATATTAATAAATATAAATGTACATACCATAATGTGGGTCTGCAGGTTACATTTGCACTTCTGATATGTGGAGAATCAAACTAATAAGTCCATTTTCATGTGTATTTGGTCACTATAAAATATGATACATTAGTTTCTTAAAATAATTATCACAGTTCTTGTTGACTAAGAATATGTGCTTTCGCCACGAGGCGCAAATCGAGAATGATCTCACCGAAAGATTAATATTTTTACATCTCTTCAGTTTCTTTTCTCGTTTCCTGATTGGCTGTTTTAAAACTACGCCGGAAGCAGTTCTTATTGGATAAAATGCGGCTGGTTGTTAAATCGGCCAATCATAAACCAGATAAATGTTACCCTTACAAGTACTAGAAAATATCATTCGACATATTATATTTAAAAACCAGATCTAAATTTGGTGCAGCGATTAAAAATCATGACACATGAAACTCTTACCAAATCAAATAAAATGAGGTTCGTGGGGACATGTCACGAAACTTTGCCCTTTGATATGTTATCATTCTTTTCTTTTTTCGAGGTACAAAACAATCATATCTCCGTTGTTCGCATCAATCAATATGGAATGTAAAAAAATGCCAAGTCGTTGTCAGTTCGTTTATAGGAATATCACAAAATAGTGTTATAAATGATGTAATTGAAATCTAAATTATGTACTTCGTCTTAGCAGTTGTGAAGCACAGAAAAAAATGAAAATTTTAGCAAAATAGAATAGAATTTTTTTATCTTCCCTCTTTTTCGAATAAATGTTTTTAATTTTTCAACTGAATGAAAAACACAACAATAATATTTTTGTAGAAATATTTTCTCTTTAAAAAGATATAAATGTAAACTTTAATATTTTATAAAGATATAAATGTATGCTTTAATATTATAATGAACTAATAGTAGAACTTACAGGAACGACCCAATAATTCGACAACAAAAATTCACATCAGCCGGACAAAAATCGACTTTCATTAAGCAGTTAATAACCTTACCACAAAAGTTTTACACACACCTTATACAATGTGTGTGTTAACAGTAGAAATTGCACGGCTAAACAGGGTTTAAAGGTTTAAAGCATGTTTAAGGCGGAGTGTTTTTTAAAGTCCGTTACAGGACGCTACCTTTCCCTACCTCTTTTTTACTCCATCGTAGTAGGTTAAAGGGGTGGCATGTATGTTTACTAGATATATTTATAGAAGACTTGAAAGTGTCAATAACAGTCCATAGAGCGTAACTAAATACGCCGAGAAATTCAATTGCAGAAAATATTCCTACTTTAGAAAAATAATCCTACAGCCACACAATTCACGACAAAATAACTTTTATCCCCATCAAATAAAACTGAAATTAGTTCGCTGCAACAGTTTCAAAGATTGGCGACCGGCCACGGTAACTATGGAAACGGCACGGACAAAAAACAATCATTAAACTACCACTGTTCTAACTTCTAATTCAACGGAGTTGGGATGAAAATTGATTTTCTCGAATGCAGGAAATAAAATTGTTGACAAATAACAAACTCCAGTGAAATGGACAATGGCATAAAACTGTTTGCTTCATTCAAGAGGACTTAAGGGCTATTAGAAATGTCTACGAGTCTCATAAGGGGCACTCGGGACATTTCGATTGCTGTATTCCATTGTGGAACGGTAGCGAAATGTTTACACCGGTGTTCTGGTTGTTTTGTTCGCTGATCTCTGAAGGAATCGCTGGGAAAGCTAAGATTATTGTGAAGAGATGTGTTTTGAAAGGTTTTTGAGCAGGTTCGTGCAAGACTTAGGAATAAATTATTATGAGTTACGAATAGGAATCAGGTCAGAGCAGCTCTATTGTTGCTAATGTTCTGGTTTCAATCCACTTCTGAAAATGTTTATTGACATATTTTCAAAATGTAAAAACGTTTCCTTTTTTGCAAATGTTTTAGTTTCAATCCCACTTCTGAAATTATTTTTTCATGTGTCTTTTGGTAAACTTTTTTAAACGACTACCGAAATACCCTACCTAAACATTTAATTTAATGTTGAAGACACTATCACGGCTGATTTAGCACTATTAGAAATGCCTGCGAGTCTCATAAAGGGCACTAGGGACATTTTGATTCCTGTATTCCATTGTGGGACGGTGGAGCGGTTGTGAAATGTTAACACTGGTGTTCTGGTTTTTTTGTTCGCTGATCTCTAAAGGAATCGCTGGGAACGCTAAGATTATTGAAAAGAGATGTGTTCTTGAACAGGTTCGTGTAAGAACAGGCACGAGCGTCTATTTTGTTGCGAATGTTTTGGTTTCAATGCCACTCCGTCTGTCCGTCTGTCCGTCTGTCCGTCTGTCCCTCTGTCCCTCTGTCCGTCTGTCCGTCTGTCCGTCTGTCCGTCTGTGTGTATGTCAAGACTCTTTTTCTCGAGAACGCGTAAAGATATCGAGTTGAAATTTAAACTGTATACGTATATCGATGAATTCTTGCTGTTGTGTAAAATAAAAACTTCTGAGTTGTCGTTTAAAAAAGTTAGAGTCGTTTATGTCGTAAAAAACCGCATATTTCGACACTCACAAAAATCAAAACCTACAGAGTACTTACCGTTGACATAGAACTATGAAATTTGGCGAGAAGCATTGTCTTAGAGTAAAAATATAGGAATAAATCTGAAAACTGTACATTTATATTTACATCACAAAAAAAAAGGGCCGCAAAATTCACAAAATATGGACTCAAAATTCAAAGTGAGTAAATCGTATCATGAAAGGTGTCATATAAAAGAACTTCATTAGCACATGCTAAAACACGTTTTTAATTATTTTCACAATGTGTTTGTACGGAACCCTCGATGTGCTAGCCTGACTTGTCCGGTTTTTTAAATTTTGGTTTCAATTGGCACTATTTTTGGTGGTTAATTCAAAATCCAATTCCAAATTTTATATTTTAATTATTGGACAATATTTTTAACTAGATGACAACCCGGCTTCGCTCGGGTGAAATATGACTTATAATACACACACACTCATCATAATTTTACTTGATCACCATCTTCACGAAGAGCTCTTCGCTGCATCAATTTTTTACAATCATGACAATGATTACCAAATGCAAGGAGCATAGATGAAGGAAGGATCGCTTTGCTCTGAGCGAAAACTTATCCTTCATCTATGGCAAGGAAATTAGGCTGATAACAAAATGATGAAGGTCAAGCAAAACAATTATGAAAGACATATATTAAAAATAGGTAATTTCGGAATGATGGGTGTAAACAATATCCCAAAGTAATTGCTCAAAACTAAATGAATAAGTACTGAAAATGTATCTATACATTCTGATAAAACGAAAAGAAAGGCAACGTCAACTTTAAAGATTAGGTATGGCAAGTATTATATTTTCTATGATTATCTATCTATCTATCAGCCGTAGGACGTCCACAGCTGGACATAAGGCTCATAGATTTCCAAAAAGGCCGGTTGGTGATATATTATGATGTACTTTATGTAGCCTGTATCCTTTGCTTCTCCAGTGGAGTCTGATTACTACATTCACAAAATTAATAGCCTACATTCCTGTCCTATTTTATGTTTCGGATCATTGAAAACATTAAGTAGGTACCTAACCTTCGGTTAGGTACTAACCTAGTATATTAGATATCTGTGGTACTAACTAAAGGTTGGACCTTAACGTGACTACGACAGTGACTATTTTGATACAAAGGATTTGTTCCGTTACCGGTATTAAAATAAATAAAAATTCTAACCAGATCAATGATTGCTGTTTTACAAAGAGCATTCAAAATGTAATTATTATCTGATAAAAACATATTTTTAAAGCCCTGCAATATTTAGAAAATCGATAATATATATTTGGGGTATGTAACGTGAAACGGAACGGATATCTCGTAAAGAAACACGCTAATCTGAAAAAACTCAAAGCCGATTTAAATAAAAAGTATAATAGAAATGTCAATGTCAAAGGAAATTGAATATTAATTTGATTTTCGATCAGTGTTGCCACCTTAGCCCTTTTGGAGCTAGATCTAGCACTGTTTACTGTAGGGGAACTCCTTGTATTTGTAGTTGTTTATTCATTAGTGTAATGATTTAGCCCGGAAAGGGCTTATTTGCCCTATTTATTTTCGTAGAAAATATTATTTTGAATTTCCAATATACTTTCATAAAATAACAATTTAAAAAAAAATGCAGGGCTATATATTATTTTTTATTACTCCATGGAGCTTTCAAATTTAAGTACATTCCTAGAAAAATTAAATGATCTTGGTTAGAATTTTAATACCGAGTTCCTTGTAAATCAGGTACAACTCCTTTATCAAAAATTATTAAAACTTAATACTTGACACTGGCAAATGCACCAAAATGCGACGCCAAAACATAAAAAACTTGACTGCTCAAGATTAGTGATGCCAATTTAGCATTTTTATGCTAAATTTAGCATATTTTCATCTTGTTTAGCATATTTATTTGCAATTTAGCATACGTCATATTTTTAGCATGTAAAATAATTGTACAATTGTACAATAAGTTTTTTACCATTAAAATTACATGCAGAATTGCAGATTTATGTCAGCAATATCGTTTTTAACGCTACCACTTTCAAATGACGAAATTGAACGGGTTTCTTTTAGTTTTAATACATTCAGTATTAAAAATTATGCTACGCAATTGTTTGTCGGTAAAAACTTTAAATGCTATTTTTTTATACTTATAAGATTCGACTTAAAAAGGGCAAGGAAATGCTGCTAGTCTTACGCAGTTCCAGAGAACGCACTACGCTCTGTAGGCAAGATCCAAGACCAAGATACTTACATTTTATTTGATAACATAATAATAGGCCATAGTCGATTAAAACACATATTTTTTAATTAATAATAATTTTATAATTATGTTACGTTTCATTTCATATTGAAAAATGTTATCACAATTTTTAGCATGTTTATATAGCATTATTTTGTCACAATTTTAACACCATTTTAGCAGATTCTTTATTTGTGGTGTTGGCAACACTTCTCAATTTATGTCATCCGTCATCCGGTGTCAATATGGACACCGTGTTTTTGTTTGTCAGCACCGTTATAATTTATTAAAATACTCGATAATCCGAATTTTCCGGATATATGTTGTCGACTCGAAATCATTATTTTTTTATGTTTTATCATTCAGATAAAGTTTCAATCGAGTCTACCGTACCCCTTGACGAAATTATTAATATAGATTATAGACATTTTTTATTGCTGTTTGTATAGTGGAACGGTAGCAAAATATTTTACACCGGTATTCTTGGATATTTACAATAGTATTAAATATTTCATATTCTGGATACAGAATTTTTAAATATTCAGGTAAGTCATACTTACTACTTACGTGAATATTAATTTATTTCAAAAGCGCCTTTTAACAAGTTGGTTACTTACTGACACTATCTTAATAATTAAAAAATTTATTTGTGACTAAACAATAATTTCCAAGGTCATATAAAATAATTTGTTCCACATTACACCGCACATTTCAAACTTAAAATTATTTAAAAACCTAGTTACACTTCACACCGAACCAACACCGAACATCCTTCCTTCTAAAACCAAACAAAAGTTGCATAAAAAGCAATACAAACGCCACAGCGCCCGTCAACGGCAGTCATTTCATTTTTCGCGCAAAATGTAACCAGCATTTTAAAATTTTTAAAGCCCGCTTTTTTAATTAGCGAAAGAAATCCGGGAAAAGTTGGGAACTCCCCGATTCGGCGCGCGAATGATACGGATTTAATTAAAGTTAATTGTATAAAAAAGTCCCGGGAAAAGTGGACACGACTGTTCCGCAGTTCGACGATACTTTTCCTGGATCTTTTGGATTAAAAGTTTATTGAGTTTTTTGGACTCTTTTTTACGTCTTTAGAATGATTTAATGTTTATGTTTAAATGCTGCGTCGGTATTCAGGGCCCACTAATGTACTGCTATAGTATGTACTGGCAAGGTAGAGGTAGTAGAGGTAAACGTCTTCACAGGTCTGATGCGTTAGTCCAATCATATGCGCATCTCTCTGGGGGTCAATTTTTAAACCGATAGAAACTGACCTATTGAATCGTATACTTCGTTGTTTTATTCGCACTAACACCGATCTTCAATGTTCGCTTCTGCTTTTACTCGATCTTGTGACCATTTACAAATACGTGTAGGTTCTAAATAGTGCCCCTGGACATCTCATTGTATGTAGGTAGCTGTGGATAAAAATGACAGAAAGGAATAAAAGAAAATAATCCGGGAGAAATTGGTATAACTGGAGATCATAATTTTCAGACAGGATATTGACTGGCCATGTTTGCACCGTGAGGAAAACATCGTGAGGCAACCTGCAAATTGCCATAAAATAAATTGAAAATAATAAATAAATAAATAATTATTTTGGGACATCTTACACACGGCCTCTGACCCCAAACTAAGCAAAGCTTGTGATATGGCTGCCAGAGACTGATATACTACATATACTTATTTTTAAATACATTCTTATGTAGATAGTAATTAAATAACACCCAGACACAGAGCAAACACTTATGTTCATCACATAAATATTTGCCCTGGGTGGGGTCGAACCCACGCCTCTTTGATGCAAAAGTCAGGGTCACTAACCACTGAGCCACCGAGGCAGTTAATTTCGATCAAAATTCGATGGCTTATGTGAATCCACCAACCCGCACTGGGCCATCGTGGTGAATATGGCCAAAAAACCTTTCGTGAATAGGCCTACGTCATGCAAAGGCTGATACAGTACAGGATATCGACTAGAAGAAGAGAAGAATAAGTATTATGCAATGAAATGAATGGCTGTAAAGCGCGTATGAAAGGCTTCTTATAAATGGTGACAATGATTATGATGATAATAAAAACCAATTTTTACGATTTTATTACCTAGATGGTTGACTACTAGAAAAACGTAATTCAGTATGAAATTTGTTTGTGGGGTAAATTACCTCTAAGCTGTCAATGTCAATTTTCCTTTATAACTCAAAAAATATGATTTCGCCGTGATCAAAATTATTTTTCAGGGCAAGTTTTTAATGTGTTCTTTAAACTCAGAAACTTTGAACATTCTATCTTGCATACTTACTTTAGAAATTAAGGAGGGGGGGACAAACACTTTGTTAACTTTGTCCACTTATATCTCACCAATGGTACATGTTACAAAAAATCGTTCCTCGTTTTACTATGGAACCCTAAAAATTAGCATATATGAATATGTATGAATTTGCTTAATGTTTTCAGTGGTGCGATTTGCTACTCCTAGTACTTTACTATCTCTTATGTAGTATATAGGCTTTATTCTATTCGAAGTGGACAATTTTTAACTTTTTTAAAATATCTTGTCTGTATAGATAAAAATCTTTTTAATATAAGTCTATATAACAATTTTTATTTTTTTTCCGAAACTTTCAACAGAATAACCTAATGCTTTTAGTATCGAAATACAAATGATAATTATCTACTCTCGCGTTAAAATGCATCACAACATTCCGTTCCAACTTCAACAAAATAATAGAAACAACTTTAAATGCATAATAATTAGCACTCTATCTAAATCCAACACAACATGCAACATGTTCAACATAATCACTTAATTCACGATCTGTACCAATTTTTCATCTCGAGACACCAAATAAATTCAAATCACAGCGTAAAATTTACGAGAGACATTCACGAAATTCTGTATTGTGTTCGTTACTCATTAAGACATCCGCATGTGAAGCAGCTTGGTTTGAATTAAAATTGAAACTGGGTTTCACTACCCTTGACTTTATCTAACACAACCATACACAAAGTTAACTGGTAGATTAGTTATCTCATAAATCAGAGGCTATCAGATACTTTTTTAGTGTATGTAAAACGAACTATTTGTCATCACTCGCCTACTCTTATGTCCTCATATGATAGGTACTGTAAATAATGTACCTATATACTCATTATCTCACTCCTTTACTTGCCATATACCTGAACATACTCATCCCATTTAAACCATTTATTTACCCACCCACGTGCATTCCAATTATTGAAACGCACCATAGTTGGGACGTTCAATAAAACTTCATAAGAATCGTGAAAATTTGGGCAAGTTATTCATAAAGCCTGGGCATTTTTTGGCAGATAACTGCTACAGTATTATTATGTGCTATAAATACGCATGTACATTACAATTATATTTTATTTAGAACACATTATTATTATATGTACATTGCGATTAGTCGGTACTACCTATAGTTCGGGCTCAACATTTCTGATTCGTACCGCCATGGAATGGAACAGTCTTCCTGCTTTCCTGTTTCCTAAGAGATATAATCTAGAAATCTAGATAATTTTCAAGATCAGAGTGAATAGGTCTGCGTCTGGTAATCTTCTAGGTCTGCGTGCTTCATCTTCGACCACAACGTCGCTTACCATCAGGCGAGTTGGTGGTCAAGCGCGGACTTTATCGCGATAAAAAAGAGACTAATCTCGCTCTAAAATTATGAGTTGCATCGATCGTGGTCACGTGTAGACTACTCGAGACTACGATCGGTCGAAACGTCGGTATGATGAGGTATTTATTTATCTAGTAGAATATTCAGAGCAAATAAAAAAATCAAGAGGGAATGTCGTTGAACCGTCAAGTGAAGCCGGGTTTTTATACATGTGTGAGTGCGTCACTGCTGCTCCGCTATAGTTCGAGTGACAAGCCAAGGCGTAGTTTCCTTGTACGTTGATGTGTGTGTGATTGTCTTTACACGGCGAGGCGTAGTTTTGGTCGGTCTCACTTGTTTGTTCACAACATTCTCTCTTGATTTTTTTATTTGCTCTGAGGTGGTATACAACTTGTAACGGAAAGGCTGTATACTTACATAAAAAGTGGGTTGATACTATACCTTATATAGATGCTGTATTCGAAATTCCGAGCCAAAGTAACAACATTCACTTTTAAAAAAAATTAAATATGACTGACTAGAAAATAAAAGGACAGCAGTTCAAGGCAAGGTCGTGTTATTGACCTCACAGCTGTTTAGTGTGATAGTGCTGTGCAAATGTGGATTAGTCATAAAAATGACTAGTTTTTCAAAAAAAGATTAAAAATCAGCAAACGAACTTACACGGCTAAACATGCCCCCATCTAGTTTGTTACCGTTATCTGATTTGGTACTTTCAGTATGTATACAGTCTTTCCGTTACACGTTGTATAATTATAATTTATTTAGTTACTTAGTTACCACTTTTTGAGTACGTATTGAGCTTTTTATGAAGAACTTGTGTAATTAGATGTTAATCAGAACATGTACAACTCAGCTTCAGACATCCGCACATAAAACGGCTCGGGTTAAATTAAAACTAAATGTCGCTTTGCTTCTGGCTGTCTGTCGGACGAACACTTCGAGATTTGGTCGTTTGTCACAGCAAACGTAGCGTGCGTGTGGTTTTGTGTACTGGGGATGAGAAAACGTTTCATATTAATACTGTTACACTCGTACATATACAGAGTTAATCTAATCAATTAGCATCCTTTTAGGGACTTATTCGTTACATCAAAACTAAAAAAATTGTTATTCTTTAAGAAAATATCGTTCGCCCGCAGTTGAATAGAATTAACCCTGTTTAAAGTAAAATAAATCGATGGCAGAGCTCAGCACGATGCTCGAAGGCCTCAATCGGGTTTCTCAACAGGTGGGTCTTAGATGAACATGGACAAGACGAAAGTCATATTGTGTAATTCCCATGTTTTACCCACCCCGATTTCTGTTGGAAACTCGGTTCTTGAAGTCGTTGACTCATACGCCTACCTAGGACAAGTAGTCCAGTTATGTAGGTCCGACTTCAACAAAGAGGCCAATCGCCGAATCCAACTTGGATGGGCAGCGTTCGGAAAATTGCGTAGCGTCTTCTCGTCCGACATACCTCAGTGCCTCAAGTCAAAAGTTTTCGACCAGTGTGTGTTGCCAGTGATGACTTATGGCACAGAAACGTGGTCTCTCACTATGGGCCTTATTAATAAGCTCCAAGTAGCCCAACGAGCTATGCTCGGAGTCTCTCTGCGGGATCGAATCAGGAATGAGGAGATCCGTAGAAGAACCAAAGTTACCGAGATAGCTCAACGGATTAGCAAGTTGAAATGGCAATGGGCAGGGCATATAGCGCGGAGGACTGATGGCCGGTGGAGTCGAAAAGTTCTCGAGTGGAGACCACGTACCAGTCTACAAAATTTGTTTTAAAGTTCAATCTATACTACTTAAGAACGTGTCATAATTTTCATAACCCGCACGCGCTGCTTTTCGCGATTGTTATACTCCGCTGAGATGTGTCGCTGCGCAATCTCTGCACTTAAAAATTTCGAGGCGTCAGTGAGTGCTGTTATCGCTTAAAGATAAAAGAAATACCTACTATTGATTCATTGAAAAGAGGAAACCGGACTTAAGTTGGCTAAGATAATTACAAAAACCGCTTCATTCATTCATTCGATTATCCGGATTTTCAATTATCCGAATGAACATTAAAATATTTTTATTAACACAAACTTAGGAAAAATTACACTCATGCTAAATTTAATAAAAACATGATTACCTATGTTTATCATGTGAATCGGAACCTCAATATGTTGTCATTTTTTCTTTGTGTTTAGTATGTAACGTATGATTATTAATAGTAGGTATACAACTGTTCATGACGCTAGGTGCTCTTTTTATTCGACCAATTCGGTCATAAATTGAAAAAAAAAAATATTATGTCATATATTTTCTTCAGTATGTTGATATTTATCATGTTGATATTTTT
Organism: Hypomecis punctinalis; assembly: GCA_949316475.1. NCBI lineage: Eukaryota > Metazoa > Arthropoda > Insecta > Lepidoptera > Geometridae > Hypomecis > Hypomecis punctinalis. The sequence continues at coordinate 24,101,064 of OX438800.1, read as the reverse complement.
ATGTTATTGAGTGACAAAACCAATTAGGCCTGTGTTCGTGTGCACATGATAAGTCAGCATCACCCAAAATTTTGATCAGTACGAAACCCTGCGTAGGTATCAAGGCACTGAAAAAAGCACAGCACTGTGCTTGTCATTCTGAGATATAAAGATCTCAAATCTCATTATTGCCCATTTGCTGGAAAGATTATTCTTCAATCCGGAACACAGTACGGTTTGAAGGTTGAGTAACTGGTAAGCATGTGGTACCAACTTTCAAAGACGGGCACTGCAAAAATAGTCTTACCACTACATTTGAAATCATAAAGGGGTTTGAACATTTTTGTATGGAAACTGGCATATCCCATCCATTATGTATTTTTTTATACGTTTCCGCGCACATTGAAAGTAGCTATGTATATGGGTAGGGGACTCTTCTAAAAACAATGGATGTTAGTACTATGATACCTTAAAGTGTCACATTCTCGAGATATTTTGATGTAAAGATCGCAAAGTTCTCGCACAGCGATATTTACATCCAAATATCTCGAGAACGTGACACTGTAGGGTACCATACTACAAAACATTTATTAAGCCCGATTACAGAGGCGTCAGCGTAACTATATTAGCTAAATAGCATAGTTGTATTTCTTTTTCACTTTAAGCATTTGATAGAGAGAACGCTTTTTACGCTGCTATTTAATTTACACTGGCGCCTCTGTAATAGGGCTTATTGTATGTATAAGTGTCCCCTACTCATATATACTACTTTCACTGTGCGCGAAAACTTACAAAAAATAAACATAGTGGCGGCGGGTGGATATGCCACAAATGTTCAAAACCCCTTTGAAAATATTTTTGATGTTTGAGGCAAAGTGAATAGTTTAAGTTACAGAGAGCGAAAAGAATAGAATAGAATAAATTTTGTTGTAAAAACTGTGTACAGAGATGGTAAATTATACATAATAAATTAGTAACAACAGTTTTGTTTGGATCAAACATACATTAATTTCTATATTACTTAACTATCAGCAGCGACAGCAAATCATTTATCTAGCAAAGCAAAGATCTTTCCAATACAAGACAATAATGTACCTAATGATGGTAAACGATAAAATATAATGAACCAAAATGATGTCAGAAAGTTTTTATGAAAACTCTTTACTGAACATATTTTTGGTTCATTATATTTTATCGTTTTGTATCGTTATAATATTGTGATTAATCAAGGAAGATCATAAATTATCTCCCTTTGTTCTCTAATAATAAAATGCTCACAAGAGGTTCAGTCCGCGATGTTACTGTGCAAAGTGTCATGCGTCTTGCGCATTTGTCAGTCGCGCGCACTAATTGGCAACAGGCGCTGCGCCGGCGCATATCGGGTTAGCGGAAATCGGACCAATTGATATTTCCGATGACTTGATAATTTTGATTTTTCAGTCATAATTTTGTTATTAAAGTTATTATAGTACGAAAACTTCATTAGTCATGTAGTTTTGTTACATGTGACGTAAAATAAATATAACTCTTAGTTTTAATTTTCACATAGGTACCAAATATAATACTGTACTGTACCAGCCTTTTTAATAGTCCACTGCAGGACGTAGGCCTCACCACGAAAGGTGTTTGGGCCATATCCACCGCGCCAGCTCAGTGCGGGTTGGTGGATTCACATACGCCATCGAATTTCTTCTACTAACATATGCAGGTTGCCTCACGATGTTTTCCTTCACCGAAAAGCCAGCGGTGTTAAATTCCGTACATAAATTCCAAAGAACTCTTTGGTACGGGAGCGGGATTTGAACCCACGACCTCACGATTGTAAGGCGGGTGTCACTACCAATAGACCACCACGGCTTCTAATATAATAATAGCAAGTAAATTGGATTATTTTTTATTAAAAAAAATAAGAATTATTAAGGTTAAGAAGTCGTATTTTTTAAACATATTCAAGAATTTGTGCTATGACCAGCTTGTAATAGACATTTAACCATGTTTCAACATCGTTTCTTATTTTAAAACAATATAATTTAAAACATTGATTGTCATTCCGAACATTTTCTCTAAACCCAAATAGAAATAGTCCCACAGTAAGTTCCAAGCGAAATGATTCATACCGACAAAATTCCAGCATAACTAGTAGCACATAAATACTCAACAGTCTGCCGTCTGCAATCAAAACACTGCAACTCAATAAAACGAAAATAAACAAAAATCGACCGCTTACACTGTCACATCACTTGCGTGACCGTTAACAGACAGACTTACATTTCCACTTCTGACTACTTTTATTTTCTTCGCAACAAAGGTTAATTTCGATTGAGAAGTGTTTCAAGATGTTGGCAAAGTAAACAGACAACTTAATGTCAGGCTGTCATTCGTGGATTATGCAAAGTAGCCAACGATAATTTCTTTTTTTCTATTACCATAATGCTTGGCAGAATGTTTGATGTGATATAAAGCAACGTGGGAAAGGCTAATACGATCTATACGGTCGTCATTTTCCGGGTCTGTGTGGTTGGTAAGCGATTTTAGTGCTTATTTCATGAGGAATAGGACGGTGAAATTTGATCACATGCGGGTGTTTATGAAGAGCAGATTATCAAATTTCAGTAATATCGCGTTTCTCCGATGGGCCGTCGCTCGTTTTGTTTTATTTTAGTCTGTTCAATAAAATAAAACTTTTTTTTATTCATTGCTGTGGAAAATTGTAATACTTGCAATTAAGAACATACCTTTTGGTAGATTTAAGCGTCAAATTGATTAGACAGACAGATAATAGTGTAAAAAGAGACGAATTCATTTTTTTTTAACAAGTTAATGTTTAATGTATGTTTTTTTTTTCTGAGAGATAACAAAATTAATTATCTCGTTTGAATCATTGATATTATGTACTACTGGTATCAATGATTTAAACGAGATAATTAATTTTGTTATCTCTCAGAAAAAAAAATTATAATATATTTTAAGAAATAGTAACACATTCAAGATTGTGATATCGATAACTGGCTTGATAGTAAACAAATCAATTAGAAAATTAGAGAGAAGTCATCTAACGTTTTCAAATCAAAATATTAATTATTGGTTCTGAAATTAATTATTACTGCCGAATAGATTAAAAATATTTAAGACAATATTCATGAATTTATAAACAAGTCAACATTTTTTAACGCATCAATACCACGCCGTGACTCTTCCCATTTTGAATAAAATTATTATTTCGATTTAAAATCTAATATTTATCAAGCTACTTAAGAAGTGTCAAGTGACAAAATAAGGCCAATAACAAACATCCCAAAATAAATGTCGTAAAGTCCTATTTCATTCTTTTGTTTTGAATGTTTTAATGTATTAGAAATGGGCCTTAATGGACTGAACGGAGAAAAAAGGTGCTTGCCCACTATACCGTACCATTCCATGACTGTGCTATAAACATATGAAGCACAGAAAACAACACGATACGCTCTACTATACCCACTACAATGTCGGGTCACAATCGTTCGTTTCACTCATAAGACGTCCACTGCTGGAAATAGGCCTTTCCTAAAGATTTCCAATAAGACCGTTTCGTAGCGGCTTGCATCTAGCGCGATCCTGACTTACGTCCTACACTGAGCTAGCCAATAGATAACGTATAACGTCGACAATAGTCGTCGAGAACATTTTGCCGGTGCCAAAACGCTCCGTGTATGGGACGCTACGGTGTTGGTCGGTGATTATGGTCTAGTGGTCGTAGTCTCATACGTTTCACCGACGAAACGGAAGAGGCTGTCACGTCAACGAGTACCTATATTTTTTGCCGGGAAGAAACGCTCCGTGCATGGGACGCGACGGTGCTGGTCGGTGATTAAACGGTCTAGTGGCCATAGTCTCATAAGTTTTACCGACGAAACGGAGGAGGTTATCAAGTCGACGCGTACCTATATTTTGTATAATTATATGAACACGCAATTTTTTCCGAAATAGTCCGATTTTAACTTCGAGCAAATATCTACAGAGCCACAGTCCCTAAGTGAAAGTAGTCAAAAAATGTCCGAGCGCCGTCATACGTACCAACTAAAACATTCACATTAAATAATTCACAATGGTCCGTTTTCTCCAATCTCGACGTTATGTCTAATTAGTGCTTGTAACCGAGAATTTTGGCATCGCATGGCGTTGTAGCCGGTTTGCAATCGCCTTACGACTAACTAAAAAGCCTGCTCACTACGTAGCTTGGGCAGAGTTGGCTCAAACACTTTTTTTGCACGATTGTGACTCTATATATTATATTTGCTGGAAGGATTTTAATAAATAATAATTAATATTTTTTATTAGAAAGATTTATCCCGAAATAAGTCTCATATTTTTTTTTACCAAAATTGTTTTGCTGGTTTTTGAACAATCATCATCTAGCCGTGGTGGCTTAGAGGTAGTGACACCCGCCTTACAATCGTGAGGTCGTGGGTTCGAATCCCGGTATCGTACCAAGTTCTTTGGAATTTATGTACGGAATTTCACACCACTGGCTTTTCGGTGAAGGAAAACATCGTGAGGCAACCTGCATATGTCCGTAGAAGAAATTCGATGGCGTATGTGAATCCTCGCACCGGGCCAGCGTGGTGGATATGGACTAATCACCCCTTCGTGGGTAGGCCTACGTCCTGCAGTGGACTATTAAAAAAGGCTGATACATCATCTAAAAATGGCATACATCGATTCGAGCGAATTATTTGAATTTTGTACGTAGATTGCAAAACATGAAGTGGGTTGTACTATTATTATTACTATTATTGAAAAATGATTAAAAAAATATAAAGGATATTTTTACGCCTGACACGTACCTAGCAAGGTCGTGGTACGGTGCGGCTTAGTGAACAACAACCTTTAATGGAGCGAACGGAGAAAAGGGAGATAAACGTCAGTTACATAACAGTTATACGTTATTTATTGGAATGCGTTTTATTTTCGGCTCAGAGTACTCAATTCCGATAATGTTGGGATGTAATGGGTTAAAATAGAAACACAAGTTCAAATAGGTAGTTAAGTGGTAGATGTTTTTGTGTGGACGTATTGATCGTTATTTTATTTCACTTTGCCCCACCAGTGGGCGCCGCTTTAATCAATATGGACCCTGTGCCTGAAGTAGGTAAATAAAAAATAAAATTTAGTAAATTAATCGTTATGAACTAAAACGTAAATATTTTTTTAAGTATACAAATAATAATACAGTGTTTTCTGCTCACCCTATACTAAGCCAAAAGGAGTGTGATTAAGACCATCGGTTTGAACAACTAGTTCTGCTGTTCTGTGATTATGACGCCAAAGCTTTTCTTTGCAAAATTGCAATTTGAAATCGACAAAATGTTTAAAACATGTGATTTTTTTTTCAATTTTTAATTTGGCCCCATAGTAAATGTTGTTCATAATAATGGTCTGAATGATTTCGTCTGAATTCTGGTGCAGTTTGGGATAACCCTTATAAGTTTCGATAAGTACCATTAGTTAAAAATATAATCATGAAACAAAACAATAATTTGTTTTGTTTCATGATTTATCTTATTTTATAACAAAGTAAAGTTTGGAGAAGTGTTTTCCTACCTGATGTAAACAATTTATTTCTACTCTAGTATAAAATATTATCCTATTTGTGTTGTCTGATATTTATTATATAAAAAACCGGACAAGTGCGAGTCAGGCTCGTACACCGAGGGTTCCGTACATATCCAGAATATATCACAAAATTAAAATCTCTGTACTATAATCATCGACATAAAAGTTTTTTTTTTCACTTTTCTCGTCATACATCGAAAATTACACATTGTTAAAATAATTATACATTGTTAAAACATGTTTATGTTTTAGCATGTGCTAATGAAACTCTTTCATTTGATACCTTACTTGATACGATTTACTCTCTATGAATTTTGAACGCATATTTTGTGAATCTAGACCTATTTTTTGTGGTTTAAATAAAAATTTACAGTTTTCAAATTTATTCCTATATTTGTATTCTAAAACGATGCTATCGCCAAATTTCATAGTTCTATGTCAACGGGAAGTACCCTGTAGGTTTTGATGTTTGTGAGTGTCAATATATGCGATTTTTACGACATAAACGGCTCTAACTTTTTTATGCGATAACTGTAAAGTTTTTCTTTCACACAGCTGTAAGATACTATAGATATATAGTTTAAATTTAAACTCGATATCTTTACGCGTTCCCGAGATAAAGAGTCTTGACATACATACAGACGGACAACAAAGTGATCCTATTAGGACTTCATTTTTTCTTTTGAGATACGGAACCCTAAAGTTACTTGTATTAATTTCCCTTCGAAAATAATGTATTGCTAGTTTTTACCCGCAGCTTCGCCCGCATACACAATATATCATTATAATTTATAGCCTATGTGTTATTCTGATATTTAAGCAATATTATTGCAAAGTTTCATCTCAATCCGTTCAGTAGTTTTTGCGTGAAAGAGTAACAAACATCCATACATCCATCCATCCATCCATCCTCACAAACTTTCACGTTTATAATATTAGTAGGATTAGTAGGATAGGATAAATTCAAGATCGAAAAAAACTTTTGTCAAAATAACAGCCGTGTTTATTCCGGAACATCAAACGTTGGAAATTTAATAATGCAACGTTTTATTAAAAAAATGCTACGGAAAAATCGATCGGGTCTTCCCCTATAGTCAAGGGTGAACGTGTATAAAACTTAACGAGAAAGAAATAGAATACTTATGATAAGTACAAGATACAAATGAAGAATGTTGTAGAAATCAATTGTTATAAAGTATTGAAACTACATTGTTGGTTTAGAATGACTTTTATTATTTTTAAGCTTATAATCAGTACAATTTTTTGACCGACGAAACCATCAAGTACCTAACCAAAAGAAGTCGACACGCCTAAGCACCGAAGTCTGCCAAGTTAGTGGGGGGTGTAGAAACGCACACAAAACAAAATATAAGTAAGTTTACACGCACACAAATGTAATTAATAACACTAGCTAAAAATGAACGCAACACAAGCGCAACCAGACCGATATACTTATCTAACGAGCATGACCGCCGGTCGCGTACTTTTGGCGGAGGGGTACGCTTTGTAGTGTCGACTCCTTTTGGTTAGGTACTTAATGGACGAAACGGAAGAGGTAGTCAATTCGACGCGAAGATTTTTTTTTGGTATTCATAACTTTTTACATAGTAGTCCGATTTCTTTTTCTATTGGAATTAGTATACTTTTAAAATCGGTCCCATTTAAATTTTATTAAAATTGGCTAAGCCATTTTCGAAAAATCAGCAATAATGTGAAAAATGCTATATCGATCCGTGTGAAATATTCGCAAATTCTGTACACGGTTGAAGTCAGTCATGCCATTTTAAAAAAAAAATTAGAGGGTAGAGCCAGTATAAGTCATACGCATTAGGTTCATTTTTAGGGTTCCGTACCTCAAACGGAAAAAAACGGAACCCTTATAGCATCACTTTGTTGTCCGTCTGTCCGTCTGTGTGTATGTCAAGACTCTTTATCTCGGAAACGCGTAAAGATATCGAGTTGAAATTTAAACTGTGTACGTATATCTATGGTCTCTTGCAGTTGTGTTAAAGAAAAACTTTTCTTCGTTTAAAAAAGTTAAAGCCGTTTATGTCGTAAAAAGCTGCATATTTCGACACTCACAAATTGTGAGTGGTACCCTGTAGGTTTTGATTATTGTGACTCACAATAATCAAAACCTACAGGGTTCCTACCACTCACAATTACAAGGTACTTGCCGTTGACATAGAACTATGAAATTTGCCGAGAAGCATTGTCGCAGAGTACACATATAGGAATAAATCTGAAAACTGTACATTTTTATTTAAATCACAAAAAAATGGGCCTTTTCTAATGGAAAAAAATTCACAAAATATCGGTTCAAAATTCAAAGTGAGTAAATCGTATCATGTTAGGTATCATAATTATAAAAGAAGTTCATTAGCACATCCTAAAACAGGTTTTTAATTATTTTAACAATTTGTTTGTACGGAACCCTCGATGTTCGAGCCTGACTCGCACTTGTCCGGTTTTTTGAGTAAATCATCTAATCTATAACGTAAAGTGTTGTTTTTACTCCTCTTGCGACTTCTCTGCCATAGTGCTTATAGGTATACCTACCTAGTTATTTTCTGGTACAAATCTGTCAACTGAAAAGTTATTATCAGGTTGTAATAAAGTTATTGCAACATTATATTAAGAATTAAAAGCTCTTTGTCTGTAATTTTATTTTTAAAGAGTATGGTTAAATATAATTATGTAATTCCCTTCAAATGCAAGTAACATAGCAGTCAAACTGTATTTTCTTCTAATAAAAGTAGGTACAGTTAAGTATGCAGTCGAGGAACTGCTGACAGGCGCTTGTATCTGCCATTTCCAAAGTAAATGCAGAACTGAGCTCACTTTTTCAAAAGAATTCATTTTCTCCTGTATTTGCAGAGGCGAAGTTTGCGTAATGCGCCCCGCTATCCCGGGGGATGATCGCAATTTCCCGGAAAAACAAGGGTTGCAAACGAAATAACATAAATTTGTAATGACCATCGATTGGTGCGTTTCTTATTTATGTTTTGTGCCTATTTCTGCTTAGGAGAATTCGGATTTAAATTGATTAGGCCATATCACAAGATCTAGTCTTCTAATGGTAATGACATCCGCCTTACAATCGTGAGGTCGTGGGTTCAAACCCGGTCCAGTACCTTGAAATTATGTACGTAATTTCACACCACTGACTTTTCGGTATAGGAAAACATCGTGAGGCAACCTGCATATGTCCAAAGGAAGACATTCCATGGCGTATGTGAATCCACCAACCCGCACTGGGCCAGTGTGGTGGATATGACCCAATCACCTTTCGTGGGTAGGCCTACGTCCTGCAGTGGACTATTAAAAAAAAAGCTGGCTCTGGATAAAATCCGCTACCAACCGCTCTTATTGGAGATTTAAAGAAGAAGCCCATGTCCAACAATGGATGTTCTATGGCCACTACGCTGGCTTAGTGCGGTTTGGTGGATTCATATACGCAAATGATGAAGGTGACTTTACAATATTTTATTTTATCAAAGCTAGTAGTGTGAAAATCAGTACATAAGTTTAAAAGAACTCGTTGGTTGGGATTTGTACCTAGGCTGGTATTACTCGTACCACCTAACCACCACGGCTCATTAGGACGATTTTGGGTTGATTCTTAGTAATAGTAGTTCGTAAATAGGGAATTTGAAAATTTGGAATTTCGGGACAAATAGATTTAACATTTTTAGACACGACAACGAAGATGTCGTTTAGATTGATAAATAACACAAATAAATGACGTTATATTTACCATAGGTGACTCGCGGGCTGGCTTTGGGTGGTTCCCGCCCATTGGCCGCTATACCCACTAAAAACTCTGAGTGTTCCACCTTGGCACTTAGTGTCAGGACTACGAGTAAGCTTTTGCACTCTTCCGCGGCCCCGACAGCGCCAGTGTCATTCAAGCTCTACTTCCGCGCCTGTACGATGTGTCAGAAGTCAGAACACCAGACACAACATAATCTTTCACCTCTGCACTAAAGCAACCTGTTACTGGGCTTTGAATGGCACCTGTATTCGAACGCCATAGTCACTTTAAAAGTCCCTGCACTATCTAAAGCCACTCAGAAAGCATATTACGTAGAACATTTAGTGCTAAATTCTTTGCATCACTCACGTTTACACATAAATGGTCAGCACCTCAAACGTTTATGCAATTCCAATCATAATTAACACCAATCTCACTATGAAAACCGGCTCAGCCAATATCAAGATTGTTGAAATTTCTTTAACCCTCATTGACTTTCAAATTTCATCAGCATACTTAGTTAATCCATAGTTAGTTAACATCCAGCATAATATGTTACCTTATGCAAATAGTTTTAACCCCTGAATACGTAATGTGGAATCTCGTAGGCTTAATTGTAAATGAGTTACAGCTTAACTAGCAACGTCTGCGCATACCTTTATGTAATTAACTTGGTTATGTATTTACGCGTAATGTTTCTGTAGGTTCGCGTAATGAAATGTTATTTGCTATGGGGAGGTAAAATTGGGAAAACTGGGAATAGTTTGAAAATTCTTGATAATTTTACATTGGAACTTACTCGTTTGTTTGACTTTACTGAGTTTTTTTTATTTTTGGCTATGGAAGCATATCTATTGGTAGAATGCCTTGCCAGTATCCAATTCCTGGAAATGGTAAATTACACTTTTGGATTTGGTTTAGCAATGGCTTTTCAGTGAAAGATAAAAAACCGGACAAGTGCGAGTCAGGCTCGCACACCTAGGGTTTCGTACAAATACATTGTTAAAATAATTAAAAACCTGTTTTAGCATGTGCTAATGAAGTTCTTTTATATGATATCTTACATGATACGATTTATTCACTTTGAATTTTGAACCCATATTTTGTGAATTTTGAGGCCCTATTTTTTGTGATTTAAATGAAAATGTTCAGTTTTAAGATTTATTCCTATAAGTGTACCTGAGAAAATGCTTCTCGCCAAATTTCATAGTTCTATGTAAACGGGAAGTACCCTATAGGTTTTGATTTTCGTGAGTGTCGAAATATGCGGTTTTAACGACATAAACAGCTCTAACTTTTTTAAACGATACCTGAGAAGTTTTTCTTTTATACAACTACAAGAGATCATATACATACGCATGCAGTTTAAATTTTAACTCGATTTCTTTACGCGTTCCCGAGATAAAGAGTCTTGACATACACACAGACGGACAGACGGACAGACGGACAACAAAGTGATCCTATAAGGGTTCCGTTTTTTCCATTTGAGGTACGGAACCCTAAAAAAACGAGAATTAGCCTACTAACGTTTGCTGAGGGTTTTTGTCGTGGTGATCTACAGAATCTTTGTGAAACAATACTATGTATAGTGTTCCTCCTATACCAATGAAATCTAAGTATATAATATATTATTATTTCCACGGATGTTTCACAGCACTGGCATTTCGGTGAAGGAAAACGTTGTCAAGTGTCCTGCAAACCTCTCTGATGCTTTTTGCTGTCGTAAGCTAGTGAGAACAAATGGATGCCTTACAATAATGAGGTAGTAAGTTCATATTCCGTGCCCATAAGCTGTTTGCAGTAAGTTCGTGGCTGGCCTTGGTGTCAGATTTATTAAGCCGCCTAAGGGCCTCTGGCATAAACGTAAAACAACCTGAACATACAATTAAACGTGTTATCCGAGCCAGAGCGCTCAGTTGTAAATGCCACCCCCGGTCACCAGTCACCTATTAGTCTTCAAATGGGTGACCATGCTGAATGTTTGATGATCGCTAACGAACAGTAGTATGTACAAATGCACATACCAAGATACTTCTGATTTTTTGACCGACGAACCACCGGAGGAGGTATACAATTCGACCCGTATTTTTTTTATGTATGACCCTTTGATTATTTACTTGTCTACTACTACTTACAAGTTAATAATATAAGGTATAACCACGCATAACTTTTTTCCTAGTAGGCCGATTTCAATAATTCTTTTTTTATTGGAAAGAATATACTATGAAATTGGTTTCACTTAAATTTTATTGAAATCGGCTGAGCCATTTTTGATAAATCAACAATAATGTGAAACATGCTACATTGATCCATACGAAATATTCGCGAATTCTGTACACGGGTGAAGTCGATCATGCTAATTTTTGCAAAAAATAATCTTGTTTGAATACATCGTTAATAAATGCCAAGTCGATTACTTGGCATTTTTGACCGACGAACCACCGGAGGAGGTATACAATTCGACGCGTATATATTTTTTTATGTATAACCACGCATAACTTTCTTCATAGTAGTCTGATTTAAAAAAATATTATTTTATTGGAAAGAGGATTATTTTATTGGAAGGATAAACTTTAAATGGGACCAATTTCGAAGTACACTTCGAAATTGGTCCCATTTAAAGTTTATCGAAATTGGCTGAACAATTCAACAATAATGTGAAAAATGTAACATCGTTCCGTGCATAATATTTGCGTTCTAGCGATGTGCCCCGGCTTCGCACAGATGTACTCGTATTATACTCGTACATTTAAACATTTCTCTTGAATTACTCTATCTATTAAAATAAACTGCATCAAAATCCGTTGCGTAGTTTTAAAGATATAAGCATACATGGGGTCAGACAGCGGGAAGCGACTATGTTTTATATCTACTACTAGTTTTTACCCGCGGCTTCGCCCGCATACGCAATATATCATTATAATTTATAGCCTATATGTTATTCTGATATATAAGCTATATTATTGCAAAGTTTCATCTCAATCTGTTCAGTAGTTTTTGCGTGAAAGAGTAACAAACATCTATACATCCATCCATCCATCCATCCATCCATCCTCACAAACTTTCGCGTTATATGTTATTCTGATATATAAGCTATATTATTGCAAAGTTTCATCTCAATCCGTTCAGTAGTTTTTGCGTGAAAGAGTAACAAACATCTATACATCCATCCATCCATCCATCCATCCATCCTCACAAACTTTCGCGTTATATGTTATTCTGATATATAAGCTATATTATTGCAAAGTTTCATCTCAATCCGTTCAGTAGTTTTTGCGTGAAAGAGTAACAAACATCTATACATCCATCCATCCATCCATCCATCCATCCATCCATCCTCACAAACTTTCGCGTTTTATGTTATTCTGATATATAAGCTATATTATTGCAAAGTTTCATCTCAATCCGTTCAGTAGTTTTTGCGTGAAAGAGTAACAAACATCTATACATCCATCCATCCATCCATCCATCCATCCATCCATCCATCCATCCATCCATCCTCACAAACTTTCGCGTTTATAATATTAGTAGAAGCTATATTATTGCAAAGTTTCATCTCAATCCGTTCAGTAGTTTTTGCGTGAAAGAGTAACAAACATCCATCCATCCATCCATCCATCCATCCATCCTCACAAACTTTCGCGTTTATAATATTAGTAGGATGTAATGATTCTGTACACGGGTGAAGTCGGTCATGCTATTTTTTGCGAAAAATAATTATTTCTGATCGTGAAGTAAATTGCATACGTCCGGAAAAGAAAATGTAGTAGGCGAATCCAGAGCAACTTAATCATTATAGTGGTTATGGCTTAAGCGGTCTTAAAGATCAGGCATATGTTCAACAGCGGATTATTAAAAATGGCTTCGTATCATTCTTTTGAATTACCTACGTATAGGTTTGCGTTTACTACACACTGCCTGATGTTAAGCAAGTACATATAATAATATGATCGAGGGTGTAACACGATTACCTGAAAGACACCTATTTACTCTTCTTCTTATTCGTCCTCTTCATTACTGAAGATCGTGCCCGTCTTGAAATACCTTGACGGAATCAGTGACGAGTTGCTTCCACTCCTCTATTAAGTATTAATTCATTCATATGGCTGTCACAATAATAAACTTTACATTACAGAAACAACTTTTAAATAGATTGTTCGAGAACAAAATAACGAAATAGTGTACAAAGCGGTTTTCCGAGTAATATAGCCATCATTCATGCCTCTTCGGAGTGCCACCGTGAAAGATTAATGCTCGCTTCTCATAACCGCCGATGAGTAAATCAGTGGAGTATTTCCATACATAGATGTTTCAGAGTAGGTACCTATTAGATTTTTTTTTAAATTCCAAGCGTTAAAAAAAAATGCATTATTTGTTTTTGTATATTGTCTGATTGGCATAGGCCTTTTATAATTTTAGGTCTTTAATAAAACCCTTGGAAGCGGTTTGCTTCCAGCAATATTTAAGGCCCTCTATTCACTCTAGAATTGTTAACACAAACTATGTGTGGATACACAGTTGAAATGAAATGAAATGCAATTTACTTTATTCGATATAATTATACACCATAAAAATAACTTACAGTGCGACATAGAAGACTTGAAAATAAATGAGGTCGCCACCATCGCTTTGTTAGCATATTTTGCATAATGATACTGTTTTCCTGTTCAAAATCCAAAAAAAATACGTAAAACGAGAAAAATGCTAGGATGTTAAGAATGATTGACCGCTCAGATTGTGGTTCTAGCAAAAGTATTTAGATAATTTAGTTCCTGTATAATTAATTTCATCTCTTATGTGTCGCACTGTAGTCATAGTGTTAAATGTTTGCTTTGTGGTTAAAAAAAAATAAAAATACAAGCTTTTGAGATGACTGTAGCAGCAAAGTGCTAGCCAAAAAAAGTAAAACGAATCCAAACACGGGTCCATCTTGTTTAGCTCGCTGGGTTTCTTGGAGCTTATTAATAAGGCCCATAGTAAGAGAACACGTTTCAATAAAATCTATTTCTATCTATATATATAAAAATGAAACCCGTTTTCCGTTGTCACGACATAACATGAAAACGGCTTGACCGATTTGGCTTATTTTTTTTTGTAGTTTTCTAATACTCTGTACAAGGTTCTTACGGAAAGCGAAACGAAGTTCGCCGGGTCCGCTAGTTTTCAATAAAAAAATTGTTTCAGTAAAGCTTGTAATAAAGAGTTGTGTCTGTCTGTGTGTCTTTTCTTGTTACCTAATTAACAGTTAGCCTTTTAGTATTAAATTCTACTCTTACCTACATGCTTATTAAGTACAACTAAAATGTTCCAAAATTTTAAACACCATCATCACCATATTATATCTGCCATCGGACGTCCAATGCCAGAAACAAAACCCCGAAAAAAAAATTCTAATTATTTCCAACCATAAAATGCAGATGTCTTATTGTGTAAGCGCTCTGAAGTTCGGCTTGGCTTTTCCTCCCGCTCGCTCTCGTGGCGTGAGTAACTGGCGCGAGCAGGAGAAACAGCGAAGCCAAACGTCAGAGCGCTTACACAATAAGGCCATGCCAATGTTCACATGCTTAGTCGGTGGATGTTCTACGCTACGTTTGCTGAAATGTGCTCTCTGTTTGAAAAGTCCTATCTGCCAACAGTTCTCGACGCTTTGTAAGTTTAAATATATTCCGCCTCACCAAAAAAGATTTAAACACGCTCTAAACACAGTTTAACTGTGCAATTTATACTGTTAAACACTGTCTAAAACGTGTGTAAAACGTTTGTGGTAAGGCGATATATCTTGAAGATATTCGAATAAAAATGCCGAATAAATCAATACGACATCAACACAACAAAATTTCGACTTCCTATGGAAGCGTACCAAGTTTATTGAATGAACTTTACTTCCCGAGAGGATATGTCATTATGTTGGACCGCATCCAATATAGTTCAGCCGCCGATACCGCCTCTTCCATGTTATGTTCATCGTAAAAATATTATTAACTTCTTCATTTTGTATGACATGTCCATGTTAAGGCGAAGATAGTCGCTAATAACATATTATTACTTACAAAAAAAAAGTATTCGCATTGGCTCCTCATTCCTCATACGAACAGCCAGAATGTGGAACGCTTTACCTGGGTCTGTCTTCCCGCTAAGTACAACGTGGGTGTCTTCAAATCCCGAGTAAATAGGTATCTTTATCTTCTAGGTAAGCGTGCTACATCCTAGACCGCATATCTGCTCAACATCAGGCAGTATGTAGTCAAACGCAAACCTTTGTAATATGATGTTTATTGAAACAAAAACTATAGTTGTTGCTCTGTAAAGAGAAGTTTATTTTAAATAAAAACACAAGTAGGTATTACAAATGACTTGCATAAACAAATTACTAAGAATTACATATTACGAAACTTTACTCACCTGTAAAGAGAAACAACATTAAAAGCTATTGCTTCACTTAACGTTTAATCACTAATTTGATTTATTTATCCAATTTAATGCGATATAAGTATTTTGTTTTACAAAGACGAAGTATTTTTCTCAGTGGGTATAGACAATTAGACACACAGACGTGAACATAGTGCTGCGTCACCATAGATAATAATTATTGCGCGGGAAATTTAAAATGAATGAAGATATTCATTTTACACCTATATAAAAAAAAAAAAAGGTTGAGTGATTAGCCCTGGTGTCAAGGCCGGGTGGCTAGCCCTGGTGTCAGAGTTTTCAAAGCCGCCTGAAGGCCTCTGACAACTACTGACAAGGCTAAACGCTAAAATAATAAAATAATAATAATCTGTAAACAAGCTGTCCGCCTCTCCTTCACGCCTGAATACATTTGAGCAGTGCCTGACGGGGCCCACAATTGTACATATTTTAAGTTTTTTACTATCTTTTATAACATTGTGGAAGCAAATAAATATGAGTATGAGTAAACGGTTTAAACAACTGGGGCGTACAATTTAACATATCATGCGAGCCACGGTAGCACTCAGTTGTCACCCACCACTCCCCCGATGCCATTCATCCAAAGACTGACCGGCTGAACGTTGCTTAACTTCGATGATTTATAACGAGCACTTAGTCAAACTACGCTATGAGCGCTATACATATTATTATGATGTTAGATGTGATAGTAATTTTGATGCTACATAGTTCTGTCATGGATGCAAGCCGCTTCCAACCGGTCTTATTGGAGATCCATAGGAGGCCTATGTCCAGCAGTGAACGTGCTTTGGCTGATGGATGGATGGATGGATAGCTCTGTTACTTGCACTTAAATCTACTATAAGTAAGTAAAATCTATTTACATCTACTGTAACGGTTTTTTCAACTGTCGAAAAAACCAAGGAATTTCTCAAGTCATCCCGTATATTTTTATGTACCTACCAATTATTTTGCATATGACCGATTAAAAAAAAGTCATAAAAAATACAACACTTTATTGTATGTTCATCTATGAATTGTCATTATTTCTTTAAATTTTTCATAAGCAAATTTTATATTTTAAATGATCAAGTAATGTTTGTCAAAAATTTTGGTAACTACTACAACTTTACCCTTAACAAGAAATACTTTTTATATGAAGCTTGATACAATTTTCTAGTCTCTGTCAAAAATGTAGGCAATTACGATAGCAACAGTCACCCCCTTAACAGGAAAGACTTTATGAAGCTTGCAGTCGAAATATTTCCCATAAGTGAATGCGCGTCGGTCGTAATAAACAACTCAGTGGGGTTTACTCATGATCTTCGAATTACTAATAAATTGGCCTTAATTGCTTCCGGGATTCTTAATTTGTTTATCGACTTTCATTGGTAAGCTTCTCGATTTTGTTGAGGCTTAATTTAGAAGATATATTTTAATTGATATCGAGTTTTTCTTGTACTTAGGTATTTAATTAGCATACTGTACCATTATTTAGAAGTCCAAAGCTTGAAACTTTACCCGAAAGATGATATGGCTACATCCCCTCGCAGCTCAAATTGAATTTTAAAAACTTCCTAATATCTTTTTTTTACATTACCTTTTTTTATTAAGCCTTTACTTGACTTTAAAATAAATAAAAAACTTGGAAAAATCACGGCTGTTTGATACGTTTCGTCGATTTCGAATTACAATAATGTGTAGGGAACAGCTGATTTTTTTTCGAATTCCGGAAGTCGGTACAACAAAGTAAAACTCGTTTAAAATGATGGTCTGAATCGTGACCTTTCAGCATGACCGATGTGGCAGAAAGGTTCTCGAGTGGATACTACGTAGGTACCGACAAGCGCAGCGTCTAGCGCATGACGCGCTAGATGCAAACTGCTTCCAAACGATCTTGTTGGAAATCCACAGCAGAGTTCTATGTCATCAAGGCCTTTTAAATAGTTGTTGGAAAACTTATAATCTCACGCCTGTGGTTTCGCCTCTGTGATATTTGATTTTTGTGCTATCCCATAATGCCATTGGAATAAAAAGTAGCATATGTCAGTTTCTACATTTTGGACTATATCCAAACCAAAACTTAAGTTTACATGTTGCCTGAAAGAGTATCAAACCGACAAATATACTTTCGAATTTAGTGCAGACAATGGAAAACCTGTCAACTGGCCACGTCAGATGCAAAAGACCGTGCGAAGTGGAGAGAAACTTAGCAGGAAAGCGGACCCTGGCATAAGCTGGGATAGACGCTAGGAAGAAGAAGAAGAATGGAACACCTATTATCCTGCCCTCAGTGCCCAAACACCTGTACATTCAGCGACCTTATGGAAACCTCTCCATCTAGGGGGGACAGTCGCTAACCAATGGGCAAAGCTTGTATAGATAGATCTCACCAATTTTAGAAATATCGACACGAAAAAGAAGTCTTGAAACACTAGTAAGGAAGTAAGGATTAGTAAAAATTTTACTTTACTAAATAATTTTAGGGTTTTTCAAGCACGACGTCACAACAAAGCTTCTCAATGGCCGTGGATATGTTGTCAGATTAATTTATTCAGATAACGAGGGCCCATCGCCATTGGCGCGTGAAATTGGGAGGAAATCGTTACGAACTCGGGACTTTCCCTCTTCTTACACGGAAGGACTGAGGAGCTCCATTGATCTTCGGGTATGACTCTTAAGTAATTTTAAACGTAGGCATGCGTGGAATTTGATTTTCAACGATAAATTCCAAAGTATTAGGTATATCATATTTTCGACCACAATTTTCATGCTAAACAAAGATTATTTTATGATCGAATTGCTTATTCGAAAATAATAAGACAACTATGAAACCAATCCTAAAATTGTGAAAAACGTCAGATGTTTATAATATAAGTCAATAAACTTCTTATACAGGTCCTTCAACTTGTTAATCCACGCGATGTTAACTAACTTTGGTTTTTCCATTGATCTTATTACTGCTATACATTCATTCATGATCATTATCAGCCAAGAGAGACGTCTCTTACTCACTGCTCTATATTTGGCTCTCCTAGCAAATTAATTAGCTATAAACAATAATAATAAACAAGTACACCTGTCTATCAAAGGTAAGCCTATGTTTCACATACGGTACACTACACTTGTCGAATACGGATACCCTTCCTGTCATCTCCAGCCATAATTACTGATTATTCGCAAACTCGACCCACGTCTGTGTCTAATGATCGAGGCACGTGGCCATGTGCGTTGCGTACTGCGTACACATGTTATGTTATTGTGAAACGTACTAAAATGTAACCAACAATTTAACACCGCATGTTTAAACAAAAATTCAAGGAATAATTATATTTTGCAAAAAATCGCAACATCGACTTCCACCGTATACAGAGCTCGAATAATTTGCACGAATCGATGCGACATCATGTGACATCACAAATGATGTCGCATCAACAATTTTGATAAATAAAAAATGGCTCAATTGATTTCGATAAAACTGCAAGAAACCATAGATATACGTATACAGTTTAAATTTCAGCTCGATATCTTTACGCGTTCCTGAGATAAAGAGTCTTGACATACACACAGACGGACAACAAAGTGATCCTATAAGGGTTCCGTTTTTTCCATTTGAGGTACGGAACCCTAAAAAACAAATGGTAAAATGCCTACCAACATAAGCTTAGCAAAATGACCAACTTTAGTTTTTCATAGAGTAGTAGTCGTTGATTAAGACACATCGATCTCTTTTGGAAAATTTTAGAAACAGAATGATTGATTTGAATGGAAAACTATAAAAAAATAGTCTATTGAATGGATAGATCTAAGTATATTTAATTTTGATATAGTATTCTCGCGTTACGAAATGCAGGCACCGAAACACAGACCTTAAACTTTTATGTAAGACTTCTCGGCGTCGTAGACTATGAAATTAGGATTATAAAATAATGAGTAGGTAACAATAAAAACTCGTACATAAATATAATGTAATTTAACAATGTATTCCTTGTCGTAAATTCAAAAATTCCTTACTCCTATTTATTGTAGCCATAGCTACCAAGAGCTTTTATGTGCTTATAAACTCTAACACTAGGTTAACTCTTGCGAACTTGTTTATGTATTCTATTATTTCCGAAATGATATGGAGTGCAACCGCGGGACTCAGCTAGTTCTTTATTGTACATCGGACGAGCGCTGGTCCGGACGTCTGTCAGGCGCATACCGGGCCATTTTTATTCCGCTCCGTCGGATGATTGTTTCCTATTGTTGCGGAAATACGACATTTTCATATTTCTCATGCAAAATGCGAGTTCGATTTGTATCTTATTTGTATGCTACCACTTTTTCTCGTTCAAGTTTTTTGCATGCAAAAAGCAAGAACTACTTATTTCGACGACATTGTCATGGAATTAGTGTCTATTTTCCAAATTGTACCCGCCTTACCACAAAAGTTTAAATACTGCTTGACCGTGCAATTTGTACTATTTTTTTTTTTTTTTTTTATTTCGAATAGGTTTGCGTTTGACTACACACTGCCTGATGTTAAGCAGATATGCGGTCTAGGGTGTAGCACGCTTACCTAGAATATACCTATTTACTCGGGATTTGAAGACACTCACGTTGTACTTTAACGGGAAGGCAAACTATATTACTATTGTCCAAAGCGAGCGTAAAACTTTTGTGGTAAGACGGTAAGAGTCCAGGTGTTTTATCCGTTTAGCCATATCAAAGCCTTCAGGTGGTTTAAACATCTTAAACACCAGGGATAGCAACCCGGTTACGTTGATACACGTTGCTTTGCTACTAATAAGTATTATAAGAAATCCATAGGATTAGCTTATAAATGATTGTCCAACAATGTAGGGCGTCCTACAGCCTGCTGCTACGATGATGATAAAAGAGAGAGAGATAGTGTCACCCGAACGCAGAGTTAAATTGTAGGTCCCGGTAGTTTCAACCGTTTAACCATGTCAAAGGCCTTCAGGCGGCTTACTTACTCTGACACCAGGGCTAGCCATCCGGCGGATATTTGACTTATTTATTCAACGTAGAGTTAGAGTAATTATGTAAGTTCATAAAGTCTGGGTGTCTAACCCAGTACCTATAGTTGGACTTTTAATTCACTTCAAAGCCTTTGACATATCTAAATGGTCAAAGCAAACAGGGAACTCGAGTTGCAGCATAAAAGGAAGACCTAAATTACAAAGAGTGAAATTGCTCATAATAGAAGAATAGGAATAAAATAAGCTTTACGAGCTATAGAAGTAATAAACAATACGCAATAACGCAAAACGCTCTTCGCAAAATAAAACTGTCATCGTACATTTTCTCTTTGAAATACGAAAGTATTGTGTTACTAAACGAGTGAGGGAGCCTGTTTATGCGTTTAGTCTTAAAACGTTTACCAGAAATTGTATCGTTCTAAAATTGCAAAATAGGCTTTATATTTGAGGTGGTAGAGTTTAAAGAGATGGTAAGTGATATGTTTGTGTTATGAGTGTTTTTATTAGGTTTTTCCTTTGTAGGGTAGGTCGGGGGTGTGTTGCCATGGTAACGGCACGACTGTCACTGATGGATGTGACAATAGTTTTGCTTTCGCTAACTGCTTGTTATTTGCTTGACTGCTAAAGACTATAGGCAAAGTATTTTTCAGTGAGTTCTTTTTAATTGAATGTTTGTATTTTAAAACTTAGACCAGCTGATCTGGCGAACTTTGTATCACGTAATATCTTTATAAATTATAGTCTATGTATTATTCTGATGTTACATTAATAAACATTACTATTACAAAGTGTCATCTCAATCCGTTGAGTAGCTTTTGTGTCAAAGAGGAACAAACATCCATACATACAAACTTTTGCGTTTATAATATTAATAGAATTGTTCGATAAATTTTATTGTTCTATAGAAATTATTTAAAATTTTACATTGCATTAATTTTAATAATATTGTTTTGATTTTGATTTGGATTTATTAGTTAAATGACAAGCACTATCTACGCACAAGATAAAAAATATCTACAAGCGCTATGGAAAAAAAAACCATGAGGATTTTCGATTGTACTGGCTATTTTCCAGAGTTCCTAAAATACCTGTGTCTTCAAAAGTTGGTCTCTTTTTTATTATTTCAAATAGGTTTACGTTTGACTACACACTGCCTGACGTTAAGCAGAAATGCGGTCAAGGATGTAGCAAGCTTACATAGAAGATTTGAAGACACCTACATTGTACTTTAGCGGAAAGACAGACTCAGGTAAAGCGTTCCACATTCTGGCAGTTCGTATGAGGAATGTGGACTCAAAACGCTTGGTTCTAACGCGTGGGATTTGGCGTCTATCTAGCCGTACGATAGAAGAAAGAGGCAGGTGGGACCAGATTGTGCAACTCCTGGGCGCACACACCGAAGTGTATCCGATAGTAGGCTGACAGACACGCCACCCTACGTCGATGCTCGAGACTTTGCAGCTTCGACTCAGTCAAGGTGTCGTTGCCTATCAGCCTCCTGGCTCGCCTTTCAATGGACTCCAAATCCTCCAACTGGTATTTGGCAGAGCCATCCCAAAGATGAGAGTCCTATTCCATGCAAGACCTGACTTGGGCTTTATAAAGACTAAGCAGTTGCTCAGGAGGGTGATTCTGTATGAAAAACAAGCACGTAACGCGCTCTCACATGCTCTTTGTTTTTAAAAAATTAGTATGAAAATTACTTATAGCATAACTTAAACTTGGTTTATAATTTATTTTAACGTAATTTTACAATTATCAAACAGTTCTCCAAATGAAATTCAAAGAAATAAAAAAATTACTTACCGCGTTACGTTACGTTTTGTCCTTAGAGAATCAGGCCCCTGGTGTGAAATACCGTCTCACCTTACAGAGAACACCAAGTTTTTTTTTTGCTAATTGGGCTTTTGACTCTATATAAGAGCCAAAGTTGAGAGTCGATGATAGCGTAACGCCTAATAGTTCCAGACTGTTAGTTACCGGAACGTAACTAACAGTCGTTGGTCGTCCTATAGGTTCTATTATCGGCCGGGAATGTTAGAAAGTATTGGTGAGCACTTTGTGGCATTTTGACCCAAAGAAATTGCTAAAATAACTAGAAGTACATGTAAAACGTTGTTAACAAAAAAATGCTAAACAAGTTGGAAAATTTATTCAGAAACCCCAATTTCAAGTCTTATTCACACTATCGTTTCAACAAAGCTTAAAATTCCGTTCTATTCTGTTCTGAAGCCATGTTGGCATCAATTTTAACACCATGTAGCGGATGTGTCACATTTAGCTCATCGATATAAAAGTCAATAGAGATAGTCGGAATTCATCAACATTCTATGAGCATGCCGCGGGCGACGTGCGTATTTTAATGTAGCTGGTACAGACGAGCGGTTTTAATAGAATAAAAAAAACCGGACAAGTGCGAGTCAGGCTCGCAAACCGAGGGTTTCGTACAAATCCAGAAAATTTCACAAAATTGGGAAGTAAGTTGTTAAAATGTCTATACGTACTATAACATAGACAAAACAGTTTTTTTTACTTTTCTCGTCATTCATAAAAATTTACACATTGTTAAAATAACTAAAAACCTGTTTTAGCATGTGCTAATGACGCTCTTTTAATGATACCTTACATGATACGATTTACTCACTTTGAATTTTCAACCCATATTTTGTGAATCTAGACCCTATTTGTTTTTGTGATTTAAATAAAAATGTACAGTTATTAGATTTATTCCTATATGTGTACTCTGAGACAATGCATTTCGCCAAATTTTATAGTTCTATGCCAACGGGAAGTATCCTGTAGGTTTTGATTTTTGTGAGTGTCGAAATATGCGGTTTTTACGACATAAATGGCTCTAACTTTTTTAAACGATAACTGAAAAGTGTTTCGTTTAAACAACCGCAAGAAACCATAGATATACGTATACAGTTTAAATTTCAACTCGATATCTTTACGCGTTCCCGAGATAAAGAGTCTTAACATACACACAGACGGACAACAAAGTGATCCTATAAGGGTTCCGTTTTTTCCGTTTGAGGTACGGAACCCTAAAAACCGAATGGAACTTGGTGTGGTCAGCGTAGCGTAAGACGGCTACCCATTAGGTGGACAGACGAGGCAATTGCGATCACAGGATTATGCTGTGGATGCAAAATTGAACTTGAACGAATTGAAAACCTCCTCTTTTTTGGGATTCAGCTGAAAGAAATCCATGTGGGGCTTGCATGCTATGTATCACTGCAGAATGCAATCAGGTATTCAAAATAATAATCAAGCACAGTTCCATACGTAGAAACATTTGTTGAATACAATGACCTTTTAATATGCATGAATAACTAACTCTTTTTGAAATTCTAAAAAAGCTGATATTCGCTGAGGATTGCATGCTATGCTCTCCAATTTTCACGAGCATATTAGATTTGTAATATTCGCTCTATATTAGCTCTTATGGCGATTTAATTATACTTTCAGCAATTGCAATGAATTAGTAACAGAACTTATTTACATTAGAGTAACTTTAGCTTTATTGGCCTGATTAGTAAGCTTAAAGTAGCCCAACGAGCTATGGAGACGGCTATGCTCGGAGTCTCTCTGCGGGATCGAATCAGGAATGAGGAGATCCGTAGAAGAACCAATGTTACCGACATAGCCCAACGGATTAGCAAGTTGAAATGGCAATGGGCAGGGCACATAGCACGGAGGACTGATGACCGGTGGATTCGAAAAGTTCTTGAGTGGAGACCACGTACCGGCAAGCGCAGCGTAGGACGTCCACCCACAAGGTGGACGGATGACCTCATTAAGAACTCAGGTTCGCGCTGGATGCAGCCGCTTCCAACCGGTCTTATTGTAGATCCATAGGGGAGGCCTATGTACAGCAGTGGACGTCCTTTGGCTGATGGATGTAACTTTAGCTTTCGTTATATCTTCGCGATTAAAATGCTGCGTTCCCCACGCCAGTGTGGCCAGTGCAGCACGTGTGACATGTAGCCATCACTTACTGACATTATCCGTGTATCTGTGAATACCTCGTCTGGCGAGTTTCCTATCGTTTGTTACGCTTGATCGATGTGATGTATCGCCACGCGAAAATGACTCAGAATTTGATAATTTTAAAACAATTTCAAGCTTTTTATCTGCATTTTTAAGCTTTTTGAACAAGACTTACACTCATTAGATAATTATTTTTTCAAAAAATAGCATGATCGACTTCACCCGTGTACAGAATCATTATATAGTATTAAACAAAGTCGCTTTCCGCTGTCTGTCCCCATGTATGCTTATATCTTTAAAACTACGCAACGGATTTTGATGCAGTTTGTTTTAATAGATAGAGTAATTCAAGAGAAATGTTTAGTATAATACACCTGTGCGAAGCCGGGGCGCATCGCTAGAACGCAAATATGATGCACGGATCGATGTAACAATGTGAAAAACATTATTGTTGGTTTATTAAAAATGGCTGAGCCAATTTCGGTAAAATTTAAATGGAACCAATTTCGAATCTATATTCTTTCCAATAAAAAAAGAATTATTGAAATCGGACCACTATGAAAAAGTTATGCGTGGTTATACATAAAAAATATATATATACGCGTCGAATTCTATAACTCCTCCGGTGGTTCGTCGGTCAAAAAGAAAACGAAACTCAAGAAACACAGAAACAACAAAATAGCTTAATTTACTTAGGAGTAGGCTCAAATTACCCTAACCAATATACAGGGTTATTTCTAATCAATGAGCATCATCAAAACTCAAAAAAAAAATCTGCTGTTCCATACATTTTGTCGCGGATGAACGATATTTTTCTATGGATTAACTTTTTTTTCGAGTTTTGGCAAATGTCGCAGTTGTTAGTTTTGATGAACAGAATAAAACAGTCCCTAAAATACTAATTGATTAGGAATAACGAATAACCCTGTATACTCGAAGTCTCGTTACGAGATCGAATCTGAAATGAAACGATTTGTAGACAAATTAAAGTTAAGCCCACCTAATTAGCAAGTTGACATGGTAGTGGGCAGAGCACAGGAATATCTACATATACAACAGATATAGGCGAATTCAGATTACGCAACGCCAAGCGCAGCGTAGGACGTCCACCGACATGTTAGAATAAGGCATCGTTAAATGGTAAAAATAACTGGGACCTACAATTTAACGTGTGCTCCGAGCCACAGTAGCGCTCACTGTGAAATACCATCCGGGATCATCCATCCGAAGACAGACCGGGCCGAACGTTGCATACTTCAGAGATCACTGACAACGTGGTCAAAACACGCTATGAACACGACAAATAATTTATTATAAGTATTCGTAGTGATTTTATCGGAGGTTTCCATTTGAAGCCAATTCATATTTTTGCTACTCTATGTCAACAATTCTCCAACAAAATGGCTTAATCACCCCTATAATCTTTCATTTCCAACTCACACATTTCAAATTGCTTTCAAAGCCTTTTACAATCATAAATCACGCGCCAACATCACTAATAGAAAAGTTGGAAGCTTTTGAACGCACCTGACGCCATTTTGAAATTAAATCGCTACTCACACCGGTGATGAGAGTTGGCTGGGGTGTTCGAATTTCAAATGTGTTCTGTTTTTCAATTCATTTTTGGTGTTATGAATTGGCAAAGACAATTTATTTCAAACACTATGACATAGTTCGTTTGTACAACGAGCAATAGGCTGCATTATGTATGTGGTTGGTGCTCCTTTGTCTACCACGATCCCATATGCTAGCAATTGCTAGCATTGCTAGCTTATCAATATGCTAGCTGGTAATGTCGATAATTTAGAAAGTAGATTCTTTTCAACTATACCTAATTTAAGTTATGTTGTTTCTAGGACAAAGTCTACGAAAATAGCATGATAAAGTTTCGCGAGCTTTACATAATCATTAACGTTAATTTTTTTTTATAGCAAATAGCAACACATGATCCAAGTTGGTACTGCACCAAAAGAGTCGGAAAATGTAACAGGACAAATGAAATTAATATTTCCACTAGATGACACCATTAGATATGTGCAATGAAATAATTATTTCTCCACGTTCTGAAGCTGTAAATAACCGAATGGAAATCCATTTAGTTCAGGAAGCAAGCCGTGGGCTCCCGCGCGGTGTTTTAATTTCCGCTCCGGGATAGGAACCGAGGTCATCCCATACAAACCCCTATTGTCGGTGTTGGGTGTTTTAACGTTAGTTAATTAGGTATAACAAACTAGCTTAAAACCCTCGGCTTCGCCCGGATTGTCTTAGTACTTGCTTAAAATGGAAATAGCCCGGGGTTTGGCCCACGTTGTTTTAGTTCTTGCTTAAAATGAAAATAACTCGCGGTTTGGCCCACGTTGTTTTAGTTCTTGCTTAAAAAGAAAATAGCTCGCGGTTTGGCCCACGTTGTTTTAGTACTTGTTTAAAATTAAAATAACTCGCAGTTTGGCCCACGTTGTCTTAGTACTTGCTTAAAATGAAAAATAGTCCGCGGTTTCACCCATTTTGTCTTGGTACTTGATTAAAAATCGTGAAAATACATTTAATTCACGAAGCAAGCCGTATGGGCTTCCACGCGTGTTTTAATTTCCGCTCCGGGATAGGAACCGAGGTCATTTCATACAAACCCCTATTGTCGGTGTTAGGTGTTTTACTTTAGTTAATTTTAACAAAATGTAAAGTGGTCAAAGGTCTGGATTATGCAATTTAAAAATTACGCTCATGTTATATTTATAACATTATTTTCACATTATTTTCTGAAGTTTGTGTAGGTGTTGGAGGATGTGTGTGTGCGTTTTTAAGCTTTCGTACCAAAAGGGTAAAACCGGGACCCTTTACTAAAACTCCGTTGTTTGTCCGGGTGTCTGTCTGTATCACCAGGCTGTGAGTATCTTATGAACCGTGATAGCTAGACAGTTAAAAATTTAACAGGTGATGTATTTTTGTTAGCGCTATAATACAGACAGACAGACAGACAGACAAAACTCTTTATTTACAACCACAATATTATAAATAAACACTATTTACACATATACGACAAAAATATGATTATAACGTGGCGGCCTTATAACCCATGGCGATTTCTTCCAGGCATCCTTGCACGAATATGAACTGACAAGAACTAGAAATAGTGGCCTTAAATAGATATTGACAAAGAAGACACCTATAAATAATAAACTAAATTGATTTAATAGCAAGTACTAAAAACAGAACAAAACAAATATTTATTTATTTGGGGCTCCCATACGTTACAGAGCGTTCCGTGTGCGAGTCGCATTTGGCTGTTTTTTTATCATTAATTTATTATTATTTAGAATTTCTTACGTTTTACTAAAGGCTCTATATTATACACATATAAACAAATGTTGCACCAACCTGGTAGCTCTAACAACAAAATTATCCAGCCTAACGTTGTCTGGAAGAATTCGCTTTAAGCGATAATATCTTCATTTTACATGTCTAAATTGTTACTTAAATTATTTTTATATCTAGTTAGAGATGGAGTCATTATCATAAAACTCACGCCAGAATCAATAGCTATTTAAATAATCTAAGTTCATTAACCGTTTCAAATTATCAATTCATTTACATAAACAAATCTAGTTCTGTGTCAGAGTTTATTGACTTTATTTTATTACAAAAATAAATAAACTTATTTATACAATTTTAGAAGTTTGAGAGCACATTGACTCAAGCTTTAAATTGGTTTTACATTTCTCGTGTTCGGTAAGTAGGTTCTTATTACCTTCAAATGGGATTTTCGGTGACTAATTAACGCTCAAGGGTAATAATGTAGCTAGAAAAGCCCTAGGGTGCTAAGTAATCTACTATTACATCTCTCATGTTCGGTGAGTAGGTTCTTATCACCTCCAAATAGGGCTTGTAGGAGACTATTTAGCGCTCCAGGGTAATAATGTAGCTAGAAAAGCCCTGGGGTGCTAAGTAATCTACTATTACATCTCTCATGTTCGGTAAATAGGTTCTTATTACCTCCAAATGGGGCTTGGAGGTGACTAATTAGCGCTCTAGGGTAATAATGTCGCTAGAAAAGCCATAGGGCGGAAAGTAACTAAAAAACACTTCTTTCTTTCAAATAATCATCAATTTTAAATATCGAACAGCGAAGCTCAATTTCAATAAAATATTTTATTTTTGTAATGCCGGTTTTTTTTTACTTACCTCTCAATCGAGATGTAAAGCAGAATAGTTAGCTCGGGTGTAAGCACCAATTGCACCCTCGAACTATACTAAATATCTCGGGCTGCAATTGATGCCTTACAGCACAACATTATTGGCTACTTATTAATATCTACTATTTTAATTTCCGACGAAATAAGTGCAACGTGTATTAATAATTTGTATAGCAGTATAGCATAATTTTGTCATAGATCTCAAACGAGTAGATCAATTTCGATAGACATTGTATTGTATTTTAAAAAATCTGGTCTTAATTTGCTGCGCTCAGCGAGACTTAACACAAATCTATGTTTCAAGCGTTTCAAGCTATAATATCTTAATTTTAAAGATGACTATAATTTTAGAAAATTTCAATATATTATATCTTGATATATAAATGTATTTAATATTAAAAATATTAGACACATTTTTCTTTTGCAAATATTAGCAAAAATATATGAAAATATGGCCATTTAGAGCTCTGCGTACCGTCACTTCCAGCTATATTACAAAAAAAAACTCCCAAACTTTGACGAGCTCTATCTTTGTCAAATATTTTTGATAAGCTTAAGCACTAGGTAATTATAAAAATATTTATTTTCATCGTGCTCATTAAATATTAATATAAGAGTTTCAAAAATTTAACTATTACTAGTTTCTATAAGTTGGTGTAATGTAAGCACTTCAAAAATTTGACGCTTGCGTAGGAGGCGGGCTGGCTCAGTTGGTTAGAGCGTCGGGCAGGTTCAAATCCTGCGTTCGCTTTAGGTTTTTGAAATGCTTATCACAAAGATAACTCTACCAGTTTCTAGTTTCTACATGACAAGTTATTGTAGTTTTTGCCAGTCAACATTATTCGAGCAGGTTTGATCTTTCCACAGCCAGTAGTCAAACTGGCCTAAATTTTTGCAGCTCCCGATTTTGTTCCTGTAACCGAAATAATAACAATAAGATACCAAAGAATCACTAATTTTTACTGTTTCGTACCTACAGGGTAAAAACTAAAACTCCGCTGTCCGTCCGTCTGTCTGTATGTTTGTCTGTCACCAGGCTGTATCTCATGAACCGCATTGAGGAAGGAATCAGAAGGAGATGGTGTAATGACATTTAGATACTTGACATGTAATAGTTTAAAAACCGAAATAATAATCATATAGGCGTCTCTTTCAAATGTACGTAATAAGAATAGACCAACATTATACAGCACAGTTTCGCTATAGTGTCTATATTTTTAGTGACGTGTCGCGCGTGCCTGGTCCGCCATATTGAGTCGAAAAACAATAGCGATGTTCTTATTATATCAAAAAAAACTATCGATATTTTGGTTAGTTTTTATTTGTGTTATTGATTAGCTGAAATTTAGAATTTTTATTTCATTTCACTTTTCATGTCAAATTTGACAACTGTCATTCCAGAATTAATACAAGTAAAATGGCATGACAGGTGTGAAAGTAACAGCTGTCAAACTAAGAAGTATTATTATCTCCGTAACTATCGAAGCTAGACCATTACTGTCTTAATAGCAGTAATAACACTCAATGAGATCTATTAGATTGTTCTAATGACTGCTGTCAAAGCTTAAAAGTGAATTATCTCCGTAACTATCGAAGTTAGACTACTGCTGACTTCACAAAAGTGACTGAGCGCAATTAGATCTATATTTTAAATGACACCTGTCAAACTTAAAAGTGGATTATCTCCGTAACCATCGAAGTTCGACTATTGCTGTCTTCACAAAAGTGATAGAGCTCAACGAGACCTACATTTCGGATGACAGCTGTCAAACTTAAAAGTGGAATATCTCCATAACTATTAAAGCTAGACTATTGCTGTCTTGATACAAGTGATAGAGCTCAACGAGACCTACATTACGGATGACAGCTGTCAAACTTAAAAGTGGAATATCTCCGTAATTAATAAAGCTAGACTATTGCTGACGTGACACGAGTGATAGAACTCAACGAGACCTACATTTCAGATGACAGCTTTAAAGTGAAAAATCTGTGTAACTATTGACCCTAGACCATTGCTGTGTTTTCAAAAGTGATAGAGCTTAAAAAGATCTACATTTGATGTGACAGCTCAAACTTAAAAGTTGATTATTTCCGTAATATTGATAGCTGTCATCTGAAAAATATCATATCTCTCTTTGAGCTTTATCACTTTTGTGAAGACAGCAATGGTCTAGCATCGACAGTGACGGAGATAATCCACTTTTAAGTTTGACAGCTGTCATCCGAAATGTAGATCTCATATCAGTTTAGTGAAGAAAGCAATGGTCTATAATAGATAGTTATGGAGATATTCCACATTTAAGCTTGACAGCTGTCATCCGATATGTAGTTCTTATTAAGTCCTATCACTTTAATTCTAAGTCATACCTCAGTAAAGCAGTGGAGACTTTTCTAGAGGTGTCTATGGAGTTTTGGTAACAACACGGAACGACATGTACTGTCACATTATATCACTTGCCCACACTCATGCACGTAATTCAGCTCATAATCAATGAAATACCACAATTTTTCACTAATTATCACTGATAAAAACACAACTTTAACAAAATAATACAATGAGGCGACATGTCTTTTCCGCGTTCCCGCCAAAAAACTCGTCCTACCATTCTAGTGTGGATTCTTGAATATGACAGCTGCAACCTTGACATCTGTAATTTTTAGGGTTCTGTACCTCAAAAGGAAAAAACGGAACCCTTTCTGGAAACGGATAACTGTCAAGACTCCTTATCTAGAGAACGCGTAAAGATATCGAGTTGAAATTTAAACTGTATACGTATATTAATGAACTCTTGCTGTTGTGTAAAAGAAAAACTTCTCAGTTGTCGTTTAAAAAAGTTAGAGTCGTTTATATCGTAAAAAACAGCATATTTCGACACTCACAAAAATCAAAACCTACCGGGTACTTCCCGTTGACATAGAACTATGAAATTTGGCGAAAAGCATTGTCTCAGAATACACATATAGGATTAAATCTGAAAACTGCACATTTTTATTTACATCACTAAAAATAGGGCCTCAAAATTCACAAAATATGGGCTTAAAATTAAAAGTGAGTAAATCGTATCATAAAAGGTGTCATATAAAAGAACTTCATTAGCACATGCTAAAACAGGTTTTTAATTACTTTAACAATATGTTTGTACGGAACCCTCGATGTGCGAGTCTGACTCGCACTTGTCCGGTTTTTTAAATAAAAGTTTGCCATTATGTTTGATTCGGCTAAAATTAATTTGTGTCGATAGTTTTATCGATAAGTACGGGGAAATCGATAAGTGTAGTGTGGTAGTAACAACACTAATCCGCCGTATTATGTGCGGTGGGTATCCAGGTTTTTCTCGTCGTTAGGGCAACTCCATTCTGATTCCTTCCTCAATGCATGAACCGTGATAGCTAGACAGTTGAAATTGTCAAAGATGCTATATTTCTGTTGCCGCTATAACGGCAAATACTAACAACAAAATAAAAAAAACATTTAAGGGGGGCTCCCATACAACAAACGTGATTTTTTTGACGTTTTTCGCTCTCTTTTAATAACGATAACAGGTAGAAGCTTGAAATAGTCACAGAATATTTAATTGTATCCTTACCTCAATAATTATTTATTAAATTAAAATAGAATAAATAGTTAAGTGGGGCTCCTATACAGTATGGAACCCTATGTGCTGCGAATTCGACTCGCACTTGGCCGTTTATTAGAACAAGGCTTTAGACAAATGGGAATACAGAACCTTTTGATATGACATAAGTATCAATGATCATTGGATTCTTGCGAAAATCTTTTTTAAGAACGAATCTCAAAGATGCAATGATAAAGGATGACACTGTCTCCTCGGCGTTGCAGGTTGCCTTTCGTCCATAAGAAATCCATTGCTGGTCATAGGCATCTTCTAAAGATCTCCAATAAGACCGGTTGCATCCAGCGCAATTTTGTGGTTTTGATGAGGTCATCTGTCTAATTTATTGGCGGAGACCCTATTTCCAATCGATAACTTTGGCAAAAACAAAGTGCCTATTGAGATGTGCTTATATTATTTCTCATTTTAAAAATATTTTTCACTGACCCTGGTCCTGGTCTCAAGAATGGCTCAGGCTGGATCTCAGTAACACCGTCTCCGACTGTGCACACGAGTCTGGCCATCGTCATCTTTCTGATTTCCAATAATTGGGCTGCAAGAAATTGATTACAGATTAGGCAAGATAGAAACTAGTCCTGGACTGTATATCCTGGACATCCCGAGTAAATATATATCTTCTAAGTAAACGTGTTACACCCTGGACCGCATATCTGCTTTACATCAGGCAGTGTGTAGTCAAACGTTCATTTACGAAATATAAAAACCTAACCGTCAGTAGGCTACCCTGCCTTTATTTCGGCACTGAACCATAGTAGATAGTTTGTAGTTAGTACGTTGATATAATAGTGGTTGACATGCGATGGTAAATGTAACCTCAGAAAACTACAAAAGATATGGCGTCATGACATCCAAATCGGAAACTCCTTTATAAGGCACGGGACAGAAAATATTGTGACCATCGACCTGATATTTTTTCTTTGTGACCCAACACAGTTTCAAATTATGACGGTAATTATGACCGTTACTTACAGAGTTTCAATGGAGTGATACTTACGGAAGGTAAAAGCATTGGGTCTGTTAGGACGCTCGTACCAATGCCTGTCCGTGACCACATTTCTAAGCATTTGGTCAACCACCAGACAGTACAGGGTAGAAGGCGCGTGACCTCCGTGAATAGGCCTCTCCACCCATATACCAGCCATTAGGTCGATGTCTTCTACGTGCTCGTAGTGCTCTTTCAGGATTTCTATTCTCTGTAGAAATTAATTAGTTTTATAAAATAAAAGTAGTTGTGTAAATCAATACATAAATTATGTTTGAAAGAGTTACTCGTATCTTTGTGATAAGCATTTCAAAAATCTGAAGCGAACGCAGGATTTTAGAACCTGCCCCTTCGGATCACTAGCCCGACGCTCTAACCAACTGAGCCAGCCCGCCACCTACGCAAGCGTCAAATTTTTGAAGTGATTATATTACCACCAACTTATAGCTTTGGCGGCGCCACCTGTGATACCCGTATTAGACAGGTTATCACTCAACTAGAAGTTATTAGAACTTGTAAAGATTGACGAGAGATGGCGCATTGCTAAATCAATGTTATGATTTTATTATTTATGTCGGGCTAGTGATCCGAAAGGGCAGGTTCAAATCCTGCGTTCGCTTCAGATTTTTGAAATGCTTATCACAAAGATAACTCTTTGAGATAAAATCTAGTGTGGAAAGCACTTACAACATACTGAACACTAAATAAAAATAAAACTATTTTTATATCAAAGTCAATTAAGTGACCCTTTTAGACTCTTTTCCATAGATATAGTTGTAGATATACACTACATCCATGATCCTTCCTTAATAAGAGTATGATCTCACGTCAAGTGACATCACAGCGAATACATAGCCGACAAAAAGTAGTACTCATTTATGATTCACAATTAATTTATTTCTTACCTCAGGATCTATAACATCAGCAAGGTCATCGAAGTTTTTAATTGTAGTGCCGAAGCAAAATTCTCTGTATTTGATGTACGGTTGGAAGCCAAAATAGCGGGCTTTTGCCACGTCATTGGTACTCAAATCCGAAGCTTTTTGGTGAGGTCCCAATCCAGTTTCTGCCACCTATTGAAAAAGTTTCTCATAATTAAACTTGTTTTAGATCAGATGTTCTTTAAATCTAGCCCCTGATAGTTGAACAGACGTACCTATCTAAAAAAAATCACGATATGTACCTATATATGTGTATCTACTGGCAGATTTGCCATTTTTCCTCAGTCTGGTAATACAAATGTAATTCAAATACGAATAAAAAAATAGATGCGTCTATTTAACTTTCGGGGCAAGAAAAAATCTCGAAAGTTTCCATATTTCTGAGACGCCATTGAGTAGTTGAAGTGTCACAATGTGTCAAGTTTGTCGTTGATTACATAGCAGTTTCTATACGTTTTAGACACCATCTTGCTGTGAAGACCACGGAATAGCAAGCGTAGCGTAGGTTGTCCACTGACAAGGTGACTTTATTGAAAATTAAAAATTTATGGGAAGGCCTATGTCCAGCAGTAGACATTTCTCGACTGATAGATGGATGGATAGACTGTATTCATCATGTCTTGAAATTAATCTTTAAGGAGCTTCTACTGTACTGTACCAGCCTTTTTTATAGTCCACTGCAAGACGTAGGCCTATCCAAAAAGGGTGATTGGGCCATATCCACCATGCTGGCCCAGTACGAGTTGGTGGATAATTAATTGCGCTTCTACTATCCTTCATTATCCTAAGTCATAAGAGAATATTGATATCTTACATCAGGGTCGATAATATAGTCAGCCGCACCAGATCCTTGCCGGAAGCTGCCCTGAGTCAGCCCGACGATGTTGTCGTCCACGTCGAAGAAACCCGTCCTTAGTGTCAAATTGACGACGGGAACCTCTTTCAGATAATGTCCTTTTTGGTCGTATAACCTGGAAGAAAGATTTTAATATGACTTCTCTTGTTGTTCTAAATAGGTTTTACATCTTTGCGATATTTAGGGTGCTTTTCCACCAGATATGTGCTATGCTACGATGCTATGGATGCGTTTGATATCCACCAATCACATTCATTAGTGCACATAGCTTAGCGCTGGTGGAAAGAATTCAACTAAGATATTATATTTTTATATGGAAGGATGCGTGCTATGGATGCGCGCTATGGATGCGTCCTATAGATGCCTGCTATGGGCCATCGCGAGCCCCGCTGTTTCCCTAATATCGATACATAGCATAGCTCGAGATGCGTATCTTTCTCGCACAGCTACTTTGCGGCGGCGTATCTTCGTAGCGCATCTTCCTCGCACAGCTACGAGTACCTAGCGTAGTATTGGTGAAAACAGTCACATATTTTCATAGCGTAGATTTCACATCTTCGCAGCATAGCACCCTAAGGGACAAAGGCAACGAGATTAAAACCTCGTACAGCGTAGTTTCAATTAATGGTTTTCTCGGAGGTGTTCCACGGTAAAAGTTATTCATATCGATAAGTATTATTCAACTGTTGCAGGTTTTCTTAATTACAGTTTGTATAGTTTTCTGTAATAAGGCGTAAAGATGGACCAAGTCTCTTTCAGCCAGGCTGTTTAGAAATTTGGAGGTCTATGTCCGACGAATATTAGTTTGTAGGTACCGTAGTATGAACTTGTCTCAAGCCACTTTGGTGAACTAGATAAACGTAAATAGATTTAATAAAATACTATCTCTGACATCATGAAAAATGAATTATCAGACGAGCAAGTTTCTTGTTTAAAAATGTTAAAAAGCTTACTTCCATCTTCCTTCTTGCATGGTGTGAAGCCAGCGCATCACATAAGGATACTCGAGTGAGACTTGAGGGATGAGCTCCGGGTTGTAGATGTCGCGGAACCCAAGAGAGGCAGTGAGCACTCCGGACGTTTGCAGGTTGTCGAGACCTGAAACAGGATGGTACTGTCAATATCAACACAATAGACATACCTACTTGTTATCAGTGCCGTAAATAGGGTGGTGCCACCGGTACTCAGGCACAGGGCGTAGACCCTGGGCCAGACTGAATGGCCAGACCAGGCAGATCTATTATTTTTTCGGTTAGCTTCTGATAAGTTTCCGCTGCACCCCTAGTGCTCGATCCCAATGCCTGTATGTCAACAACCTGCATGCCAGTATCATCACTAACGTATTTTAAATTAGACAATCGTCTGCTTATTTACCCACATCAGTTAGTTCTAGATTCTTAATAAATAGATTTCTCTTCCAAAAAAAATTGGTCCACCAACACCAAGATCCTTGTGCTTTATTTTATCACCCTGAATGAATTAAAGAAGGCCTATACGTAAACACTGCTCTGGCTAGGATGACGCTACCTATAATATCTAAAAACAACAAGGACGCAGTTATAGAAGCTCGCACAGGGTGCAGAAAAGGCTATTTACGGCACTGCTTATTATCACTGATAATATTGGGAGTGGTAGGGATATTTTGCGAAACCCACTCGGGGATGTACATCTTTGTTAGTTATTCAATCTCCACATTGTAGTGTGCAAGCATAGTAGTGTCCGAATTGCAAGTGCAACGTTATCAGAAAAAAACGAGAGTACAACCTTTGTATTTTAGAACAACGAGAGCAGTGATTCCGTGCGCAGATTTTTGAAGTGAGATAGAGTTTTAGAGCTGAATTCTGGGTGACGCGGATCTGTGCATGTGTGACATTTAATATCAGGAAAGTGTATTAAATTTCACAAAAAAGGTATTCGTCCTACTTCCATGCGCAACACGTCCACGTCAGAAGTGCTACTCATAAATTGCCCTGCCCATTGCCATTTCAACTTGCTAATCCGTTGGGCTATGTCGGTAACTTTGGTTTTTCTACGGATCTCCTCATTCCTGATTCGATCCCGCAGAGAGACTCCGAGCATAGCCCTCTCCTTAGCTCGTTGGGCTACTTGGAGCTTACTAATAAGGCCCATAGTGAGAGACCACGTTTCTGTGCCATAAGTCATCACTGGCAACACACACTGGTCGAAAACTTTCGACTTGAGAAGACGCAATATGTACATAAAATAACGTCCCAATAATTTATAATGATTTTCTTACCAAGTAGCAGCGGCATAACTTCGTAATAGTACATCTGCAGCGCGATGGCAATGTTGATGTCCTTGGCAGTTTGGAACAACTTCTCATCATTCCAACAAGGATTCACTTCAGCTAGTTGCGAGGCGATCTCGTTGTGCATCCTCCAGAACCAGATGGTCATCAGGTTGATGCCGGCCAGGGTGTTGGTTCCATCATCAGCTGGAACAAAGAAATGTGATTGCTTAGATAACGTAAGTATTGGCTGAGCCCAGTGGTGCTTAAGAAACATAGGTAGGCAGGTACATATCTCTACATATATAGATACTTATTTATATATGTAGATATATTCTATTATATAAAAGGCTTCCCTGAGTGACTGACTGACAGACAGCCTACAGCCCAAACCGCTTAAGATATAAACATGAAATTTGGAATATAGGTACATTGTACAACGTACTGGAGCACTAAAGAAGAAAATTTTGAAAAATCGATCTCTAACGGGGTAAAACGGGCCCTTTTCGTTTGTATGTAACTTTTTATCTCCTGTACCGAATGAAACTTTGTATGCATTCTTTACAGACAAAATAAAAAATAAGTTTGTTCCTGTTTTGCCAATTTTTTTTATCTAAGGGGTCAAATAAGGTCCCAAAGTTGGTGAAAAAAGCGTCAATTACATCCAACCAGCTGAACGGTTATGGTTTTTTTTTTTCCTGTTTCCCTCGCATATAGACAAGGTCTTTATTTAACAAAAGTATTTTGATCCTCCATACATGTTTTAGATATATTTATTTTAATAGATGTCCATCCTGAGTATTATGTCGGTTATGGTTGAAGTCTGGTATGAAGGAAGCACACAACATGTTTCATTACAGGAACTAATAATATCCAGAAAAATCTATACGGTTCCTTAGGGACAGCCAAAATTAATCAGTTTAGGCAACAGCCCATCCCGCTGAAGCCGCGGGTTTTAAGCTAGTACTCTCATAAAACTTTAGCACTGAAAAAACACAGGCTTTAAGATTAATTACGAAAAGCCTACAAATTGGCGGCATTTTTTTCGCGCTTCACGGATAGGGCGCAAAATTTGAAAAGACACAAAAAATTGCCTAATCGAATACAAGTAGGTTAGTTTTGTACACACCACACTCGCTGTCACAATAGTGCCTCAGACGCCTTTTTGTGAGAACAATGACTAGCAGTTGATTTAAAAAAAAATTGAGACTTATCATCACTTATTAATTAGGCAGGTCATCTAAAATTTATACAATAGGAAAAATATTTAATTAGATAATTATGCCCAGATGTTCACCAAGATAAACAAAATACTGTTCAGCAAAAAAGTATAATAAGATGAGAATTATAAACAACATAATACGCTTGACGTAAACTATGTAATAACTAATAAGATAATTATTTTAATTATTGAAGTGACGAACTTCCTGGTTTGTTCATGGAAAACGAATTTCGAGACGAAATACTCTTATTGAAAAGTTATTGCTGAAATATGTCGTAATTAATTTGATTTGCATTAATTTGTTGTCATTATGTAAATTACGTAAGTGGTTTCTTAAATACACCAAAAGTAAAATAATTGGTCGTCTGAAAAGTCGGTGTACGGACGATTAATATACGTGGTAACGTCATATTAAGATGAAAACATTAAATTTTTGAGTTAACAGCTTGAACAAGCTGAATGTGCCTCTGTATCGTTTGTTCCACTGGCTCGCTCGCACGCTCAGCGCTGGCAGAACGTGACATTTTTTCGTGCGTGCAGCCGGCGTTCATCGAGTTATTAGACGTTATCACGACAAAAATATCAACTTACGTGTATCATGACATCTGGTTTCCTGGGGCTTCACGTTCAAGAAACAGAAGTTGAAAGGTCCTTTCACGCTGGGAGGCCAAATTTTTCCGTTACTGATTTCATATTTCATAAGACCGCCTTCAAATTTTCTGAGCTTCTGTTTTGCAAGTTTTTCAGAGATCCCATAGACTACAGAAAGATCCATAAGAGGTGTAGATGAAGTTATCTGAAAGTAAATTACGTTAGTTCAGAAAAAAAATGTAGGATCTTATTGTGTAACTTTAGTCCACTGATCAAAATAGACCTGGCGATGATACGGTCCGGTTAGGCCTACTCCATAGTTTTTGTTATGCAATAATTCCGCCATTCTTTATGGTTTTTTCGTCAGGTTGTTGACAAGGTACGTACACATGTACAGTGTACGTCACGTCATTTACAGCCTTTTTTAGGGTTCCGTACCTCAAGCGGAAAAAACGGAACCCTTATAGGATCACTTTGTTGTCCGTCTGTCCGTCTGTCCGTCTGTCCGTCTGTCCCTCTGTCCCTCTGTCCGTCTGTCCGTCTGTCCGTCTGTGTGTATGTCAAGACTCTTTATCTCGGGAACGCGTAAAGATACCGATTTGAAATTTAAACTATATACGTAAACCTATGAATTCTTGCAGTTGTGTAAAAGAAAAGCTTCTCAGTTACCGTATAAAAAAGTTAGAGCCGTTTATGTCGTAAAATACCGCATATTTTGCACTCACAAAAATCAAAACCTACAGGG
The DNA here is from genome assembly GCA_949316475.1 of Hypomecis punctinalis. Classification (NCBI taxonomy): domain Eukaryota; kingdom Metazoa; phylum Arthropoda; class Insecta; order Lepidoptera; family Geometridae; genus Hypomecis; species Hypomecis punctinalis. Next base: position 24,060,943 of record OX438800.1, on the reverse strand, counting down.
TACTTCCCGTTGACATAGAACTATGAAATTTGGCGAGAAGCATTGTCTCAGCGTAGACATATAGGAATAAATCTGAAAACTGTACATTTTTATTTACATCACAAAATATATGGCCTCAAAATTCACAAAAAATGGTTCAAAATTCCGTCTAAACTGAAAATAAGTTCAAATATAAATTTATATGTAAGTGTATAATTGTAAAAATATAAAACATCAAACTTAATAGCAATCAAATCAAATAAGTTATAAAATCAATTCTTAAAGCAGTTCAAAACTCAGTATTTACTCATATCAAAACTAGATGGCGTTGGCGTCAAGTTAGCCCGCGGAATTAACTTTGTCCGTCGATGTACGAGCTATCTATGCGTTCGAAAAATGTTGTTTTAGTGCAAACATTAAAATGCATTTCCTGACTTGATCAAATTCAAAGTGAGTGACGTATCATTTAAAAAACTTCATTTGCAATGCTAAAACAACCGTGCTAAAACAACAAATTTATAACCGTGTTTCTACGGTACCCTCGATGTGCGTGCCTGACTCGCACTTGTCCGGTTTTTTTTAGAATAGGGCTAATGTGGTGGCATGTGGTTGTCGCAGGCAATTTGTATGATTCCGCCGTTTACATACGGCGTCGTCAGTTTAAAAACGCTCGCAGTTATGTATAATGCCGAAGGCAAAATGTATATTGCCTTAGCATTTTATATTATGCCGAAACGTTTGATTGACAATTAAAACGCCGTATACATAATGCCGAGGCAAATTGAAGTATTTAGTTCTGTTTCTTACCACGCGAGTCGCTGTTGATCTAAACAAACAAAATGGCGTCAAGTAGTGGTTTTATGACCCAAGAAAATATTGAAAATACTACGTGTACAAAAGGCTTTTCGCAAAATACTTGTGATTTTAAAGACATTTATTATAGTAAATTAAAAAAAACTTACGATTCTTAAACGAAAGCAATAAACACGCCATGGACTACTTTCAAGGTTTTTCGGTACCTAAAAAATGCTAAGGTGTCCATAGAATCTGGTGTTCCGAGGACTCCTGAAATATGCAGTCTTCCGATTGTTGCATATCCACCATAGTTAAAAAATGGTCAGAGGATATCAAAGGCGGCTAACCTGACCAATTGAAGTCGAAATACCTTAGATAAGTGCTTATGTTGGTTAGTTAATGTTAGAGTATACATATTTAATGGAAGGTCCTGAACTCGTAATAAGGACATATTGTTTCTGGCACTTCGCCGGCCGCTACCGCGGCACGCTCGCTTCGCTCGCTCGGCTCGCGCGTTGTTGTCACTGTTCGAACCTAACCTAACCTACATACTTTATATAAGTTTGACCTAAGGTCACTAAGTTTGGTTCACTTATTCTGGCGTAAAAGTCAATGTCAGTATTTCCCCACCCATATACTCCCACATCCCATCGCATTCCGAAGATCGCGGTTCAGGCTCAGTGCCCCACACACGTTTTCGTTTCGTACACTCCAACCATTAAACGAACTATATCTCGAGATTATAATCGATCTGATTGATTTGAATTGTCCAAAATTTTTATCTGTCAATCTGATTTTTCTGAAGTGTGTTTTGTCATGGTCACCCTAAAATTACAACCGACGTTGAAATTATTACAATTGATCGAGTTGTCATTTTGCCTTCGGCATTTTACATAACGGCGAGCGTTTTTAAACTGACGACGCCGTATGTAAACGGCGGAATCATACAAATTGCCTGCGACATGGTCACCAACTCGACTGATGGAAAGCGAAGTTGTAGCCGAAGATGGAGTATGTAGACCTAGAAGATACCTATTCACTCTCAACTTGAAGATATCTAAATTGTAATAGTCAGGAAACAATAACGGAGGCAGGGTATTCCTATCCCTGGCGGTCCGCATTATGAAGGAAGAAGCGAATCGCTTAGTACGAGCAGGTGGTAAATTAACTATGTAGAGATGATATTTATGCGACATCCGGCTTGTTCTGTTGTGAAAAGGAGATGAAGGAATCAGGCCATGGAGTTCGAGCGCGCATTCGCCGAAATGGAGCCTATAGAAAATAGCCAAACACGCTACTTTACGCCTGTGTTCCAGACTTTTCAGTTTGGAAGCGACAAGCTTACTATCCCCGATTATCTGCACGACACGACGTTCAATTGAATCTAAAGCTTCGAGCTGATATAATCTTCATAAAATTTTAATTTAAATTGTGTGACATTTGTGCGCCACGATGGGCAAAAACATGCGTTCTGCATTATATTTCGACCTGTTTGCGACTTTGTATGTTGTACACAATTACCATGTTTTCACAAATAAATGATCTTGAATCTTGAATCTTGAATATTTAGCTGGTCCATCAAAAGGTGGCCGCAGTACTCCAAACACGATCGGACTTGAGCTTGGTATAAGTTAAGAAGCTGTCAAAAAGCTCTAACTAAGCGGTCTGACATCTCCACAGGTACATTCCGAAAAGTGAGGGTGGTAGAAAGTTGCAATTGCCATGTAAGCCCAATCTGGCAGTTCTAACACACAGTAAATCACCAAATTTTTTTTAGTATGACGGCACTGTATAATCGAGCGTATACCAATCATTAATTTAGGACTCCTTTTCTGATATAACTAAAATGTTTAGCTAGACTTACTCTATCAGGAACTGTATCATTCCTAACACAGCCAACGGACTGGAAGGACTCAGGGCGGGTCATGTTAAGGCATCTGATGTCAGAGAACCGGTGCACAGGGTCGTCGTCAGGGATCTTGTTGGGTATACAATCGCGATCTGTCTTGCCCTTCTCAGCGCAGCAGTAAGGCTTCCAGTGTATGTATTTCACTGTGGAAGGTAAAATTAATTAATCTTGTTCAATGTATAACTATAATCCGAACGAAAGGTGGACTGAGACGGTCCGTCCGTCTCAGTCCCCTTTATCGTCTACCCCCGCGCCCCTGAACCCGCGCAGGCGAGGACTAAGTTAAGCGGTAGGATTATTGATATTAAGTAGTTCGAATAGAATGTAAATGCTTAACGATATTGCCAATTTTTTGTGGAAATCAGCAAATTAACATGCGAACAGACGAAAGCAAAATTATCGAGTTAAAACGGAGACCTCTCTCACTTCTCACTTTTCTTTAAAAAATGAGCCTGGTGCAAACGGTTCATTATTTGTATGTTTATGTTTTCCATATAAATGTGTTTGTTTAGTTTATCGATTGTAGCACATTTCATAATATGAACTATGTTTTTGAAAGACTTTCGGAGGCGCTGTTAGTCTGATAAAGTAATTTGTATAATATTGTTGCATACAAATTTTTAAGACTGTGTCTAGTTTGTACGTACTTTGTAACAAGGTATTTTTGCTGATCAATAAAGAACTTTTAAAAATCAAAAAAATCTCTCACTTCGTTTTCTCTGCCAATGATGATATTGCAGAATAGATATGACTTTTGAAAGCGCGGGGTGCTAATAATGCACTCGACGTGAAACTGAGTAAATTGTTTATGAGTTAGTTACATTTTAGATTTGTGTTAAAATTGTAAATTGAATTTTGCTTTATTCGACATCACGTGCACAAAACACACAAATACAACGACAGAAAAACAGGAAAAATCATAAATGCTAAAAGGGGCTAATCGTAGCATTCATGATGGGTATGTTAATATAATGTTAATACAAGCAGACATTGTGTGCATTTATATTAATAAATACAACATAAGGTACAAAGTATACTATTCAATCTATACATGTTTAATTAGTGTCACAATTGGCAGCCTAATTGCTGACAGCGATCTCTACCAGGCAACCACTGAACGGTAATACATGAGTAGTTTAAGTATTTTTGTGTTTGAATAGCCGTTGACCTAAATAAATGGTCTTAAATTTCCTATTAAGTATCCTATTTTATTATTATTTTTAGGGTTTGCATCCATAGGTAATTAAGTATAAACATGATTAATATCGGTTTCAATATTAATTTAATATTATGTAATCTATTTTAGACCATCGAAAAAGCGGATGAGGTAGGTACTCGCGTATTTCTTTTTTTAGGGTTCCGTACCTCAAATGGAAAAAACGGAACCCTTATAGAATCACTTTGTTGTCCGTCTGTCCGTCTATCGTCCGTTCCCGAGATAAAGAGTCTTGACATACACACAGACGGACAGACGGACAGACGGTCTGTCTGTCTGTCCGTCTGTGTGTATGTCAAGACTCTTTATCTCGGGAACGCGTGAAGATATCGAGATATTGAAATTTAAACTGTATCTATGGTCTCGTGCAGTTGTGTAAAAGAAAAACTTCTCAGTTATCGTTTAAAAAAGTAATTTAAACTTTATACGTAGTAGGTCTCTTGCAGTTGTGTAAAAGAAAAAATCATCAGTTATCGTTTAAAAAAGTTAGAGCCGTTTATGTCGTAAAAAACCACATATTTCGCACTCACAAAAATCCAAAGCTACAGGGTACTTCCCGTTGACATAGAACTATGAAATTTGGCGAGAAGCATTGTCTCAGAGTACACAAATATAGGAATAAATCTGAAACCTGTAAATTTTTATTTAAATCACAAAAAAATAGGGCCTCAAAATGGCTATATATGGCTTCAAAATTCAATGCCAATAAATTGTATCATGTAAGGTATCATATAAAAGAACTTCATTAGCACATGATATAACAGGTTTTTAATTATTTTAATAACGTATTTGTACGGAACCCTCGATGTGCGAGCCTGACTCGCACTTGTCCGGTTTTTTGTCTATAACCACGCGTAACTTTTTTGAAAAACCCTCACTCTTACAGACAATTGTTAATTGAACAAGTTGTATTTAATTTTAGAGAACGTAAATTGCCTTCAAATAACTTCAAAGTAAAACGGCTTCAAGTAGTTAACCATGTCCTTGATTATAAGTCGGAAGTTTAATTCCTTTTACGGTTGTTAACCAAAAAACATTCTTCAATTAAGTAAAACTATATTTAGCTTTGATTATGATTAGATTAATATTAGATAAAATTAATTTAAAGTCAGGCTTAGTGACCACAGTGTTATAAATACGTTATTAATATCTATTCTGTAATAATTCCACAAAGTATAAAAAGTAATGGGGCATACCATCTATCCATCAGCCATAGCACGTCCACTGCTGGACATATGCTTCCCCTATAGATCTCCAATAAGACCGGTTGGAAACGGCTTGCATCCAGCGAAATCTTACGGTCATCCGTCTACCTTGTGGGTGGACGTCCTACGCTGCGCTTACCGGTACGTGGTCTCTACTCGAAAACTTTTCGACCCCGTCGGTCATCAGTTCAGTAATAAACCTTACCAGTATCATGTTGAGACACAATATCGCCAGTCATGAAGACGATGAAGTTGAGAGCCAGGTGAGTAAAATGCAGACTCTGGACGCGGCCTTCGGAGAGCAGGCGCGTGCGCAGGATACGCGCGAGCGGGAGGGGCTTTCCTGACTTAGACTTCCGAGGCTCGAATCCTGACAACAATAATACAAATACACTAGAATAACTTACAACCACCTTCCGGATTGTATAAAGTTACGCTGTCACAGCAGTATTTTAAAAATAAATCAGGCAGAAAAAGAGCAAAAGAGCAGAGCAGGAACAAGAATTTCTACCGCAGGTCTTAGTTACTTAATAAATTATGTACTATGTATTTGTGATCGTTTGTTACAAAATGAATTTAATTTTTTGAATTATTTGTGATATTTACTGTTAATTTAACTATTGCTTATTGATTGTTATTCATTGCTATTTAAAATAATCAATTTATACCTGTTATTATATGATTTTATTAATATACTAATGCTTAATTTTATTGACATGTAATTAACTATTATAATAAATTAGTGTGAGTACAACTATCTAGTTATACTAGTATAGCTTTTGCTCTATAATTATATTCGCTCATATCCCTCTTTGACTTCTATTACCTTTTAGCCTGATCTCGTGAAAAAATCAAGTCGCTCCGTCGCTCCGTTGCTGCTTTAAATAGTTACAAACAAACATAATGCCTTCAAAACAAAAGTAACTGACATACTATTACAACAAAGCTATTATAAGTAAGCATTATAAGCAACGTACAAGAGTATCTTGACGATAAAACACAAAATCACGAGGTTACCTGATTAGACACTATTATAACTACTTTATAAAAATATTATAATAATATAAGAACAAATAATATAAATTAGATAGTACGTGTACTCCTTAGTGTATAAGTAATTTAGATAATACAGATTTAGATTTATACGTAAACTGTAAGAATTAACTTTTGTATATTTGCGACACCCTATAAAACAGGGTCCTTAAGTTTACTTGTATTACTCATATACCAATTGTGTATGTTAATATCTTAAGTTACTTTTAGTACAATAAATATTTGAATACTGAATATATAATTCAAGAATAATATTATAAAAGATTAGCAAGGATAATTTCGAGTGAGACTAAAAATAGTTGATAGAAAAACTATATTATAAACTGTTTTTATATTTTTATTTATTTCACTAAGTTTGGGAGAGTCATCCGAAAAAAGATACCTATTTTCAAAATCATACGTATTATTATGATTATTTGATTTTATGATTCCAACTTTCTATGACTATTCTCTCAGTGGCTATCGAGTTCTGAAAAACATCGATTATTAAATGGCGTTATTAGGTTTCGCGGATTAAGAACTAGAGTAGCGTAAGGACAAAAATTAAAAAAAAAAAACCATTTACGCCATACTTTCCTATATTTTTATGTGAAAAAAAAACTGGAGCTATGTAGTGTGTAGATTGCTTAGTGTACTAAAAATAACGTATCAAAAAAAATATTTTTGTATACTGACAAAATGAAGTGTTTCTACTTAACAATAATCTTGCTATTGCTTTGTCAAAAATAGGATACTTAGAATGCTTTGAATGTAATCGCTCAAATAACCTATTTTGTCATACATTTTTCACACAGAATGTTTGATTATGAAATCTTAGTTTTATTCGTGCCAAAGAAGCGTAAAATATCTTAATATAAGGCCATTTTAACGGAAGTTTCGTTGCAATACATAAGTACATGTTTGTAACAGCCAAAATGACGTACGAGTATGAAATTCGAAAAATATTTTTCAATGAAATAAAAACGCTAAAGATTGGCCAACAAGTCGCACTATTCTGTAGCCGATAAATAAAACTTAATTATTAGTAAAAATCACATGTGTAAATACTATAGATTTTGCCATAGAAGAGCTATAAGATAACGTTGAGTTGTTTTTCGGCTCTTCAGTAAAGTTGTCATTTTTCCCTTACGCTACTCTAGTTCTTACCCAGCGGTTTTGTCGTAAACAGAACCTACCTTTATCGTAAACGGAAGGTAGGACTTTATAGAAAGGTGTGTGTGATGCACCTCTCGTGGGGTGCTTCAGGTTGTTGCAAGAGCCGTCGATCCTCCTTCCTTCATTGGGGTCACACGGTTCCAGCTCTGTCACGCACCAACTGATAAAAAATACATAATGTTGAACTAGGTCGTAACTAAGTTTGTAAAGGCTGGGTGGTGGTTTAGGTGTCAGTTTCAAAACCGCCTGAAGACCTCTGACAGGGCTAAACGGGTAAAACGAGGTTAACAAAACCGGAACCAAAAGGGGTTCGAACATATGTGGCATATCCACACGCAGCCATTTCGATTATTTTTTCAAAATTTCCGCGCACGATTTAAGTAGTATAATTTAAATGAGTAGGGGACACTTATACACATCGCTGTACGAGAACTTTGCGATCTTTACATCCAAATATATCAAGAACGTGACACTTTAGGGTATCAAAGTACTGAACATCTATTAGGTTTAAAGATATTTATTCTCATTATAAGATGTACATCGCTTCTATGAGAACACTACTAATTATAAAAAAAAAATTAAATAACAATTCGTCGTCGTTGAATAAACAATAATTACAATATTATGTGCATGACAACATTTTTTAAAATACCTAGGTAGGTAGGTACATCACACGCGTATACGAGTACCTATGTAGGTATGTACCACAAAATAAAAACAAAAACTCGCTCAATGCATAATATGACGATGCTAGATTTACCTGCGTAACAATTGTTACCTATAATGAATTGTCGGCAATAATGTATTCTGCAAGTTTCTTTTTAAATACATTGAACGAGCTTATATTTTTAATATCCGAGGGTATATTATTGTAAAGGCGCGCACCGTCAAATGTTATCGAAGTTTTACCATAGTTAGTACGGATCTTTGGCAAGACGATGAAGCTACCACGGCGAGTGCTGGGGTACGCAACATTTTGTTTGCGTTTGGTGAATAGCAAATTTGTATGAACTTTGTTGTTCATAGTTTTCCTTATAAAAATGCAAATGTTATAATTGTGTAGTTGTTTTATGGTCATTAATTTTGTTTCTCTGTATATTTTTTTAGTTTCTGTTAGGTAATGGTAGTTAAAGAGTAGTTTTATGAGTAGCTATTGTTTGTATAAGTATCCCCTACCCATATATACTACGTTCATTGTACGCGGAAAGTTATAAAAAAATATGGCGGCGGGTAGATATGCCAGCATTCATACAAAAATGTTTAAACCCCTTTAATGTCCGTAGCTGTCGAGGTAGATGGTCAAACAATACACTATGTCGATGAGTACACATACTTGGGCCAGATAGTATCTTTCCACAACAGGCAAGACAAAGAGATCAGTTGTCGCAAATACGATGCCAGGAAGAGCTTCTGGTCCATGAAATAGCTAATGAAGGGAGATCTACCGATCTCCCTGAAACGAAAACTCATCGACATGTATATCCTGCCCATCCTAACGTACGGTGCAGAAACGTGGTCGCTCACCAATGTTCAGAAGTCTCGCCTCCAGGTTTGCCAAAGAGCAATGGAACGCAGTATACTTGGTATTAAACGAGTAGATCGCGTCTGAAACACCATACTGCGTTCCATACAGGCTAAAGCGACGTTGGACTAAATTCTGCAAAGCTCAAATGGGAGTGGGTGGGACACGTGAGTCGTATGCACCCAGACAGATGGGCAAAGGTCTCAACGGAGTGGGTTCCTTTGTCCAGTCGACCCCGAGGCCGTCCTCCAACACGATGGCGCGACAAAATCGAGAGGTTTAAAAAGGATTGGACGGAGGTAGAATGGAATGGAAGGAATTGAGGGAGACCTTTGCCCAGCAGTGGGACAGTACAGTTTAAATGGAAAAAAATGTGCGTAACGTTGAAAAGCGTAGTTTGACTAGGTGTTTGTAATACAATCCAGTCTTCGGATGGGTGACCTCGAGTGGCATTGCAACTGATTGCTGCCGTGGCTTAGATGACACGATTCGGACATTAAATTGTGGGTTCCGGTTGTTTTAACCATTAAGTCATATCAGTAAGCTTGAGGCGGCTTTAAAATTGTTACTAGGGCTACATAACTTCCGATAGATGTAGGATGCGATTGAAAAGTACTTACAAAGTAGTGTTTGCTTTATCACGTCTCTTCAGTTCTTCTTTCGATATCTGGTTTCCGGTATACGAGTCATAATAAAAAGCACAATAACTACTACAAATTACAGACAAAAACACTAAATACTTCATGACTGGAACGTTACTAAACCTTACTGAACTTAAAAATCCAACCAATACTTCAAAACATTGTGTATGATGAAAACCGATTAATTATTTAAACGTTACTTTGAAAGTGGATAATTTGAAGCAAAAGATTTATTTTAGTAGTCAAAAAAGGATAAATCCTTAAATTATAATATTTATTTTTAAGTAATAGTTTTAAGATGTATCTACACTTCGGATCGTAGACACGGAATGGCAAGGATCGCAGTGATGTTATTTAAGACAATTATGTGCTCATAAAATATTAAAACGGTATCACGGTAAAAAACTTGTTTTTGTCTGTTTTTATGTAGAGAGGAAGTTATTAAACCTGTTGTCTTTCTCTAATGAGCTGATGTATTGAAGGTGAATTTATAAACGACTTTTAAAATAGAACATTTAAATACATAATAACAGTGAAATATATGCGTTTGTGTCTCATAATATAAGTTTTGATATTCATTATTAACATTATCATTTTCAGCCGTAAAGAAGCTACTTTTGGGCTTATTCTACTTCTTCTTTTCTCAGCTATTGGAATCCACTGCTAGACATAGGCTTTGTCTATGGATCACTCATAAGACCGGTAATTAAGCGGGTTGCTTCCAGCACGATCTTGGGGCTTAGCGAAGTCATCTGCATCGAATATTTTCGGTAAACTTTCGAAATTGGGCAGAAGAGTCTTTATATTTTTATTTTGGCATGGATTTTTGTTTTAATTTGGAGGAGTCATTGGAATCTGAGACACAGTCTTTGACTTGTTCAGGAGTCTCTGGATCAAGTATGTCAGCAAAACTTTTATTACGCCAAAACAAATGATTTGTTTTGTATGTTTATCTGTCCACCTTGAATGTACACGTCCTATGCTGCGCTTGGATGTGCGTGGTTTCCCTTTTTAGAGACAAATTGGTGTGGTTTATCAGATTCTACGAAAAGTATTGATTGAATGATAATTTAATTTTGATACAGTATCTATAAGAACATAACTATGTACTCGAAACCGTAAGGATTGAATAAATAAATAAATAAAATAAGACAGTTTACTTAAAAATCCGTTACTTAAATTGCTATAGGAATAGCAATTTAAGTTGTAAATTTTTTAATAGTTGTTTAACTAGAACTTTTATGAGTCCATTTTAAATGCAAATCAGAAGGCGGTTCAAGTTCCTAGTTATTTTGGTTTAAATTTCGCATAGTTACTATTTTTAGGATCTTGTACCCAAAACATCGCGTATCTGCTAAGTACGTATATGCCGTATTTTGGTCTGTATAGGAAGTTTATGTCCAGTAGTGGACTTTCTACGGCGGTGATGACGATTTACTTAACAATATTATGATCTAAATAGGTAGGTATATCGGTGTCTACTGTGCTTTGAATTTTGCGTGCACGTTTTTAGGGTTCCGTACCTCAAACAGAAAAAAACGGAACCCTTATAGGATCACATAGTCATAGTCATAGTCATTTATTCATAAAGCTAATTTACATGTCATGGTTCACTAATATAAAATAATGTATATAAATACACAAGATCAATTAAATTAAAAATTCAACTTAAAAGTCTATAGAATTCTTCGTAGCTATAGAATGCTTGCTCAATTAGCCAACGTTGAAGTCGTGCTTTAAAACTTAGCAAGCTTGGAGCTCCAGTGACGTATTCGGGCAGGTTGTTATATACATCAGGGCCCATAATATGTGTAAGTTTTGCCGATTTGGTCAGCGTTCGTTTTACACTAGCTAGATGGTTAGCCGTGCTCGTGGAGTAGTTGTGATGCTTTCCTCGCTTCTCATACGAGTCCAGTTTTATTCTGACGTATGTTGCGACTTGTAATATCAATACAGATGGCAACGTCAGAATCCCTAGTTTTCTGAAGTACGGTTTCGCGTGTGTCTCTTGATCTACTCCAACAATTGCTCTAACCGCGCATTTTTGGAGCCGGAAAACTTTCTCCCATTCGGCACATCTTCCCCACAGCTCTGCACCGTATTGCACCAGCGAATGGACAGTAGCGAAGTAACAGGTACGTGCTACATCTAAGGACACAACCCGCGCCACACGCCGCAGCGCAAAGCACGCGCTACCTATCTTCCCCCGTAGCTTATCAACATGGTTCTCCCACGTCAAGCCTGAGTCCAACTCGAAACCAAGAAACGTTGTGTTGGTCACTTGGTTAATTGCCGTGTTCTTTACTCGAACCACTAGAGGTCTCATTTGACGTCCCGACAGATTGAAATGCAGATAGTGAGTCTTTTTAAGATTGAGAGCTAAACCATTTGCGCTAAACCAATCCACAAGTTGTGTTGCTGTTTCATTCAGTTTCTGCTCTAGACTATCTATTGATGATGCAGTTACGACTGCTGCCACATCGTCAGCGTACATGAGGATTTCAGCTGCTGTCACTGCATCGGGCAAGTCATTCAGAAGTATCGAGAACGTCAAATTGGATACAGAAGATCCTTGAGCCACACCCATGGTCGAGCATAGAGGATCTGATCTTACGTTTCCTCCATCTCCAACGACAATTTGTTCTCTACCTTGAAACAAATTCCTTAGTAAAGAGTGCGGTGGACCTTGAATCCCGTATTCCTGTAGCTTAGCTGCCAGGACTGCGTGGTCGGCGACATCAAAAGCCTTCGACAGGTCACAGCATAAAAACAGCGACTTGTAGCTTGGGCCTCCGATCACGAGCAGCCATAATTTTTCTTATAAGTTCGCGCGTTAACGATGTTGTTGAGCGTCCTGCTCGGTAAGCATATTGTTTGTCCGAGAGTGCATCTGTTAATTCGAAATATCTTACAAGCCGACTGCTCAGCCCGTTTTCGAAGACCTTTGCTATCGCCGGAATTATTGATACGGGTCTGTACCCGTCCATGTCCCCCCTCTTTCCCTTACCCTTAAAGATAGGAGAGACCTTACTGACTTTAAGTACGGCAGGATATGTACCTTCTTTTATGCAGCGGTTATACAGTTCCGCTAATACGGGAGCTAACTCATAGGCAGCTAGTCTCAGCAGTTTCATGCTTATGCCATAGACATCTTTTGATGCTTTTGGTGGGATGCTCATAGTAATAATACGGAGTATTTCCTCTGCGCTAAAAGGTTTCAATCTTAGTGAGGAGTTAGCTGCAGGTCTGGCAGTACGCAGTAACTCTAGCGCGCGGGCAAGATCAGCGCTAGGCGCCGAACAGGTCGCGGCTGCTGCCAAAAAAGATTTATTTATGGCATTAGCCGCATCCTTTTTTGTTGGGAATTTAACGCCATTCGTATTTAAAATGACGTCGGTAACGTCCAGATGTAAACAATTATTTTTTCCCCTTTCTTTGTTTACTATCTGCCACATGGTTTTGGACTGGTTTTTGCTACACATAATACTATTTGCATAGAAACTAGATTTTTTATTTTTTAATAAAATGTCATACTTTGATTTAATGTCAAAAATAAATTCATTAATTGATTCATTATTAGGATCACATTTCCCAAGTTCTATTAAGTCAAACATTAACGATTTTAATAATTTTACATCCTGGGTAATCCAGGATGAGTCACATTTATTATTACCAACTCTATTTTTGAGAGGAAAACAAATTTCGAATCTAGTCATTATTATGTTAATAATAGATTTAGCCAAGTCTGCTGATGACTTATATTTAACAGAAATTTCCCTCCAATCAATACTATTGATCGATAGAGAAAAATTATGACTATTTACCTCATTAAAGTTTCTTACGTAACTAATAGTGGGTTTTAGTTCTTGCTTACTACATATTATATCTGCCTTGATGGCAAGATGGTCGCTTAAATTTGTTACGAGAGGTGCCGATCTTATAGTTTCTTGGGGCAGATTCGTATACAGGTGGTCTAAACAAGTCGAAGTAGAAGTCGTCACGCGAGTTGGAAAGTCTACTTCATTCACCATACCATGTACTGCCAGTAACTCAGATAGGTTTTTTGATTGAGCATCATTACGTAGATAATTTATATTTGAATCGCACAGTATTACGCATTGAAGCTGCAACTCATTGATCTTATTGAGCAAACATTCTAAAGCTTTCAAGAAAACAATGGCACTGACTAAATTTGTGTTCACTTTGTTGTCCGTCTGTCCGTTTGTGTGTATGTCAAGACTCTTTATCTCAGAAACGCGTAAAGATATCGAGTTGAAATTTAAACTGTATACGTATATCTAAGATTTCTTACAGTTGCGTAAAAAAAAACTTCTCAATTATCGTTTAAAAAAGTTAGAGCCGTTTATGTCGCAAAAAACCGCATATTTCGACACTCACAAAAATCAAAACCTACAGGGTACTTCCCGTTGCCATAGAACTATGAAATTTGGCGAGAAGCATTGTCTCAGATTACACATATAGGAATAAATCTGAAAACTGTACATTTTTATTTTAATCACAAAAAATAGGGCCTCAAATTTTACAACACATCGCTTGCCCCGGGGAATAAAGTCGTTATAGTAAAATCAACTTTTGTCAGAAAAAACAAAAGAAGGTATTTCTATTATTTCTAGACTCCTATTTGTACTACATAAACAATTTATATATCAAATGAACGGTATTTTTTTTTCCTAATTTATGATGGGATTTTTATTTTTATAAACTTAGAGTAAATAGGCAAAAACTAACAAAATGTACTTTACATTAATTTATTTAATTACACTGTAGAGCAACAGTATTTTACGACCATTTCCCTGTATGAACGTATTTATGAAAAACAAAGAAACCGCTCATCGTGACGTTAATATTGATGCATGCTTAGAACTTAATAAGTGATTACCACTCTTTTAGCGGAAATATTATGTCCTTCGTGAAACAGTGAGATATTATTACTTACTACTGTTTATTTGTAATGATACATGGTAGGTTATCTAGATTTATAAAAAAAAATATAGTCTTGAACCTTGCTTGAGATCTTGTGCATTAGGTGCACTACTACTACTTAGGTACTAACTTGGGAACTTTTCATAAATTTGTTATGTTTTCCTTGTAAGAAATTAAAACACTATAGTTATATTGGAACGAGAGTTTAATACAACTAAACACGAAGAATTAAAGAGATTATTAGTAGGTATAGTAATAGATACTGTTTTATTTTATTTTTATAATTATTAAACTGTTGTACGGGTCTGTAAGATCAACATTATGCTAATACTATTAGCATAATGTTGATCTTACAGACCCGTACAACAGTTTAATAATTATAAAAATAAAATAAAACAGTATCTATTATAAATTTGCACCAAACACAAATTTGTCTATTATTTGTCTTCTAAATAACATAGTAAACTCTAACTTTCATTTATAGGAACATTACACATTATCATCATATTCAGTCTATCGTCTCATAATCATTTTGTTAAGACACATGATTAAGATTATTCAGAAACTAGACGTTCAAATGCGACTAATTTAAGGGCTTAAATCGTAAATACATGCATAAGTTTTGTCTTAGAGACTCGTATATCAGTATAAAAATCAAATCTAACAATATCCTTTAAAATCTTGAAACAAAAACATGTAAGTATGTATTTTTCTAAATTAACATAATAAACTCTGGCATTCATTTATAGGAACAATTGTATCGCATTTAAATTATTCTCAGTAATATTAAATATACACATCAATATTGATAAAATTATTCAGAATCTGAAATGCCACCATCACTCTCCACGCTGTTGGAACCTCCATCACACTGCATATCTCTATAAAAAGGTTGGTAATGGGTCGGAATAGCTTCAGTCCTGCAAAGACTGGATAAATCATCGTACAATGGCTTAGGAAGTTTTATTTTAGAAGAATAGGCAGTTTTTAGTGTATCATCTAATGTAGTTGGAGCACTACTTTTACCCCTTCCTCTAGAGGAGCGACTCATCGATGCAGTATTTAGTCGCTGCAATTCCTCATCATAATTATATTTAAATTGAAGGATGTCTGGCTGTTCCCTTAATATTGAGATTTCGTGAATTTTGGACCATGAAATTTTTGCTCCGGTTTCGGTTTTTAGCCAATATTTCTTTGGCATGAGCTCTTTCAAATCAAAAAATTGAGATTGCTTCATTTCAATTAACTCAAATTTCTGGCCATTGACTTTTGCATTCATAATTATGGCGTACATTTGATCGGGAGTATAAATAATTTGGTTCCTTTTCGCACGCTCTATACAAGAATGCATTGAATCTGCTTCAGATTGGCTATGTCCGGTTTCAAAATACCTATGCGTAATATTTATATCAAATTTTTTAGCTGCATATAAATACATTGAGAATATAATTCGGTTTTTATTTTGTCCTGCACAACCATCAGAGTAGAAAATAAAGTTTTTGATGCCTCTCTTACATTCGTTTTCAATGAAGTTCAAGATGCAGCTACCGACGTCGTTGGCTCCCCTCTTTGCAATTTGGTAATGCCAAAGGTAACAATGCCCTTTTTTGTTTACAGTATCATACACTGTTAAATTATATATCGGATATTTTCTTTTATAATAAAATATGCTAACTTCTGACTGGGGTATAGTTAAAACTTTCTCTAAATCATAGATAGCAACTGTTGTCGCAGTAGGATCACTTTGTTCTTTGTCCTGATTCTTCAAATTACGCACAGTTTCTTTATTTTTTAAGTGTACATTGTGAGTTTCTTCAAGATCGTTCTTCTTTTCGCTGTCAGCATTATTATAAATAGAACAGGAGGTACATAAATCCTTTTTAGGCTTGTGAAAACTGTAGTTGAATTTTGTATTAAATACTGTTTCGTATTGTCTTTTTGATGCCATCTGCACCTCTAAATAATTCTGTTCTTGAAACCAGTCTTTGTAAAGCCTGTACATTTTAGAAATATTTAATGTTTCTTCTAGGTATAATTTTTTTGTTGTCTTACGTACATAATGTGACTCTTTAACAGGAAACATCTTTATGTGCGCGATTACACTCTCTTCAGTGTTTTTGCTCATTTTATGAGGTCGATTGTCGTGTTTTCCTCTGTTGTCTTCTATTTTATCAAATTTACCTTTTTCTATAGCTGTGTATACAAATTTTTCAGATATGCTGAGCGTATTTAAGAAGAACTTTTTGCATACTATTGTCATGGTGCTGGTGTTTTCAACAAGCTTAAAGAAATATGTGAAAGTCTGAGTTCTATTATTTTTTCTTTCTAGGCTCATCTTTTTAATACTTTCAGCTTTGACATGTCTGTTTATGAAGTCCCATTGTTTTTCATGACTTGAACTGCTCCAAAATGTATTAAAAATACATTTGCGTCTCTCTTCATTAAAAATATCACCACACTTTCTTTTGCAGCTGCAAACATCTCCCATAGTTTTCGCTGCAAATTTTTTCTTAGATTTAGAACCCACATAATCTTGACCTGAATTTTTCTGAAATTTATTTTTTTTTGATATCCATTCTGTATCATTGCAACTTCTTTTTCTAGTAAGTACTTTTTCATTTTTGTCCATTCCAGTCTCTTCATTTCTTTCATCTGTGGATACCATTTCATCTAAATTCATTATCAGAACGTCATTATTGTCTAGATCCAAAAGACTAGGACTATGTGGATTTACATTAGTAATGCTTGGGGCTGAAACTAGTATTAAATCTGTTTGTAAATAGTCTTCTTGTATAGAGGCACTTTGTTCAGGTGCAGTAGAGGATTTTATAAAATCTTCAACTGAAGTTGTACTTGATGTGTCGATGTTTTGTTTTTCGTGTGACTTCTCTTCAATGATTGAATCAAGTTCTTGATCTTTATTATGACGTATTTAATTTTGTGAAAAAAAAATAATAACAGTACTGCTATGCTTATCCACTTTGACTCTTTAGCGACTATAATAATTATTCATGTAGATTTATAATATTATTAAGTGAAACAAATTTAATGTTTATACTCACCGTCTATCATCAACAGCATTCTCCTGGCACGACAAGACTTCTTTGGTATCAGCTGTTTTGCCATTTCACTGGATATGTATGACTATTGCACTTTAAAAAAAAAAAATGAACAAAGGATCCGCATTAAATACAGTTGTTTCTCGTACGAAGCCTCGCGCCCGTCTAACCTTGACGCGATTAGGAGTATTATTATAATGTGCGTAAAGCAAATTTAAACAAAGATGCACTATACGATAGAACAAAGAAAGTAAGAGATAGCACTATGAGCGACGAACTATTGCGTCAAGTGGGGCGTGAATTATTTCCGGAAAGAAAGTCGTATTGTTTCTTTACGCTTATTTTATGAACTTCTTTAATTGGTAATAGCAACTTACGTTTTACTAAGTTCTGAGGTTTTATTACAAACCTGTCGTATTCACTTTTATGAGTATTTTGCGGAACTGCAAGCTAGATTAAAACTATCTTTATGATTGTTGCGTTTTATTTCCAGATATTAAAATATTTTAAATAAGTAATACTGATATTGTGTACAAATAATTTCCGTGGAATAAAGACATTTACGTGTTTTTTTTTAATAATTAGTCCACCAAAAAATCTGAAAAAAATTACAGTCATAGTACATGACATAAGGATGTCAAAAATGTAAAAACACAAAGACAGTCGTAACACTACTTTACAACTATATTCCCCGGGGCAAGCGACATATTATGGGTTCAAAATTCAGTGAGTAAATTGTATCATGTAAGGTATCATATAAAAGAACTTCATTAGCACATGCTAAAACAGGTATTTAAACTTTTTAATTATTTTAACAATGTGTTTGTACGGAACCCTCGATGTGCGGGCCTGACACGCATTTGTCCTGTTTTTATTTTGACTATATATTACAACTCAATAAAGTAAATTGAATTGAAAATAAAGTAGACGCATGATTTCATTACGATCGCAGGATTGCGCTGGATGCAAACCGCTTTCAACCGGGCTTGTTTGAGAACCATAAGGAAAGCCTATGTCCAACAGTGGATCTCCTATGGATTCTGGATTAAATTGAAGACCGACATGGGTGAAATAGTTATAATACAACATACGAGTACAAGTGGCAAATATTCAGAGAAAACCGACATCGAATAATCCTGCAGCGCCACCGCAATATGCTGGTCCTTCTTTGAACAAACTTTAATATTTGGGATCATCTCTGCTAATCTGTAGTACAAACCCGACGGTTCATAACTGGGTCCCGCCAGCGGATTTGGGTGAGATTTGGCGTTTAATGAAAAGTGCCCGTGTTTCAACTTTTCCAGAGTAAAAAGTTTGTTATCATCATCATGTTCTTTTCCATATCAAAATACTAGCTTATACTTACCCGCGGGAATGGAGACCACGGACCAGCAAGCGCAGCGTAGGACGTCCACCTACTAGATGGACTGACGATATAATAAATATCGCATGAACGCGTTGGAAGCAGACCGTTTCCAATCGGCCTTATTGGAAATCCATGGGGGAGGCCTATGTTCAGCAGTGTACGTCCTACGAATGATAAATAGATAGCAAGGCATAAATATTGCCAAGTCGATGGGTAAAGGTAATAAATTGGTTGGAATGTAGTAGGTAACTGTAAATATTTCAAACATTGTTATTTGACGATTTGAAATGCAATTGTAATGTCTACGGAATAAAGGAACTTTGACTTTAAAGTTCAGTCTATGAATGAGTGACCAGGGTGACATTTACAACTGAGCGCTACTGTGGCTCAAATGATACGTTAAAATGTAGGTCCCTTTTGTTTTTATCGTTTAGCCATGACAAAGACATTCAGCCGGCTTAAGAACTCGGACACCAGGGCAAGCCACCCGGCGATATAACTTTAACATTTTAACAATGTATGTTGGTGCAGCTCAAACCACCCACATTAATCTCTCCAGTTCTTGACTCCATCTTGTACCTCTGACACAGAGTTATGCGCGTTGTATTAACCTCTAGGCCCACGATAAGGCCTTGTTGTTTAACCCCCCAACTTAATACACAATCGGCAAAATTGGAGAACTACACATTTTCTACAAACCACTTTGAATTTTCTCTAAGTATTGCGATAGTAGCGTTTCGTGAAACAGAATAGATAAGCCGGTCGCACTATAAGGTCGATGTCGCACTGTTGGACGTCTATTGAGATAAAATGGCCGCGTTAAGAAACGGTGCTTTTAAGTCCTACATCAAAATCCTTGATAATCCTCGTATATTTAATGGTTTATAGTTTAGTGTAAAAAAAAATCCTTTTTTTTGAGAGAAAACAATCTAATCAAAAATCACTGACATCTAAAAAAGTAAGTTAAAATAACCAGTGTTAAATGACCTAAACGCGAAAAAAACAAACCAGTTTCCAAACACGTGAGATTTTATTTGTAATGAATACACTTACACTTACTTACACGAGTTATATATTTTCAGTTTATCAGCTTGGAATGCCCAATTGCCCACTTCTGGACATAATAAGAGGTTGAAAGTGATTCTATGAACTGTTTAAAATCTGAGTCTAATCTTCATTATTACAACAGCCTGCTACTAAGAAAACTATTCCGTGAATAATATTTTAAAAGATATACAAATATAACCTTAACCCGTTATGACGTACCAAAAATAAACACGAATCAAAACTAACGCCTATAACTGCAAATGCGACCATTTTACCAAACATTTCTACGAAGATTAGTACCGCATTTGTCCAATATTTGTCGCATTCGAAATGGAGATACAGTATGGATAATAATATAATAGTATCTGCTTTTACCTGCGGCTTAAGCAGCACAATAATTTATAATCTATCCTTCCATCAGCCGTAAGACGTCCACTGCTGGACATATGCCTCCTCTACAGATTTCTGATAAGGCCGGTTGGAAACAGCCTGCATCCAGCGCGTTCCTGCGATTTTATTATATCGTCAGTCCACCTAGCCGGTGGATGTGCTACGCTGCGCATGCTGGTCCGTGATCTCCATTCGGGAACTTTACGGTCCCATCAGCCATCTGTTCTCCAAACTATGTGCTCTGCCCACTGCCACTTTAATTAGCTTATCCGCTGGGCTAGGTCGAGAACTTTGGTTCGTCTACAGATCTCCTCATTTCTGATTCGATCTCGCAGAGAGACACCGAGCATAGCCATAGCACGTTGGGCTATATTGACCTTATTCATAAGGACCACAGCAAAAGACCACGTTTTAAATTGACTATTTTATATTGATAATTTAGAATGACTATGATCTTTTTGATCTCTACTTAACTCCCTCTCTAACTCTATGCATGCGAGAACTCAAGTCCATACTTATTCACGTCGTCACCGCGTGAAAGAGAAACAATAAAATCAACAATCATTATAATGCACGGAGTTTATCTGCAATAAAAATATCTGTATAAGACCCAAAAGGACGGCAGAGTGGCAACTTGAATTGGCTAAGAGCAGGGTACATAACATGTAGGCCTGATGATCGATGGGCTCGAAAAGATTTCGAGTGGAGACCTTACGAGACTACCGAGAAATTAAACCAGGCACCTTCCTTATTGGATCTTATTATGGTCAATGATGAAACACTAATTACGGAAGTAGTCCATAAACCACCCATAGGAAAAAGTGACCATTGTGTCTTAGAATTTACTATTCAGTGTCTAATGCAAAAAGAAAGGCCATCACCCAAATTCAGGCGGAACTACCAGTGCATAAATTATGACAGTTACAATTCTGATTTGTTTAAGACCTTACAAGCGGTAAGCGAGACTGATGATCCTGAACAATTATGGGATGTTATCTTGAATGCTATTAATGTTACTACAAACGAACATTCGCCTTTACGGCAAGTAAGATGTAAACCATTAAAGAATAAACCATGGATTGATGACAGTGTTCTTGAGTTAATTTCGGAAAAGAAAATCTTATGGGACAGGTACAGAATATCTAAGGGTGAAGAGGATTATAAGATGTTTCGTGAGGTAAATAATAGGTGTGTTGCCTTGTCCAGGAAGCAGAGGAGTGCTTATGAGGCCAGAATCCTTGACTATGGTGATAAGGCTTTTATTGATACCTGCGGCGCTGTACTATCTCTACTGTCAGTATTCCACCAGCAATTAGAAACCACAATGGAGACTTAGTAACTAAACCATGTGATATTGCTGAGGTTTTTGCAGTTAAGTTTGAAAAAGCATATTCAGTAGAACCAGCACTTAATCAAAACCTTATGACTATTGCAACTCCCCGTGTAGGGGAAAGTTTGTGTGACATTTCTTTCGCTGAAAGTGATGTAAAGAAAGTAATTGCGAACTTGAATATCCAGTCGTCCCCCGGGCCAGATCAACTTCCAGTATGCATACTTAAAAATTGTGTTAATACTATTGCTCCAGTCTTAGCAGAATTAATGAACACTTCCTTTGAAGCTGGATACTTGCCTCAAGACTGGAAGCATGCGATAGTGACTCCAATTTTTAAGAAAGGTGACAATACTAAACCGGAAAACTTCCGACCCATTAGTCTCACTAGCATTGTGGTGAAGATTATGGAAAGGATCATAAGTGAGAGAGTAGCACAATTTTTAAATAGAAATTGTGTGATCTCAGCAAAGCAACATGGTTTTATTGAAAAAAGGTCAACTGTCACTAACTTATTGACATGTGTTCATGCCTGGAGTGTACAAGTTGACAAGAAAGAACCTGTTGATATAGCATACTTCGGTTTTGAACGTGCATTTGACAAAGTACCTCATCAGCGCTTGTTGTTTAAGCTAGAACATCATGGGTTGCGTGGTAAGTTGCTTCAGTGGTACCGGAGCTTCTTATCGGGTAGAACATTTCAGGTTCGAGTGGGAAACTCACTATCGGAACGGAAAATGGTTTCCAGCGGTGTCCCCCAGGGTTCTGTCTCCGCTCCTCAGCTGTTTGGAATCTTCATAACGGATCTGATAGAGCTCATAGAATGTCAGTCAGCTTTTTTCGCAGATGATGGGAAGTTTTTTGCTAATGCATTGATAAAGTCTGGAAAACTTCAGAAAGATCTAGACCGCATTCAGAACTGGACCAGGGACTGGATTATAAAGTTGAATACTACCAAATGTAGTGTGTTACATCTTGGTAGAACCAACCCTAGAGCGACATACACACTTGATGGAGTTGCTTTAGCATCGGTAGGCCAACAGAGGGATTTGGGAGTCATCATTACTGAAGATTTAAAATGGGAAGAGCATATATCTATGATAGTCAAACGGGCTAACTCATTTATTTATGTCATACGCAAGTCCTTTCAGACAGTAACAATGGATGTTTTTATTAAGATTTACAAAACCTATATAAGGCCTCTGCTAGAGTATGGGTTCCAGGTGTGGAGTCCTTACTTTAAGAAGGATATTGATTTGCTTGAAAGTGCACAAAGAAAAGCCACCAGGATTCCGTATGCTCTGCGCCGCAAAACCTATGAAGATAGGTTAAAAGCTCTTCGTGTCACGACCCTCGAAGAACGACGAATGCGTGGAGACCTAATTGAGACCTTCAAGATTCTCAATGGCTTTTATAATCTTCCGCATATTCACGAAATGTACACCTTAAACGAAAATATGCGGGATAGCAGACGCCATAAATTTATCTTGCAGCCTACACCATCACAAACCAACACTGCACACCACATCCTATGCAATAGAGTTGTCTACAACTGGAATAGGTTGCCTGAGAATGTAATCTCAGCAAGAACTATAAACACATTTAAGAATAGACTGGACCTTTGGATAAAGAAGGAAAAAAATTATTTAACAGATAAATACTAATTTTATTTGATTCTTCTTGATATAGGCACATCAGTATACACTGCTCGCCTATAAACAAATAAATAAATAAATCTTCGAAAGATGCCCTGAAAGACTGCTTTGGGGTGCAGTCGGGTTATGTAGGATTGTACCTACAAAAACGTCCTCGGTGGCCAGCTTTTGTGCCCTCGTGGGAGCTTCGAGATCGAAGGGAACGCACCGGTGTTCCCAGCACTTTGTATGACTACTCGACTAGTACTTATACTAGACTAGTGCAGTCCTCTACGACAACGTTGTCGTCCTCCCTGGGCCCGTTGGAGTGGATGGCCAGAGCCTCATCTCTGACCATCCACGGGACCAGATGTCCCCTTTTAGTATTCTCTTACTGGCAGGGATACCGATGCCGTATTCTAGTGCCCCGGCATCACGGCAAACAGTAACAGTACCTAATGTGCGGATTGTGCGTCTGTCCATACTGCTCATGCTACATCTTTTATAAAAGCGGACACGTACGCGCAACCAATGCTACACAAATGTGTATCGATTACCATAACACGAGGATTGAATCACAAACAGATCAGCCGGGCCCAGCGCTCAGCCCAAATGTAGGGACTAATGTTATTTTTTCAGGATTTGCTTTACTGTAAATAGCATATTAATACTTTTTATTTTCGTCTAAAATGCCATGTGCCTAAACAGAATAGACAGAGCAGTGCCACTTGAATAAAATAGCCTTTATTTCCCTTTAAAAAGTAATATAAAAGATTGAAAAAAAGTATTTTATTTATGTGTAGGCAAGTGCTTAATTTATTTATAACTAGCTTAAAACCCGCGGCTTCGCCCGCGTTGTCTTAGTACATAGGTACTTACTTAAAATGAAAAGAGCCCGCGGTTTGATCTACGTTGTCGTGTACATGCTTATAATAATATCTAATAGTCCGCAATTTAGCCCGCGTTGTCTTAATACTTGCTTAAAATTACTTGCAAGGATAATGCCCGCGGTTTGGTCAAAATTGTAACAGTATTTGCCTATAATGATAATAGATCACGGTTTGGCCCGCGTATTGTTAGTACTTGCTTAAGATGGTTATTTATAGCACGCAGCATGGACTGCGATGTCTTAATACTTGCTTAAAATTATAAAAGCTCGCCGTTTGGCCTGCATTGTCGTATTACTTACAATGATAATAGCCCATGGTCTGGCCCGTATTGTCTTAGTACTTGCTCAAAATGATAAAAGCCCGCGGTTTAGCTCGCGTTGTGTTAATAATTAGGTACTTACAAAGATAATAACCCACAATTTGGCCCACGTTGTTTTAATACTTACTTAATTAAAATAACAGCCCGCGGTTCAACCCGCGTTATCTTGGCATTTGCTTATAATAATATCTAATATTTCGCGGTCTGGCCCGTGTTGTCTTAATAAATCCTTAAAATTATAATAGCATGCCGTTAGCCTGCGTTTTTGTATTGCTTGTAATGATAATAGCCCACGGTCTGGCCCGCGTTATTTTCGTAACTACTTAAAATGATAAAAACCCACAGTTAGGCCCGCGTTTTCTTGGCACTTACTTAAAATAATAGTAGCTCGTGGTTAAGCCCGCATTAGGCTCGATTATGAAGGCGCCATCGTAATTATAATAGCTAATTATCATAATTATATCTGTTTCATTTTCACTTTAAGCATTCGATAGAGAGAACACTTTTTATGTTGTTATTATATTTACTATGGCGTCTTCATAACTGAGCCTATTATTGTATTACTTACAAAATAATGCCTACGGTTTAGCCTGAATTGTCTCAGTATTTGGTTATTTAATTTACTTGTATCTAAAGCTTATTACAGAGTACATTCGTGAATTTTTGGATGATAAATTGCCGAATTTCTGAAATTAACTCAATAATAAATAAATATATAAAATAAATATTGGAGGACATCTCACACACGGTCTCTGATCCCAAACTAAGCAAAGTTTGTGATTTGGCTGGCAGAGACTGATATACTACATATACATGTATTTCAATGTATGTACTGTATTGTATACACCACCGACCATACTCATATTTTTAGAATAATTCCAGTCCATCCAAAGGTTGCCTGGTAGAAATCGCCAAAGGCGATAAGGCCGCCATTGTACAGCATATTGTATAGTTTCTGTACTGTGTTTCTGTGTACAGTAAAGATATATTTATTTATTTATTTATACATATAGGTTGACTGGCAGATAATGCTGTTTAGCGTTAAGTCCTCCTTTTGTACAAATAGTGTGCAATAAAGTGTTAAATAAATAAATAAAAATACATTAATAACACTCAGACACAGAGCAAACACATATGAACATCACATAAATATTTGCCCTGGGAATCAAACCCACGCCTCTTTGACCCAGGAGTCAGGGTCAACCACTAAGCCACCGAGGGAGCCAATAATAATAATTGTATGAGTAACTATGTAAGAAATTTCACTTTTCTTTGCTGGAAAACATGTACGTACGTAGAAAAAATCAATGTCGTATGTGAATTCAGCAACCCATGCTTGGCCGGCGTGATGGATATGGCCCAATTACCCTTCGCGGATAGGCCTATTTTCAGTCATCCATCAACCGCAGGACGTCCACTGCTGCACATAGGCCTTCCCTATGAATCTCCAATAAGATCGGTTGGAAGCGGCTTGTATCCAGCGCGATCCTGCGGTCTTAATAAGGTCATCCGTCCACCTTGTGGGTGGACGTCCTACGCTGCGCTTGCCGGTACATGGTCTCCACTCGAGAACTTTTCGACCCCAACGGTCATCAGCCCTCCGCGCTATGTGCCCTGCCCATTGCCATTTCAAGTTGCCAATCCGTTGGGCTATGTCGGTAACTTTGGTTCTTCTACGGATCTCCTCATTAATGATTTGATCTCGCAGAGAGACTCCAAGCATAGCCCTCTCCATAGCTCGTTGGGCTACTTGGAGCTTACTAATAAGGCCCATAGTGAGAGACCACGTTTCTGTGCCATAAGTCATCACTGGCAACACACACTGGTCGAAAACTTTCGACTTGAGGCACTGAGGTATGTCGGACGAGAAGACACTACGCACTTTTCCGAACGCTGCCCAGCCGAGTTGAATTCGTCGATTGGCCTCTTTGTTGAAGTCGGACCTACCTAACTGGACTACTTGTCCTAGGTAGACGTACGAGTCAACGACTTCAAGAACCGAGTTTCCAACAGAAATCGGGGTAGGTAAAACATGGGAATTACACATGACTTTCGTCTTGTCCATGTTCATCTTAAGACCCACCTGTTTCTATTATCCGTAGTGCTATCCGTAGTACCTATTTTCAGTAGTGTACTATTAATTAAGGCCGGTACAGGTATTCGACATGTTTCATTAAGTAATTAGAAATTTAATTTTCCAGGCAAATTCTAAAATGGCACACAAGTCGTAATTCTAGTCAGGCATATTCTAGGATGCTATTATACTCATAATTTAATTAACTTTTACAATGGTACCAACCCCAAAAGCACGTGAATAAAATCAGCTGTTCAACACAAAAAGTTCATCGACCCGCGACAAAATATATGGAAAATGTAGGTAATTTTCGCTTGTCAGGGTTGATTCCATAGTAAAATACATAATTATATTGATCCGTATGTGCGCTAAGCTTAAGACTATTGGCTCACAAAATAAAAAAAAAATCGTAAACTTTTGGGGACCCATTTTGCCCCATTTAAAGATAAACTATCATTATCATAATCCTAGATACTACATTATTTAAAAAAGCGCATTGAAGTTTTGGGACGTATCTGACCCCTAAGAATTTATTTAAGGAAAATTTAGAAAACAGGTACAGCCATATTTTTTATTTAGTCTCAAAAGCAAAGTTTCATCTCAATCGGTACAGGGAATAAGTAGTTACATGCAAACAAAAAGGGCCCGTTTTACCCCGTAAGTTAGAGTTGGGTACGTTTTTCATCCTTAGTGCTTCATTATGTCGTACGATGTACGTATATTCCAAATTTCAAGCTCGTATCTACAGCGGTTTGGGCTGTAGCCTAAACTTATTAATTTTGCGTATCCCTAAGGAACCTTATAGATTTTCCTGGATTTTATTAGTTTCTGTATTAAAACATGCTGTGTGCTTCCTTCATACCAATTTTCAACCATAACCGTTCAGCTGGTTCGATGTAATTGACGCTTTTTTTACCAACTTTGTGACCTTATTTGACCCCTTAGATGAAAAAAATTCGGAAAAACAGGAAAAAACGTAACTTTTATTTTGTTTGAAAAGCATGTATCCAAAGTTTCAAGTCAATCGGTACAGGGAATAAAAAGTTACATACAAACGAAAAGGGCCCATTTTACCCCCTTAGAGGTCGAAAGTTCAAAATTTTTGTCCTTAGTGCTCCATTACGTCGTTCAATGTACCTATATCCCAAATTTCAAGTTCATATCTTCAGCGGTTTGGGCTGTAGCTTAAACTTATTAATTTTGCGTATCCCTAAGGAACCTTATAGATTTTCCTGGATTTTATTAGTTCCTGTATTAAAACATGCCAAGTGCTTCCTTCATACCAATTTTGAACCATAACCGTTCAGCTGGTTCGATGTAATTGACGCTTTTTTTACCAACTTTGTGACCTTATTTGACCCCTTAGATGAAAAAAATTCGGAAAAACAGGAAAAAAACGTAACTTTTATTTTGTT
This sequence comes from Hypomecis punctinalis, assembly GCA_949316475.1. Lineage (NCBI taxonomy): Eukaryota > Metazoa > Arthropoda > Insecta > Lepidoptera > Geometridae > Hypomecis > Hypomecis punctinalis. The sequence continues at coordinate 24,033,000 of OX438800.1, read as the reverse complement.
TGAAAAGCATGTATCCAAAGTTTCAAGTCAATCGGTACAGGGAATAAAAAGTTACATACAAACGAAAAGGGCCCATTTTACCCCCTTAGAGGTCGAAAGTTCAAAATTTTTGTCCTTAGTGCTCCATTACGTCGTTCAATGTACCTATATCCCAAATTTCAAGTTCATATCTTCAGCGGTTTGGGCTGTAGCTTAAACTTATTAATTTTGCGTATCCCTAAGGAACCTTATAGATTTTCCTGGATTTTATTAGTTCCTGTATTAAAACATGCCAAGTGCTTCCTTCATACCAATTTTGAACCATAACCGTTCAGCTGGTTCGATGTAATTGGCGCTTTTTTCACCAACTTTGGGACTTTATTTGACCCCTTAGATGAGGAAAATTCGGAAAAACAGGAAAAAACGTAACTTTTATTTTGTTTGAAAAGCATGTATACAAAGTTTTAAGTCAATCGGTACAGGGAATAAAAAGTTACATACAAACGAAAAGGGCCCGTTTTACCCCTTTAGAGGTCGAAAGTTCAAAATTTTCGTCCTTAGTGCTCCATTACGTCGTTCAATGTACCTATATTCCAAATTTCAAGCTCATATCTTAAGCGGTTTGGGCTGTAGGCTGTCTGTCAGTCAGTCACTCAGGGAAGCCTTTTATATAATAGAAGATTAAAAATGTTTCTCTTCAATTTTATTTAGTTTGTACCTATCTATAGAGCTTTCAATAACGAATACTTATAGGTTCCATCTAAAAGCCGCTGCCATATTGGAATAATCTTGAAATATACCTAACATTTTTAAAAGGTAATTCCAATTTCAAATTATGTCGTTATTTTAATGTGTTGTGCAGTTTTCATGTAATATGTTGTGAATGCCATTTTGCAGTGATCATAACTCAAAATTTTCCGATTTTCAACCTAATGACTCCTTCTCTTTTTTTCTTTTATAATGCATACTGAAAACGTTGCATTTCTGTCCATGAGAAAACAAAGTGTTACAAATTTTGGCACGAACTTCCCTGGCGCTTCTGCAGTCTCAATAATTTGCATTTATGGGCGCAGAAAGTTGTAGCTTCCTTTTTGCAACCAGGCTAGCAAAATAATGTGTTACAACTTACTTTTAAATACTTAATAATTTATTTAAGAAATACTTATTACTGTCTTCTGTTATTACATATGTACTTTATATATTTTATGTATGTCTATCTATGTATTGTCTATTTATGTAGTAGTATTATTATGTGTTAGGTATTGTGTGTAGTATTAGTATTTAGGTCTATAATGTATTGTGTTTTTTTTTTTAGTATTTGATTGTACTCCCCGTAAATTATTTTTAGCACATTCCTTTCCGTACATGGGTTGCCTGGAAGAGATCGCTTCCAGCGATAAGGCCGCCTAGTGTTGCACTATCTTAAGAATTTCACTAATGTACCTATTTATTGTTAGTTTGTTTTGTTTGTCTTCATAAGAATTGATTCAGTAGTTTTAGACCTTTTAATTTTTGACCGACGAACCACCGGAGGAGGTATACAATTCAACGCGTATATTTGTTTTTTGTATAACCACGCATAACTTTTTTTTCCGATTTCAATAATTGTTTTTTTTATTGGAAAGAGTATTCTTTGCAATTGGTCTCATTTAAATTTTATCGAAATCGGCTGAGCCATTTTTGATAAATCAACAATAATGTGAAAAATGTTACATCGATCCGTGCGAAATATTCGCGAATTCTGTACACGGGTGAAGTCGGTCATGCTATTTTTTTCAAAAAAATATTATATTGCTTATCATCGGTGTAAAACAATAAAGAAAGAAAAATAATCGCAAACTGTACACGTCAACGGAAAATTAAGACAGACTGATAACAACGGTACAAATAAATAACATACCTATAATTATTATTTCATACTACGGGACTAACCGCGCACTAAAATTACGAGATAAATAAATACCTCCTCATCCCGACGTTTCGGCCGAGTTGCATCGGCCGTGGTCACGGGTAGACTGGAATGTGCAACAGCTGGTACCGCCAATTCAATTTGAACTTGAAAAATTGTCATTACGACACACAACACTGACTGTATCTAACAATGTCCTTCTACGAGTACCTACACTACGCGATTTGCATTTGTTGACAACAGGATTCTACGACGCCGATAACTTAAATCCATCCTCCCGGTTGAAATTCTTATGTTTTTTGATTTCCACCGCTTCACGAACTATTCTTCAAAAATAGTGTCGATCCGTGGACAGGACTTTTGGGACGTGGAGCTCGATCCAATGACCAGTACCTCCGTCAAGCAAATGCTCAGCTATAGCAGACTTCTGTATCTGGCGGTTTTTGACTGCCGCGATATGTTCTTTGATCCGTTCAGCAATATTACGCTTCGTTTGACCTATGTAGGTATACCTATAATTATTGAAAAATTGAGAAATCTTTCAAAAAAGAAGCCAGTCGGGCACAATGCATACATGATAAGTACAACGGGTTACTACAAATATTAGTTCTATCTATCCAGTAAGTACTTTCTTCCATTCAAAAAACACTTATTTCCGTAATAATATCCATTTAATATCACAGTCGAAAGGCCATGAAAGCCATTTTAATTTCCTTCTTTAGGAAATTTACGGCACCTGAAGGAGGAACCTGGAAAAGACAATAAAAGATTTATGAGACGACGTTAATTTGAAAAGCTTTGAAATCATTTCAAGTAAAAACGAAAATTAAATAATAAAATTGTTTTGTTCTTCAGTGGTGAGAAAATCATTATAATAACCATATGCGTCAAATGAGTCAAACTTTCAAGGTAGCTGCCCACTGGAACGTAACACACCAACACCGTGCTAAGAACGTTTCAGGCACGAAAAACAGCCCGATACGCTATACCATAAACTAAGCTCTATGGCTGTACTATGCTCACTACAACGTATCGTCAATGTACTCGTATGCACGCCATAATGGCACGAACCGGTGCTGGTCGGTGACGGACCGGTCTAGTGAACCTAAGCCTCATATTTTATAAGACCATGTTTTTTGTAACCTGAGCGCTTACAGCATAGTTTGACTAGGTGTGTCAACGATCACCAGAGTAAAGCTACATTCGGCACGGTCAGTCTTCACATAGGTGACCGCGGATAGCATGTAGAACTAAGTACTATCGGGGCTCGGATGACACGGTAAACGGTAGGCCTCGGTCGCATCAACCGTTAAACCATGTCAGAAGCTTTGAGACGGCTGAAAACTGTAACACCAGGGCTAGCCACCCGGCCCATACGGACTTACTTATCTGAAACGTTTCTAGGTCATGGTAAGGTACGTTATAGTAGGCAGTCATCTTTAGGATGGCTTATATGTACCACTTGTTAAGTTTATATTTTTAAGCAATTTCCAAAAAGGAGGAGGAGTTTTTATGTTCGTCTGTGTGTATTTTTTGTTTATGTTTATTTATATTTTCACCAATTGTGAACAGATTAAAAAAATGTTTTTAGTTTGAAAGGGTGGCTACCAAGGTGGTCCTATTAAATTTTTATCGAAATCGGCTGAGTCCTTTTTTGAAAAATGAACTGTACTGTATCAGCCTTTGAATAGTCCACTGCAGGACACAGGCCCACCCACGAAGGGTGATTGGGCCATATCCACCACGCTGGCCCAGTGCGGGTTGGTGGGTTCACATATGCCATCGAATTTCTTCTACCCACATATGCAGGTTGCCTCACGATGTTTTCCTTCACCGAAAAGCCAGTGGTGTGAAATTCCGTACATAAATTCCAAAGAACTCATTGGTACGGGACCGGAATTTGAAGCCACGACCTCACGATTATAAGGCGGGTGTCACTACCTCTAGGCCACCACTGATTTTATGAACATGATGAAAAATGAACAATAATGTAAAAATTGTTAATTTACTCTACTTGTAGAGCTAGTGGAATTTTGTAAACGATTGAAGTCGGTTGGGCTATTTTTTAGTGAAAAATATTTATATCTTTTCGTCAAAACACGTTTTATTAACCACCACAGTAGTAGTTATTAGCATAGAAATAACTCTCAACGAAACCAAAACCCGAATACCTACCTATGTCTTTCCGAATCACTTTGTTCATTATTTATACGAACACACTGTCCTTCAGCATCCCTTATTTTGCTCAAAAAGGATTAGTCAGATACTCCATTCAAATATTCATATCAGTGGCTCACAGTACCACAGCCACACAAATAAATAATCATATTGATCTTTACCAAACACTTATCCTGTCACTTTCATGCTGTATTAATTCTCCTGACGATGCGAGAAAAATCTGATAAGCTTTTCGCAAACCTGTTTTCCTAAAATCGGCTTTATTTCGTCTATTGTAGAGTCAGAAGTGAGATGAAAGAGGGATGATTTAAGGCAATAAGTGGCGATCAAATTGAGATATCTCGCGACACGTGCAAGTTATTGGGACACAAGTGTTTGGACAAACTGGGATATTGCTGAGGAAAAGTGGTCTAGAGCCACAGAATAGATAATAGTATCTAGGGTGGCGTGAGTGAGCGGAAAATGGTACAATGTATGGTCTACCAGATATTGATGACGTAGTGATTTGATGGCATCACTTTACTGATGATAGTGAAAAACTGTTCAATATATTTTTAGTAAGGATGTAAAAAATATCATGTTGTATTAATACTATAATATTAATACTATACTGAAATCATTAGGGGAGGCCTATGTCCAGCAGTGGACGTCCTATGGCTGAAATGATGATGATGATGATGATGATGATTAATACTATGAAAAATAGAGAGAGTGAAAAGCTCGAACAAGAATGTTCATCGCAAAATGTCGTCAAAAATGACCAATACTGCTACGTAATACCTAACGACCTTTTGGCGTATTTGCATCATGACAGGAACACTCCCGAAAGTGATGGAAAACGAAAAATAATAAAATTATAGTAAAAGCTTTTGTGCCTCATTAATTTTGTAATTACCTATACTTAGAACTTATCAGTATTTTAGTGAATATTGAAGTTATAACAGGCATTTCAAACCTTAAAAGGATTTCACATCTCTCCCAAAACAAAACAAACTAGCACCTAATGCAGATGTTAATGACACAGACTTCCCAAAAATAAGATTCCTAAAATAATCGAGCCGAGAAGCCATTTATTACGAGGACAAGAAAAACATCCGCTTCGGGGAAACGGTTCGAGACACGCTGGCGCTTGAAACGATTTCGCAGGCTATTAGTGAAGCCAGTTGGGCGTGGTTGGAAGAAAATGTAGCAAGACGTAAGGACTGCCGATTGAAGTTAGTTTGTTCAACTATTTGAGTAGTCGGGGGAGTAGGTACAAAGATAAACATTTTATTTATACCTTCCTACTCGCTAAATGATGTGACATATACTAAGCAGTACTTACCACCACACAAGTTGGCGGATGAGAAGTTAGCCGCAGATGACACTTTGCCGTGATTTGCTAATTATTGCGCATGTGCACAATGCCGACCCCGCGTGGCGTAGTGTTAAGCATGGGCGTAGGGAGCGCGCGGGAGGCATAAGTTTGGCGGGCGGGTGTGCCCCGGCTCCTGCGCATACCTATATTTCGGCTTTTGCGCAGCATTCTGTGCATAACTTCCCATCCGCGCGGCGCTTAGTATACAATTAATGATCTTTGATATTATTGAAGCCAGTTGGGCATGGCTGGAAGAAAATGTAACAAGAAGTAAAGACTGCCGATTGAAGTTAGTTTGTAGGGTTATTTGAGTTGTACAGAAAGCAAATAGTGAAAAAAAGCGAAAGCAAGTAGCCTGTCTACTGCCTGTGAGCTTGTCAGTTCAAATTCATCTGCTCTACCCCGTTCAAAAACTGATTTTATTTTGCAGACCATCACTTGGGCGCAGTTCAAAAATAATGTGATGGAAAGCTTGTTGAAATAAAGTGGTACTGAGTTAAAGTATAGTAAAAAGTAAGTAAAAATTTATTATACCTATTTGACATCATACAGTGGAGTACAATAGATACGAGTATTTCTCATTCTCATAAGACTATACAAAATACATTAAATCAAACAAGATTATTTTTTGCAAAAATTTGCATGACCGATGTCACCCGTGTACCGAATTCGCGAATATTTCGCACGGATCGATGTAGCATTTTTCTCATTATTGTTGATTTATCAAAAATGGCTCAGCCGATTTCGGTAAAATTTAAATGGGACCAATTTCAAAGTATACTTTTTCCAATAAAAAAAAGTTATTGGAATTGGACTACTATGAAAAAAGTTATGCGTGGTTTACATAAAATAAATATATATATATAATTATATATATATACGCGTCGAATTGTACCTCCTCCGGTGGTTCGCCGGTCAAAAAAACTACAGTATGTCCACAACTTGTTTAGACAGTGGCACCTAGAGCCTAGTGTGGTGACAGGTACCACACTAGGCTCTAGGCCCGTGTTATGGGAACCTCACATATCGAAGTTATTCTTAGTATTTGAAGACTACTGAGGAATATTTATTAAGTACGTATTCTAGGATATTATAATCGTCTTCACCATTAAGACTTTTATGATGGGGCCAACCCTAAAGTCACAAAAAAGCAGCCTGCAGTTCTATACATTTGGCAGAAATCAATCTACTTTTTTGGAAGCTGTTTTGTTTTGGTACTTACAATCGTGAGGTCGTAGTGGGTTCACAAACTGGACCCATACCAATGAGTTCTTTAGAATTTATGTACGGAATTTCACACCACTGGCTTTTCGGTGAAGGAAGACATCGCGGGGCAACCTGGGTATGGCCCTTGAAAGAAATTAGATGTTATAGGTGAATACACCAACCCGCACTGGGCCAGCGTGGTGGATATGGCTTATTCATCCTTTCTGAACAAAGCCTACATCCCGCAATTGACTATTAAATAGGCCGATACAGTACAAAACATGTCTTTCCACAAAATATTTAAATACGCTGTAAGCACCGTTTAAACATTGTCTAAAGCGAGCGTAAAATTTTTGTTGAAGACGGTAGTTTTTAGGGTTCCGTGCCTCAAATGAAAAAAAGGAACCCTTACAGGATCTCTTAGTTGTCCGTCTGTCCGTATGTCAAGACCTTTTATCACAAGAATAACTAAAGTGAACGAGTTGAAATTTAAACCATATTTCACGTACGAATAGGTTATAATTGTGAAAAAATCAAATTAATCAGTTACCGTAGAAAAAAGTTATCGCTATTTATGTCGTAAAAAACCGCATATTTTGACACTCACATGGGAATCAGAACCTACAGGGTACTTCTAGTTGGCCTAGGACTATGAAATTTGGCAAGAAGCATTATCTTAGAGTAGAATATAGGAATAAATCTGAAAACTGTACATTTTTAATTAAATCACTATAAATAGGGCCATAAAATTAGATACAAAGAATATAGGCCCAAAATTCAAAGTGAGTAAGTCGTATCATGTGGGGTATCATAATATGATATTGTAATGGGTATCATATTATGATACCCCACATGAAATATCATATTATTGTTATGAAAGAGTTTCATTAGCACATGTTAAAACAGGTTTACAATGTGTAATTTACGATGTATAAAGTGAAAAAAAAAACTTTTTTCGATGATTATTTATTTATCCTATAGCGATTTCAACATTACAATTTTGTGCATAAAACAGGATTTGTACGGAGCCCTCGGTGTGCGAGCCTGACTCGCACTTGCCCGGTTTTCTTTCGAGATTTCGCTGATCCGATAATAAAAGTTGATTATGGGTGACTACAACGATATCCCAAAAAATATTCTCCGTCGTCTATAAAATGACTCTACATAGAAGAAGAGAATGGTACATGACCCAGAAGAGAAACGTACGTACAAAAAGAGGCCTATTTTCAGCAGCGGGCAATTACAGGCTGGAAATTATATAATTACTAACTTTATCCTGCGGCTTCGCCTGCGTGCTGTTATAATTTTTGAGCCATCCCATGGGATAATTTTGTTTTCCTCGGATAAAAAGTAGCCTATGTCACTTTCCGTTGTTTAAACTATATCCATACCAAAAATGAAATCAACCCATTGCTCCGTTGCTGCGTGAAAGAGGAACAAACCAATAAACCAACGAAACCACTTTCGGACTTAGAATATTAGTAAGGAAGTAAGGATAAGTATTGTTCGTAGTTTAGGGAATGAATTCATTTCACAGCTCATCGGTAGCGCATCTCGGGCGAGCAGCCAAAGAGATTCAATGAGGTGTGGTAAGTAAATCTTGTGCATTGGCGCTGCAAGTGCATTGACTTGCACTTTGTGACTCATTTCACGTCGGTATTTGTATTTTGATGGTATTGTTTTGAAGTACTAAAAATAACGACACATTTTTGGAAGCTTTTTGAAATTATTTGGAAGAAGAAGACATTCAGAGGTACTGTACTGTACTGTACCAGCCTTTTTTAATAGTCCACTGCCGGACGTAGGCCTAGCTACGAAGGGTGATTGGGCCATATACACCACGCTGGCCCAGTGCGGGTTGGTGGTTTCACATACGCCATCGAATTTCTTCTACGGACGTATGCAGGTTGCCTTACGATGTTTTCCTTTACCGAAAAGCCAATTATGTGAAATTCCGTACATAGGTTCCAAAGAAACTCATTGGTACGGGATTTGAATCCACGACCTCACGATTGCAGGTCGGGTGTTACTACCACTAGACCATCACGGCTTCAGAGGTAACTAGGAATTAATTAGGTAGATATACAAATATATACCGACTGATTCATCAAAATGATTTATCATCATATTAATATTGTTTTCTAAATCGTTACAATATATTGTAATAATTATATTTTGCAAAAAATGGCATGACCGACTTCAACCGTGTACAGAACTTCGCACGGATCGATGTAGCATTTTTCACACTATTGTTGATTTATTAAAAATGGCTCAGCCGATTTCATAAATTTTTAATAGAACCATATTCGAAGTAAATTTTTTTTAATAAAAAAATAATTATTGAAATTGGACCACTACAAAAAAAGGTTGCATGGTTATACATAAAAAAACATACTCGTCGAATTGAGTATCTCCTCCGTTTTGTCAGTCAATTATTACGTTGCTCTATTGGAAGTCCAGAAGGACGTTTGTTATTTGTGATTTTATAATGATTATCATTTTAGTATTTATCACCTGCAGTGTCTGATCAGTAGCGACGTTTTTTTATTGTTTTCCAAAATACATATACTCGTATCACAGTCGTAAAGTAGTCTTTATTCTCAATTAATATAAGTAATTATTTATTTTTAACAAATTCCAAACAATTTTAACATACTTTAGTTAGTCAAACTTAACATTAAAAACTAAACTCATACGATCATATCTGGTGCAAAGAAGCCCAAAATGCTGACCGCATTGCCCCGCTGTATCGATGGCCATCCTTTGCACCAAATACGAGCCAGAGCGGGAGTCATTGGTTTAATACATAATATATTAATCATTAAAGCAATTTAAAGGCACGTGATATTTTATTTTTATCAAGAAACTTATTTCCTCTACAAGTAATAATAAATAATTCTTTATTGTTTCACACCATAACAGAAAATTAAAACAATACAATTTTCAATTAACCTCTTAGGTAAAAACAAACGGCGGCCTTATCGCTGGAAGCGATTTCTTCCAGGCAACCTCAGTACGGAAAGGATACCGCAAAGAAAAATGAATGGGATGCGAAAGAAGAGAGACAGAAGACATAAATAAAAATATAATATCATAACATTAACATACATGAACTACAATATACTTACACAGATAATTATACATATACCTACCTACATAAATACATAATAATAATAAGTAATTAAGTCTTATTGGTTTGTTCGTCAGGCCTTCACTGCCTCCCTACAGCACCGCAACTGTAAATTCAGACATATTGCAAACAGTCCATTTATGAAATTGCTGCACCTATTAATCATCTGAAATGAACTACCGGTGTTTGTGAGCGAAACGCTAATTATTGATTCGATTAAATGATACGGTCCGAATACATCGAATGGCAATTATTTAATTCGATTAATTTGAGCATCGATGCGATTGTTTCGAGTTTTGAAGTTTGAATTCAATTTGGAAAGATGGAAAGTGTTTTAGTAACGGGATTTAATTATATGAACGTCATAATATTGTTACGAGATGGGTTCTTGGACAATCAGGTAAAACGCCGATTAATCACTTTGCACTTTATTGCACACAATCACTTCACAAAAATAACAAAAACACACAACACAACTGGTTCGCACAAACACTTCACACTGGCACTGATATTCACACAAACTAGTCACTTCACAATCACTGGTATCGCACTCTAACCCGATATGTTATCGCTTCGACGGTAAACGAATAATTGATCCCCAAGGGTCGGCCGGCGTATTTATATCCGTTATTTCCTACAGTCTCGAACCTACGAAATATTTCGCAACATTACTCGATCTTAATAAACGCTATTGTGTTAACAAGTAAACAACTTGAAAGTTCGAGAATTCCCTATTGTTTTTCAAATACGTAAACACCCAACAAATAAACTAAACAATAGACGAGATACAAAGACTGATCCCGCTCGAGTCATAAAGCCATGAAACCGAATACAAAAGGCACCAATAAAAACGCAAAACAATAGAGCTTCCCAGAACCGGATCACGTAAACACCGCAGATTACATCATAGTTACTGCATACCTACAACGGGCGCCTACTGCGTTACAATATGTACAAAGTGTTGTTAAATGTTGTACTAAGCTGACAGGAACCACTCAGACTATCATAATGAATCACTTTTACTATGGTCTAAATCGAAATTCGAAAATAGTCTGCTGTTTCATACATTTTGTCAATTCTGATTTGCAATTTTGTATAGAGCAGTTGCTTTTTTATCGAACTGGGCAACCAGATGGAAAAACGAAGAAGTTCTCTGTTCATCTGTATGTATTTTTTTTGTCATCGATATTTTCGCCAATTGTGAAATAAATCAAAAAAATTATTTTAGTTCATAAGGGTAGATATTACAACTACCAAGGTGCCGTTTTTGAAAATTTTAAAAATAATGCAAAATTGTATATGTACATCAATTTCAGCGCACTATTCGAATTTTGTTCACAATGGAAAACGGTTTTGCGATTTATTGCGAAATATTTTTCGAGATGCATATACAGGGTTATTTCTAATCAATTAGCATGCTTTTAGGGGCTTATTTTGTACATCAAAACTAACAACTTTTGTTCAACGACTTTTGTAAAATCTCAAAAAAAAAGTTGTTGTTCCATAGAAAAATATCGTTCCCCCTTGACAAAATGTATGGAACAGCTGTTTTTTTTTTGAGTTTTCACAAATGTCGCAGAACAAAAGTTGTTAGTTTTCAAGTACAGAATAAGCCCCTGGAAGGATGCTAATTGATTAGAAATAACCCTGTATATCCCCTGGCATCGGATCAAACCATCCCCCGAAGCTGTCGTATTTTTATTATTATTACTAAGGGATCTAAAGAGTACGCAAAGGCCTACGCTCAAAAACCTCGTAGGAAAACGAGTAATTACAATAGCAAAGCGCAACGCGTCGCATAGGGGCGTAAACAAAACGTTTTGTTTTACTTTTAATATCTCACTGGGACTTGAAAAGGTTCTCGGTGATTAAAAAGTTCCCTTATGGTATACTAGGCAGTGTATCATGGCTTTAACCGTTACTTTTAAGTAGAGTTTGAGCAAAAACAGAACAGTCGTCGTGGCGTTACCGTGAACCAACAATAAGATTTTAATCAGCAGCCAAGGTACCGACTATACCTTGGTTGACACGTGTACTGATGAAAACCGAATTGGTGTCTACAAAGTATCAAATAACACTTTTTGACTGACGAACCATCGGAGGAAGTATACAATTCGACGCGTATTTATTTAAATACGCGTCGAAATATTGGAAAGAATATACTTCGGAATTGGTCCCATTTAAATTTTATCGAAATTGGCTGAGCCATTTTTGATAAATCAACAATAATGTGAAAAATGCTACATCAATCCGTGCGAAATATTACACGGGTGAAGTCGGTCATGCTAATTTTTGCAAAAATTATCTTGTATGTAGTAATTGTACAAGCAATGAGAAACCAGTGTAGTCAGCGTAAAAAAAAAATAGTAAAATGGCACACGGGCGATCTCGCCTACGTTACGGTCAACCAACAATAAGATTTTAATCAGCAACCAAGGTACCGACTATACCTTGGTTGACACGTGTACTGATGAAAACCGAATTGGTGTCTACCAAGTATCAAATAACACTTTTTGACCGACGAACCACCGGAAGAAGTATACAATTCGACGCGTATATAATATGTATTTTTTTTTATGTTTAACTTTTTTCATAGATGCTCTGATTTCAATAATTATATTTTTATTGGAAAGAATATACTTCGGAATTGGTCCCATTTAAATTTTATCGAAATCGGCTGAGCCTTTTTGATAAATCAACAATAATGTGAAAAATACTACATCGATCCGTGCGAAATATTACACGGGTGAAGTCGGTCATGCTAATTTTTGCAAAAATTATCTTGTATGTAGTAATTGTACAAGCAATGGAATCTAAAGTCCTCAGTTCTTTGGAACTTATATGCGGTATTTTCACACCACTGTTTTTTCGGTGAAGAAAAACATTGCGAGGCAACCTGCGTACGAAGAAATTTCATGGCGTACCTATGTGAATTCACCAACCCGCACTGAGCCATCGTGGTAGTTGTGGTCCTATTACACTTCGTGGGTTGGTCTACGTTCAGCTGTGAACTATTAAAAAGGCTAGATCAGTACAATATAGCTGTGTGTGTACCTACATATTTGTCGTCGATGTCGATGAAATTTTTAAAAGGAACTGTTCCTTTTTTTCGCGATTTTGGGATTGATCCCATAATAAGCTGATTAAAATAATGATAGTGATGTCCTAGTCTTAAAATATACCCTTAATCTAGACAAGCAGCTTGTACTTATTTCAATGTGTTTAATTTGTGTCTATTTTAGTATTTAGCAACGTAAAAATCTGTAAATTGAACTTCTACTGAAATATAAGTGATTATTTTTATACAAAATACTACGGAACTAATCGTGCTCTGAATAGATGAGATAAATAATTACTTTATTAATAAACAATAATTTGCTCAAAATGTAGGAAGTTCAAAAATAATGTAAGAGTGATTTATAAATACCTAATACTTACAAGGGTACACAACTTTATTCTCCCAAGGAAACAGCGGCTAAAATTCCGAAGTCAGCGAGCGTTGTCCGCAACAGATGTTTCTCTCCTACTACGAGTAGACCTTTTCCTCACGAGAAAATTGTTTCGCAGTTATTGTCGACAGAAAAGTCAGTTTTGATGTTCTAAAGAGATATTTAGGTGCCTGTCTTGGGACTTTATAAGCTTTTTGTAATACTTTAGGTATTTTTAAAACAACAGACGCATATATTTTAGTGGTAGCAGTAGAGTTATACCTAGCGCAGTTATTACTGTAGCCGTACTAAATTAAAACTTTTTGCTAAATATAAGTCTATACTACGGCATGGCAGTGGCATAGTAACTCTAAAACCAAAACTAAAATAAAAATAATACAGAAAACAATGCGGTAACGTAAATGCATCCAGTTATTAAACTTCAAGATTTTTTTAAGACAGTCATGTGGAATGTGGAGACAGGAAACTTACATTTGGCTAGCGTAGAGGACTAAATACTAATAGTTTTTCGTACGGTAAACAACTAAACATCTATCACGTATCTGTTTAATCTGTTGTTTACTCTCGACTCGCTATGGACCGATTTTTTCATACTCACAAAAATTGTCAGGATTTAGATCTAGACACACGGCAGTGTGTCCAGCCAAGACCAAGAAAAAAGGAACTGGCGACGCGACGTGTTAATATTACACGAACCATTTCGAGCCACTTTTAACCCTTTCATAACTCGAAAATGACCTAAATATAATATATGAAATTTAGCCTATTTATTTAAAGTTGATTTCATAGCTTAGAAAACAAAATTTCGTTAATTTTACTTCAATAGTAGATGTTTAAAAACCGGGGTTTCATTGACTGATTCACTGACTCACTCACTGATTTATAGATCAAAAACCTAACCCATTTTCAGGTGACCTAGAAACTTGATATTTGGCATCAAGGTAGACTATCACGCATATACAAAGGAAAAATCTAAAACTTCGAACTTTTACCCCCAACCCCTTGAACTAGCGGATGAGAGCTTGTATGAGACTTTCACTATTTTTTATGCTAGAAGTCTAAAAATTGGTATGAAGACACTTTGTTATAAATAATAAAATACTTATTTCAGGGTTTTTAATAAATCACCCCCCAATCCCTAAAAATGGGTGATAAACTTTGTATGAGACTTTCACAAATTTTGATGCTAGATGTCTGAAAATTGATAAAGGCACTCTATGTTACAAATACGTAATTCAGGATTTTTAGTAAATCACACCCCTCAACTCTTAAAACTGGGAGATAAACGTTGGTACAAGATTTTCGCTAGTTTTTATGCTTTTCCGAAGTATTAAATAATCTACAAAAAGAAGTGAAATCTAACAAAAACATTTTCATGTGTAATATAGCCAAGACCACAGTTTGCACTTTCAAAAAGTTGTCAGATCTTATGTAGAGCCAAGCTTCTAACTCTACACGTCTTACAAGTCCTTACTTCACAAACTCTACACCTTAGTCTATAGTGTATGCGACTTGGCTGTTTTCCTAACTGCACATGGGCGTAAAGTGAAGATTAATTCTTAGCTGTTCACTAATTCTGTTATACAAATAGTTCTTGTTGTAACGAAATGGCCAAGTTACATAAATTGACTAAGCTGTAGAGCTTGTGGAGTAAGGACTTGTAGAGTTAGAAGCTTGGCTCTACATAAGATCGGATAACTTTTTGAAGTGCGAACTGTGGTCTTGGCTATATTTCATATGAAAATGTTTTTGTTGGATATACTAAACAACACCAAACTAAATCTAACTAAATCACCTTTACTCACAACTAGCACAATACGCTTAGCGTAATCAGTGTACATGTACTCGTATAATAACTATTACAATGTGAGTCAACCGCAAAAAGCAATTTTCGGTTATACGCTATTTATCTCAATCCGCATTAATATTAAACAAACTAATATCATCTATAACGACGTGGTTTCAAAATAATCGCGTGAAATTACGTTTTGCGGTAGAAGAAAAAAAATAGGATGGATGGTGGTCAATAAATCTCGGGTCCAATAAATGGTCGGAATCGAAGGTGCTGCAATTACATTCCTCGAGATTAAATGGAGTCCATTCATTTGTGGTCTCAGACAAGAAACGTGGTCCAAGAGAAACAAATACAAATACAAAATAATTTATTACCACAACAAATATACATTAGTTACAATTGCCAGGGGGCCTCAAACTCGGCTAAGCCTGTATCTTGAGGTCCGGTGTAGAATTGAGCAAGTAGACTTTGTTGCGCGCGCTTTTCAAGTAATATTTAGACATTAACTACAGAAAAACTAATGAAATTATAAATGCGGTCCTAAGTTTATTAGAGTTTGTCTGATTACATAACTTACACAAGTGTATCGTGTGTGTGTGTGTGTGTACTATGGATTACACCTCAAGGTCGTACACTTTTACTAGGGATTCCGATTCCTTGTATGTGCTGCTGAGTAGCCATGATTTTGTCTGAGCTTTGGCTACTGTGCGGGTCTGTTCCGTTAAATCTATCTGTTTAAGAACAGAGTTGTATGTGAAGTAGTAAATAAATGGAGGGTGGCGTCGAGCGAAAACAGTTTGACTCTTGGCATTGGGACTGATTTGACTCGTACTCTTCTCCTAGCGGGAAGTGCCAAACAATTTTGTCACCTTTTCTTTACTGCGTAATATTTACGGGATATTCAACTGTAAGCATGCGTGTTCATCCAGCTAGCTTAGCATACAAGACCACGACAAGAGTTTACCGACGTATGCAAAGGTGACAGATATATTATGCTTCATCATAACTCTGTCACGTTCTGACAAGTCGATAGTATTATTTATTGGTCCGTATGCTAAGCCCGCAGGACGTCCACTGCAGGACATAGACCTCCCCTATGAATCTCTTATAAAACCGGTTGGTAGAGGCTTGTATCTATCGCGATCCTATACACTTGATGGGGTCACCACTGTGGGTGAACGTCTTACGTTGCGCTAGCCGTGGTCTCCACGCGAGAACTTATCAGCCCTATCGGTCTTCAATCGATCTTGCTACTTGCCCTATCCACTGTCATTCCAACTTGTCAATCCGCTGGGCTATTTCAGTATGCATATAACTGTAACTGTAACTGTACCAGCCTTTTTAATAGTCCACTGCAGGACGTAGGCCTACCCACGAAGGGTGTTTGGGCCATATCCACCACGCTGGCCCAGTGCGGGTTGGTGGATTCACATACGCCATCGAATTTCTTCTACGGACGTACGCAGGTTGCCTCACGATGTTTTCCTTCACCGAAAAGCCAGTGGTGTGAAATTCCGTACATAAATTCCAAAGAACTCATTGGTACACGACCGGGGATTTGAACCCACGACCTCACGATTGTAAGGCGGGTGTCACTACCTCTAGACCACCACAGCTACGCATATGCGTGTAGTACAGCTAGTATGCATATGCGTGTGATGAATCTATGACTGTTTCTATCCTACCTTTTACAATCTGTGCTTCGCCCACTATGTTCATGTGTTTATGGTATAAACTACATTTTAGAGCCAAAATACAATTCAAAAGTTTCTTCTGTTAGGTTAGATAACATATCATATATATGTATAAGATATGATATGGATAAATGAGTAAACGATACAAAACATAACAGTGTTTTAAATTTTGAGTTTTAATAATTATTTTTTCCAAAAAATCGCAGCACCGACTTCCACCGTGTACAGAATTTGAATAGTTTGCACGAATCGATGTGACATTTATGCAAATTATTGTTGATTTATCAGAAACGGCTTAGCCAATTTCGATAAAATTGAAAAGCTACCTTGAACCTTTTCAAACTAAAATATATTTGAATCGGTTCACAATTGGCGAAAATATAGATGAACATAAAAAATACATGAAGACGAAAATAGTCCCTCCTCCGTTTTGGAGGTAAGTAAAAACAACTAAAATCAAGGGGTAGGTAATTAGGTAGGTACCTATGTCAATGTTTGCCGCTTTTATCTTATCTCATGGGCAGCATCCACTTTTTGTTTTCTGTAGTAATGTCCAGTGGACAACTGAGTAATTAATACTTTCTTCTTCGCGTTTGTCGCCAGACATTGAGAGATTGTGTTGAAATTACTTAGCAGTAGTAAAAACTTGGTTTGATAACTGGGTTTGAATACTGAAACGCAGTAGGCGCACGCCCGTTGTAGGTATGCAGTAACTATGATGTAATCTGCGATGTTTACGTGATCACGCTTCTGGGGTGCTCTATTGTTAACAGAATGGCACCGATATTTCCAGAACTTTTCAACCTGTTACTCTGTTAATAATAGCGTTTATTAGATCGAGTAATGTCGCGACTCATCTAGTAAATTCGAGACTGTAATGACGGATATAAATACGCCGGCTGACCCCTGGGGACTCAGTTATTCGTTTACCGTCAAAGCGATAACATCTCGTGTTCTAGTGCAGTACCGGTGATTGTGAAGTGACTAGTTTGTGTGAATATCAGTGCCAGTGTGAAGTGTTTGCTGTTGTGTCGTGCGTATCGTGATTTTGTGCAATAAAGTGCAAAGTGAATAATCGGCGTTTTAACTGATTATATCCAAGAACCCATCTCGTAACAATACTATAGCATGCCCTTATTTTTTCAAGGTTAAATTTATCGTTAGCGTCATAAACCTAGTAGAAAGAAAACATCATGGTGAAACCTGTTAGTCAAATAATTGATTGAAATTATCTTCAGTCGCTTTTATGAGCTGTTAATCATAACAGAACACAATAATAATGGTTACAAGTATTTAAATCATAACGTCGCTGTAGAATGACAAACCTTGTATGTCGGAAAAACATTTATTTTTATTGGTAAGTTGAAATGGTAAGGCACATGGTATGGAGGACTGTTGACCGATGTCAATCGAAAAGTTATCGAATGGAGACCACGTACCGGAAAGCGTAGTGTAAGACGTCTATCCACAAGGTAGACAGATGACCTCATTAAGATCGCAGAATCGCGCTGGATGCAAGCCGCTAACAATCGGTTTATATATGTATAACATTATTGAAGATCTATAGGGACGCCTGTGTCCAGCAGTGGACGTTCTATGGCTGATGGATGGACGAATAATTTCTGAATTAAAATTACGATTTTTCTTTACGATTCTGCGGTAAGTACCAGGGCAACAGGAGTAAAGTAAAGCTCTCACACCTAGTACTGGTGCTTGAAGGCAGCACGCGTCATTAAACCGCAGCCGTGTTAAGCACTGCGGACTCAGAGGCGGTATCGTCACTTTAACTTACAGCAGATGTGATCCTGTTGTCGATAAAATAATAGAAAAATTTTTCAGTTTTGAAATTGCAGTTATTAGCAAAATATACTTGCCTGATACAAATAAAAAACGCAGATTCTTTATGTATTTATAATCAAAAATTTTAAATAAAAAAAAAATAAAGTTAAGTATACCCAGTTATATATGAAAAATCAGTTTCTTGATATATCTAATCAAATACTATTATTTAAATTAGGCTCAAATATGCAGTTTTAGCCAATAGACATAATTTATCTGTCATTTTTCTTCGTCCGTTTATTTCAGAAGTGAGCCTTTTCCAAAAGCACTAGAACAAAGTGGGTCACTTTTATTTACTTACCAGAAATTATATCATACATGAGTATTTTTTTTAGACTATATCACATCTCTTAAAATTGTATTTTTTTACTGAGCCAATTTTTTATCGACAACTGTAAGTTAACATCCTATATTTTCCCATCCCTAGCTGGCCAGGGAGTTAGCAGGATGTGTGACGCGGTACTCTTGAGGTAATTGCCGTATATCGCCTGCACTTGCTTGACACCTCTATTCGATTCCGCTTACAAATGCGATTCGATTTCAGTTTAAATTTGGATTCGAAATAAAAAGCTGTGGCAGCGTTTCATTATTACGCTTTATTTTATACAACGTGTTATGTTTTTAAAAAATCGGTTGTATTTTCCGGATATCAAGTTTATTAATCCCGACGCAAAAACGACGGGATGTCATTAATTTTGTGTGTGTGTGTGTGTGTGAGAGAGAGAGAGAGAGAGAGAGAGAGAGAGAGAGAGAGAGAGAGAGAGAGAGCGAATGTGTGTGTATTCGTGGTTGTAGATGTCTGTAGTAGTAGCTTTCGAACGGATGCAAATCTTTTAATTTTGTTTTTTTTTCATTCGAAGGTAACGGGATTTTTTTTAAATTAAATCTTATTAGATTGATTGGATCTGACAACTTCTGCGTGACCTTGTCTAAAGCATCATCACATTTTTAGAAAAACTAGGATAAATGCGAAAGGGTGCAGATTCGAGGGCACATTCACTAATGTAACGAGTTGATGTCTTTCAGTGCCCTTCAGTAGTGGAACAGCTTTACTTAAACGATGTGAGTTCGTGTAGACGGGTGGCTAGCCCTGGTGTCGGGCCGAACGTTACTTTACTTCAGTGATCGCTGACAATTACCCAGCAAAACTACGTCATGAGCGCTACGTAAATCAAGGTTCTCTATCTGTTTCTGCATTATCAACAGCTGTATAATTAAAATCGCCATCATATCATCCACCACCTAAACTACTGGAACAGTTATACCAGCGGCCTAGAGCCACACTCCGTAACTATAAAGAGCTACACTTGCCCGGGTAGACGCTGGAGGGGGAAATGCACAAAACGCCCCGTGCGGGACGTCAGTGCAGGACTTATCGCCCCCACTTTGAATTAGAATACATGATGACTAAAAATATAATTAGTCTGTCAGATAGACTATTAATAAATATTAGAGACATATTTTTTCTTTTGTCAATTAAACAAAAATTTATGAAAATATAGCCTGTTAAAGTTCCACATGACGTCACAAGTGTTGTACAAATGTGTATACTTCTGTAAGTGAGATGACGTCACGACTTCCACTTCCAAACTTTGACTTTGACTTTTTATCGTTGTCATTTGTTGTTAAATTGACAAAATAACATACGTGTTCAATATTTTTTGATAATCCAACTCACGAACTGATTATAATAATGACTTTTTTACCCAGTCATCACGCCTATTAGAACTTTATCTATAAATAAGAAAATACCTAAATAGACAAAGAGCAAAAACGAAAACTCAAAGTAAACCAGAATAAGTCCACCACGGATCTAAGTCATTCGGTGAATTTCTGCGCCAAGGCGTTCAATGAATTAGCTCTCCAGTGGGGCTTGAACCCAGTTCCTAACTTCATGCAATTAGTGTTTAGTATTTCGTGGAATATTTCTAAACTGTGTTGTATTCAACTTTAAAGACCAGATTAGCACATGTATGATCAAATTCTCGAAAGAAGTAAATATTAAAGTATTTTCTAAACAACTATCGAAAATCAAATTTGCTCTCGAGTTCAATTCGATAGGAATTTTACGTAGTAACTCATGATTTTAGTTCTATACGTGACCACTAGAGGCGCTGTGAAATACGCCATACGGAACATTTACCGCGAGGTTATCGAGTATGACTGCTAAATACTCATGGTACTGTAAATACCTAGTTTACTTTTGGCTGATGATGAAATGATTGGGAAAAGTAACAAAATACCTAATAGAGTATTAAACATATTCCACTATGTTGGATAAGTTTTTTTAGTAAGACATTTTTAATTAATCTTGTTTTGGAAAAATAGGCTATATAATCATAAAAAGATAAAATCAGCTCCTCTAATTTTGTAAATTGCTATAAAAGACGACGATATCTATGGAATAGCTGATTTTACAGATTAGTTACTTGACTTCTTAATTTTTGGTGACGCAGCGATAGCTTAGGTATAGTAATATTTGTCCATAATAACGGGTACAAAACGTCTTTTCATATACTAGCGTACTTTATAACCAATACACCGTTTCAATACACACAACTCTGCTTTTTATCGACATGCAAAAAGGAGGAGGTTCCATGTTTGTCTTTTTGTATTTTTAGAGTTCCGTACCTCAAAAGGAAAAAACGGAACCCTTATAGGATCCCTTTGTTGTCCGTCTGTCCGTCTGTGTGTATGTCAAGACTCTTTTTCTCGGGAACGCGTAAAGATATCGAGTTGAAATTTAAACTGTGTACTTATATCTATGCATATGTATATGTAATTTTTATAGAAAGACTAATTTTTACGATAATTATTACAGGTACAATACCGTACCTTTTTTTATGTATATAATTAGAAATTCAATGTAATGACCTGTAACTATTGTTATCAATAAATTGATTATGATTATGATTATGATCTCTTGCAGTTGTGTAAAAGAAAAACTTCTCAGTTATCGTTTAAAAAAGTTAGAGCCGTTTATGTCGTAAAATACCGCATATTTTGCACTCACAAAAATCAAAACGTACAGTGTACTTTCCGTTGACGTAGAACTATGAAATTTGGCGAGAAGCATTATCTTAGAGTACACATATAGGAATAAATCTGAAAACTGAACATTTTTATTTAAATCACAAAAAAATAGGGCCTCAAAATTCACAAAATTGGGTTGAAAATTCAAAGTGAGTAAATCGTATCATGTAAGGTGTCATATATAAAAGAACTTCATTAGCACATGCTAAAACAGGTTTTTAATTATTTTAACAATGTGTTTGTACGGAACCCTCGATGTGCGAGCCTGACTCGCACTTGTCAGGTTTTTTTTATAGAAAATATCTTCTTTTTCAATCTTCTTCGATTTAAAAATTTCTTACTTAGGTACTTCAAAAGAATACGCTCCCGAGACACTTTCATTTAAATTAAAATCGGTTGAGCCGTTTTTTAAAAATCAATAATGATGTAATTAGTTGTATAAATTGGTATGAACTATTTGAATTTCATACACGATTGAATTCGAATATGCCATTTTTTGCGAAAAATAAATTATTAGGACTCTATTTTGCTCCATGTTAGGAAAATCGCATTTGGTTCAACATTTAACCAAAGTTTCGCACACAACACTGCAGTTTCGATACCCGCTCCACATAATCTCAAGCATTCTCACGTGGTTCCCATTGAATATAGGAAACGTCGAGTATATCGCAGAATGTTCGCAGCAGTTGCATTTTATGTCCTTTTGATATTTAGAGCGTGATTTCGGATTTAACGGGGCCATTTCAATTCATGACTCTATTGCTAATGTCGGTACCACACCTTGTACGTGCGAAAACAGGATTTTAAACTTGCAAGAAATGCGTTAGAACTTCTTGTAAACTTGTCTCGAAAAAAATTATGAGGTTGGTGGGAGGAATGTTACAAAATTTATAAGATATCATAATAATTATAGTACTTAAACGAGTGCACCAACTTTGATGTAGATTTTCTTGTTTTAACTTTAAAGAAGTTGGGAAAATGTTAACTGTATTTTTGACCGACGAACCACCGGAGGAGGTATACAATTCGAAGTGTAAATACCTATATATATATATATATATATATATATATATATATATATACTAGCTGACCCTACCACGCTTTGCTGTGGCTAAATAAATTAAAATTGCGACTATAATTTGAGATTTAAACTATCCTATCTCTCAAGTTGGATCGAACTGCACATGGTGTGCGAGTTTTATTATAATCGGTTAAGTGGTTTAGGAGTCCATTGAGGACAAACATTGTGACACTAGATTTATATATGTAGGTATATTAAGATATATATATGTATATATATAGTAGTCCGATTTCAATAATTCTTTTTTTTTGTTGGAAAGAATATACTTCGAAATTGGTCCCATTTAAATTTTATCGAAATCGGCTGAGCCATTTTTGATAAATCAACAATAATTTGAATTTGAAATGCTACAACGATCCGTGCAAAATATTCGCGAATTCTGTACACGGGTGAAGTCGGTCATGCTAATTTTTGCAAAAAATAATCTTGCAACCGTACATAAAGTCTATACCACATAGCGTAAGATATGGTGTCAATCAAAACACAATGTCCATCCACAAGGTGGTTGGATGACCTCTTCAAGATTGCAGGATCGCGTTGGATGTGAGCCATAATATTATGATGGCTGAAACAATGATTTATCAGTTTTAGTCGTTTACCTTTACATTTTGTTTATGGCTACCATTGGCTACGATTTGAGCCAGTAGACTTTAAAACTTCGCTTTGCTTGGTCAATTTCTAGAGCAATTCAAGTCACTAAATCCGAAATTTTAAAATGGAAAGATTGCGTATAGGTTTGCGTTTGACTACATACTGCCTGAAATTAAGCAGATATATGTTTTATGTGTGGTTTAGGGTGTAGCATGCTTACTTAAAATATACCTTTTTACTTTAAATTTGATGACATCCACGTTTTACTAAAACTACCGAGGAAAATGGTGATGAATCAAAGCTACAGTGTAGAGCTGGCATTATAGTGGCGTTTGGTAAGATTCTAGTGTTTATGTGTACGAGAGATTTAGTCTTAATATCGTATCTGGTTCCACCCACGCAAAATGATTTCAATAATAATGTACTCAGGCACTTTTTGTTGAGAAACATGATAGAAAGCTTTAAACCGACTTCCAAAAGGAGGAGGTTCTCAACGTTTATGTTTTAATGAAATTATTTTATCGTGCTTCACAAACACGCTAGGTTTATCGAACATTTTCTTTTTGTGATAGACATTTCAAAAATGAAAAAAGTACAGCGTTCTAGCTTAATTTGAATAAAGATCAGAGGGATGCAGGTTCAAATCCTGCGAGCGCGTCTATTTTTGAAATGTTTATCACAAAAAGAACGTTTATGTTTTATTTGGTTCTCAATTGTCGAGCAGTTACTAATTCTGAGCTATTTGTAGGCTTTATTATTTTCGCTTCTATTCAATATGTATTAAGACATTTTTAGGAACAGTCAAATATCATAAACGTTTAAAGTATTTTTGGTAGGTATTACTAATTACGTACATGTCGATGACAAAATGGTATAAAAATGTTTCTAATATAATTAATAAAAAATAATTTAAGCTAATATTTAATAAAATCAGTAAATTACTCGTAAATATATCAGGATAAAATCTTTACTTTTTTCATTTTTAACTTCATGCAACAAAACAAAATTTATCTCAATAAATTACACTACCACCAATTTATTTTAATTAAACTACCGACTGACAAATTTGGGGATTTTTCGGTGGAAATTCTTCTGATTCCGCACCGATTCTTGACAGGAAATATTTAAATTCCTATCTGGGAGCGATCTGCCAACGAACGGGCCTTAGTCACGTCTGTGAGACGACGTTAACGAGATGCAAGGCAATGATCGTTTGACAGCAGCCTTAATTTAAGGGATGGTGTAAGTTTAAAGATATTTAGAAAAAAAAACTAATATAAGTGCATTTATTTTAAAGGTACTCAATAGTGTGTGATTTAGAGTCATAAATAAAATTAAATGTTAAACTACCGACAAAATATCAATAAGTATTAATGAAAAGAGAAAGATGAATAACAATAATACAACAGTAACTGTCTAAGACTTTTCTGATGAGAAATGTAAAGATTTATGATTGGGAATCTTTAAAATTCATAACTGGGAGAGATTAGCTGAGAAAAAGCCTAAGTCACGTCTATGAGACGACGTTAATGAGATACAAGGCAATGATCGTTTGACAGCAGCCTTATTTTCTATTATTATTATTTCAAATTTCGTTTGACTACACACTGCCTGATATTAAGCTGATATGCGGTCTAGGATGAACACCCAGAAGATATTAATATATTTTAAGAGATAGAATAAGTTTAAAGATGTTTAAAATTAATTTACCTAGTATCAGTGTTCTTATTTTAAACGTTAGGTATGTCATTTGCAGCTAATTCTGAAATTAAATTATAATTTTAATAATACATTTATTAATAAAATAAATATTATGAACAACCATGAATACAATCTTAAATTTCACGAACTTTATGGTTACAAATCTGTCGATTTTTGATAAGAATTTTAAATATCCACCTCTAATATATTTGGATTTCTATCTATAGAATTGTAGACTAAACTATTGACGGATAGGGCTACGGACATTTTAAATTTCTTAATGAATCACTACTGACTGAATAAATAGTTATTCGATAGACTATTCGATTATAGAATTTACCAAAGATAATTGACAGAATAAAAAAAAATAGCTTGATGTAACTTCCCTTTATGTTCACACGCTTCCGCTCTTAAATTCAGACATACTCGAACTTAGATGAAATATGCTGCGCCACTGATATTCAATGGGCGAATGTAAGGATCGTGACGTAGGTGGTCCTTAAATGCTGACTTTAACAAATTGTGACTTTAAATACACATTTAGCTTTCTATAAGAAGAAATAAAATGGTGAATAGATATCTCTTGGTAACCTGAATGCAGAATGAGAGTTATTGTAAAAACATTTTCCGACTGAATCCCTGGGACGCACTAAGCAAATTTAGGGTTAAAAACCATTTTTTATAGAAATAAATAGGTATCTTGATAACGTGAATGAAGAGTACCTACATTCGTAAAGGTAGGGATACCTGCATCAGGGTTCTCAAACCGCCTGAAGGTCACCGATTTGGCTAAGTATTTAAAACAAATACAATATAACTTGTCATCCAAGCAATGGTAACGCTCAGTCGTAAGTTCTACTCGCCATCTAAAAACTGACAGCTATTTCAATTCTATTTTTAAAATGTCCTTAACGGAAATAACGTTTAGGCGTATAAAATGTTTGAAAATAGGAGTGTCCATTGTTGCGAATTTGGAGTGCCGCCAGCGTGTCACCGGGCTGCTCGCGGCGTGACACCTGTCACTACAACGCTCAGTGTGATTGCTTTTTTTGTTACGGGTGGGGTCTTGTTAAAATGGTTTTCGTTATTCAGGGGTTCAGTAAAGACTCGTACGTAAGCGGATGTGGTTGCATTCCGGCTGCCGCAACATAGAACAATGTAAGAAACCGCAGTTTTCCTACGCACTATAACTGGCCGGTTTGACCACTTTGTAATGCGTATGAAAACTGCGGTTTTTTTTTTGGTGTTGCAGAAACCAGAACGTAACCGCTTTCGCATAGTACGTGCGTGGTCTAAGACCGCCAGTCGATGGACGCACGACGATGCGTATTGGTACCAAAGACCGCGAGTCGATGGACGCACGACGATGCATATTGGTACCAAAGACCGCGAGTCGATGGACGCACGACGATGCATATTGGTACCAAAGACCGCGAGTCGATGGACGCACGACGATGCATATTGGTACCAAAGACCGCGAGTCGATGGACGCACAACGATGCATATTGGTCCCAGCGGTGTTAGCGTGTGATATAATTACGAGTATGTACTCGTATGTTGATACTATCGAATGCATGATGTTCACTTGTATAACTTGAAAAAAAATAGGTGTAAGGTAAAGTCACACTGACATTAAGACTGCATGATCGCGTTGGATACAAGCCGCTACGAACTGGTTTTATTGCAGATCTTTAGGGGAGGCCTATGTCTAGCAGTGGACGTCCTGTGGATAAAACGACGTCGATGACGAACAACGAATATCACATTGATTTCATTTCTACGGAAATCCAAATTGTTCTAATCGTTACCTACTGTTAAAAAGCTTTTAGTGGCCTTGATCGAAATTACTTTTTTATCCTTGTTGTCTTGTTATTTAGTCTGGAAAAAATCATCATTGGTTCTATAAAATTAATAATTAATACTCTTAATACTATTACAAAATGTACCTAAATAAAAACTCTCGCGAGGTTTTGCAAGCCAAACATTGAACAAATGCCTAATTTAATGCATCCTATCTCATCTATATTGTAAGTACGAGTCATCATTACTAACGCATTTAAGCAAAAGCGTTATCATTTGTTATATCTCTTTGGACTTTGATAAGCGGTGACAGTAGTTTCGACACATATTTGGTCATTAACCCACTTCTCCCAGCAAACTTCCTACGTTGCACCAACAACATTGACATCTCTTTACACTCACTATCTTGTTTACAACGTCATCAACTATCTAAAACAATGGCTTTTTTGTTCAAATTTCGGGTACGGAAAGTTCACTCAACTTGTGGCATACTCCTGGAGGATAAACAATCCCTTTCTTCTCTACCGCGGTACAATTTTCACGAGCTGCATTGCTTGCTTCATCGTCCTGTTCTATATCCATTACTTTGCCCGCTTCTCTTTTGTTTTGAAATTTTATAGCAAAAGCAGCAATGTGTCTTTCACAATTAGTTTTAACTGGTACTAAGACTGTGTCGTGGTTAAGTAACATGATACCACGGAACCTCATGTGGTTTACACAGCAAACACAATATGAAGTGACTATTGACTATTCCTGTTCCCATGCTTTGGAAGTCTTTTTAATTTTGCATTTTCTATATACAGGATAGTGTCAGATTTCAAAAGAGCTTTAGATTGTTGTTTTTGTTTGGTTATTCTGGGTTAAGTAGGAAATAATAAGAGCGTTTTGAGCTTTGAAGGGAGTGTCGAGTTTCGGATTTGAATTAAGTTGATTGACGGATGATCGATCTTTCTTTTGCAGTTTAGATATCCTTTGGGCTGAGTCATTATCATTATGCGGGTGTGTCATGAATATGGTTATAGAATGTTTATTCATTGACAAATTGTTCTTATACCTACTTTTTGTTTTCCGCTAGATTATATCTGTCATGTGGTTTTTTTGCTTTGATTTGTTGTTATTTTTACGATTTAGTATACGGTTAAAAAATCCGATTTGTAGGGCATCCTACTTAATATTATAAATGCGAAAGTTTGTGAGGATGGATGGATGGATGGATGTAAGGATGTTTGTTACTCTTTCACGCAAAAACGACTGATCGGATTGAGATGAAACTTTGCAATAATATAGCTTATAGATCAGAATAACACATAGACTATAATATTATAAACGCGAAAGTTTGTGAGGATGGATGGATGGATGGATGTAAGGATGTTTGTTACTCTTTCACGCAAAAACTACTATCGGATTGAGATGAAACTTTGCAATAATATAGCTTATAGATCAGAATAACACATAGACTATAAATTATAATGATATTGCGTCAAAAATCAAAATATCATGCGGGCGAAGCCGCGGGTAAAAACTAGTCATTTTATAAATAAGATGTTTTTGTGATAATTGCGTAAACTGATGTTATAATAGCTTGACACTGCTTTTGTATTTGTTTTCGAGGTATAATTTGCAGACGAAAAACTTAATTTGATATCTTTGTATCTACGTGTGTTTAAGTCCTTGTATTCTTTATTTAATTTTCAGTGATTTTTTTATGAAGTCACATTGGCGAGCTCTAGTTAAAACTATTACGAAAGTAAAACTTTTTACATGTTTACTTTTCTTGAAACAAAATAGATGAGTCATTCGACAACGACGACAAAGAACTTAATGAACAGATAGAATCATTGTAGGAACTCAATGGTGTATGTTTAACATTGAATTCGATGAAAGAGACTCTCACAGTGTTGATTGGCTTTTCACACTTTCCAGCTATGGGCACAGACAATTTGGAAAGTGTCAGATGTGACGCGTCTTCGTCAATATTCTCTCTGACACCTCGTGTGGATGCATTTCAAACACATTTCAAACCACAGTTTTAAACAATGGAGAATAAGAGATACACGTATATCTTTATTAACACATAATAACATGTACAACTAAAACTAGAAATGTACACTCAATATTAGCATTACCCTTCCTTGGCAGTCGGGTGAAAAGCGCTGCTACAGTTAGGACACCATTTTTTAACCTATGAGTACTTTGTGGTTTTTAAGTCACTATCGAAGTACAATAAGATAAACATGGTCTCTTAATATAAGTTCTTGTTAAAGAACCCAACAACGACATATGAGGAGGACTATGCTCGGAGTCTCGCTGCAGGATCGAATTAGAATTGAGAAGACCCGTAGAAAAACCAAAGTAACAATTTACCAACATAGCTCAACGACTTGGCAATTTAGGGGAAAATTTTATTTATTTATAATAGCACGGGCACAACGCAGAGGACTGATGACCGATGGGGTCGAAAAGTACTCGAGTAGAGACCACACACCGGCAAGCGCAGCGTAGGACGTCCACCCACAAGGTGGAAGGATGAGCTCGTTAAGACTGCAATGACGCGCTACATGCAAGCCGCTTCCATCCGGTCTTTTTAGAGATCCATAGGGGGCCTATGAGTTCCTGTGGCTGATCGATGGATGGATGACAATAAAGAAAAATGTATAAAGGTATCTAGTACTTTTAGAATTTGAGAATAAAACACATACATAACGGAAAAGGGTATACAGGGTTATTCCTTCTTTTTTTTATTTCAAATAGGTTTGCGTTTGGCTACACACTGCCTGATGTTAAGCAGATATGCGTTCTAGGATGTAGCACGCTTACTTACAACTCGACATTTGAAGACACCTACATTGTACTTTAACGGAAAGACAGACTCTGGCAAAGCGTTCCACGTTCTGGTAGTTCGTATGAGGAATGTGGACTCAAAACGCGTGGGATGTCCACCATAAAAGGGTGGCGCTTTGGTCGCGTCTGTATAGCCGTACGATAGAAGAAAGGGGCAGGTGGGACCAGATTGTTCAACTCCTGGCCGCACTCACCGAAGTGTATCCGATAGTAGGCTGACAGACACGCCACCCTACGTCGATGCTCGAGACTTCCTAATCAATTGGCATCCTTTTAGGGGCCTACTCTGTACATAAAAACTAACAACATTTGTTCTGCGACTTTAATCTGAACTCAAAAATAATCAGCTGTTCCATATATTTTGTCGCGATTGAACAATATTTTTAAATGGAATAACATTTTTTTTTTTAGTTTTGACAAAAGTAGCAGAACAAAAATGTTAGTTTTGATGCACGGAATAAGCTCCTAAGAGGATGCTAATTGATTAGAATTAACCTTTTATAATTGTAAGCACGTTTCGAAATAAGTAAAAACTGACTAAACATAATATGACTAACTGTCGTAAATTTATGAAGGACTTTACTTTAACAAGTGAATGCAATTCTCAAGGACATAAGTGTAAAGTAAGCTTTTGCTAATACGTGTCAAGATGTTTAACTGTCTTTTAACTCTATATGCAATGCAAATGCCGATAGAACCGCTATTTCAAACAGTGAAGCTAATTCACGCTTCATCTTATTGAGTCGCTAGTCGATGGCCGATGGTGTTGAGTCGATTTCGAGTGATTTAATCGATACGCTATCGAGTAATGATCGTTAACTCGGTTATCGAATCGCATTGCAAAGCTGCACGGAAATGGTACAGTTGGTCGAATTTCGGTTAAAATTTTGCTTGGTTAATTTAGCACACCACTACGTCTTTTTTAAAGCTGTGATGGTCAAATGGTATGAGCTTAAGTTTGGCTTAAGTTACAATCTTAAGGTCGTTGGTAGATATCTTACTCCTGTATCAATTGATAATTATTCAATATTGTTTGGAACTTGAAGTTATTAGAGTTTTACATATTTTACTATGGAAATTAACGTGGTTTTCACACATTTTATACTATATATAACGGGACTGAACTCACGTGTGGGGGTAGTCGTAACGACTATAGTTTCGGTCGCATTCGGCGACCTTTCTCAAGTTGGCGAGTGCTAGCACGCGGAGCCGTCTCGCAATGCACTGAGAGTTTTACATACTTTGCGGTATAGAAAAACATTGCTAAGAAACCTATATCAGAGAATAATTGTAAGAGACTATAATTTCAGGTAGTGAGTGTAATTTCACTATCCCGTAAAGGGTAGTTTGGACTATGACCCAATGTCTTGCCGTGGGTGGGCCTACTTTCAGCAGTGGACTTTTTAACTCTCAACGCAAAAATGACGGGGTGTTATAAGTGTGACTTATCTCTCTCTCTCTCTCTGTCTGTCTCTCTGTGTGCGTGTGTGTGTGTGTGTGTGTGTGTGTGTGTGTGTGTGTGTGTGTGTCGTGTGTGTCTGTGGTATCGTAATTTCTGATCGGATTTTAATCAGATTGTTTTTTGTTAAAGGGTGAATTAGTCGGGACTGGTCTTAGCTATGTTCCATCAGGCCGAAAATATGAAATTCCTACAAATTATGATTCTCATTAAAGAAAATAAATAGTAAAATCACTTTCCATAACAAATAGAGCAAATGTTGTTTTTAAACTTTCGCGATTTGAACACATTATTATTATATACTACGGGACTAATCGCGCACTAAAATTACGAGGTAAATAAATACCTCCTCATCCCGACGTTTTGACGATGCAACTCGGTCTTTATTGTCTTTGTCTTTATTTATCTCGTAATTTGAGTGCGTGATTAGTCCCGTAGTATATAATAATAATAAATAGAGCAAATAATTAAATACTGCATCAGGTAAAGGCCAAACGTCGACATAATATTATTGCATTATCTCTTTTTACTAATATCCTTACATAGAGTATATGTAGTGTTGCCAACGTAACAAAAGTAGTAAAATCGGCTCGTACGTATAGCAGTGTATCTGCAAAAAACAAATTTTTCATTACAAATCAATAAACATTTTAAAAACTTAAAATCGTCATAACTTTTTTCTCAAATGGACTAGAGTAGAGAAACTTCGTAAACTGTTCTTTAATAGGATTTTATTTATTAAGAAGAAAAAAATGTGCTCTAATACTTATCAGTTTTGGTGTTATCACACATAAAAGTAAGCAAATTTGTGTATTCAGAAGTAAAACTCTTTACATACCACATACTTAAAATTGATCTTACAACTTTACAACGTACAAACATGTAAATGCCTAGATACACACGATCAATTACTAAAATTCGAAGTATAAGTATCTGTGTATTTACACACTTTTACGCCTGAACTTCAAAAAACACAACAATAGCAAAATAAAAAACAGTTACTTCTTCTAGAGTTTCGGTATTTGTTACGAGCCTTTTTAAACTCTGAAATAAATTTTGATCGCTTGCTTGACATGTTTGGCGAAAAGAATGACAGCACATTGTCCACAAACTTCGGCGCGTAAACCACTAGATTTCCGCCGAAGAACTGCGTAGGTATCGGGCAGTTACCCCGCCCGCACCACTAAATCTCCCGCGCTGTTACAGGTAAGTGGTAGATTCCTGATTGTTCAGCGGAGAATTATAAGGAAAAAAATATTTACTCACTTATACTTCTGGCTAACTTTTTTTTGACATCAAAATTAGAATATTTTCTTTCTATATTATAAAATCACATACACAGATTTCAAAAATGCATCAGAGGAATAAGTGTGTATATTGCAGATACACTAGTATACGTAGGAGCCGTCGAAATGGTACACGGGCGACCTCACTTACGACGCTTAACTTTTTGCACAAACTTTATTAATTCGGACGGAAAAATTCAAGAAATTCAAATTAGAAACAAATTAAGACAGAATATTGTAATTTTTGTTGTACTTTACAATTCATTGTTTATTAACGTAATTGCAAATAAACAATTAACCACCTGAAAGACCGGACAAACCTTAACCCTTCGCAACCGCGACTGAAATAGGTTTTGGTCAAATCGACCCCTATCTGGGTCACTGTAATGTTGTTTTTATTTATTCAGACAGGGTGCGTGGGACGGTGCATGTATTTTAAATGGATTAATTTCTGTCCGGACCCACGTCACGGGCCCAAATGACCGCTAAATTGTTGATACGGGTTGAGTTTCAACTTCTTTTTTTATGTTTTTAGCCAGTCATCATGGTTACTGATGGCGGTGACAAATTTGAAGATTATCCTCTGATAAAACGATATATCACTGTTTTTTTATGCAACTGTGTTTTAAAAAGGAAAATTTATAAGATTTTTTTTGTATAAATTGCATCATTAGACTTTCGTTATAATATTATTTAACTAAACATTTTCCGCCTTACCACAAAAGACTAAAACGCACTTTAAACACTGTTAAATCGTGCAATTTGTACTGTTAAACACTGTTTAAAGCGTGCGTAAACCTTTTGTGATAGGACGGTTTATTTTGTCTTTTTTTTTAAATAGTAGTTATAAGTTTGCATTTGAAAACAAAATAGTTTTGCTTACTATTTAAATTTTAATTTATCCTTTATTGAGGCTTTGTTTATCAACATGTGACCAACCCTCGAATGGTAATAGGTATTGAGAAATATTCATTATTCTAGTCCATTGCATACGAACTGTTGCTAATATTCACAATCATCATCACAATAACCATAGGACGTTCACTACTAGACTTGGGTTTCCTCTATAGACTTCCAATAAGACCGCTTATAACCTGCTTGCGTCTAGCGAGATTTAGTTATTAGTCAATCTACCTTATCGGTAGATGTTTTATTCCTTTACAACAGGCCCAATACAGGCGAGAAATCGACAAAAAAAACCGGACGAGTGCGAGTCAGGCTCGCACACCGACGATTCCGTACAAATCCAGAAAATTTTACAAAATTGGGAAGTAGGTAAGTAGTTAAAATCTACTATAACCATCAACAAAAATGTTTTTTTTTTCACTTTACTTGTCATACATCGCAAATTACACATTGTTAAAATAATTAAAAACCTGTTTTAGCATTGCTAATGAAATTCTTTTATATGATACCTTACATGATACGATTTACTCACTTTGAATTTTGAACCCATATTTTGTGAATTTTGAGGCCCTATTTTGTACAGTTTTCAGATTTATTCCTATATGTGTACTTTGAGACGATGATCCTCGCCAAATTTCATAGTTCTGTGTTAACGGAAAGTACCCTGTAGGTTTTGATTTTTGTGGGTGTCGAAATATGCGGTTTTTACGACATAAACGGCCCTAACTTTTTTAAACGATAACTGAGAAGTTTTTCTTTTACACAACTGCAAGAGTCTATAGATATGCGTATACAGTTTAAATTTCAACTCGATATCTTTACGCGTTCCCGAGATAAAGAGTCTTGACATACACACAGACGGACAACAAAGTGATCCTATAAGGGTTCTGTTTTTTTTCCGTTTGAGGTACGGAACCCTAAAAATTGACGCGAAAACCATAATATATATTGTATTGTATTGAGCTGGTTGTAAAGATCTACACTAATAGGTACGGCAAGAGAAAATTATCAGCCTCAAAGTACTCCCATTTAAAAACACCTCGCTAAGAAAGTTTTCAGTGTCCTAAAATACCATCTTAGTTACAAATTATAAAAATTACAAAGCCTCTATATTGTCTATCCCAATCCTCAGCTGTCCCATAAATCATAATTACAAGGTCCCACATGCACCCCGCGTAACCCATATATTAATTATTAATTTCACAAGAAATATTTTAAGGATAATTAAGGAGTCCCCGAGCATGTGTCTCCAATTACTCGTCGTATAACCATCGTGAGAAATAGGTGTTTTGATTTTTTGAGATGTTTTATTTTAGTCGACGAAGAAAGTTTGAAGTTTGCGTAGTAGAAGAAGCGCTTTTAAAGTATTATAATGTTTCTTAGCAATAGGCTTGTTTACTAAAAAAATATATAATTAGTCCGCCAAATAGATTATCAAAAAATATTAAATACAGATTTTTTAATATAACAAAAATTGATGGAGATATTGCCTGTTAAAGTTCCGCGTGACATTACCAACTAACTACAAATGTACTGGTACTGGCTAGTGACGTCACGAGCCCCCACTATCAAATTTGACAAGGTTTATCTTTGTCATTAATTGTCAGATAGACAAAAGAAAAAATACGTGTCCAATTTTTTCAATAATCTTACTAACGAACTAATTATAATTGTAATTTTATACCAATTATACATGCCTACTTAATGCTGCCGGAAATTATTGTTATTTAAAATCCTAACCCGTCTGGGCTAACTAGCGAAGCTAAACTACTTTTGGTGCGGTTGGTATTTGGATGGGTGACCGCAGGTGGTACTTACTACTGAGCGCTATCACAGTTTGAATGACAGTCATGTTGAATTGTGCAAGAGCCTAAGAAACTGTGACATTGGGCTAGCTATGTTCTATACGAACTACGACCGATTGTGAAACATTTTTTTGCTCGTCCACTGCTGGACATTGGCCTCCCCTAATAGTTCAGATCATCATTATGAACAACGTTTACTACGGGGCCAAGGCGAAATTCGAGAAAGAATAATCAGCTGTGTCATAAATATTATAGAATGCGCACATAACCGTTCTGATAATGAAAATGTAGAAAAATCAATAAGGTATGCAACGTTTAACACTAAATTTAGTAACTGCAATAACACAAATATTTTAGCTAGAGTGAAAATCCTTTTAAACTGATTTCCAACAAATATGTCTTGAAAATTGTACTCTTAAACAAAATAAACAGAAGCAATATACCCGTGCTACGTAGTGAGCTTTGAAAGGCAATATGAATTTAGCTTAGCACTGAAATACAACAGCAAAAACTTTCATAAACTATGCCTTTTCCATTTTCAGGGAAATATCGGAGTGTAACGCAACGTAGAGGGATAGGTATTCTCTTTGAATATATTTTCGAAATAGAATTGGAAATTTAAAGGCGCGCTCTCAGCCTGTGTTCGAGTGTCGGACATTTCCAATATTTTTTTTTAGAAAAAATACGAATAGGATACTACAAAAATTCAAACTGAAAAAGTCAGTTTGTTTATTCTTACAGATTGTTCGATTATTTCGTAAGATGATTTTGTTCATTCATTTTACACCGATAAACAAATAAGATGAGTTTTTAAAAGTTTACCACGAATAAACGTAAAAATAGATATGTCGTCACTCACATCACTTGAATTGATTCCATTGATACACATACATTTAACCACTTGCTGACAAATCTACCTTATTGTTCAATTATTCCTACTCATAAGAAAAAAATACCAGTCTTAAGAAACATATAAAATGCCATTTTATTAGTCTGGGTCTCTTCGAGCAAATATGTATATCTATAGAGTCAAAATCGTGCAAAAAAATAGTATGAGCTAAAGCTGTCCAAGCTACTTAGTGGGCAGGCTTTTTAGTTAATCGTAAGGCGATTGCAAGCCGACTACAACGCCGCACGATGCCAAAGTGCTCGGTTACAAGCACTAATTAAGTGACATAACGTCGAGTGCTCGGACATTTTTTTATTAAATCTACGTTTTGAATATTTATTTAGTGTATTTCCGCTATCTTGTTGTAGGCAAATAAGTTTAAGGGCATTAAGGACAATTATATATATAAAAAAATATTACACATCAATTACCTAATATTACAATAATTATACCGGTCTTGCGAGCGACCTCGAAGAGTCAACACGTCCTGAAGATGCCTCGTTGAGAGGCGAAACACGTGTCGAACAGAGTGTAGTGCAGTGAGAATAAGGGTGTTATTTACTATTGAAGTGTTTTCAATATTTTGTCATATTATTTTTAAAAGATATTTATAATATTTATTTGTTGTTAACGGATTATTAATATAGTATTTTAAAAATATATAGTGAAAATAACTGATATTTATTATTATTTTATCTATTTTGTAAAATTAAGTTTTGAAATGTATAATTATTGTAATATTAGGTAATTGTTTGTAATTTTTTATATATATATGTCCTTAATGCACTTAATGCCCTTAAACTTATTTGCCTACAAGATAGCGGAAATGCTACATATTTATTCAAAACATAGTTTTTTTTTATTACTTTCACTTAGGGACTGTAGCTCTGTAGATATTCGCTCGAAGCTGGCTCTACATTGCTTTCCCGTTTGTCCCCAAAAGTCGGCACACCAAAAATCAAACCAAATGCAAAATTCAATTAAACCCACACAATATTTACACTTCTCTCTACGTACTGTACGTAATGAAAACGTGTTGTATTCACTAATACAAAAACTTTGTAGAGTAACCGTGGAGCTGTGAAAAGGCAGTAAAATATTATGTACAATTGTAGCCTTTTCTAATTTGAAGGATATTTTAATTTATTAATTCATATATCACGTATATCACGATCTTACTAACAAGATGGCAAAGATCGGATCAAACTTACTGGAGCCTGTGAGCATGAGACGAGTCGTTGCGCAGTAGTAATTTATTATAAGTCAGCGGCAGAAGAAGTGAATACTTGAGCAG
This sequence comes from Hypomecis punctinalis, assembly GCA_949316475.1. Taxonomy (NCBI): domain Eukaryota; kingdom Metazoa; phylum Arthropoda; class Insecta; order Lepidoptera; family Geometridae; genus Hypomecis; species Hypomecis punctinalis. The sequence goes on along the minus strand of OX438800.1, from coordinate 23,995,778 downwards.
CTTGAAGCTAACGCCATAGATTTCACTAAGTTTGATTCGATATACTTCACTATATACAGGATTATCCAGAAATGGCGTACCAAGCTGAAAAAAGATGATTCAGACTATCATAATGAACAACCTTTACTATGGGGCAAACCAAAATTAGCAAAATAAAACATGTTATGATTTTATTTTGAGTGCTTTCCACACTAGATTTTATCTCAAAGAATTATCTTTGTGATAAGCATTTCAAAAATCTGAAGCGAACGCAGGATTTGAACCTGCCCCTTCGGATCACTAGCCCGACGCTCTAACCAACTGAGCCAGCCTCCTCCTACGTAAGCATCAAATCTTTGAATTGCTTACATTACACCAACTTATAGCGTTGGTTTCCGCAAGTACACTATAAGTTGGTGTAATGTAAGCAATTCAAAGATTTGATGCTTACGTAGGAGGCGGGCTGGCTCAGTTGGTTGGAGCGTCGGGCTAGTGATCTGAAGGGGCAGGTTCAAATCCTGCGTTCGCTTCAGATTTTTGAAAAGCTTATCACAAAGATAACTCTTTAAAATAAAACATGTTTCATAATTGTATTTAGTCGATACCCAGTTTAAAAAATTTAATGGAATAGCTGATTTTTATACTCGAATTCCGGGTTGGGTTCATAGTAAAAGTTTGTTCATATTGATTGTTTAAACCCCTTTTCGGCCTAGTGTAAGGCAAGTAGATAACTCTATATGTATGTGACTATGTAGAGGAGTTGGATGTGATGTTATTTATACCACATAGGCTTCCGTTTGACTACATCCTGCCGGTCTGAACTGAAACTCCCGTTCCGCAGTTCACATCCGACCAGTGATTAAGCATTCAATTAAGTAAAACGCACGAGTGTTTGGCGTGCACTTGTCGACGATATTTGCCAACGTTTGAGGGGAATAGGGGACGATTTGGATCATTTGCATTCGTGAGGTGTAAAATTGATTTATAAATTGGATTCGTAGATTTTGATTTGCAACTGTAGCAAAATCAAAAATATACAGAGTCTGAATGCTATCATAGCTTTAAAATAGCTAATAATCTAGCTAATAATCTAGCTTTAAAATACTTAAAACTTTCACTGTCCCAGTACAAAGTTATGATCTGTATTCGTACGTCCACCTACAATCTCGCTCTAGCTTGACAAAACTGGCAACATTTTACGAAGGCTCCTTTGAAATTTTTGGTAGCTTTATTAATTAACTATACGTCTATGAGAGTTTTTTTATTCTTGTTTGACGTCCAGTCAAATAAAAATCATCCATTTACCTTTAAATTGTGACTCCAACTAGAGTCGTGGACCTGGATGCGGACATCATACATTACATTGGGTACAGGTGTGACTCCTTTTGGAGTCATTGGACAGAGAACGTGTTAAGTATGTTGATGCCTCAGAGCAAATAAAAAAATCAGGAGAGAATGTTGTGAACAAACAAGTGAAGCCAACCAAAACTACGCCTCGCCGTGTACAGACAATTACACACACATCCAGGCAACTATGTAACTACGCCTTGGCTTGTCAGTCAAACTATGGCGGCGCAACAGCGACGCACTCACACATGTATAAAAAACCGGCTTCACTTGACTGTCCACCGACGTTCCCTCTGGATATTTTTATTTGCTCTGAGGTTGATGCCAAAAAGTTCTTTGTTTACGTACTCTGACTACTAGAATACAATAGTTTTCTTTATATACAGGGTTATTTCTAATCAATAAGCATTCTTCTAGGGGCTTATTTTGTACATCAAAACTAACAACTTTTGTTCTACGACTTTCGTCAAAACTCAAAAAAAAAAAAATGTTTTTCCATAGAAAAATATAGTTCACCCGCGACAAAATGTATGGAACAGCTGATTTTTTTTTCGAGTTTTGACGAAAGTCGTGGAACAAAAGTTGTTAGTTTTGATGTATAGAATAAGCCCTCAAAATGATGCTAATTGATTAGAAATAACCCTGTATTATTCGTGCTAAAAACAAAATTATAGATAATTTGGTAATTTTTATTTAAATTGTATTATAGATAGATAGATAGATAAACACTTTATTGTTAACACTAAAATGCAATTCAGAAAAAATACACGGAGAAGAAAAAAAAACAACAACATAAAATAGTGCAACAAAGGGCGGCCTTATTGCTTATAGAAATCTCTTCCAGGTATTATGAGTTATGAGGGTAGGTATGGTCAATAGTTTAATATAGGAGTTTAAGTATGTAATTAAGCTAAGCTTTGACAAATAAAGATAAAGATATTGATCAAAATTAAAATGAAGACAGATTTTTTGCAATATTTTACCTCCTTTTACCCTAACATTGTGCATGTGTACAAACTTCTTGTACTTTGATTAACTAACTAACTGTATTGTGTAAAATAAAAATATGAGAATACATATTACATACTTCGTTTTCATCATCATATTTAGCCTATCCTATACCTACTATAGGACATCTATTGATTCTCCTAGGTATCCGTCATAATTTAGAATTTCAACTCAAAGAAGCGGCTTACGGCCAATGTGCCCTGGCAACGCTCACAAAATCGCTTTTTCACATTTTTAATTCACATTGTAGAACGTTTCAAAAGTACAGTCAACGACAGAAATCGTTCAATAAATTCTACTAAGTACGCACCCCTCGAGATAAAAAGCTATAAAAGTGTCGGAGTCAAAAGGCGCAGCTGGGTTTCGCCTGTACCAATTACTTTACGGTACTAAAAATACCTATTTTAGGGCATTTTTAAGACAAAAGAAACAGCGTACTTATCGAAGGTGTATCTATTTTTTTTTTAAGTTAATGTATGCGGGGAAAATTGTGACTATTTATAACCCCTGATACAAAAGAGGGTAATATAAGTTTCGTGTGTGTGTTTTTATAAGTGAATGTACAGCTGCAGTAGGTACAAAATGTTTTATTGTGATAACTAACGTAGTTTTTGCGTATATTGACCAAGGTGTATAGTTTTCGAAGTTAGGACTCGTATTGTTAGGGCGTGTAGAGTTAGACGCTTTAGAAGGGTGGTTGGGCCATATCCACCACGCTGGCCCAGTGCGGGTTGGTGGATTAACATACGCCATCGAATTTCTTCTACTGACATATGCAGGTTGCCTCACGATGTTTTCCTTCACCGAAAAGCCAGCGATGTTAAATTCCGTACATAAATTCTAAAGAACTCATTGGTACGGGACCTGGATTTGAACCCACGACCTCACGATTGTAAGGCGGGTGTCACTACCATTAGACCACCACGGCTTTACGACACCACGGTCTTATGTCTAAGAGTGCAATTTTTTTTGTAATATTATAATATGTCGTAGTTCTTAGTTCTTTATAATAAAATCAAATAAAAAGTTCATTCAATAACAAACCTTAAAAATCACAATAAGAATTTAAATTCCTCTCATATCTAAACTATTTTTAGTGTAAGATTTATAGGAAGCACCGTTCAAAGCGTAATTAAGATGGTTCTAGTACAAGATGAATGGCGGAACTTCTAAAAGTAATATATTAGGGCAACGTATGATAAACGCCCTACGATTCGGAGTACAGTCAGCGTAATAACTTGTTAGAACTTTCGTTGACTTTTCGCTATCTGAACGAATTGAAAATACTCGTATATTTATGTTATTTTCTTATCGATGTTTTAAATAAAAGGCTGTTCTTACTTACTTAAAGGCCGGGTGGCTAGCCCTGGTGTCAGACTTTATAGGCCGCCTGAAGACCTCTTACTTGGTTAAACGATTTATACTATTGTTTAATTTTAATTTATTAAAAAGCTAAATTAGATACACACTAATTGTCACTAACAAGACAGTACCGCCTTGTAAGTAGCGTTAATTGTTTAAGAATCTATTTTAACACGGCAAATGCCTGTATATCCTATACAACCGGGTAAGTATAGGGAACGAAACTGTATTTTTCTCGATTCATTCGAATTATCATCTGATCCATTACATGTCATGCGTGTAGTACGTTAATCTAAGACAAGGAAACAATGATTCAGGAGAAAAAGAAACAAATCCATCAGTAGGTAGGTACACGATACAACTGCTGCTGCTGATGATGATGATGGTACAAATTAATGTCCTACTTAAAAATAAAGACAATAACGACAGAAAAGAACAAATTACGATTTTAGACACAGAATTAATATTTTTAATGTTATTTTCAATATTCCCGCTTTTAGCTGCGCCTTTTATTTATATTTTGTACATGCACGTAAAAGTACAGTTGACTGTACTTTTTACTTAAGAGTGATAGGCAGAGTTGAAAAGTGCGCGTTTGGTATTTTGGAGATTAATTCATGAGAGTTTGTTTGGAAATTGATAAATGTATCAGGGTATTTTATTCACTCTCTTTTCTGTAATCTTTGATATATACAATGGTACTTTAAAAATGTATTATCAATCGCAAATATTTAGATTTAAATATAGTTTTAATTATAGTTACATTTTTAGAAGTAATCGAATAGCTCGTAGTATATTTTCCATAAAAAGTGCTGAAATAGTTATTAACTATAAACATATAAATTGACCTATCTACCAACCCGCAATGGGCCTCCGTGGTGTACATGACCTAATCGTATTTCGTATTAAAAAGGCCAGTACAGTGCAGTATTATCTTAAGGAAATCTCTATCCTGCACTATCTTCTTACAGATTTCTCAAATAAAACTAAAGTTACTAAACGTTTAAAGTAATCCTTTGACAGGTTTTTTTTTAAATAAAACTAGGTATAGATACTTTCTACATCTACGAGTAAATTACTCGAACATAGACTAGTACCCAGTAAACCCAATGCAAAGAAAACTGCGATCATTGGAATAGTAAACGTAAAGCGGTGGGCGCGACACGACCTGCTAATTGGAAGCCATTGTTCTACGAAGGGACAACTGGACTACGGCTGTACTGATCCTTGTTTGATCTTCTGAGTTTTGAATACTAAAGAGGTTTAAAACTGTCTGTACTGTTTTTATTATTATTTTTTAGGGTTCCGTACCTCAAAAGGAAAAAACGGAACCCTTATAGGATCACTTTGTTGTCAGTCTGTCCGTCTATCCGTCTTTGTGTATGTCAAGACTCTTTATCTCGGGAACGCGTAAAGATATCGAGTTGAAATTTAAATTATATACGTCAACTTATGAATTCTTTATTGCATAACTTCATTAGCACATGCTGAAACAGGTTTTAAATTATTTTAACAGTATGTTTGTACGGAACCTTCGATGTGCGAGTCTGACTCGGAGATCCATAGGGGAGGCCTATGTCCAGCAGTGAACGTCCTTTGGCTGATGGATGGATGGATGGATCATATTATAGTATATGGCCCTTACTTTGCTCCATTTAGTTCTCCAAAATAAGCATACCTAATTGTTTTGATTTAATGGGAAAGAATATTAAGTTTTGGTCAAGTAAACCCGCTGTGCTCTGCAGCTGTAGTTCACCATCACCAATCATTTATAATAAGGACTCATCACAGAAGCCCTAAATGGTTAAAACAAAGACCTGTTATTACTCTTTTTCTTTATGTAGGATAGCTACATTCAGAACATAATTAAATAAAAACTGTAGTTTTTTCGAACATTTTACAATTTTGTAGACACATTTTCGTCCTCAGAGCAAATAAAAAATCAAAAGAGAATGTTGTGGACAAACAAGTGAAGCCAATGAAAACTACGCCTCGCCTTGTACAGACAATTACACACACATCCACATACAATGAAACTACGCCTTGGCTTGTCAGTCGAACTATGGCGGCGCAACACCGACACACTCTCACACATGTATAAAAAACCGGCCTCACTTGACTGTTCAACGACGTTCTCTCTTGATTTTTTTATTTGCTCTGAGATTGTCGTCAGTAAATTGTTCAATTTTTTTTAAGAGTATCTCCATCAATAAGAGGGAAAGTTTGCTCTATTTTATCCTTTGAATCGAAATCGCAAAGTGGTGGGCGCGACACGGCCTCCTAATTGGTAGGAATTGTCCTACGACGGGACAACTGGACCACTGTGTACTGGTGCTTGTTTCGTGCCTACTTTGTACTGGACATGACAAGGGTAATTGAGCCTAAGTTGTTCAGATTTTGTCTAAGTCCTAGGTTCTGGGATTAGATGGCTTTAAAATAAATAAAATATACAATTAGTACATAACTTTTACGCAATAAATCGCAACACCGACTTCCACCGTGTACAGAATTCGAATTAATTGCACGAATCGATGTGACATCCACGTACATTATTGTTAATTTATCAAAAAGAGTTGAGCCGATTTCGATAAAAATTAAATGGAACTTGGAGTACCCTATCTAGGACAGATTTATTTAATCGCTTCACAGTTGGCGAAAATATTAAAGGACATAAACAAAAAAAATACATAGGTACTCGCGAATATAGTACCTCCTCTTTTTTGGAAGTCGGTAAAAACTAAAATTCGCTAGTAGGTATATTGTAAAATGCGTAAAATAAAAATTTGAATACGCAGCAACTAGACATTTTATCGAAATATTATAAATTTTAATTGATCGAGTAAACAAAGTGAAAGAAGTCTCCGTTTTAACACGAAAAATTGGTAACTTTTTTATTGATTTATAAACGTTTTGGTGTTTCCGGTTATTTTTTTAATATTTAAGAAATAAATAAAATAAAGAGTGTCTAAATATTACCAAGATCTGAGAGTATGTCTAAGGAGATAAACTGCAAAGTCTACTGTTTGGAAACAACTACAACCTATTAAAATACAAGTAAATTTATATCAATTTATCATAATTGGATCTCGATTTTATCAAAATTAAACACAAGAAGACACAGACTTGCTTTTCAAACTAATTAATACACTTTTTTTTTACTTTAGCGTCCGAACATTGTGAGAAATTTGAGGGTGACCGCATTCTGCCAACTTTAATCAACACTGCGGTCCAAGATTAATTCCAAAAACAAGCCTACCAGAGAAGTAATTCAAAAATTTTCATCACCATCAAAATGATCTACAACACTACGTGACCAGCGATTCGCTAAATCAAAATTAGTATTCCTCCGCCAGATCTGGACATCGAGATGCAAATCTCGGGGAATTGGCCGGCCAATTTAGTTACAACGAAATGGGAACAATAAGTTATCTTGATTCAGTAGCTTAGCTTCAGAAAAAAATATCATTCATCCCTCCATCTCGGATAGAATGCAAAGCTGTTTTTATCCGCTAGAGGATAAAGTAAAATTGATTTTATAACAGATATAGTGTACACTAAGTTCGTCAATTCAAAACATCATAAAACCTATTTACTTTTACCTACAGGGGGGCCTTTTTTCTGTGACTTTTTTCAGTCCAAGTTGTTAAAATCTTATGTTAAAATCAAGAAATTTAAAATCAAGAGAAATACCTGATACCAGTGATTCTAGCGACGAGGAAGTTTATTTGACGCCAACAGAATTGACTGAAACTGTTAATAATGCGCAAATGAGCTTTTTCCCTCAACAATCACGCGACAATTGTTTGAAACAGTACCGATATGTAGACGACTTTAGTTATTTCTTCGCTGAGGTGTGATGAAAAGTTGTGTTGCACTCAAGTGCAAAGATTTTTTACCTTGTGCTCATTCGATTCCCTCGCTAACGCTCAGGATTCTAAATTTTGAATTTTTATAACTCTTCGTTTGCTCAGTCATCAAATTGAGCACACGGTTAAAAAGCAACTTTTGCACTCTTGTATAACAAATAACTATTACGCATTATCATTGATCAAAATGCTGCCAGCATTCTGCACACGCTTCTTACTGGCAGTGGACTTCACCATTAGGATTATTTGGACATTCTGTAGTCAATGAAATGAATCTAATTTTTGTTTTATAGCGGCTAAGTAAATTATAGCATCTATTTATTTTTACGGGAAAAAGTGCCTTTATTAACTATCAATGCTGCCAGCATGCTGGGCACGCTGCCAACTGGCAGTGGGCTTGAGCATTTGGATTATCTTTAGACCTTTAAGGGTCTGTGAATAATCCAATTTATTTCTATGTAGTAGTAGTGTAGGTAGTTTTAGTATATAAAGTAGTATTGTGTAGCATCTTATTGTTGTACTCATGGGATATTTCTTACTGATTAAGGTTGTAAACGGCTTGCATCCAACATATTGAAGTCTTGATTCCATGGCTTGTCTCATTGTTGGTGTTATCTTGTTTGCTAAACTAAATTTTACGTTACTTGGCTTATTGCATGTCGAAGGACAGAATATTGCGATTTATATCTTTGTTATTTTGTACCATCTGTAAACTGACGCATATACGCAGTAAATAAATGATTATGACTATGAAATTACTTAAAACAAAATTTATATTTTTTAATTCAACAATTTACCTACGCGTTTCTTTAAAACTGAACTAAACCTTGGCTCTAACATATCTAAGTCAGATATATTGGAGCCAAGTTAGAGCATGATTTCCAAAGAGAATCTGTTAAAATAAGCTAAGATGACCAAAGCAATGTTCGTTGCCATGTCAAAGTAATTCGCCGTAAATATTACAAAAAGACCGCGTCACACAAGTTGGCGGAAATTAAGTTAGTCTCAAGCCGCGCAATATCCAATCAACTAGCGGCCTTGTGTGAGCTTCAGTCACGATTGGATATTGGGTAGCTTGTAGCTAACTTCATTTTCGCCAACTTTTGTGACGTAGCCTATACCACTATATTGTTTCAGATCGTAGCGGAAACTTGAGACTTCTTCTTTAAAGTCAAATCGAATGTCTAGGCTTAGGCTCCTTTTTACTTTCATCTGTACGGAACTGCATCACTGTTCCTCCGTGTCGACTAAGATGCTCATCTTGCAACCGAAAGATTAATTAGAATTTCAAATGATAGCGGCGTAAGACTCTCAAATCCTTCCAGTTAACTTCGAATCAAAATGTTTACTGAAAACAATCCTTTTGAAGATTAACTTGGCACCGGAATATTTATAAGGGTTAATATTTTGAGATCTTTGACGTAGTGTTGTGCTGGTTTTTTGACCGGAGAAATCGTCAAATAAGAAGTCATTAGTAACTTTTACGAAAAACTGTTTTTTTAATACACATTTTTGCATCACAGACTAGAGTCCTTGCTTTTTGTAAAAAAAAATATGACAAGCGATTGATCGATTTTGTTTTACTTTTTAGATCTACTAGTATTTTCCTTACTATTTTTTGTCAAGTGCAAATGCGTTTCAGGAGCAAGTAGGTATAAAAGAGGTTTTTTAGTTTTTTGTCTAATTTTTTTGGAATATTGGTAAAGTTTGATCGTTATATTGAAGGTAAATAATATTATCAATTTCATCGATTATAAATACCAATATTAAAATTAGAGACTTATGTCTCTAATTTTAATATTGCATAACAACAACTAATTACCTAGTTTTATTACATACTAGTTTTTACCCGCGGCTTTGCCCGCATGATATTTTGATTTTTGACGCAATATCATTATAATTTATAGCCTGTGTGTTATTCTGATATATAAGCTATATTATTGCAAAGTTTCATCTCAATCCGTTCAGTAGTTTATGCGTAAAAGAGTAACAAACATCCATACATCCATTCATCCTCACAAACTTTCGCGTATATAATATTAGTAGGAAATAGGATTAGGCCCAATTATGAAGACACCATTGTAGTTAGAGTAGCAATTTAGCATATTTCTGTTTCTTTTTCACTTAACAGGCATACCATAGAGAAAACACTTTTTACGTTGCTTACGATGATGCCTTCATAATTGGGCCTATTGTGGTCCTAAAATATGTGGATTGATTGATGTAAAAGTTATTTTATAGAGTAAAAATCCGCCCAAGCCGCGTCCTTCCCTCATCCCTACCTATATTTATAGAATCCCTCCAAAGGTTCGACTTTATGTTTTATCAGGGGGAAAATTATGCCGGAATTTTTGTTTTCAAATTCTTGAGAATCTGTTTATTGTTTTTGAATTGAAACGCTCGGACCCAGCGAAACGAGAAATTGCTTTCTACCCTCACTTTGTTAACTTTAATATTGATTTCGTTTAACAAACTTGAAATAAATTAATTTTTGGAACATTTGGCTACGTTGATTTTTTCTCATACCTCTTTCAAATTCGGCGTATGTAAAAACTAAGCCGTTCAAAAATATTTAGTACCTCATTAGGCCCTATTGTAAAGACACCATCTTAAATTTAATAGCAAAGAAAATTTTTAAATTATTTCATCATCTATGCCGGATATTGCTTAGTCAAAATACAAAACACAAACATCCTCGTAGCACAAGTACGAGTATACTCGACTACTCGTATCTACTAAACCAACAAGCTACTATTTACCATCCCCACATCTATTTCAGTTAAGTGTTACCGTATAATTTCGGTTGTTTGTCCCCGATATTATGTTTGAATTAGACAAAGTTCTAAATCATCGTTAACAAAGACTGTAGATTACGGAATTGAGTTGCTGAATATGGAAGGACAGAGACACAAGTTTACTGGCGCTAGGTGCTAGTGACAAATATTGATATGAATTGGTTTTCTGTGATGTACCAACTACATATTATCAAATTACAATTAAATAATCAGCCACGTGAGAGTCTGACTCGCGCACGAAAGGTCTCGCACCTTAAATAAAATATATTAATTTGGAATATTAATATATTTTATTTTATTTTACTTATTTATTTTTGAAGCGCATATACAATTTAGTATTCTGTGAATATTAGAAGCATCTTCCTATTGCCGTTATTAATATCGAGCAAAGAAAGCATTGAACAAAAGCATATTGACTAAGATGTAGAGTTTGTGAAGTATGGACTTGTAGAGTTAAAGCGTGTAGAGTTAGAAGCTTGGCTCTACATAATATCTGACAACTTTTTGTAAGAGCTGTGGTCTTGGCTATATTTCACATGAAAAGGTTTTTGTTGGATTTCACTTCTTTTTGTAGATTATTTATTACAATAAGTACTTTAATCGATTTTCAAGATTTCTCTTTTATATCAAGTTTTATCCCCCAGCTTTAAGGGTTGGGAGGTGATTTACTAAAAATACTGCATTATTTGAAACACGGCGCCTTAATCAATTTTCAGACATCTAGCATCTAAATTTGGGAAAGCCTCGTACAAATTTCATCCCCTAGTTTTAGGGGTTGGGGGGTGATTTATTATAAATCCTGAAACACTTGTTCTATTATTTATAACAATGAGTCTTAGTATCAATTTTTAGACCTCTAGCATAAAAATTAGTTATCCCCTAATTCATGAAGTTGGGGGGTAAAAGTTCGATGTTTTAATTTTTTTCCTTTGTATATGCGTAATAGTCTACCTTGGTGCCAAATATCAAGTTTCTAGGTCATCTGGAAGTGGGTTAGGTTTTTGATCTATAAGTCAGTCAGTGAATCAGTTAATGAAACCCCAGTTTTTAAACGTTAAAATATCATTAACTGTTGAAGCAAAATTAACGAAATTTTGTATTCTAAGCGAGCTAAATAACCTTAATAAATTAGCTAAATTTAATATATTTAGGTTAAATCATTTTTGAGTTATGAAGGGGTCAAAAGTGGCTCGAAATGGTTCGTGTAATATTCGCACACGACACACGTCGCGACGCCAGCTTTTTCTTGGCCTTGGCTGGATACGCGTTCGCGTATCTAGATACTAGCAGAAACCTTAGGTTAAATTAACCTTCTGCATATTGATATTTTGTGATTGCGTCTTGTGCAAAGTTTGCATAGTTCTCGAGATGGTGTCCCGTGTTTGCGATGAGCGCTAGTGGTGTGTGTGATTGGTATTTGGACTATTTGGGACCGCAAAACGGTTTCGGTGGAATCGTGCTTTGTATTCCCAATTATTGTGATTGTAAGTAGGTATAAGATGATTTTTTTACGTGCATAAGTGCCTCTATTAACTACAATATGATACAACACTACTTTATATGCTAAAACTACCTACACTACTACTACATAGATAGCAATTGGATCATCCACAGACCCTTGAAGGTCTAAAGATAATCCAAGTGCTCAAGATGAAAATAGTATGTATATGTCGTTCTTATTTCCGCATATTTTTTAAAATAAAATATACATAGGGGGGCTTTCATACTGTAAGGAACCCGCCGTGAGCGAGTCTGGCTCACACTTGGCCGATTCTTTTGCTGTTTTTCGCTCCCTATTAATAACGGTGACAGGTAGAGGCTTGTAATATTCACAGAATATCAAATTGTATGTTTTCTTGAATAATTTACTATTAAATTAATATAAAACAAATAGTTATAAGGGGCTGTACGTTATTTTAGGCTAATTAATTCACTTTCACAACAAAACTAATCCAACATGAAAACTTATTTCTAAATAATTATATTTTAAAAGTTACATTATTAGTATATTAGTTATATACATACTCGTATCTTGAAATAGTTAAGACATAAAACAATTATTTCAAACCGTCTCAAAGAACAAAGACCCAAATAATAAATTAATCAAAATTATACCTTCAATTTACTCCAAGCAACTTGCTAGTTTAAAGCAAATAACAGGCAAATAGAGAAAATAGACATCTAATAACACACCGATGGACTCTAATAACAAACCAGCAGTGGCGCCGGTGCGAAGACTAGAATTTCCTTGTGAATAAAAAATCGTGAGAAACACAAGCTGAAAAATGCCAGCCTATAATTTTCAGTGCTTTAAAGAATTCTTTAAATGCTAAGAAAGAGGAAAAGAAACGCTGATAGCGAAATTATTTAAAGTCTTAAATAATTTCGCTAGTCAGTTTTTACCCGCGGCTTCGCCCGCCTGATATTTTAATTTTTGACGCAATATCATTATAATTTATAGCTTATGTTTTATTCTGATATATAAGCTATATTATTGCAAAGTTTCATCTCAATTCGTTCAGTAGTTTTTGCGTGAAAGAGTAACAAACATCCATCCATCTATCCATTCATCCATCCATCCATCCATCCATCCACCCTCACAAACTTTCGCGTTAATAATATTATATAGTAGGATTTAATGACGAAGCAAAGCTGATTGCAAAAGCTTTTACAACAAATCAACTTAAACTTTTAGTTCCCAATGAACGGAGCATTGAGAAAGAAAAAATGAAATGATTTTTCGGGTTGGTAAAAGTCTACTGTTGAACATAGGTTTACTTACAATGGGCGGTTAAGCCATATCCACCAAGCTGGCCTAGTGTGGGTTAGTTGATTTACGAGTACGCTATCGGATAATTTCTTCTACGGACATAGCAGATTGGTTGTGTTTTTTCTTTCACTGAAAAGCCAGTGTAAAAATATGTCAATAAATTCTAAAGAACTATTTGGTTTGGGACCGTGTTTGAACCCACACTTCACTTTTGTATGGCAAGCGTTCTCTCACTAGGCCACCGCGGCTGCTAAAAATAAAAGCCCGTAGAAAAAAAAATTATAATTATTTTTCACAAAAAATGACATAACCGACTTCAACCGTCTACATTATTTGAATAGTTCACACGAATCTATGTAGCAATTTTCACATTATTGTTGGTTTATCAAAAATGGCTCAGCCGATTTTTAAAAATTTAAACGGGACAACCTATGAAGTACGATCTATAAAACAATTATTGCAATCGGACTACACTGAAAAAGTTATGCGTTGACTTGTACTCGTAAACCGTTGTAACCACTTTGACGGTTAAAAATATAAGACCAAGTAAAATCTGCAATTTTCTCTGGATGGAAAGTGGAAAATCAATTGTTATATTTCTGTAAAACTGTCATAATTCCCTTCTTACCGCTCCACCGACGGACGGCATCATGCAATATGCAACAGCAAACGGCGTACCTGCAATCGATACACTGTCTGAACGCGGTGGAATGATGGGTCAGTAATTAAGATCATGATAATTTAGATCTTTAAGTAATAAATTAAAGCTCATTATTTTTAATCGACTTCCAGAAGAGGTTCTATGTTCGTGTGTATTTTTCGTCTTTTTGATCGACGAAACGGAGGAAGTACCCAATTCGACGTGTATACAATGTGTTTGTCTCGGTGTCGGAGGCTTAAGCGGTGACATCTATGGCAAATTTTGAACAAATTTTACTATATGACCAACTGTTAAAACGTAAAAAAAACTGTTATTCCATAAGATTTTTTTTATACTTTCGACAAAAAGTATGGAAAAACCGTTTTTTTTGCGTTTCCAGAGTTGACCCCACAGTAAAAGTTATTCAAAATTTGATGTCACCGCTTAAGGTTCCGACACCGGTAGACAAACACATTGTTTATATTTTTTGTATGTGTAACCACGCATAACTTTTTACGATACGTATATAAACTTTCGACAAAAAGTATGGAAAAGCTGTTTTTTTTTTTCGTTTTCAGAGTAGGTCCCACAGTAAAAGTTATTCAAAATTTGCCATATATGTCACCGCTTACGGTTTCGACACCGGTAGACAAACACATTGTATATATGTATTGTTTGTACGTGTAACCACGCATAACTTTTTACGTAGTAGTCCGATTTCAATAATTCTTTTTACTGGAAAGAATATACTTCGAAGTTGGTCCTTTTCAAATTTTATCGAAATGGGCTGAGGTATTTTTGATAAATCAACAATAATGTGAAATTGCAAAATGGATAGTGCGTACTATTCGCAAATTCTGTACAAGGTTGGAGTCGGTCATGCCATTTTGCGAAAAAAAATATTTTTGAGTATTATGTTCATCGATGTTCATCGATAATTTCGTCAAATGTGAAAACCGAATCGAAAAATTATTTATTAGTTTCAAAAAGTATACTCTCGAGGCAGTCGCATTTAAATTTTACAGAAATCGGCTGATCTGTTTTTGAAAAATCAACATAATGTAAACAATCCGAGCTAAATATTCGAAATTTGTACACGATGGAGGGCGGTTTTGTCATTTTTGAAAAAAGATTATCATCGTTTTTTCTTTCAACAAAATCAAATCAGAAATAATCTATGTACGAATCAATTTTACTGACAAGCCTCAGTGGATTACTGTAAGTTCAAGTGACAGTTAGTAGGCCACATAATACGTAGATGAAGATCGATCTACGACGAGAACCGATGTGTGGTGAAGCCAAAAATTTGTATAATGGAGATCAATTATCGACAGGCGCAGTGTAAGAAAACCACTGACACCACGGATAAATAAAGATTTTTTTCTTTCAATTTAATTAAATTCCTTTCATTTATTGCAACATATGTAATTTGTACATGCGGTTTTTAGATTACATGTTATAATATTGGTTAGCACTTTGATATTGCGGAGACTTTGGATTGGAGCGGTCAATAATTGTTTTTTACCGAAATTGGCACAACTTACTTCAATCGTACAGAGTTCGAATAGTTTGCAGTTCAACGAGAAGCCTATATCGCTTTCTATCATAGTATTGCTTTATTATGGTTTATTTAAATTAGAATGATAAGTAAATAGCTTAATTCTTTATCGTATATACCAGAACTATAAACTAGGAATACAAGTTTAATGGAACTTATAGCTAGTGTAACAACCGGCGACCTTATCGCTAAAAAGCAATTTCTTCCAAGCAACCGTCACATAAATATAATTTTGTTACTGAGTCTAAATTATACTGCTTTAAGTTCTGTCTTATACTGTTTGAGGAGCTGATTGCGGACGTTTATGTCGCATTGTATTTCTATTTCTGGGAAATAATTTTTGAAATTCACTTGAAAATTGTGGGGAAATTTTACAAGTCGCGTGATTGATATGACATTTAGAGTTTAGGCATAAATAAGGCTGCCTTTCGACTGAAACATAACTTCGGCAAAACTAGACAATATTGTAAAACCCGTGATAGTACCAAAATATTGCGTACGATAATAAATAGTAACATAATTCTTTATTTCCACACTAAGATTAAAAAATATAAAATAAATTTTTTTAACTACGATGTTGTTTCGTTTTTTGCAAGACGTCAGATCTAATAAGTTTTGTAGGAAATTCATACTCATACTCATTTATTTATGACAATAAGTTAAAGGTCATTAGTAGTAATAAATTAAACTAAGATTAAGTAAATCAAAAGCATAAATAACCTGATTTCATTAAATACAAAAAAGGCAAATTTGAGTATAGGTACAGATGATAAGGCAAATTATTGTTTCATTATAAATCACAATAATTTAAATTAAATAAGAAATAAATTGATTTCATTAACTAAATAATACATAAATAATAACGAGTAACAAACAAAAAATATTAATCGAAATATCAGTGTGTCATAAAATCACATACCCTAATTTAAGTCAAATTAATATTGATTCTATCGGTACTTAAAATTACCAATACATCAGTCACTCTACCTTAGGTAGAACTTCATAGGAGAAGCCTATGTCCAATATCTATGAGAACATTAAAGCTGAGCTCTTAGGGAACGTCACAATAGATGAGTACTGGATAAATTAATCGACATGGGTTTACATTCTTCGACCAATCGTATCTATAGAGTCAGTGTAAAAGTGTCCGAGCCAAAACTCTGCCCAAGCTAAGTAGTGGGCAGACTTCATGGTAATGCCTGGTTTCTCAGCGTGCGCGCTTCTAAACATAGTGAATATTGATTTTAAATTAGATTTTTTCGAAACTGGTACATTTTTAGTGAAAACTAATTCCAGGATTTTTTTGTATGCTTGTTGAGATAACGTGCATTTATTTTTGTAACCATGTCTTTACTCGTTACTGAATAAAGTTGACTCATTTCACCCACGGGAACGTTAAAATGAGCGTTTTTTTGGGAATTTCATGATTTTTTTCTATCGAGCCGAATTTATTCAATTGTGTTTCTGCTCCCGACATTTACTAGAATATTTTGTGAACATTCTAATAACATAAAAATATTTCATTTATGAATCGTTTATAAAGGTTAAGTTTAGAAAATTCGATTCGTTCAAACGACGAATCACCAAATTTGGAACGTATTTCATCTTAAGTTAGTCGTAAGGCGATTGAAAGCCGACAACAACGCCGTGCGATGCCAAAGTGCTCGGTTACAAGCACTAATTATGTGACATTACGTCGAGATACGAGAAAACAGGTCATTGTAAATTATTCCATGTAAATATCTAAGTGGTAATGTATGACGGCGCTCGGACATTTTTATACTACTTTCAGTTAGGGACTGTGGCTCTGTAGATATTTGCTCGAAGTTTACATTGGATAAATGTTATTGGAGCTCACAACATTTCACGGTAGAACAACTATATAAGAAGGATACATAGTTGAATTTAGTGCTTGAACTGTTGCACTTATATTGTATTTTTACATGACTTGTCAAAATATGTTTACATTGAATCTTACAACTGAATAAGACTAAAAAAAAACTTTTTTTAAAACAAGCTTTAATTGAACAAGTACTCACCAAGACGAATCAAACGATTCAGTCTACCCGTGACCACGGTCGATGCAACTCGGCCGAAACGTCGGGATGAGGAGGTATTTATTTATCTCGTAATTTTAGTGCGCGATTAGTCCCGTAGTATAAAATAATAACGAATCAAACGAACCTAAATTCGATAGGTTTGAGACTTTTAGTTACAAATTGCCAGGACCACCTTCCAGATCTATCATCAGACCCTGGTTACTATTGAAGGACAAACTACTCGTCAAGACGATTGAAATGAGCCCAAACTCGATGAAGCTGTGTCGTTTTATTGCAAAGTTCCTTTGTCCACCTTCCAGCTCCATCATCAGACCAGCACAATGTCAGCATAATATTGCACTGTCACGCAATTTACACGTGTATGCAAAATTTCAGCTCAATCTAAAACCGGAAAGTGGGTCCAATTTAACTTGCAAGATTTGATTACAGCCAGACAACGGGAAGAAGTCGTGGTGGTCTAGAGGTAGTGACACCCGCCTTACAATCGTGAGGTCGTGGGTTCAAATCCCCGGTCCCGTACCAATGAGTTCTTTGGAATTTATGTACGGAATTTCACACCACTGGCTTTTCGGTGAAGGAAAACATCGTGAGGCAACCTGCATACGTCCGTAGAAGAAATTCGATGGCGTATGTGAATCCGCCAACCCGCACTGGGCCAGCGTGGTGGATATGGCTCATTCACCCTTCGTGGGTAGGCCTACGTCCTGCAGTGGACTATTATAAGGCTGGTACAGTACAGTACAGACAACGGGACAGGTGAAACTAAGTAAAAGCTGGTAAATACAGTAGAACTATTGCGCGAGTTACCTTTTTGTCATGCTATGTTTTTGATAGAACTCAAATTTTTACCAAGTCAATAACTACCAATATTGAAATTGTTATAAAGCCCTTAAAAAAGTATATCGTTTCAAAATGTTGTCACTTTTGGTTGCTTATTTCGATTTCCCATTAAATTAGGCAGTTCAGTAAAGGCGTCCGTTTCCGCTTGAAGTTAACACGTTCACGGCCCCTTTGTTACGAACCGTCGGTTACCTCATTTCACACTATTAGCACTGTTCTCTTGTCTAACAAATGCCATTCAATGGGAGTATTGAGCGAGTTGAGAGATCATGTAGAAGGGACTTTAGAGACCATAGCAGAGTCGCTGGTGCTCTCTAGAGTAAAATAAAAAAGAATTAGGTAGGTGAGAGTGACCTACTGTAGCTTGACTATGTATACATAAGTGATCATCGAAGATAAGCAACGTTTAGCATGGTCAGTCTTCGGATGGGTGACCGCGGATGGCATTTACGACTGAGCGCTACCTCTGATATGCCGTGGTGGCTTAGAGGTAGTGACACCCGCCTTACAATCGTGATGTCGTGGGTTCAAATCCCGGTCCGGGTACCAATGAGTTCTTTGGAATTTATGTACGGAATTTCACACCACTGGCTTTTCGGTGAAGGAAAACATCGTGAGGCAACCTGCATATGTCGGTAGAAGAAATTCGATGGCGTATGTATCCACCAACCCGCACCGGGCCAGCGTGGTGGATATGGACCAATCACCCTTCGTGGGTAGGCCTACGTCCTGCAGTGGACTATTAAAAAGGTTGATACAGCTACCTCTACAGTTCGGATGACACGTTAGATTGAAGGTCCCGATAGTTTCAACCAGAGGCTTTCAGGCGGCTTAAAAACTCTGACACCAGGGCTAGCCACGCGGCCTATTCTTACTTGTTTAGTAATTTTACGACCTGGCTGTTATTTCTTATCATTATTGTAACTTATTTATTAACTACGTTATAGATTAAAATAGTACATTGTTCACCGAGAGGAGAAAGTGACCGATTACCGTCGAGGGTGTCGTTTGAAACGTCTTTAGTCTTTTTGTCTTTAAAACACCCGAGATCGGGAATCGCACTTTCTCTCGAGTGATACATAGTGCTTTATACTACACCTACGAGGAAAATAAAAAACTAAACTGAATCCTCAAACAACACACAAATTGAAAATGGCGCCGATGGCGTCTGCAATTTTCACATGTTCTTTTTTCAAATTGTTTGACACCATCCAACACACAGCTAGTGGCCAGTGTCATTTTGCGAACTTGTAGATAAAAACTCACTGTAAAAACTTTTTGGCTTTTGATATTTAGGTTACTAGCGCATAGTCTTACCCAAAATTAAAAAAGAAAAACCACGTAAGAAATGGATTTTCATACACTTTTCTCTCCCGCTCAGATGCGTTTTCTCGCCGCATATTTGTTCGATATGCAATGACGTACTTTCTACCGTAAATTTGATAAAGTATCAAGGTACTTTCTGAGCAGGTGTAGTATAAACGAATTTCCTTAGTAGGTTAGGTTTCTGTTCAATAATATTACCATAGTCAGTTTCTGCAGACTAATGAGACCCAGTATTCATTCAAAACCCTTCTGTTTACATATTCTGTGCATGTGTGAGTCACCGTCTGTCACTAGCTGTCTCATTACCGGGCTACCGTTTGTGCTAAACATGACCGTTTTTGGTTTAGTCATTTGTTGTCCTGTTAGAGCTTTCACACTGCGGTGGCCTTTTGAAACTTAATATCAATAGGAAGTTTAGAATATAATGTTGGTCTAACTTACTTATTCGGACTTATGGGACATCCAAAGGGAAAACTTGTGTCTATTAAATAACAGGCGTTTTTTAACGAAAACGGCGAATTTTTCAGTAATTTTAAATCAGATAAGAGCTAAGAAGACCAGACCCATTTTTTTATTGATTTTTTTTTCATTAATTTCAATACAGGTGTGAACAAAGTAGACCACGTTACTACTTATATGCGCGAATGCACCGAGTGTTTTTTTTTGTATTTTTAATAATTTGAAAGCATGTATGGATAAAGTAGTCTACTTTTACACATATATACCTAGACTATACTCTTAGAGTATATTATAATTAGAGTTATTCGCTTTTCTGGTAGTTTGAAAACAAGATAATTAATAGTACACATGACCCCCACCTTTACCAAGGGCCGCAATATACACGGTTACGGGTCGCAAGCGGTCCGGAGGCCACGGTTTGACAGCCACTGTTTTAGATACGAGTACGTCGAATATGCACACAACCAGCTTAGAATATCTATTAGTACTCGTACTAGTTTCATAACATTTAGCTTAAGGAAGTCATTGAAATAGTGTCTCATGCATTGAATACCAGTCTAATAGTACAAATAGCATTCAAAACCAAATATTCTAGTACACGGAATCGATTTCCATAAAATATTCAATTTCATAGAGCACACGGAGTTTGCCTGAGAATAGACTAAGGGTGGCTGCCCACTATAACACACCATACCATCATGGTACTAGAATCGTATGAGGCACGGAAACAACACAATACTCTCTATGCCCACTGTAAAGTACCATCAACGTTTGTCAACAATAGTTGTCGAAAACATTTTACCGGTGCCAAAATGTCCGGTGCTTGGCACGCGACGGTGCTGGTAGGTGACGGAACAGTCTAGTGGCCATAGTTTTATACTTTCCAATGCAAATAATATTTTTTTACCTGACACAATCCTAGCATGGTCATAGTATGATACGTTGTATTGTAGTGGACAGGCAACTTAAATCGAAGTCAATGGAAAATAAAACGGGTACACTAAGACTTTCAATAGACAGTTTTATAGGTATTATAAATGGTATTATACGTATTATGTTAGTGCCCAGGCCTTTTAGTGTTTCTATTTTCTGACTCTAGGAAATGAGGTTAGTTTCAATATGTTTTGGAATAGTTTAAATGTAGAATGAATATCATTTTGGTGTATTCATGGATGTATTCACAGAGCTATTACAACCACAAAGAAAGCGCTGTTGTCGCTTGAGGCGACTCAACCGCAAAAATGTATGGACAATTACTATCATTATTGTCACTGTCAAATATATGTATTGGAATTTGACAATAATTTGACACTATTGGCAGAAAAACACGGCAAGCAACTAGTCAATGAATCGAGATATTGAGTTTTGGCGGGAACGCGGAAAAATCATGTCGCCTCATTGTATTATTTTGTTAAACTTGTGTTTTTATCAGTGATAATTAGAGAAAAATGGTGGTATTTCGTTGATTATGAGCTGATTTACGTGCATGAGTGTAGGCAAGTGATATAATGTGACGTATCATGTTGTTCCGTGTTGTTACCAAAACTCCATAGACGCCTCTAGTAAAGTCTCCACTGCTTTACTGAGGTATGACTTGGACTATGATTGGACTTGACTGCGACTTTATTGGACTATGACGAGACTACGACAGTGACTATTTTGATAAAATATTATCAAAAATTATTAAAACTTAATACTTGACACTGGCAAATGCACAATAATGCGACGCCAAAATTAAGAAGAAGAATCGAGATATTTTTCATGTCTCTTTCTAACTCTTGCCATAAAAAAGTCAACGTTCAATCCTAAAGAAGACAACGTTAAATCCTAAAAAAGACAACGTTCTTTTTTAGGGTTCCATACCTCAAACGGAAAAAACGGAACCCTTCTATGATCACTTTGTTGTCCGTCTGTGTGTCAAGTCAAGACTCTTTATCTCAAAAACCCGTAAAGATATCACATTGAAATTTAAACTGTATACGTATATCTATGTTCTCTTGTAGTTGTGTTGAATAAAAACTTCTCAGTTATTGTTTAAAAAAGTTAGAGCCGCTTATGTTATAAAAAACCGCATATTTCGACACTCACAAAAATCAAAACCTACAAGGTACTTTCCGTTGACATACAACTATGATATTTGGGGAGAATCATTGTCTTAGAGTACACATATAGGAATAAATCTGAAACTGTACATTTTTATTTAAATCATAAGAAAATAGGACATCAAAATTCACAAAATATGCGTTCAAAATTCAAAGTGAGTAAATCGTATCATGTAAGGTATCATAATTATAAAAGAACTTCATTAGCACATGCTAAAACAGGTTTTTAATTTGTTTTAACAATGTGTAATTTTTTATATATGACGAGAAAAGTGTAAAAAATTGGAAATTAAAAAATTAAAAAAACTTTTTTGGCGATGGTTATAGTACAGAGAACCCTCGATGTTCAAACCTGACTCGCACTTATCTGGTTTAAATTCTTTTCTCGAACAACCACATTATCCTTCTGGTAGTTCTGTGGACTCCGTGGATATAAAATATCAATAAGGACATTACATCCATGGATGTATTCTAAAAAGTTAATTTATGAAATGAGGGACGTACTATATTATAAGTACTGAATTGTGTAAAAAATCTAATTGCATACAAAATTTGTGAATAAGAGAATGTGTTGCTTTGCTGCAGCTGTAAATAAATAAAAATCCGACCTATAAAATATTCTAAATAATAATATAACTGAAGTAACAAACCTTTTTTTCTGATAATGCTTATACGAGCGGTATGGTGGTTATAATGACTAAAAAAAAAAGATATAAATAACGTCTTACCACAAAAGTTTTACGCCCACTTTAGACAATGTTTAACAGTACAAATTGCGCCGTTTAACACTGTTTAAAGCGTGTTTGAATCTTTTGTGGTAAGGCCAATAGTTTTTAGTTATATTGCCCAATGAAGCTACTAAGATCGGTCTAAAAATTCTTGACTTCAACCATCTGATTTTTTGTTACCATACTAAACGACGGGTCTAAAAAAGAATTCAATAATTTAAATTTTATTTTGGTTAAGTATAAGCTGTTTACAAATTCAAACAGAAGCAAAATCACATTTCACGATCAGATTCTTATCCGCAAATCGGATTTGACTCATAAACTCAAGAAACCCAAAGAAATCGCGTATTTGACCACAGACGTCGTATTTCAATGCAATCCTGTCTACTGGTACATAAAATAATAATAACACTCTGGTCTTCGAGAAATGGAACATATCGGTTACAACTTCATCTAAACAGTTGCAAGTTCTAAGGCATAAGTGAAAGCGTCTAAAACTAGATTAGCGTTTTTGTGTCTGTAGTGCTTATAGCGAAGTCTGACTAGTAGTTTATCAACGATTATTGAAGTGTAATTTTTAGCAATGCAGCCAGTATGCTGGGCACGCTACCAACTGGCTGTGGGCTTGAGCATTTGGATTATCTTTAGACCTTCAAGGGTCTGTGGATAATCCAATTGCTTTCTATGTAGTAGTAGTGTATGTAGTTTTAGATTATGTAAGTCTTGTATTTAGTGGTAGTTAATAAAAGTGCCTTTATTAGTGCCCTAGTAAAATCGATCAGTCTTTGGATGGGTGACCACGCGTAGTACTACTGAACGCTACCATAGCTTAAATGACACGTTGAAATGCGAGTACCAATGGTTTTAACTGTTAAACTATGTCAGAGGCCTTAAGGCGGTTTGATAATTTTGACTTGGATTTTGGCTAGCCATTCGACCTACTAGTTAATAACTACGAATATACTATTGAAAACTCTTCTATTGATCTCATGTAGTAAAGCAGTCGGTCCGGAGTCTTTATGTAAGATTGAATCAGGAATGAGAACCGTAGACCGTAGAAAAACCAAAATTACCGACATAGCCCAGCGCGGCAGCGGTTTGACAAGCTAAAATAGCAGTAAGACACATAACTCCGAGGACTGATGATCGATGGGGTCGAAAAGTTCTCGAGTGGATCCACGTATCGGCAAGCGTAGCGTAGGAGGTAAGTAGACACCTCGTTAATGGATACTGCACATATTTAAAACAAGATCGCAGGTTGCTTCTAACCGGTCTTATTGGAAACCCGTAGGGGAGCCTTATGTCCAGCAGTAGTACGCTACGCTTGCCGTTACGTGGTTCCACTCGAGAACTTTTCGACCCCATCGATTGGGTCGGGATATTGAGGTATTTATTAAATCATTGATTTGTGCGCGATTAGTCCCATAGTATAAAAGAATAATTTATCCAAATTGCGGACGTGAAGTAGCAATTTTTTTGCTTTCTTGGTAATTTTATTAAAAAATACTAAATTCGCTTCAACTTATGGATTTCTCCACCACTCCCAGGATCAATCTCACCGCCCACCACCGAACCTCGCGAGCAGTTAACACTGAAATGTCTTATTCAACGCAACCCGATACTCTATGCCCGTTCGCGTTTATTGCCACTTCTTATTCCTTAGCAGTGCCATGATACCGTGGATGTAAGAGAGAAAGCGATGGATAGTACGGTCACGTGACATGGAGCTCTATTATTGAATCATTAGAATGGCTGAACGTATGCGAAGATTGCAAGAGAGGGAGCGAGCATGGAAAATCTGTGCTTGTGCAAGCCGAAAGATATACTCGTAGCGTGCGACCCTTTGCGAACATTAAAAATGATTCTAACGTTTCAAATTGGGATCTCAAAAACCAAGTTCAACCGTGATATGGCGTCGACAGTTCAAAATACATGAAAAATAAAACTATAGACATTAACTTCTCTTCAAAGAACAAAAATAATAGAAACCACTCGGCAATCACCTCGCCGCTATGAGCGATAGCAGAGCGCGGGGCGACGAGCGGCAAAGAACCAATATTCTAATGACACCACAACGTCACGCTCCGAGTGTTCGCAGACCACAGCACCGCCGCGCCACCACCGTCGCTACAGCCTTAACTCGCGGTCAAGAGGTAAGACAGAGCTTATTTTCAAAGACACGTGACTTTACTAGCAATCCGTTATTTATTACATCCATGTATAACACAATAAGTACTGCAGTTCCAAGTTTTGTTCTGTTTGGGATCGTTGCAAGTCTTATTTACAACGCTTGGGGGTGGCGGATCAATTTCGTTTGAAATTTTAATAGTGTTTATGTTGGTAGCGCCAGCCTCTATAATTATAAATAAATTTTGATTTTCATCTTAATAATTTATTTTAAATTACGTTTCATCTCAGATATGCGCAGAGGTAGGCTTTAACATCATCATGTTAGCTGGAGAAACATATTTTATAACAAATGTTGATGATCTTTTTGTTTGAAAAATTTGATTTATATTTGTAATTTCACAGTGAAATATCGTTAGGTATTATATCGTTAGTAAAATGTGTTCATTGTCTTAGGTCATGCTATAAATTTTCTACGTTTATTACAGGAGTCAAAGATACCCTAGTTTATTTGTAAATTCTAAAGATTGTATACACCTAATACTAAATTTTTGCAAAGAAAATGCTCTAAATAACCACAATAATATCTAATTTTTATTCTTAAATATGACCGAACATGCGACAGTAACATCAAAGATTTTTCCTGAACATAAAATAGAAGCGAAGTAAAATAAAAAGCTCACAGAAACAAATAAAATAGCAAAAGTTGTATTTCCGATTCAAATAAAAGGAATGGAATTAACACTAAAAACAATTGGCATGCAAATACTTACCTTATTAAGTCGACAAGCTGCTAAACAGAAAACAAGGCGCAAGTTAAAAGAAAAAGGCGTAGAATATTTTTAAATGTTATTGAAATATTTTTTTTTGGATAATTGAAGAGGGTGAAGGGAACAGGTGATAAATTTTAATAACCAACAAAAATAGTGTAAAAAAACTTTGGTGATCAAGTTCTGTTCACGTTTCTACGTATAGTTTAAAGTTTCTTAAACTATGGTTTAAGATTTTTGAGCTTATTTATTAAAATTTTGACTTCAACAATTTATTTGCATTTATAAAATTGACATATTTATATTTTATTGACTCTCTCCGAGCTCAATTCATTTAGGAATATAAAAATGTATACAGATTATATCATACATGTTAAAAAATATGTTTCAGTAATGTAGACAAAAAAACGTGTTATTACAAATGCTATAAATACATTTTATTTGGTAAGATTATTTACAATTTTATTTATTTCCTTACAAGATTTGCGGGTATGATCGAAATCAATCTAGATTCTACTAGAGTATAGAGCGAGTCGACATTTATTTCATAGGCGGCTTTTGAAATTCCAGTCAAGCATTGGCGAGGTCTACTGTTTGGAGAGCCTACTATTTTTAAGCTAATTGTTTATACTTTTGCATTTTTTTTTATCGCGTATAAGTCCGTGCTTGATCCCCAACTTGTGTGATGGTAAGAGATGTTGTGGTTGAAGATGAAGCACGCAGACCTAGAAAATACCTATTTACTCTAATCTTGAAAAGCTTTATTAGATTATGTCTCTTAGGAAACAGGAATATTCTTCTGACCTGTCTCTGTCTTACAAGGTAATGTTTTAGAATGTGCTCTTATCTTTTCTTGTGCCTTAGACCATCGTAATCCGATTTGTTTTGTTCTAAAACGCCAATTTAAAATCGTGGCGCAGACAGTGACGTTTAGGTATTGCAAGAACTTATACCCCACGGCGGAGATTATCTTCGATACGTGCCTCATTTGTTTTAAAAACAAAAAATACAAAATTCATTCTTTTTATCGCTGACTCTTCTGCCTTAGACCATCGTAATCCGATTTGTTCAGTTTTAAAAGCGCCACTTTACAATCGCAGCGCAGCCAGTGACGTTTATCGCAAGAACTTACACCCCACGGCGGAGCTGACCTTCGATACGTGCCTCGTTTGTTTTCCATTTTCATTTGTGAAATAAGTCTATTTTTACTGTAGGTGCTTAAAATACTTTTACTTGTTTTTAATCCTGATAAAATACCCGGAGCTTATAGTTCTCAAAACTTTACGTGTAGTTTGATATTGTTAACTATAACAAGATTGAATTATAGTTATTATTCAACGTAAAAATATTTCGTACCTAATGACTGTGCCAAATATCGCATGTTTACTGTAAACATTATTTAGATCCACGTTAATTTGCAATAAAGTAATATTTTAACGTCATATTGCGACTCGTATAATATATTTATAGTTCGTTTATATAAAATCGTTTATATTATTTAAAATTACAATTTTAATCTGTGGCGCAACTAGGTGCTGACATTTAAAATTAAGCCGGAAACATACTATCGGACGCGGCTGACGGACGCGACTGACAGCCGCGATTAGCAATGTGCTGTCTTAAAACATCCCGTATGCCAGATCGCTCTCGGACGTCCGAACGGTCAAGGTCGTCCGAAGGTGACGTCCGCGACTGATGTCCGATAGTGTGTTTCAAGTCTAGATACCTATCAGTCGTGGCTATCAGTCGCGTCCGTAAGCCGCGTCCGATAGTATGTTTCCAGCTTTAGACAGTTATTTTTAATGAAATTGTTCTACAAAATTGTGATAAATTATTGCTTTATTCATTAAATTCATCGAAAAACATACATCCCGCACGTAATCAAAATGTATCTATACATTTCTTCACTTCTGTGTTTTTACGCCGCGCCACGCACATTATTTGTCATAGGTTTCTTTATGATTTTTTTTAATGTACTGTTTTCTTTATTTTTAGGTATTTTAAGTATTCATATCAATATTATTAGTATGTATGTTTATGTTGTATAATCTAAATTATATTTTTAACTAATGCGCACCCCGTTCATTATTTATACGCTTTCTGTCCTCTCCATCATAAGGTTGTCTGGCAGAGATCGCTATCAGCGATAAGGCCGCCCATTGTTACACTGTTTATATATCTTTGTTTCTTCTTTTTGTTTATTTCTTGGTGTGCAATAATGAGTTTATCTATCTTTGATGTAAATGTCTTATATTAAGTAGGCGCACATATTTTTAGTATAGTAAGTCAAAACTATCTGATGGAAATACCATCAATAACCATATTTTTTTTATAAATCGACTAGATTACCATATAAATTGCACGAACAATTTTCTTGGTCCTTTACAAGCTTTTAATATGCATATTTAATCGAAAGACGAGACACGCTCTCTATATGGCTGTGAATTAATTTTTCTTTTCTTACACTTATCCGAGCACTCAAATATGAACCTTATTACAAAGATCGTAGAGGTCGATTAGCGAGGTTTTTTTTAGTCATAATATACTGTGCCGTATAAAGATATCAATATCGTACAGACTGTAATGAAATTGTCATGAAAGAGAATTTATTGCAGGACATAGACGAATTGAAATGAAGTTCATTAATACAATTGATGAGTTTAAGTGTAATGGAATGTCTGCAGCTTCGGCGTGAGTAATTGAAAATTCCAATTTATTTGTACACACATATCATTTTTAGAAAATATGTTATGTTTTTTACTAAGAAAAAAAATATATCGAGCATCCTTCTTTGTTGCAAAGTCGAATTCTTTTTTTCCTGAGGTATTTTCTCAATTATTGAATCGCAAAGCAATAAAAAGCGTGAAAAGCAATAAATTTCGCGAAAAGCTAAATTTCGGATCAATGACTTAAATAAATGTAAATGTAAAAGTCTAGAAAAAAGGACAACATTAAATTTAACTATTTTTGTAGAGCAATAAGCACAGTGTAGTTATGCCACGTAGGGTTTCTGATTGGTTCAGTAGGTATTATCATTTTTGATGATAAGGTATTTATAAGCCGTCATGGGCATGCGGCTTAAAGCCCGTCCGGCTTATCATTAAAAACACATATTCTCTATGATTAAATTGTGTAATAAACTCATAAAAACTTGGTGTTCTCTCTAAGGTGAGACGGTATTTCACACCTGAGCAACTGCTTAGTCTTTATAAAGCACAAGTCAGGTCTTGCATGGAATACTGTTCTCACCTTTGGGATGGCTCTGCCAAATATCAACTGGAGGCTTTGGAGTCGATTGAGAGGCGAGCCAGGAGGCTGATTGACAACGATACCTTGACTAAGACGCAGCTGCAAAGTCTTGAGCATCGTCGCAAGGTATCAAGTTTGTCGGCCTTTTACCGGATACACTTCGGAGAATGCGCCCAGGAGTTGCACAATCTGGTCCCACCTGCCCCTTTCTTCTATCGTGCGGCTAGACGGACGCGACCAAAGCGCCACCCTTTTTTATTTTTTTTTTCCGCGCGTTAGAACCAAGCGTTTCGAATCTTCTTTCTTCATACGAACAGACGGAATGTGGAACGCTTTGCCTGGGTCTGTCTTCCCGTTAAAGTACAACGTGAGTGTCTTCAAATCCCGAGTAAATAGGTATCTTCTAGGTAAGCGTGCTACACCCTAGACCGCGCATCTGCTTAACATCAGGCAGTGTGTAGTCAAACGCGAACCTATTTGAAATAAATAAATAAAAATAAATATACAGCCTGTATCATTTTGAGTAGGTACGATCTGATTTTAACAATATTCTTACTTATATGGTTTATTATCTTTATGATTATATGGTTTATTATCTTGTAGTTACTTAAATTCGATAAATTTTAGTATCTATCTATTAAATTCAAATTTCCCTGCTACCGGCGGCAAATAATCTATCAAGCCAAGTTTATAACCTAAACCTAACACTATCTTAGACGATTATTTAGGAATGTTTTGGTAAGTAAACATAATCTTTGTTGATAGCAACAGAATATATAGTTCTAGTTTTGGCTAATATTTGAATTTTGTAAAAGCGTGGCTATTCCTGCCAAAGTAATCAACAGCGTTTTACCACACCAACCACATAAGTAATAATAGTGCGCCATTTCACTAATTTTTAGGGTTGCGTACCTCAAACGGAAAAAACGGAACCCTTATAGGATCACTTTGTTGTCCGTCTGTCCGTCTGCCCGTCTGTCCCTCTGTCCGTCTGTCCGTCTGTGTGTATGTCAAGACTCTTTCTCGGGAACGCGTAACGATATCGAATTGAAATTTAAACTATATACGTATATCTATAGTCTCTTGCGGTTGTGTAAAAGAAAAACTTCTCAGTTATCGTTTAAAAAAGTTAGAGCCGTTTATGTCGTCAAAATCGCATATTTCGACACTCATAAAAATTAAAACCTACAGGGTACTTCCCGTTGACATAGAACTATGAAATTTGGCGAAGAGCATTGTCTCAGAGTACACATATAGCAATAAATCTGAAAATTGTACGTTTTCATCACAAAAAATAGTGCCTCGAAATTCACAAAAAATGGGCTCAAAATTCAAAGTGAGTAAATATGATATTTTCATTAGCACATGCAAAACAGGTTTTTAATTATTTTAACAATGTGTTTGTACGGAACCCTCGATGTGCGAGCCTGACTCGCACTTGTCCGG
The DNA here is from genome assembly GCA_949316475.1 of Hypomecis punctinalis. Lineage (NCBI taxonomy): Eukaryota > Metazoa > Arthropoda > Insecta > Lepidoptera > Geometridae > Hypomecis > Hypomecis punctinalis. The sequence continues at coordinate 23,965,346 of OX438800.1, read as the reverse complement.
TTTTTTTTACGTTGACAACACTGCTCTGTCATTGCTAGTGCAACTAAAAGTGTTTTATACTTGGTAGACACCAATTCGGTTTTCATCAGTACTCGCGTCTACCAAGTATAGTCGGTACCCTGGCTGCTGATTAAAATCTTATTGTTGGTTGACCGCAACGTCACGGCAGTTCTCGTTTTGCACATACTCTGAGCCATATTTTAAGAAACCTGAGGGCTATAATTCGTTTTCAATGAGAATACAACCGGAACCAAAATGTAACATGCAATCTTTGGACACATCCAAGGACTTGTAAATGTCCATCTGTACATAGCTGTCCACATGTAGCTACTTATATTATATGTATTTCTCATGTAACAAACTACGTCTCCCACTAGGTAGGTACATTTATTTGTTAAAATTTAATATTTTGTGCAACTCAACTAGAGTTGTAGAAAATAGCTCCACAGGTGCTAGAAAAATGTAGATAATAGATGTGAGATATGATAAATTTTACCTTTATTGATGTATTACCACAATGAGAAGAAAATTCACACACATTGGTAATAATGGGACGGGCCCTGGACGTCGGATGAACAGGAGGCGAGTCACAGAGAACAAGAAACGATGGAACCTTTCTTTCCTACGCCGAATCCAGGCTGGAATAGATTAAATTAGGAATAAGTTTCTTAATTTTAGTATCATAAGAAAATCAGAAAGAGATATTAGGATGTCAGGAAGTTTATGTACGTTCCAAAGGCAACTTGCACAATATGTATGGTATTTTAAGTTCTAATTAGTTTGCTGGCTGAGAACTACTAGCGCTTATTAGCAAGAAATCAGCATTTTGAGGATTGAGTTACATACAGTACAAGTCCAATAATCTTTATTGAGAAGAACTGTAAAGAGTAGTAATTTACTAACCGTGTTATTTTGTTCTATAGGTAACAATACCTAATATAATTTTAGCCAATTTTAAGGAGTTTTAGCCGCTGTCGCCAGGTTAGAAGCTGTCCTGCAAGCTCTGGGATCTTTTATATGGAGCTGAAGAGTTTTTGGAGGCTGGGAGAATGTCAAAGACTGGAAAGAGTATCCTGAAACGAACATCGAATATTTAGATTGGAATGTTTGGGTTGCATGCGCAAAGAATCGTAGTCCAATTGCAATACTTTACTTACCATTCAACTTTAAATACTGTATATTCGTTTAGCAGTAATCTTCTATTAATATTTATAGGTATTTCGTGCTATTCTATCCGATTATTTTACTAGGTTTTAATATTTACACTTCACAATAACAATCATCGCAAAGACGGGCCAAAAATCACTATTGCTAGCGCGTGATTTTAAAAAAGAAACAGTAGTGGTGTAATATTATTGTACGGTAATATTTGTTCAAGGAGAAAAGCGTTAAAACAATGGCATAAGATTGATATGTATTGTCATCGGATTAGATGACTATTATTCTAGCTACATTGTGTAAAGAAAATAGTTTAAATCGTATTTGTAGAAATAACAGGGAATCTGTAAAAGTAACGGAATATTTAATTTAATTTTATGGGTGGCAACATTGTAATAAACTACCGGTGACGTCACTGACATAAAGCGAATATGCTCCATAATGCAAGTATTGCAAGTATTTGCTTTATTAAAGTTAAGATCCAAATTGAGGGTATGCTGGTTATCAGAGTTAGTTGCCTTATGCGTTCTTTTGCGGGTATTGCATTTTATTGCGTTGTTGGGCTTTTGTTCCGAATGGGAGTTTTTAGCTTTAACGGCATTATGTGCTCTGTGGTGATTATTTGCAATATTGGCCTTTTTAGCAGGAACCGTGTTATTGCATATTGTTGTGTTAGTGTGCCGATTGCAGTTAAAGCAATCGTACAAAAACTAGTTTAGTATAAAAGGGCGCGGAGGACCAGGGGCCTTATTTTGTAAGCCCTCTGGCGTTCGGCTTCGCTTTTCCTCCCGCTCGCTCTCGCGGCGTGAGTAACTGGCGCGAGCAGGAGAAAAAGCAAAGCCGAACGTCAGAGCGCTTACAAAATAAGGCCGCAACTCCGGGGTTGTTAACGTCGGGATTTCGAGGAGGCCGTACCTCTGATGGACATAATACACAGTTTAATTCGCAGGCCATTTCTCTGAGATTATCGGGAGTTTTATTTCGCGTTGCCAAATCTTTGTTGGAATTATCGGAAAAGTGAAAATTAGTGACATCGGCTTTGTGATAGTGTAATTCAGTGCGGATCGTTTTATATAAGTGAAATTATAATGAAATGTAGTGCAAATTGAAGGAGAAACTTGCGAATTGATTTTATTCGATTTGCATAAACGATTGGTCAGCCAGATTGGCACAGCTAAGTGCAACCTGAAGACGGTTCGGTGCAACGCTGGATTTCGAAGCTAAGGAACGGACATATTTCCAGCGTGCCGCTGAACTGCTTTGGAAGGGAAAGCTAGCCGACTACGAGGACGAGAGCCATAGGATGGAACATTCTCATTTGGTGAGGCAATTCCGATTTATTTGTGGGAGATTGATTTGTAAAAGTATACGACTTTTAAACATTTACAAAATACCTACATTATTCATTTTAAGTCTGGCGTGTATTTAGTTGGACCTTAAAAATACCTGATTTATTCAAAAGAATCTTTTGATTGGATACCCTCAATCTCTTACGCACAATCTTACTTTTTATTTGTATTGTTGATTTGTTATTTGTGCCCATTTGCAGGTTTGGACTTTCTTATATGAAATATATTGTGTTTATCTTTACTCAAACAGATTATACTAAGCACCTTATTTTTAATATTGCGGAGTCTAATATTCATTTGATTACTGCGCTGCGATTATAGCGTTTACCAAAGTTCAACGGAACCTTAAAGACTAATGATTGTACCTACATTTATTTATCTTAATGATATTTGTTACGTGAAATACACGCATTTGAAATATATGTTATAATCTTGGAAAAGTCATACGTATCTTTAGAGTACTCGAAGCGTTTAGTGTACTCAAATTCACAGTACCAATATTTGGAGATTTACTAAAGTGTATTAATCTTTAACGGGGATTGTCCCATGTTTACGATCATATTTGTGGAACATGTTTTATATGAATGATATTAATGTTCAGAACTAACAACTATACATTATTATAGTGCATTTTCTAAATATTGTAATATTTAGAGTACTCAAGTTAGTAGTACAGACATAATTCCATCATGAAAGGAATCTGAAGGTTCTATCAAAGGATAGTTGATACTTTGGAAGTTCACAGGGGATTTTAGAATTGACTTTGCTTTTATACAGATATTTCATCATTCAAATTTAGCTATTTTACTCACAAGAGTTGAGTGGCATCAAGGGCTGGGGTTTTTAGCAGTAAATGCCTCTAAAACAGACCAGGCCGAATGGCGGGTGAACCATTCCACTTAACAGAGAAGTTCAATTTACTGACTGTGAGCCAAAGGCTTGATGCTGTTACTAAATTTAACTTATTAATAAGTAAAGTCTTTCTACAAGCAGAGAACTATAAATATGATCACACTTTGACTGTCCTTGATGAGCATTCCGATTCTTAGAGTGGGAGACTCTAAATTGTACTATCGTTTATATTTAACTAAGTTTTGGATATTCTTTGATGTAATTCCTTTAATGTTAAGACGGTTATACCAGAGACGTAGGTTCTCTTAGCTAGCTGTGAAAATATAGGTAGGGTAATAGCCTAGGTAGGTAGGTAACTTCCATAGGATCTAGGGGATTCTCTTGGTTCCATTCTTTGGGACTTAGGGAAACCCCACAGTGAACTTTTAAATCGGATCCCTCATATATCACCATATGAGGTTAATTTTGTGGGAATGGAGGAACCTGGGTACCTCCATTAGGGGCTTCGGACACCGTAACCGAAGATTGGGACAATTTGCAAAAAGACAGTCTTGCCCCTTTTTGTGAAGACATATGACAGACAGACAGCATTGACAAAAGTAGTATAGCCCTTCTGGCTGTTCTCATAACAACAATACGGAGGACTTTCGCCCACGTGAGGTAGACGAGGAAGACTGTTTGGCACGGTGGAGGTGCGCCTTACCTATGCCGTGATATCTGTTGTTATGCTATTATAATATGATATTTTTCCATTTAAAGTTATAATTCCCAGGGATTTTATCAATTTTATTAATCCTGACGAAAGTGACTTCATAACTGTCTCTTGAACCATTTGAAGCAATGTTTATTCATCATCTTAATATTTGTATTATATCCTTTAGGAATTAGTATTATGTTCTCTTGATAGCTCTAAGGAAATTGTGTAGAACGGGAAATCTTGACTCTTTAGGAATAGGGTCCACAGGTAGTCAACATGAGTATGAGTTTTATTATGCGTTAGAAATATCCTAGCTGTAGGTCATTATGTAGGGAGTATTAGAATTTTAGGTTGTTTAAATATCGGTTAGGTAGTTTCCAAAATCACCATAATCTGGGTTTTGCGGATCACAACGTTGGGTTCACACTAAGCAATCATTGGCCATATTTAGTTCATAGTTAGTTTATTAGTTCAAAATTAGTTAGTACATAGTTTAAATTGAAGTAAGAATAACTTTAGTCAGCATGGTAGGTCGTGGTTAGACGGTAACATTATTAAATAAAGTTATAATCATTTTGGGGTATAAATGCATATAGACGTTATATCTATGGAGATATAATTTTATATATGGGGGGGATTTTTACAGACTGACTTTACTAACCGTAGCATTGTTAGGATGATTAAAAATTATCACCTAGACATGCTCAGTAACGTGCGCTATCAGCGATATTACAAGCATCACTCCACATTAACTGCAAGACTTCGTTTTTTGACCAAAAGCTCATAAAAACCAGTTTTCATCATGACCATAGCTCACGTTATGGTGTCCATAGACAGATCACAGAACACCTACTCTGCATTCAGGTCAATTAAGTCTCATTGAATTTAATTATCCTATCTTACTTCGCAAACAAACCATTGAATGTTTTGAGTGAAGCATGTTATCAAGTGCCGTTACTTGTTTAGTTATTTAATCTATAGATTACACAGCTATTCGGGAACAAGAATTGCTGACATTTTCAATACAAAATTATCGGACTGCCTTTCAATGTACTTATCTCGATGTTTGAATGCGGTTCAAGTTATAAACTTATTTTTATTCGTAATTATCTCAGAGCAAATTAAAAAATCAAGAGGGAACGTCGTTGAACATTCAAGTGAAGCCGGTTTTTATACGTGTGTCTGTGAGTGCGTCACTGCTGCACCGCCGCTGTTGATGTTGTGTAATTGTCTTTACACGACGAGGCGTAATTTTGGTCCGCCTCAGTTGTTTGTTCACAACTTGTTTTTTTATTTGCTCTGAGGTAATCATTTGATTTTTTTTTATGTTAGACAAATTATAAGCTAAATGAAAATTGTAGTTGACAGGATATGGCAACTAAACCATCTAAAGGCAAATTTGATCGACGAAACCATAAGCAATTGCGTATGGTGCCTTCTTTTGTATTTTGACTAAGCTTTATTTTGATACCTATACTTAATATAGGTAGGTAAATAACACGGGACTAATTTTTACAAAATAAATCCGAAAGTATTTCTTATTTTTACCGGTATTTGGTACGGTTCGTTTGTTTGTCTGAACTTAGCTCTGTAGAAATTTTACTTTCAGACCAACACTAAATTGGAGTAAAATACAGCTATTTTTTCATGTTGCCGATTTTCAGTAGAACACCTGATATTTTCCAATAGAAGTTGTTCACAAAACGCTTAGCTTGCTGTAAACGCGAGCGTTTGTAACTTGTTCCACGCTCATTATTTCTGTAGAGTATTCGAGCAGTCAGCGATTCTGTGAACTCGGCCGGTGTTATTTGCGAATTGATTAACCGTTTATCGTATTTATTACAATCGGTAGCCAGAATGCGGTCACGGCGATACCTGTGTAATGTAATGTTGTTGGATTTCGACTTAGGCGCATCTTACACGAGGTAACCAAAGTAGAACGAGTTTCCAAAGTCGTCCAGACGACGAATCTCTTAGGCACCGCATAAATTTCTTTGTGAGCTTTCACTCGACGCAAATAGGCTAGGTAGATGACAAAAAAATTGTTTATTAATTCGATGTTTGCGGTCTGTTTGGACTTAATCTTATTTTGTACTGTATTCAACATTAACAAATAATATTAACCTCATGTTTTTGCTTTTGTTAATAAAAGGAAAATACCTAGTTATTTGTTAAACAAGAGTGCAAAGTTGATTTTTAACCGCGTGGTCAATTTTGACGACCGAGCAAGGAAAGGATTCTAAAATTATCCAATTGTTTAAAAGAAGGATGCGCGAGCCCATACATACCAGGACCTGTTATATACGAACATACTAATTTTTCCTCACTTATTTTCTAAGAATGATATGTTCACCAATGTGATTTATGACGCTTCTAAAACTGTTCAAATATGTACAATTTGGCTAAAATTGAATATAAAATAAGAAAAAACGAAAACAATTTTCAAACTATAAGTACCTATTTATAGACATGTATACACACTGAAGATTATGGATTGCCAGGTTTGTTATGTTCAGAGTGCTAAAATGGTGCTCGATTTTAAAAACTTGATGTCATGTTTTTTTAGTCAATATTGTCTCAATGATATTTATATTGATTTTTAAAACAGTACATGTCATCTTGTCTGTAATATCAGATTACTTTTTAAAGTTCATCGATTTATAAGACGTTGTCACGTCAAAAAAATCAATGTCTAGGACTGATATAAAAAGAAAATGAAAAATGGAATGATAAAAAAAAATCGATATTCATCCATTTCATTAGCAAAAGTACAAGAACCGCAACTATAAGTTAAGAATATACTTAAGTAAAGCAGCTATTCGAACCTCGGCTGCAGCCTGCGGATGCAGGTTGCGAATGGAGGTAGCACACACATGAGCCGCTGCTTGTATCCGCAGTCGGGAATCATTCCGATGCTGGTTGCCTACGTCGTACATCGCAGGTACGTTGGACTTGTTTAAACAGGCTAACAACACTTGCAGCCGAGGCTCGGTAGCACATGCTGCCGCAGCCGTGTTCGGAATCTTTTTGTAGAAATTCATACAACTACGTAGATAACCAGAGCCCTTAGTCCAGGTTTTGTGTTGTTTACTTAAACTTTTGCGTTCGCGTGTGGCTACATACATTTTGGTTAGTTCTTCATCGTTTCGGCCAGGGGCGCTGTACAAAAATGTTTAGGGCAATATCGAACAGATGTAATTTCAATTTATGTGTAAACCTGGACTAACGCCTCAGTTGTGTAGCCACAGCCGGCCTAGTGCAGCTGCTGCAAGTGTAGTAAAGCAAGTGAAAGATTCGAATAGCACCCTTAAGGATTATTACGAGTAATATTAAAATTGCCACGAATTTCTCGGATAACTTCAACTACTGCTTTTTGTTTTAGTATTAAAGTATATGATAAAAAGTACATATAAAAATAATAAGAATATTCTTTCTTTTTGATAATCTTTTAGTATACAAAAATGTATGTTTCTATAAAAATGTATAATAACACCTCAGTTTGTAAACATTACGGGCTAAAACGAGTTAACGCAAGATTATGTGCCAATAGTTAAAAAAGAAAATAATTATTACATCAACACGTCAACATTTCCAAAATTGCTAAGTCTGGATACCGAGAACGAAGTCTGGCAACACTAAATACGTCATCTGATTGACTGAATTTGACATTTCCTTTTTTTTGACAGCAACAGTAATAAAAGATTGTTTTTTTTTTTTCAAATAATTCGCCCATTTTTGGACACTAAAGCCTTTAAGCCCATACCGCCACTTCTTATGTATGTAATCCGTAATGTAAAAACAATAAAAAAGTCATTGTAATTTTTCTGATGGGTTAATTTTAATTTTAATTAGTGGTATGAAAACAGCAAAAAATCCCTATATTTTTAAAGCACATATCATTTTTAGAAAATATGTTTGGTTTTTTACTAACAAAAAAAATTAAAAAATATTGACAGGTTAATTCCGTGCATCCTTCTTTATTTAAAAAACTTAATTAACAAATTTATTAATTAATTAAGTTGTTTAAATTATCTTATAGATACCTACTAATTGTTGAATCCTGAGTGTTAACGAGGGAATCAAAAGAGCACAAGGTAAAAAATCTTTGAACTCGAGTGCAACACGTAACTTTCCAGCGAGGAAATGACTAAATTCGTCAACATACCACACTGTTTCAAATACTTCTCGCGTTATTGTTGAGGAAGAGAGCTCATTTGCGCACTATTAACAGTTTCAGTCAATTCTGTTGGCATCAAATAAACTTCCTCGTTGCTAAAATCACTCATTTAAGGCTTTTTACTTGTTTCTTATTTTTTAAACTTTTAATAATACGACATGCATGACAAGAAAATGGCGCGCGCAAAGCAAATTAAAAAAAAGTACAACAAGAAGGTTCAGTGTCTGAGTTTTAAACAAATTAAAAGAGGTTGCTTCATAAATTCGTCACTATGGAGGTAGAAGTAAATAAGTTTAATAATGTTTTGTATTTACAAACTTAGTGCACACGATGTTCTAAATTCAATTTTACTTTACCCTCTAGCGGATAAAAACGGCTTTTGCACTCAGCTTTCGAATAGCAAAAATACTCTTTCCGAGTTGGGGGGATGAAAATGTTATTTTTTTTAGCTTTTTAACATAAAGTTATCACGCCAAGCTACTCTGTTTACATAAAGTAGCATGGCTGGAACTGACGCGCAATTTTTGTTTTCCATATTTCTCGTTTAATTCACAAAAGAAAAAAACTATGATGTAATAGTTATATCGTTAGATAACCCTTAACGTAAACATAATTATTGACAAGATGCATGTTGGCTTTTGTCAAAATTCAGTTTACAACACCGACGCAACAGGCAATGTGAGAGTTACCTATGAAGTTCTGCGTAAAATAATACTATTTTATTATTTTTATTTTTACTATTTTATAAATAATCAAAAGATGAATGATAAAATCTGGGGATAATGATTTACCTCAAATTGCACTACGTTAACGTTTCACTTGCAGTCTTGCTTTACAACAATCAGTTTGGATTGTTACTCCTACTTTGTCTGCAACATTGCTTTCTTTAAACTGAATTGGTAGCCTTATTTTATGTATATGTCGGGGTCTGAGAGTGATCGTCTCAATCACCCGACATCGTTATTTGTGGGTCATTCATTGGTACAGCTCGCAGGCGGTCTCCAGTTGTCCATCTCACCAAAATAAACACTCTGTACTACTGCAACGGGTGGTTTTATTGACTTAGGATCACTTCGTAATCAATTTAACAAGAATTATCGAGGATGGAAACCGATTTTAAAGTCAATGGATTTGCACGGGTGCAATCCGCCTCGCGCTCGGAATGGCATGACGTCAACTGTCAAAGTCATTTCATTCCGACACAAGCACGCAGTGTTGCCACGTGCGACCCCATTCGGGTGATACCCACTTTAAAATCATCACTATTGCTTTCAACTAAAACCAGCTATGCTGTATCACTCCGTCACGGCCATCCTGCATCTTCATACGTCCTCGTGTGAATTTTCTTGTTCGCTTGGCAAAGCAAGAACTAACGCTGTAGTTAGTAATCACACCAGTTGTAACTATATGGGGTCGTTTCCTATTTTCTTGCATATTCGTACTCACACACTCTTAAAACAGATTTAATTCTCACACAGAGTTAATTCTCACGTAGATTAAATTCTTACACCGACTTTTCACACAGAATTCTCCCATAAGATTGTTGCTACACAGAATTGCCACATAGAGTTACAACACGGAGTTACAACACAGAGTTACAACATGAAGTTACCACACGGAGTTACCAAACGTAGTTACCAAACGCAGTTACCAAACGCAGTTACCAAATACGGTTACCAAACACAGTTACCAAAAAGAGTTACCAAACGGAGTTACTTACCACACGTAGTAACCACACGAGGTTACCACACGGAGCTACCTCACGGAGTTACCACATGGAGTTACAACACGAAGTTACCACACGGACTTACCAAACCGAGATACAGAACGGAGTTACCACACGAAGTTACCACACCAAGTTACACACAGGCTCGCCACACAGGCTTGCTACACAGAGCTTTCACACAGGCTTCTCACACAGAGTTTTCACACAGGCTTCTCACACAGAGTTTTCACACAGGTTTGTCACACAGAGCTTTCACACAGGTTTCTCACACAGAGCTTTCACACAGGCTTCTCTCACAGAGTTTTCACACAGGCTTGTCACACAGGCTTGTCACACAGAGCTTTCACACAGACTTCTCACACAGAGCTTTCACACAGGCTTGTCACACAGAGCTTTCACACAGGCTTCTCACACAGGATTGTCACACAGAATACAGAATTTTCACACAGGCTTATCACGCAGAGTTTTCACACAAGCTTGTCACGCAGAGTTTCTACACAGGCTTCTCACACAGAGCTTTCACGCAAGCTTCTCACACAGAGTTTTCACACAGGCTTGTCACACAGAGCTTTCACACAGGCTTCTCACACAGAGCTTTCACACAGGCTTCTCACACAGAGTTTTCACACAGGCTTGTCACACAGAGCTTTCACACAGGCTTATGAAACAGGCTTGCTCCACAGGCTTACCACACAAAATTATCACACAAGCTTATCACACAGGCGTACCACATAGGCTCACCACGCAGGCGTATCACACAGGCTTACTACACTGTAATACACAGTCATACTACACAGGCGTATCACACAGGCTTACTACACTGTAGTACATAGTCATACCACACAAGCGTATCATACAGGCTTATCGCACAGGCGTATCACACAGGCGTATCACACAACCGTATCACACAGGCATATCACTCAGGCGTATCACACAGGCGTATCACACAAGCGTATCATACAGGCGTATCACACAGGTGTATCAAACAGGATTACTACACAGTCTTACCACACAGGCTTATCACACAAACTTACCATACAGGCTTACACAGGTATAGATTCACACACACACACACATTAAACACACACACACATACCGAATTTATACCGTCGTCATTGTTGTCATGACATCGTGTTGTTTATTGTCATCAGGTACGGAATTAAATAGTAGTGACACTGAAAATCCGTGAATCGAAACTGACGCTAATAATTGAAGTTAATAGTGAACATTAGAACCCTCGATTACTACAAGTGTGACTGCGTTATTTTGTTGCACATCATGAGATCTTCCCACATCACTTTTTTTTTTATTAGAATGTTCATTCTATACACAAATCGAAACAAAATGAAAACTGCTCACCGGATAAGAAAGATGATCGATCACTGGTTGGATCGCAGATGTTGACTCGTTGCTCTACTCGTTCGTCACTACCTTATTTGCACGGCGCGATGCAACGTGTTTTTTTCTCTCCGCAGTAATGGCACGAACATGGCACTTTCGTATTAGACCTTGGCTGAGTTGCCTCACTTTTTGGTCATTGCACTGCGCCATTCAATGAAGCTGTATCCCCATGTTGTGGGCGTTGTTGGGATCCCACTTCTGATGTCGGGGTCTGAGAGTGATCGTCTCAATCACCCGACATCGTTATTTGTGGGTCATTCATTGGTACAGCTCGCAGGCGGTCTCCAGTTGTCCATCTCACCAAAATAAACACTCTGTACTACTGCAACGGGTGGTTTTATTGACCTAGGATCACTTTGTAATCAATTTAACAAGAATTATCGAGAATGGAAACCGATTTTAAAGTCAATGGATTTGCACGGGTGCAATCCGCCTCGCGCTCGGATTGGAATGACGTCAACTGTCAAAGTCATTTCATTCCGACACAAGCACGCAGTGTTGCCACGTGTGACCCCATTCGGGTGATACCCACTTTAAAATCATCACTATTGCTTTCAACTAAAACCAGCTATGCTGTATCACTCCGTCATATATTTTAGTCACCTCGTGTGAGATTGTTTTTTCTTATAAAATCGTTGATATTAAACATGTTGTACCTACCTTAAATAATAAAGGTATTCAAATTGTAAAGTTGATATAGATTGAAAATATATTTTATTTATACCTTTGTATTGCGTGTTGAATTCGTTAAGAATAAAATATATGCCCTAATTAAAAGTACCTTCCGCCTAGGCAGGCAGGCAGGCTTTTGAAGGCCTATACCTAGCAGTAGATTGACACAGCCCGATGATGATGATGATGATTTTAAAATGGATGCATGGATGAAGCAGAAGTGAACCATTTTTGACCGACGAACCACCGGAGGAGGTATACAATTCGACGCGTATGTATATATATATATTTATGTATAACCACGCATAACTTTTTCCCTAGTAGTCCGATTTCAATAATTATTTTTTTATTGGAAAGAGTATACTTCGAAATTGGTCCCATTTAAATTTTATCGAAAACGGCTGAGCCATTTTTGATAAATCAACAATAATGTGAAAAATGTTACATCGATCCGTACATAATATTTGCGTTCTAGCGATGCGCCTCGGCTTCGCACAGGTGTATTATACATATAAACATTTCTCTTAAATTACTCTATCTATTAAAACAAACTGCACCAAAATCCGTTGCGTAGTTTTAAAGATATAAGTAGGTATACATGGAGACAGACAGCGGAAAGCGACTTTGTTTCATACTATGTAATGATTCTGTGCACGGGTGAAGTCGGTCATGCTATTTTTTGCAAAAAAAAAAATTCGTTACAATATCCTTTCCGTACAGAGGTTGCATGGAAGAAATCTCTTCTAGCTACAAGACCGCTGTTTGTTATACTTTTGTATTTGTATAAGCTATTACATATTTAACTTGCAATGGATGTAGGTATCTATCTATGTAAGTTCGGGTGGAATCTTGAAAGTTAAACTTGACCAACTTTCCGGTTTCCGATTGCGTTGAAATTTTGCACGCATATGTATATCGCGTGACAATGCAATAATATGGTACCATGGAGCTGATCTGATGATGGAGTCGGAAGGTGGCCATAAGAACGCCAGTACTAAACAAGACCCGTTGTGTTCAGGCTTGCTTTACTTGTCTTGGCTAGCACTCTGCTGCTACACTAATCCAGGATCTCAAAAGCTTGTATTTACAAAGTTATATTTTTATAATAATGTATTATTTCCATCTTGGTGTAAAACAATAGAGAATTATTATGTAATGTTATTAATAGAGCTTCTAATCATAGAAATCTCGATAGTTCTCACAGCACTCCTCTCGCATCACACGCTACCGTACCTGCCAGTCTTATCTGATTAAAGATAAGCCGCCTCTAATCCATCTGTTACGCTGTTACGCGATACCTAACTAATTATATTACACTAGCTCAGTCTTTCGACTTTACCTGGTACATTATAGAATGAAACATTTTAGCATTTTTAGGTAATAATGACTATACAGCGTTTTCATTTTTAGGGTTTCGTACCTCAAACGGAAAAACGGAACCCTTATAGGATCACTTTATAGTCCGTCTGTCCGTCTGTGTGTGTCAAGACTCTTTATCTCGCGAATGCGTAAAGTTATCGAGTTGAACAATATACGTATATCTATGGTCTCTTGCAGTTGTGTAAAAGAAAAACTTTTCAGTTATCGTTTAAAACAGTTAGAACCGTTTATGTCGTAGAAAACCGCATATTTCGACACTCACAAAAATCAAAACCAACAGGGTACTTCCCATTGACATAGAACTATGAAATTTGGCAAAGTACAAATATAGGAATAAATCTGAAATCTGTACATTTTTATTTAAATCACAAGAAATAGGGCCTCAAAATTCACAAAATATGGATTTAAAATTCAAAGTGAGTAAATCGTATATTGTAAAGTATCATTTAAAAGAACTTACTTACTTTGACAGGTTTTTAGTAATTTTAACAATGTGTAAGTTTTGGCGAATAACAAGAAAAGTAAAAAAAAAACTTTTTTGTTGATGGTTCTCTATACTAAATAGAGATTTTAACAACTTACATTCCAATTTTGTGAAATTTTCTGGATTTGTACGGAACCCTCGGTGTGCGAGCGTGACTCGCACTTGTCCGGTTTTTTTATATATATGCACCTACGTAAATGAAATTGAGATACAAGATGAGCAATATATTTGCCAAAAGTAAGTCGTTATAATTTGCTTCTAAAATTTTGAGCAATACACTTTGCTGTGCAGAATTTTAGGGATCGCTATTTCGATATTTAAGATTGTCAAACTACTTTTTAGCCCTGAAATCTTACTCAAAAATGGAAACATGAAAGTTTAGTTTCTCTGGAAAACAGTAAGTACTAATGCTTGCACAGTACTGCCTGACCATTGAATAATTTTGGAAAAAATTGTGATCATTTCCCTTTTGTCAATTCTGCATAGAAGCCCAATGACTACAACAATAGTTAAGTATAACTCGAATTATAAATCTATCTGTACCGGGTTATTTCTAATCAATTAGCATCCTTTTAAAGGCTTATTATACAGGGTTATTTCTAATCAATTAGCAACCTTCTAGGGGTTTATTCTGTACATCAAAACTAACAACTTTTGTTCTGCGAATTTCGTCAAAACTCAAAAAAATGTTTTGTTGTTCCATAGAAAAAAATTGTTTACCCGCGACAACATTTATGGAACAGCTGATTTTTTTATTGCGTTTTGACGAAAGTCGTAGAACAAACGTTGTTAGTTTTTTTGTATAGAATAAGCCCCTAGAAGGATGCTAATTGATTAGAAATAACCCTGTATACATCAAAACTAACAACTTTGGTTCTGCGACTTAAGTCAAAACTCGAAAAAAATTTAGCTGTTCCTTACATTTTGTCGCGGGTGAACGATATTTTTCTATGAAACAACAATTTTTTTTTTAGTTTTGACTATAGTGGTAGAACTAAAGTTGTTAGTTTTGATGTACAGAATAAGTCCCTAAAAAGATGCAAATAGATTAGAAATAACCCTGTCTCAGGACCTACTAAAAACTTAATGCATTTACCAACAGCCTGTATATTTTAGACCAAACAAAATATTATTAATTTTTGACATTAACGCAATAAGTGCCTTGTTGATGTACTCATAATTTATTTGGTGCGTACAAACATTCGTATTCATAATATTATTGTGATTCTAGGTAGGTGGCTGAGATTAAAGCTTTAGACACTTTCGACATGTTCAATAGTGCGTTCAGATAAGTTGACAAAAAGTTTAATTCAAGACGATAGGGACTAGGAAAGGTTAGATAAATATGTACTGGAGAAACGAAATTACAAGTTTTGTTTCAAAACAACTCACATTTTGGATTTACTAGAAATTATTGTAGTTGTACCTTAAACTTTATCTAATTTTTAGGGTTCCGTACCTCAAACGGAAAAAACTTATAGGATCACTTTGTCCGTCTGTCCGTCTATGTCTATGTCAAGACTCTTTATCTCGAGAACGCGTAAAGATATCGAGTTAAAATTTAAACTGTATACGTATATCTATAGTCTTTTGCTGTTATGTAAAAGAAAAATTTCTCAGTAATCGTATAAAAAAGTTAGAGCCGTTTATGTCGTAAAAAATGCATATTTCGACAATCACAAAAATCAAAACCTACAGGGTACTTCCCATTAACATAGAACTATGAAATTTGTGGAGAAGCATTGTGTCAGAGTACACATATAGGAATAAATCTGAAAACTGTACATTTTTATTTAAATCACAAAAATAGGGCCTCAAAATCCACAAAATATGAATAAATTACAAAGTGAGTAGATCGTATCATGTAAGGTATCATATAAAAGAACTTCATGAGCACATGCTAAAACAGGTTTTCAATTATTTTAACAACGTGTTTCTACGGAACCCTCGATGTGCGAGCCTGACTCGCACTTGTCCAGTTTTTAGGAATGGAGACCTTCAATAAAAAATATTGAGGCAATCATTTATTCAGCAGTTAAAAGCAGGATAAAAAATAAAATGACAATATTCCACATCGAAATTGGGCCGAAAATAACTATTATGAATAACAATTTACCCATTCTAATTGGCAGTTACATTAATCCAATTAAGCTGTACGGTAAGCCACAAATCGTTATTAACGGCAGCATGAATAGCGCTAGTGACGTCGTTACAACGCCGTTATGATGCGTTGTATTATAATAACGACATAATTGCCGCTATAAAAGAGTTAAATAGCTCCTGTATCTGGTTACTTTGTGTAGAAGTAGGTTAATGAAGATGATGAAAAGCAGGTAGGTATACAATATTAGATACTAATTTCGTAACGTTTGTGAAAAATTAAGAAATATTTAGGTATACTTATCTAGGTTTCGATATGATGTTCTTATCGAAATGTTTTAAACATCCAAAAATAAAGACAAGAACAAAAAGTAACAAACTGGACAAAATTTTGTAAAATAACCGGTATTATTAAAAAAAAATCTAACAATTTTCTCACAAAAAAAGTTTAATAATTCGTATGCTCAGCGACAATACCCCATTATTTTTTACGAATAAAATAGCCAGACCGCGATTCTATTTCATTTCATTTAATGTGTACATTATGAGTAATTAATTAAAAACTCACTGCCGCCCGCCGCTCTGGCGCGATCCTGTCGAGCGCGACCGCGTGAAATTTGTCCGAGTGAAGGGAGAATTTTTTAAACAATAGGTTATCAATGCGTCGCCTTAAATTGTAGTTCCCGGTTGTTTTAATTGTTTAGCCATGTCAGAGGCCTTCAGGCGGCCTAATAACTCTAGCACCAGGGCTGCCCACCCAACCTATACGAACTTACTTATTTTTACCGCAATGTGATATAAGTGGTGGTAAAACTAAAATAATAGGAACAATTACACTTAATAAGTAGGTAAGTACCTTCTCTTTCTTCTAGGAGATTTTTTTTAATAATAATTAATTTTAATTAATTGTTAATTCTTAAAGTTTTTAACTTCAATATCCTGGTGTCTCGACTTTCAAACATTAAAGCACCAGAAAATTCAATCATGTAGACATGAATGTACATATTTATCGTTTAAATATTAAAGAGCTGTTCAATATTCGATAATAACAGGTACAGGCAACAGGCGTGGTCCGAAACTGTGGACTACAACTTATTCTGTGGATAGTAAATGTTTAAAACTGATAGTAGGTAAGTAACTACCATGTTCCACTTATTTTACGATCGCATGCTATGTAAGTATTTGTAAGTTCGTATAAGCCAGGCTAGTGTTTGAGTTCCAAAGTTGAGTGAACGTTACAGAGCTGGCTAATCGATCAAAATAACTGTCAACCACAATTTCACAGCCACGGAAACACTCAGTTGTAAATGCTACCGGCGGTCACCCGTCTGAATACTATCTGTCCCGAACGTACTAGCAATAACTTTATGCGAGTTCTTTAATTTGAAAACGTTAATTTAATTAATTTTCTTGTCGCCTCTAGGAACGACACACGCTAGAGATGATTAATGTTTTTAAGTGTTCATGTGAAAAAAAGATATTTTGAAATTGAATTGAAAATGGTCCCCAACGTTGCATAACTTCGATGATTGCTCAAAAACGCCAGGTCAAACTAAGCTACTTTACTTGTAACTTAACTTAAATATTATGTTTGACTACAAAACTTAAGATTTTAAACACCTGTTTAAAATCTCAGTCTGTCAAACTGTAAAAAACTAGTAGACAAGTGCAACTAAGTGCATTTTATCGTATCTTATAAAACAAATGATATTACACAATAGAACCAATTTTTTGATATGAATTAGAAAAAATATAATAATAAAACTGTTAGAATAAAAACACTACAATTTCCATAACCTCATAAGGTCATAATAAAGCGTAGCTAGCTCGGTGGAGGAGTTTTCACATCTTGTGTTCCTCCGCAACTGTCTTCACCTCCCTGTACGACATGACATCTAATACCATCTCTACCATATATATCTCGTAATGATCGAGTATTTTGTCACGAAAGCACACATCCATTCACCCATCAGCCAAAGGACATTCACTGCTGAACATGGGCCTCCCCTATGGATCTCCAATAAGACCGGTTGGAGGCGGTTTGCATCCAGCGCAATCTTGCGGTCTTAATGAAGGTCATCCATCCACCTTGTCGGTGGACGTCCTACGTCTTAAGACATCAGTCCTCCGCGCCATGTGCCCTGCCCACTGCCATTTCAGCTTGCCAATCCGTTGGGCTATGTCGGTAGCTTTGGTTCTTCTACGGATCTCCTCATTTCTCCTAATTTCTTTTAGAAGAGAATACCTCAATATAAGTCTAAAAAGTCTGCAGCTGTATGTCAACTAGGTATACCTACAGGTATAGGGCAGGCCTGCAAGCCAAGCCGAGCCAAGGTAAGCAAAGGCAGCCTGGGACTAGAAAGTCGGCTTGAATTTTTTATAGCTGGGTCGCCCGCCGAGCCCCTTGGAGAAACACCACCTAGCGCGGAAAAGGCTAATAAACGACGATTCTAGTGGATCGTAGAAAATTTGATGAGGTGATTGGAGATGAACAAATACCCAAAAAAAACAATATACCTATTGTTTTTAGGATTTTGCTACATTATGGGTTTTTCCGGAAGAAATATGTATTTAAGTAGATATAACGTGAGAATGGAATCGCAATTTTCTGTGTAGGTTTAAACACTAAAGAAACAAAGACACGTGAATATCAACTTTGTTTGATACTATCCTACTAATTTTATAAATCTCAAAAAGTTTGTTGGTGTGTTTGTTTGTTGGTTTATTTCTCTTTCACGCAGCAATGGATCATTACTTAATTTGATTAACTTTGACTTAATTTTTGGCATGGATATAGTTCAAAGGTCGGAAAGTGACATAAGCTACTTTTTATCTCGAAAAAGTAAAAGGTTCCTGTGGGATAAAAGTGAGAATACCAAGCGGGCGGAGCCGCGGGCAAATGCTAGTAAAGTATAAACTATGCGAATATAATACCAACAATATAACAGCGTTATCCCACTTTTAAATAGGTAGTCTGAATACGTAGTAGCATATCCACACATTTAAAAAATACTGATACAGATTATTTTGTCGGAAGTCAGAGAATAAAAACAATCTAAACGTTATTAATAATAAACCTACGGAGAAGTTACAGAGATCTGAATTTTACTCAGACTTTTTTTCACTAGAATACTTTGCTTTTAAGGACTGAAATGTAGTTCTTTACTATCTTCTAGAAATAAACTCACTCACCCTGGCTAGCTTACACAATCCGGAGTTGAAGAAAAGGATCAGTAATCAGTTGTTTCGTACATTTTGTCGATTCTAAGCTTCAATTTTGTACAGAACAGCTGACTTTTTTCTTTCTATCAGCTTTTTACAACAGTTTTGGATAACCCTGTATATTTAGTCTGGGTGAAATATATCCTGCGTGAATTTTCTAAGTTTTTTCTAGATGACAGTAAAGAAGAACATTTCTGTCCTTCAAAGCTTTCCACCTTCTTTCGGCTAAGTATAGAGCTAACTGATAACCTTGTATTGTTTTTTGCCGTTAGTAGTTGAGCCGTGGTGGCCTAGAGGTAGTGACAACCGCTTTGAGGTCGTGTGATCAAATCCCGGTCCCGTACCAATTAGTTCTTTGGAATTTATGTACGGAATTTAACACCACTGGCTTTTCGGTGAAGGAAGACATCGTGAGGCAACCTGAATACGTCCGTAGAAGAAATTCGATGGCGTAATGTGAATCCACCAACCGGAACTGGGCCAGCGTGGTGGATATGGCCCAACCACTCTTCGTGGGTAGGCTTACGTCCTGCAGTGGACTACTAAAAAGGCTGGTACGGTACGGTTTTTAGTCACTAAAATGCCATATCCAAAGTTTTTCTCTTTCCCCCCAATCCATAGAAGCATCTGCCGGTTCTCAGGGGACGGCGCCATTGAACGACTGCAGAAAGCTGAAAACAGCCGGCGGCGTTTAATTTGTGGCGTATAATATGTATGGAAATTATTAATGAGTGTCTTTGTTTGGGCTGGCTGTAGGGGGGACTTAAAAAGTGCCATAGTTATATGGCGGTAATTTTTTTAAATTAATCTAGCTAGCCATTTCTTTGACACTCGCGACAACGCGAATTTTTTGGTGATGGAAAACATCATGAGGAATCCTGCATATGTTCGTAGAAGAAATTCGATGGCGTATGTGAATCCACCAACCCGCATTGGGCCATCGTGGTGGATAAGGCCTATTCACCCTTCGTGGGTGCAACCCTGCAGTGGACTATTAAAAAGGCTGGTATATTACAGTATTTACTCAGGTATATTTCTTGGTATGCACAATAAATAAATAAATAAATATTAGGGGACATCTTACACCCTGTCTCTGACCCCAAACTAAGGTAAGCTTGTGATATAGCTGCCAGAGCCTGATAACTATACTACTTATACATATTTTAAATAATATATAGGTATCTGTCTAAACATAATAAAGCTATAATTTCAGTGCGATTGTTTCACATTGTACATTGTTGGACCAATTCTTAGCAAACGACTAATCGAGAACGTTCTTCTATAAGGAAGTCGGGTAAAAATGATATCAAAATATTGAATATTAAAAAAAGCAGTTTAAGCCATTTAATCTCCATTAAACCCCCTTTGGCCTGAAATAATCAAGCATAATCTACCGATCATTATCCTTTTTCCCGCAATATCCATCAGTGTTTCGCTTACATCATTGTCTTGAAGATAAGGTCCCTCCTCAATCTTCTTTAGGCTTAATTCTGTAGACCGGGCGTCATCGTGATGCCACCTATCAAACTTACAAACCTGACTTTGCAGGTGGCCAAATATGAGAACTATTCTTGCAAACTTTAAAAGGAATCCTCAGATGGAGAGTCCTGTATTGTATACCTTTGGTAGTCCACTACTAAACAAGCTTGACAAAAGGAGATTTGGCCACGACGCTGGTCCAGTGCGGGTTTATGGATTCACATAAAAAATCTACGGAAGTTTGCAGGTTGCTTGTTGGTATTGGACTATTGGTCGATATATTGGTACAGATTGGTACGGGATCGGGATTCAAACGGTCACGGTGAATGATAGGTGAGTGTCACTACCACTAGACTACCATGGTTTTTGATAGATTTGCTTTCGAATAAATATCATTCATTGGCTAGCTGAGCGTAAGACTGAAATCAGATCATTTGTCGAGAACCTAGGCGCACTGAGCCGCTGATGACCTGCATCGTACAAATCTTACTAAAATGTATTAAAAAGAGGTTAGGAACAGTTACTAAAACACTAAATAAATATGTAGAACGGGGTAGGTCAAGAACAACATGAAATCCAAAATTCACAATGCTATTTGTTACTAAGAGAATACGACAGTGGAGCTTCAATAAACATCTCAAAATAACTTGGCCGCACTGAACATCAAAACCTTTGCAGGTCTATCGGTACCCCTCTCCCTTTCCACCCTTCCACCAGCGCTATTAGAGTGAGCGAGATATACGAGCACGTGCGAAGTTCACAGATTAAAATTGATTGCCTGGACGCTTTTTTATCTGTGGAACATGGCGCGATTGATTCCTCATCAATCTTTATTCGCCGCGTTTAACTTTTTCTTTCTTATTTCTTGTGTTACTTGCACTTTTAGTTTGTTTACTTTTTGGCCTTTGTTGGGACACTGGGTTATGTTCGATGGAAGGGTAGTTATAGTTAGATAGGTATTGTATAAATATATTTAAATAGTTTTACTTATTTAGTGGTGGTGGGTTCAAATCACGGTCCCGCACCAAAGAGTTATTTGCAACATTCCTACGGAATAAGGATGTTTACTGGTGATAAAAATCATTATTATAATTAATCCGTCAGTAAGATTATTTAAAAACATTGAACACGTATTTTTTCTTTTGTCAATCAAATAATTAGTGACAAAGATAAACCTTGTCAAAGTTTGAGAGTGGGGGCTCGTGATGGCACTAGCCGGTACATTTCATAGTAGTTAGTGACGTCACGCGGAACTTTAAAGGGCTATATCTTCGTCAATTTTTGTTAAATTGACAAAAGAAAATACGTGTCTAATATTTTTTTACTATCTATTTGACGGACTAATTATATTTTTTTAGTAAATCCTATTTTACATCAATGACGTTTTGGTGAAGGAAAAAATCGTGAGTCAATGTGCATACGGCAGGAGAAAAAATTCGATGGACATTGTTTCCAACCGGTTTTTTCGGAGATCCATAGGGAAGGCCTATGTCAAGCCGGCAAGTATATACACATATATACCTACAGTGGTGACGATTTT
Source organism: Hypomecis punctinalis (assembly GCA_949316475.1). NCBI lineage: Eukaryota > Metazoa > Arthropoda > Insecta > Lepidoptera > Geometridae > Hypomecis > Hypomecis punctinalis. Next base: position 23,943,109 of record OX438800.1, on the reverse strand, counting down.
GGTGCGCCCTCGCTAACTAAGTTAAAAATCCTAACCTATTTAAATTTAACTCGCTTAGCTAGAAATAGCAATTTTGCAGAGTCCACCTAATTAAAAATTGAATGATGATTAAAAAGTTTGGGTTCACCCTAAAGGAAGTTCACAGATAAAAAATGTACTTAAAAATATCATAATAAGGCCGTCAACAAACCGTCAACACACTGTCAAGTGACCGGTTAGACTGTGATTTAGTTCATTTTTTTAATGTTATCTGTGGCTTCGCTGATTTAAAAATAATTAGAGTGGTAGTCAGTGTTACAAGCTTATCACTACTTCCACAAATTAATTATTGTTTAAACAATTTACGTAATAGTATTTCGGGCTATAAAAATATGTTTATCAAGCGACTAGGGGCTAGCGTTTAAAAGTCAAAAATAGAGCCACTGGAACGTTTGTTATTTTGTGGCAAAACTCCCAACCAAAATGAGTTATATCATTGTTAACAATTTTTACTACGGCACCGACATAGCATTTAAAAAATATATATTTTTCATACAAAATTCCAACTCGGAATCGACAAAATGTATGAAACAACTGGTTTAACTTTCTCAATTTTCGAGTCGGGCTTATAGTAAAAGTTGTTCAGTATGAACGAAATAATAAACAAAGTATACGTATCAATAAGGTAGTATACGTATCGTATGGAAATTTGATAAATTTAAACAAATGTCTTTTTTATCCCGCTTTACAGAAATAATATTAGTACTCTGTCGTACTGAAATGCGGTAATTTTGATAACCCATGATGGCAACACCTTTTGACGTTCCTCACAGCTGTTTCGAACTTTTGTTATTGTTTTGTTAATTCTTGTAATAAAATGTAATGATCATAATAATTAACCCATTTTACATATTTTTGTGTTCAAATAAGGGGTAGCTGTATACGGGTACCTACGACGGGGGCGTGCCTGGGGCTTAATAAGACCATTGAAACAAACCATCATAACCTAAATATCAGCTATGTAAATCGTCAGTTTGGACTACTGTACTAGGTCGTTTACTCCGAAAATTATGTATATTACCTATCTGAGGACGTTATCAATAACACCCAGGTAAAGAATACATCATAATACTACACCCATGTGCAAAAATTCGCCATAGCCGTTATATAGTCGGTGAATGCTATAGGAATATCCAATCCAGACTGAAGCTCAAATAAAGCTACGCGTTGATTATATACCGATTGCGCAGCTTGTAGATTCAGCTGAGCCTATGTCTACTCATATTGTCAAAGGAAAGAAAAGATACATAGGTTATACCTATAAATTAATGTTGTGTTTTTATTTCCAGCTCAGAAACATCTTCATACTACAGTGACAAGTCAATTGATGACTGTGCTTAAATCATCCACAAAAATATCTGGTTGGTAGTTCTGAAAACATTGCCAGTGCACTAAGACGAAGGGATCATTAAGGAAGAAAAAGTGCAACTACTAAACCTTGTAAAAAGTTTATGTGCTATAAGCTTTTTGTGTTTCGCCAGCCTAAGCAAAGTGTGTACAACCCTTAGTATAGGCCAAATCAAACTTTATGGTGTCTGTGATATTTAGCTATAAGCACGGATAACCTAATCTTGACAGAAGCTCGCTTAAGAGCTGTGTGAGGATTGGGTTTCGCTCGGCTTGCATCTAATTTCACAGCTCCCAAGATTAATTCAGTCTATGCAGGACATCACTTACTTTGATATACATATATACTTTGTACTTTCACTTAAGGACTGTGGCTCTGTAGATATTTGCTCGAAGTTGATAGTACATAAATTTTGGTTGCCTTAGCTGATATAGATAATTGTTCTAAAATCTTTAATTAGGCTGTTACTTGTAAAACTTAATCTTAATGAATATACTGAAATAACTTTTCATTTTATTAATTACCTTTGTCGATGGATAGGAAATGTGAAGCTTTCATAGGCTGAATCAAACTAAATGGATGAACAAGTCATTTGTGCAGTAACAATTAATTAAGATGTCAGCGGCACTAGAAATGAGAATTTGCACAGCTAATAGCCTAATTTGCAAATACCGTTAAGTTTGATTCAACCTATACTGCTGACAAGAATACTTTGTATTGAATAAAATCTATTGTACTTTTTTATTTCTTTGTAAGTACTATTTTACTTTGGTATGCAATGGAAAATGAATGAATAAAATACAAACTATATTACAATCAATACTCAACTTTTTATTTCAATATAAATGTAATATATTATCTAATAGTAACTATTTGTCTAATTAACTGAAACCTAACCGACGCGCAGCTTTATGTGAGCTTCAGTCAGGATTGGATATTGCGCAGTTTGTAGCTAACTTCACATCCCCTGAGTCGTATAATTTGGCCTAAGTACACAACACGAGTGCTGTCCCCGATGTCAACTCGTCAGTGTTTATCTAGAAATGAAAATCATAGATTAACATGTGTATAAAACATGTATATAACTATTGTTGTACTACATATTTTTAACTACATAAAATATTTAAAGAATAGGCCGTGTCACACAAGTTAGCAGATATGAAGTTAGCTACAAGCTGTGCAATATCCAATCCTGACTGAAGCTCACACAAAGCCGCGCGTTGGTTGGATATTGCGTAGCTTGTAGCTAATGTAGCTGTGGTCTATAAGTAATATTGTGAAATATTTAATTGCTTTTTACAGACTTCCAAAAAGGATGTGTTATGTTTATGACATTGGTTTCCCCTGTACCTACAGGGTATATCTGTTTGTCCTGTAGGTACTAAGCCAAAAGGGGGTGATTAAAACCATCATTATGAACAACATTCACTATGGGGCTAACCCAGAATTCATGAAAAAGAAAGCAAAATTACTACTCGCTTTAATTTTGTAGTGTGTGTAATTTTTTTTTGTTATTTTAAGTGTGTATATGTATTTATTAGTATGTATATATGTAGTAACTTTGACACCAGGGCTAGCCACCAGGCCTATACAAACTTACTTAGTATGTATGTGTATGTTTTGTAAGTACAAATATATTTTTGGTAATGCACACCCCCATCTTTACTTGTTCTATATTGTTATTCCATCCAAAGATTGCCTGGCAGAGAATGCTATAAGCGATAAGTCCGCCTCTTGTTACATCTTGTTTCTTGTAAATCAAGCTGGCTCTGCGAATATTAGAATAGATTCTAACATTCAAACATTGGTCCCATGAACTGACATCAACTCATCAATGGTTATCTGGAAATGAAAACCTTATTTACCTATTTGACATATTTTAATTAGAAACAAATGTATACAGATTGATAGCATACCCTAAGTTGAAGTACTTAACTACCAAACGGTTCCCAATATCACCAAGATTGACCCACCTTACTTGTTTATATAGGCATTTTCCACAAGTACTTTTTAATCGAACCGCTTGAGTCATCAAAAACTAGTTGTAGTTTTACATGATTTATTGTAAGTATGTGTTTAGGGTTTGCTAAGCACATTTCTACCATAATAGTTGAATCTACAGAAGGATTATTTTGGACACTGGCCTCCCTCATGCCAAGAAGTATAATCCTGCGATCTTGATAATATTAAACCTTGCTGTCCTTACTACTCTAACCTAGACATCCTACCCTGTGGTTGCCAGTAGGTGGTCTCCATTCGAGAACTTTTCGACCTCATCAATCGTCCCTGCTATGAGCCCTGTCCATTGACTGCTATTTCAACACTTTGGTTTATTACTCTAGATAGACAAAGGTCAAAAATAAAACTTACTCTTGCCTGGTACATAATCCTGAATAAAAAAGTTAAGCCTTTTCATCTTTTTACCACATTAAATATTAGTGAATTGGTTTAAATTGATTTTAATGCCCTAGTTTAATTATTTCATTCCGATTTGTCTTGAAAAATACAGGACGTTTTCAATATCTTTTGTCATCGCGAATTTCAGTTTAACAACTAAAATCACTATTAAAAGAGCATGATAAGCTACATAAAACATAATTATGAACAATTATTTAGATCAAAACACAGTATTTATCCTGTATATCTTACTTTTTGGTATAATTTTATTTTAACAACCACCTGAAATGGTACTCGTTAAAAAACTTAAAATTCTAACCTCAATTTGCTTAAAAGTGACGTATGACGTTTCTAATTTGTGCCTCCAAAATGCCAATTTCGCTTAAAATCGCTAAGTTGAATAGATTTAGTCGGTTTCGTTCGTTCGCTTTAAAAATTTGATTTTGACGTTTCTAATTTGTCTCACTAAAATTAGAATTAGGATTTTTAGGGATTTTGACGTTTTTAGTTAGGTTAGCTAGTTAGTTGGTGTCATCAAAATCGACACCACTTGTCAGAAGAAAAAAAAACTTTTTGTACAGGTACTTGTTTTTGTAAACTTTTTGGTCGAGATTGGTTCGGTAGTAAAAATTATAATCATAATAAAGAGTAGGTACTATGAATCTATAATATATTTGTTCATATATATTATGAACAAATATATTCTAGGTAACAAGAATAGTTAAAAAAAACTATTTTTAAAAAAAGCTTTTACTGGACAAGTACTCGCGAAGACGAATCAAACGAGCCGAAACTCGATGGGTTTGCGTCGTTTCGTTACAGAGTTACTATACTCTATAAAATTTAACTTGATCTCTGCGACAGCTGTCAGAAAAATCACGCCTATGAAGTCCTGAATTTCTTAATAGTACAGACAGTACCTGTCAATGTCATACTTTATGGGCATGCCGATTTGTGATGGGTGACGAATGATCGTGACCACAGAGTTTTAGATAGAGTTTTATTTAAAATATCGATAGTTTATTGTAACGATATTTTAAATTAAACTTAATTTATTATTAATTTTATTGTATAATATCATAACATTTTTACATGTGTAATTAAATTAAACCTTCATAATTATATGTTACATTAGCATCGATAATAGTGAAAAACGTCGATAAATACTATCGTTACATTATTATGAGTATTTAATTAATATCATAACATTATTTACATGTGTATATACTTGATCTTAAATAATAATAAGTAAATAAAATCCAATTTCTCACCTTCAACTACTCATTCGATTTCATTACAACATTGTTTGAAAATTTTCCACCACTATCTCAGCTCTAAAAATGTCAATCTCCTACTGTCGCAGAGATCAAGTTAAATTTTATAGAGTATAGGACCACCTTCCAGTTCCATCGTCAGATCAGCACCATGTCATCCTAATATTGCATTGTCACGTATGCAAAATTTCAGCTCAATCGGGAACCGGGAAGTGGATAAAATTTAACTTGCAATATTTGATTACAGACCGACAGACAGACAATAGGACAGGTGAAACTAAATATAAAGCTTGTAATTAGATATAATTACAGACACCAAGGGAGTTAAATAAAATTCCTAATAACTAAAGACACAAAGAGCCATTCACTTTGATCCTAACCTGTCTTTACAGTAAAGTAATTTTAAGAGGCTCAATAAATTTCAGAGCTGCTCATCGTCTCATATCCAATAACCGTTTATTGAGAAGCCCACCGTGCATGCTATCATTGTCATTGCACCACCTTAGTTTTATAGTCGGCCAAATAAGAGAACTATTTCGTTTCTAGACACGACAGTCAACTTTGCTCTGGTACTCCGGTCGTAGCGTCCTCATGGAGCTTTGTGTTAAAATGTTGTCTATGTGGTGACTTACCAAGTTATTTATACAATCGGACAAATAGTAGAACTAATTTTTTGCACCGTCACATCTTCCTGAGACTCAGAGTAGGGCTGGAGCGGCGGCCAATTCGGCTGAGCAGCACAAGCGGCGCAAATATGCTAACCTCGGGAGTGGTTACATATTTGAGCCATTTGGAGTTGAGACTTTGGGTCCGTGGGGGCCGGGAGCTCATCTTGTTTTCAAAAGTCTTTCTGAGCGTCTGGTGGACGCGACGCGTGACCAAAATGCTGGTGTTTATTTGGCTCAACGTATAAGCATTGCCATTCAGCGTGGCAATGCTGCCAGCATGCTGGGCACGCTGCCTACTGGCAGTGGGCTTGAGCACTTGGATTATCCTTAGACCTTCAAGGGTCTGTGGATGATCCAATTGCTTCCTATGTAGTAGTAGTGTAGTTTTGTCATTATATTTAAAAAAAAAAAAAATTTTTTTCGTTAAGGTGGAAGTCAGTTATGTTAAAGAAGTCCAATGGTAGCGTCATCGTAAAGCTTTTGAGGTAAAATAGTGAAACTGTAGAATTTTATGGCAACATAAATTCAGTAGAATCATATGTACTTGCGAGTTTAATATTATATAAGAATTTCAAAAGGAACAGACAATATTTGTCGCTAGTTGATTTCTAATCTTTGCAATTAGATGAGTGATTTTAAAGTGGATATTTTTATGTAAGTATGGGGAAGAATATGTAATTTCTTTATGGCCTTTTAAAATTATAGCCAAACTCAGTTAGTGTTACTGCAATATTCCAAAAAAATTGTAAGTTCGTATTATAGGTAGGTACTACCAGGAGGCTAGATACTAGCTAGCACTCTTGTCAGAGGTTTTAAGCCGCCTGAAGACCTCTAGCGTAGTAGTTGAACAATTAAAAACCCGTAATTTACAATTATTGAACGTCATTTAATTCAATCAAGATCTAAGTATAGCGATTTTGCTTGGTCCCATAAAAACAGTGGTGGATTCTGTTACACATATGAAAGAAAACAAATAAAATGCCAGGTCAATGTTTGAAATTGAATGCACTTTGCAAAACAACACCTTACGTAAGATAACATTATAATTATTATTTACAAAGATATTGGTAACTTACTACATGTACAACCTTTTTGAGCAAATTTAGTAGGTACATTACGACAAATAGTTTTTACTTCGGGATTGTTAAAAAAACAGCTATTCCATTCACGTTGTCGATTATTATTAATTAACTAGTTTTTACCCGCGGCTTCGCCCGCATACGCAATATATCATTATAATTTATAGTCTATGTGTTATTCTGATATATAGGCTATATTATAGCAAAGTTTCATCTCAATCCGTTCAGTAGTTTTTGCGTGAAAGAGTAACAAACATCCATACATCCATGCATCCATCCTCACAAACTTTCGCGTTTATAATATTAGTAGGAGTAGGATTTTTATGGAGCAGCTCATTTTTTGGTCAATTTGAGGTCGGTCCCATAGCAAAAAAAAATCATTGCGATGTACCTACTAATAAAGACGCTTCTGAGAGATAGTGCGTAACTTTGTAGTTCGGAAACAAAGAGCACAATAAATTTCAAAAAGGTAAGTGTTTAACATATTTCGTAAAATCAAAACGAGAAAAATAAATATCTTTATTATTATACACTTAACATTAAAAATAAACAACAGCACAACTCAGAAACAATAAAACAACCTTACATTTCTCTGCTTAAAATCTCCGAAATCGTAACAGTTTTTCAACACGTCTGCCCAAACAATGCTAAATCTTTTGACAAGTCGACGACATTAATACCAACGTTCGTCCCAATAAATGCTCTGGAGATACTGAGAAAAATTCACGGCATGGTTAAATGATATAGGGTAAAGCCCCACTAAGATGTCACATTGCGCGTGAGGAAGATATCATCATCTTCATCAGTCCGTGATAACTCTCTGGGCAAGCCATCTGCTTTTATCATTCACCTCTATCCTCTATCCCTTGTTAACTACATTCATTCATTTTTAGGGTTCCGTACCTCAAACGGAAAAAAACGGAACCCTTATAGGATCACTTTGTTGTCCGTCTGTCCGTCTGTGTGTATGTCAGGACTCTTTATCTTGGGAACGCGTAAAGATATCGAGTTGAAATTTAAACTGTATACGTATATCTATGGTCTCTTGCAGTTGTGTAAAAGAAAAACTTCTCAGTTATCATTTAAAAAAGTTAGAGCCGTTTATATCGTAAAAAAACCGCATATTTCGACACTCACAAAAATCAAAACCTACAGGGTACTTTCCGTTGACATAGCACTATAAAATTTGGCGAGAAGCATCGTCTCAAAGTACACATATAGGAATAAATCTGAAAACTGTACATTTTTATTTAAATCACAAAAAAATAGGGCCTCAAAATTCACAAAATATGGGTAAAAAATTCAAAGTGAGTAAATCGTATCATGCAAGGTATCATACGAGTATAAAATAACTTCATTAGCACATGCTAAAATAGGTTTTTAAGTATTTTAACAATGTGTTATTATCGATGTATGACAAGAAAAGTGAAAAAAAATTTTTTTGTCGATGGCATAGGTATATAGATTTTAACAGCTTACATCCCAATTTTGTGAAATTTTCTGGATTTGTACGGAACCCTCGGTGTGCGGCTGTGCGCGCCTAACTAGTACTTGTCCGGTTTTTTTATTTCACATAGGTTTGCGTTTGACTACACACTGCCTGATTTGAGCAGATATGCGGTCTAGAGTGTAACATGCTTCCATTTGCTCGTCTGGTGTTGACGTATTTACGAGTGTGTTTATTACTTGATTTGATCAGAAAAATCAATAGATTGGTGTCACATGTACATTTTGATTTTTTACGGAAGCTGTAATGGACCTAAATTATTGATCGAAAATTTACATAATTAATAAGATATTTTTGAATTTGATATTAGGTCGGCCATGCTGGATAAGAATCATCTAACTATTGATAAAACAGAAAATGGTATTAAAAACATTGACTTGGCATTTTTTCTGCAGAAATGTTAAAACCGACTTCCAAAAGGAGGAGTTTCTATACTAGTCTATTAGTATTATTTTGTGCTTGTTCGTACATATTTTCGCCAAATATTAACCTAAGGCTGAGCCGTTTTTAAAAATCAACAATAATGTAAAAATTGTGTACCTACTTACATTAAAACGAGCAAACTATTCAAATTATTGTAGACGTTGGAACTCTGTTTTTGCGAAAAATAATTAGAAATTTTAGTAGATATGGTCCGGGTTTTAAATTTTTGAAATGCCTTTACATTTTTCCATCGGTTTACCCTATTATGATTATTCTCGATCGACTTGGATCTATCTAATGGGACGGTTTGATTTCAATTAAAATATGCAACCTCCACGCATTTATTTTTGACAAACATCGATTTGAAATCATAACCAATTTTGAATTTTAACCGCATTTGTATAACCGCACGCTACCTAATCTAGAGAAATCCTCAGAGCAAATAAAAAAATCAATAGAGAACGTCGTTGGACAGTCAAGAGAAACCGGTTTTTAGGGTTCCGTACCTCAAACGGCAAAAACGGAACCCTTATAGGATCACTTTGTTGTCCGTCTGTCCGTCTGTGTGTATGTCAAGACTCTTTAACTCGGGAACGCGTAAAGATATCGAGTTGAAATTTAAACTGCATACGTATATCTATGGTTTTAGACACAGTTTTTAAGTGTTTTTAGAGTTCCGTAAGTCAAACGAAAAAAACGGAACCCTTATAGGATCACTTTGTTGTCCGTCTGTCCGTCTGTCCGTCTATGTGTATGTCAAGACTCTTTATCTCGGAAACGCGTAAAGATGTCGAGTTGAAATTTAAACTACATATATACGTAAACCTATGAATTCTTGTAGTTGTGTAAAAGAAAAGCTTCTCAGTTACCGTTTAAAAAAGTTAGAGCCGTTTATGTCGTAAAAAACCGCATATTTTGAACTCACAAAAATCGAAACCTACAGGGTACTTCCCGTTTACATAGAACTATGAAATTTGGCGAGAAGCATTGTCTCAGAGTACACATATAGGAATAAATCTGAAAACTGTACATTTTTATTTAAATCACAAAAAATGGGTCTCTAAATTCACAAAATATGGGTTCAAAATTCAAAGTGAGTAAATCGTATCATGTAAAGTATGATTTAAAAGAACTTCATTAGCACATGCTAAAACAGGTTTTATAATTATTTTAATAACGTGTTTGTACGGAACCCTCGATGTGCGAGCCTGACTTGCACTTTTCCGGTTTTTTTATGCATGTGTGAGTGCGTCGCTGTTGTGCCGCCATAGTTCGACTGTCAAGCCAAGGCGTAGTTTGTGTGTGTAATTGTCTGTACACGGCGAGGCGTTGTTTGGTCGGCCTCTCTTGTTTGTTCACAACATTCTGTCTTTATTTATTTATTTGGTCAGAGGAGAAATGTTATGAATTCTGTAAAACGCTTTATATTGTTGAAATCCGCTCGCATATCTTGTCGCTCAAACCTTCGTTGCTAAAGGAACAGGAAATATAGAATATTTTTTTTAGATTTGCTCATATTATTGTATTTGATATTTTTTCCATCCTATCCTATAATTAATTTTCCCAGAAAATTAATTATAGGATAGTCTAGATAATTAATTAGCCCTAAAAATTTGATTTTGATTGACAAACGTTGTTTATGGTGATTAGTAGGTATAATAGAAACATTTGGAAGTCTCTTCAGGTAGAAAATAGCAACGCATTGCATGCTCAGAGCAAATCAAAAAATCTTGAGAGAACGTCGTTGATCAGTCAAGTGAAGCTGGTTTTTTATACATGTGTGAGTGCGTGGGTGTTACGCCGCTATAGTTAGACTGACAAGCCAAGGCGTAGTTTCCTTGTACGTGTATCTGTGTGCGATCGTGTCTGTACTGCTTCACTTGTCTGTTTCTCAACATTCTGTTTTGATTTTTTTTTTTGGTCTGAGATTGCATGTCAAAGCGTAACGAGGTTTTACCTTCAAAGGTAGTTCCGAGATATTTTCTTCTAAATCAGGTGATTCAATAGCAATAACTTAGAGCGATAAACCCGTTCGCTCATTAACGAGTTCCCGAGTATGCAGTTAACTTTAAAGAGGTTTAATTTGACGATTTATTTGTTTGACTTTACTTTGGGGACAGAGAAAATATTTCGTGTAGAGGAGGCAAAAGAATGGAGACTAAAAATAATGAAACTATAATTTTTCCGAATAGAGAGCTCGCGAGTTACATAGATACGTATCATTTTCAATGCATGGTTTACAATTTTTACCCGGCGAGGCCGAGGAGGGGTCATTATGATCCTGTTCATTTTGTTTCAACCACAGATTTGTATTCTGCAGTGATATGTCGCTGAAAAGTATAGTATCTGTAGCTAATGAATCTATATTTATGTTAAAAAACACTATTTGGTAGTAAGTCTCATGATTTGGGAGGTAGGCGAGTACAAACGTCGCACAGGGTCATCGTGACCCTTCCTCATACGCGGCGTAGCGCTTTTGTGCCCCATCCTCGCCTGGTTAAAGTAATTTCCAACCCGAAATATAATAGTTTTGGTCGATAGCGCCCATTTCTGAGCATATGCCTTTCTTGTACGGCGCTGAGTCCGATCCTGTGCCAATCTTGTCCATCATGGTCTCAAAAATTTTACTATACAAAAAAAAATGTCCGTCTACCAGCTCGCTGAATTAGATATTATACAACAGGTCACAAAAATGTGAATAAGATCTTTGCCGTGCAAAATAGCTAATGCACTGGTAACGCTGCGCTGCCGGCTGTGTCGCGGTAACTTTAGTTTGTCTTAAATTTAGTCGGCCTAAAAGTCGTTTAATTTCTAAGTACTAAAAAATATTATAAATTAATGCACCGCTTCTATACTCAAATATTTAATCTTTGCCACGAAAAAGACTAAATCGACTGGAACACGGGTACGGTTGATTGACATTTTTAATTAACTAGTCCAGGTTTGGACTAAGGTGCTTTTATTATAAATCGTTTAAAGTTAGACTCTTACTGAGTGCACAAAAAATTCATAACACTGATGAATGAAATTAAAGCAAAGTTGACTTTGCTTTAATTTCAATCATCTTAAATTATATTAAATTTTGTCACTGAGAATATCGATAGGTACACAGAGTAGTTTATACAGGGTTATTTCTAATCAATTAGCATCCTTCTAGGGGCTTATTCTGTACATCAAAACTAACAAGTTTTGTTCTACGACTTTCGTCAAAACTAAAAAAAAAAATTGTTGTTCCATAGAAAAATTTAGTTCACCCGCAACAAAATGTATGGAACAGCTGTTTTTTTTTAGTTTTGACGAAAGTCGTAGAACAAAAGTTGTTAGTTTTTACGTACAGAATAAGCCCCTAGAAGGATGCTAATTAATTAGAAATAACCCTGTATTTCTTGTGCCTATTTTAACTACAACAAAATACAATAGATCTACAGCTGCTAATAGACCAAAATCAAAAATAGTATTTATTCAAGGTGTCTAGAGAACTAGAGATAATGAAATTGCTCAAGATAATAAAATTTATTAGCTTTGCAAAAACTTGAATATCCTATAAAATAAGAACAATTTAACATCTATTTTGATATTTAATATATTAGGTATATTTAATTAATTCACTCATAATTTACTAAGAACTGTAATGTGCCTATCTGTGTATTGCAAAGTTAATCATACAGTTTATTTGATATTCATTTGAAAATTAAACATTTTGTACGTAATAAATGGATACATATTAGAAGACTCCACCACTTACTCTCACCACTCACCACTTACTTTCTTTCCCATAAAAGTACCGAACGGAAATGGCCAAACACAAGTAAGTACCACCAAGTATACATTGTCCCAAACATTACAAAGAGGGACAAATTGTTACATGTAAAATACCGATCTGTAACATCGGACCCGTGTTCTATGCTAATGAGATATGGGACTCTATGGGAAGCGCCTTGTTTTGGCCTCGTGCACGATGGTACTTGTATGGGAAGTCTCTAGTTAGTACTATTTAAATTGCTCTTATCGTAGTTTTGGGCTTTGTGAAGTTATCTTGAAAGGAACAACTTTCAATAAATAGTTCGGAAGAACAGAAATTTTGATTTTTATCGTGCTTCACACACATAGTATGCACACTAGGTGTATAGAAATTTTCTTATTGTGATAAACATTTCAACAAACTAGAACGTTGTCTGCGAAAACGTCGAATTATGAATTATTTTGTGCAAGTTTCTATACACCTAGTGTGTGAAGTACAGTAAAAATAATTTCATTGATTAAGCGATGCGCCATTTCTCGTTAATGGTAAGAAGTTCTAATAATTTCACATTAAGTGACTAACTGGTTTAAAGCAGTTCTTACAGATGGCGCTTCCAACAATGTAGTAGTTGGTTAAAGAATGATAAAACACTGTCAATAATTCGACGTTTTCGCAGACAGCGTTCTAGCTTAATTTGGACAAATCATCTGAGCCGGAATCCCAGAGAGATGCAGGTTCAAATCCTGCGAACGCGTCAATTTTTGAAATGTTTATCACAAAAAGAAAGTTTACAGTAATTTTTATCAAAGATCCCAAGTTCATAAATAATAATAGGTATCTGCAGTATTTGTAGTCCTATCCGCAGATGTGATGAACGAAATTAATAAGTTAAACATTTTCTCAGTTCAGTTTTTTCTTTAATTTCAGGAATCAATAGTATCATTTATTATCGCACTAGTGTCATTACTATTAAATCCTACTAATATTATAAACGTGAAAGTTTGTGAGTATGTATGGATGTTTTTTTACTCATTTTGTGTAAAAACAACTGAACGGATTCAGATAAAACTTTGTAATAATAATGCTTGTTCATCAGAATAACACAGGATTTAAAATTTATTAAGATATTGCGTGAAACGAAGTTCGCCGGGTCAGCTAGTGCAACATAAATGCAATCTTAAATCATCTACAAACAACGGAATTTCTCGACATTTTGGGCCGGAACATTTTAATTCTCGAAACTCTAGAGAAAATCTTCCAGCCCACTGTTAGTTGCCAACGGTCCTTAAATATGCTTTATTAGAGAAGGTGGACCAGTGGACTAAATCAAGCTATCTATGATGATGATAATGCTTAGTGATTTAATTTTAATAAACAGCATTTTTAATGTGCAACGCAGAAATTATAAATTATTTATTTATTTATGTATACATTGCCTTATAATGTCTAGTTACAGTCATACTTATGAAAATGTAACGTTATACACATTATAACTCTCTTTATAGGATGTTGCAAATAGTGCATTACAAGTTAGATACTAAAATATAAATACATAATCATTTTTGACATAGTTCTTAAATTAGGTTCAGATATATATTTATTATTATTATGTTTATTTTGACAATTTTGTATGACTCACATTTAGTATGTGTAATGAATTTTTTTTGTAATGATTATGAATTAATATTTGAAGGTTACTTAACCAGAGTTGATAGATATAAACTACCTATTATAGTCTTATATGTTCTTATATATTTTGTGAGGTTGAAACTTTTTCGTCTAGATATTCGTCAACTGTGTAATAGCATATTTTTGTTAAGAAATATTTAAGCTTCTTTTGGAACTTTTTGTTGCTTGTCTCTTCTTGGAAATCTTTCGGTAGATGATTATATATTTTTATCAGCATATATTCAGATCCTTTTTGACCATTTCTAATTTGAGTTCTGGAGCTACGATTAAATGTTTTCTATGAGCGTTTGTGTTGTATTATTATCTACATCTAAAAATAGCTCTACAATTACAAATGCCATCTTAAACGTAGATAAGCCAATTCTCCTTATAACTCCGATATATCTAGCTTTCTCCGCGTATTATTTTAATTTGCCTCATACATATTTAGTGGATAATGTCGCGGTCACGATCCTTATGACGTTCAGCCTTATTTGTTGAATAGCTTTTATTCCTTTTATTTGAACTTGAACGTTTAATATGTACCTACTCATATTTCGAGGGTGAAAGCTCACAAAGTAAGTAATATAAATAAATGTTTCAAGTATGAGGCGATACAAAAAGAGCCAAAGTTTTCAACATACGATCAAATTGAAGTGGCAGTGGGTAGAATAAGATTATTTATGTAATTAACTGTAGTTACCTAAGTCAAAAAGTTCTTATGCAGACCTAGAGACATCTACTAATAAGGTAGATAGATTTTTTTTTTCTTTTGTAACCGGTTATATACGCGGCTGAAAGGAGAAACTCGACGTAATATGGCAAATGTACCTGTCGTTTATGGATCTTATTGGAAATGTAACTATGTTAAACAAATTTAGTAGGTACATAATCCTATCGTCCTATGACAGTGGCATAAAAATTACAAATAAAATATTTTGGCCCAATTCCTCAGCTTTCTTATATCAATAATTCATTTATACTGGGCATAATATCGGGTGCACACTGCACAGATACATTATACCAGAGGCTCCCAAACTAGTCGAAATGATAAAAATATAAACATACAAAAATATCCTCCATAAACTTTATGATTAGTTACATTTTCTAAAGTTATTATGCACTTAAAAATATATATGTGTATTATAAGTATTAAGTGTCGTTATGAACACAGACACAATCTGTCTTACCACAAAAATTTTACGCACGCTTTAGACAATGTTTAACGTTACAAATTGTAGGTACAGTTTAAAACGTGTTTTCAATCTTTTGTTGTAAGATGGAATATGTTTTAAAAGATTATAATATTATTGCTTATGAAAAGTTTGGTACCTACGTGTTTTTAGGCGCTGTGCATCTTTACCTCTGATATCCATTTGTTACAATAATAAGCTTCTTGTAGTCATTTTGGGAATAATAGTCGAAGAATTCCGTATAATTTTCTTATTACTTATCTTGGTTTAAGTTAATAATGCAGCTTTATCTTATAAAAGTGAGTGTAATCCGATTTTAAATTTGTAATCTTACTGTATTTTAAACGGGTTTTCGATTTGAGTTTTACTCTAAAACGGTAACCAATATGGTTTTTGTTATTAGCAGATTATGCGTTTCTCTTACCTATAGCTCTTGATTATAATGGTACCTAAGTAAGCTCGTATAGGCCGAGTGGCTAGCCCTGGTGTCAGAGTTTTTAAGGCGCCTGAGGCCCCTTACGTGGCTAAACGTTAAAAAGCCAAGGCCTAGAATCTAAGGTATCATCCGAGCCACGGTACCACTCAGCTGTAAATAAATAAATTTAAATAAATATTATTTATTAAATATTTTGGGACATCTTACACACGGCCTCTGAACCCCAACTAAGCAAAGCTTGTGATACGGCTGCCAGAGACTGATATACTACATATGCCTATTTTTAAATACATACTAATATAGATAGTAACTAAATAACACCCAGACACAGAGCAAATACTTTTGTTCATCACATAAATATTTGCCCTGGGTGGGGATCGAACCCACGCCTCTTTGATCCAGAAGTTAGCGTCACTAACCACTGAGCCATGGAGGCAGTCAAATGCAACCCGCGGTCGAGCGTCATCCGCAGGATTGCGCTGGATACAGGCTGCTTCTACCCAACCTTATTAGAAATCCAATGGGCCTCCCCATATCTATGTCCAGCAGTGGATGTCGTACAGCTGATGTTTATAGTAGACATCTTTCAAAACTTGTTACGCCTTACCACAAAAGGTTTAAACACTGTTTAACCGTACAATTTGTACTGTTAAATTTTGCCTAAAGCGTGCGTAAAACTTTTGTTGTAAGACGGTTAATTTTTCTCTTGTATTTTGTTGTAGCTGGTATTGTGTGAACATGTGTTTAAAAGGAACCATTTATTGTATTTAAACCATAGCTCTGCCTCCACCATGAAAAATGTATTCGTTGCGCTTACTATTTCGGCATAGATAAAGGTTCATCTACGCCCCTACCTTAAGCGCATTTGTTACCAATTTTTCGGTTTTTTGCTAATGTCGATTATGGCTTTTGTGTTTCTGATACTAACTGACCCGCGGCTCTCTTTTGCTGTTGATTTTTTGCCCGCCTTTTTTTTTGTCTTTCATATGTCCAAGGATATTACCAATATTTTTCGGGCATGTATTATTAAGATTTCTACAGGTTGTGATGATTTTTAGATATATTTCATGTTGATTATGCCAGTCCATCAAAATTTTACGTTTTTTAATTGCTGCAGGAAATCACAGTTTTTGACCATAGACTTTAAAACTTGAGAGTTTGTCAAACTCTCAAATTTTAAAACTTGAGTGTTTTTTGCCTTCAAATACTTATGTTTTGCAGGTAATCTATTTTATCATTAGGATTCAAAGCCAAATAAAGAACTAAAATGCTGTTTAAATTTTATTATTAGAACATTGTTTGCTTTTTGCAGTGATTCAACTCTAATGTATCATTAAATAAAATGTTCAAATCTTGATTATTTTTCATTCAAGGAGTAAAGTTTACAGAGGCGCCAGCGTAACTATATTAGCTAAATAGCAAAGTTCTGTTTCTTTTTCACTTTAGGCATTCGATACAGAGAGCGCTTTTAGCTATTTAATTTACGCTGGCGCCTCTGTAATCGGGCTTATTGTCAAGATATCATCAAAAGTGTTCAAATTAGAGTTATTGTGATAGTGATGGTCTATCGATAGTATCGCCAATATTCAAGACTATCCATGATTTTTACTAAAGATGATACTATACATAATATCCATCCTACTGTCAAATGTCAATAGTTTTGTTAGCACTATCAAGAGTATAACTGAATTTTGACTTTTGCTATCGCCTATCGCAACAACGCTAGCTTCAAATGTCATTTTTATGTTTAAAGGGCATTTTAAATGCATTCATTTCTAAAGATTGTCCAGCTGAGCATCTGTTTAGTGCTTAGAAAAGTACTTGTAATTTTTCTAAGGTTTAGTGAATATAGCAAACTTTTTTATAGCCACATATTGTAAACCCTATTATGGAAGATTACTTCAACTCACCGACGCGTAATCAACGTGATGTGTCAGAATGTAATCTTATCTATAGAATGTCCGCCCGGCTTCCGGAATGTCTCTACCGTAGAGATCTAGTCTTTACCATAAAGCTTCTTTACATATTCCTTCCGTGTGGTCTACCGGGTTGGTCTCGTGAACATTTTGGATATGTTACTTGGAGTATTTTGTCAATTAAATAATATTTTGCTTTTAAAACGCTAGTAGTTTTTTTTTTTTATTTCAAAAAGGTTTGCGTTTGACTACACACTGCCTGATGTTAAGCAGATATGCGGTCTAGGATGTAGTACGCTTACCTAGAAGATACCTATTTACTCGAGATTTGAAGACACCTACATTGTACTTTAACGGAAAGACAGACTCAGGCAAAGCGTCCCACATTCTGGCAGTTCGTACGAGGAATGTGGACTCAAAACGTTTGGTTCTAACGCACGGAATGTCCACCATAAAAGGGTGGCGCTTTGGTCGCGTCTGCCTAGCCGTACGATAGAAGAAAGGGGCAGGTGGGACCAGATTGTGCAACTCCTGGGCGCACTCTCTGAAGTGTATCCTATAGTAGGCTGACAGACACGCCACCCTACGTCGATGCTCGAGACTTTGCAGCTTCGACTCAGTTTTTGAAGTCAAATAGTGTCTTGACTGCTATCATCACTTTGGCACATCGATTTGGTATTTTTCCTATTTTATTATTGACTGGCGACTCGCCCCGGCTTCGCACAGGTGTATTGTAGGGTTTCGTTTTTAAAATCTCCCGCCAATTGTGTTCGCCAATGGCACCGACCTGCGCGCGCACACCTGCGACGCAAGCGCCGCCGCACTCCGCCGATGTCACTGCGGTGGCAAAAAAATGAACCTCTGTTCGTTCGTTTTCGCATTTGAAAATGGTGTGCATACAAATTGTAAAAAATGGTAATAATTAGTAAATTCTAAAAATAATAAGCAAAACTTATGTGAAATACTTAAATGTGTTGTTAACTATCCATGGACATTAGAATTGGTGACCAAATCAACCTAACTCAACGTTTGTCGTCGAGAAGCAGGCCGGCCCACAAGCGGCGCAGGGACATGTTACTTTTTTGGGGAATTTATGTACCTACTTACCTACTTATTTCAAAGTCTATCGCGACATGTATTATATATTTTATAAATCATCCTCATAATTCAATCTATCTATTTAAAAAAAACGCATCAAAATCTGTTGCGTAGTTTTAAAGATATAAGCATACATAGGGACAGACAGCGGGAAGCGACTTTGTTTTATACTATGTAGTGATTGACGCTTTAGGGGGTGTTACAGATAATGAATGTTGCGTAAGTATTTACGATACAATCGATATTACGCTTTATTGAAAACATTTAAACTACTGGTTCAATTTGGAAATAATTTTTGTTTAAGATAGAAAATACGGCTTTCTAAATTACTATCTGATTTTTAGATCTACAGTATGCTGTGTGAGTTTTGTCGTAAACATGACGCGCTCTTCGGCGAGCGCGTTAGCTTGTAATTTGTATGAAAAAATGTACAGCGCCACTAGCGGCGCGTTTTTGAAACACGACAAGTTCATACAAATTACATGCTTACGCGCTCGCCGAAAAGCGCGTAAACACGACAAAACTCACACTCAGCATACAGGTTGGCGTTCACCTAGTAGTGTAAACGTCAAAGAATAACTCCCACTTCTTGATGCTAACATCTGTTAAATTAATTTAATCCTTTAGTCACTATACTCGTAGAGTATGTGCAAAAAGAGGACCGTCGTGGCCTTACGGACAACCAACAATAAGATTTAATCATATTATAATAATGATAAGATTAATCAGCAGCCAAAGTACCGACTACTACTTTGTAGATGCGAGTCTACTAATGAAAACCGAGTTGGTGTCTACCAAGTATCAAATACTTTTATTTGTACTAGCAATGACAGAGCAGTGTTGTCAACGTAACAAAATTAGTAAAATAGCACACGGGCGACCTCACCTACGTCGCTTCTCTTTTTACACAAACTCTACATAATATATGAAACCGAATATGCAGAACACAGTAAGTACGTATAATTATTTCCACTATTCACGTCGCCACATTCCTCCCAATCAGGCAAACATTTTACCGTTAATTGAAGCCTACAAGCACAATATTAATCCATTAACTAACATTCAATAGTCATCTCGTCTCGTACTCGTCTCGCCTACAATGTGCGGTAATTACGTTCTCATGTCGTGATTCAACTGATTAAACACTAGCCTAGGTTTGGTACGGCTATTTTTTATTTCATTTAACTTTTTCAATCGACTAATGACGGGATCTGTGGTTTTTGTCAAACAGTAATTTTTTTCTAGACTTAGACATAATTATTTAATTTCTTTAAGATGTCTCTCATAATGATATTACGCTCACACGACTCTAGTCTCGGATATTTTCGCCCAGAATTATCTAGTGCCGGGGCTCGTTCATCAAGGTATCTGAAAATTATTGTGTTTTATTATATATTACAACGAGTTTTTGTATCCGTTTTAAGACTTCTAGCATTAAAGTTTCAAAATTCGCATAAAAATTTTCATCCTCCAATTTTAGGGGTTAGGGGGAGATTTATTAAAAAATAATTTTATTATTTATAACAAAGAGTCTTTATATCAATTATTAGTCTTTTAGAATGAAAATTAGTAAGTCTCATACAAGCTTTCATCCCCTAGTTCATGGGGTGGGGGGATAAAAAATCGAAGTTTTAGATTGATTCTTTTGTATATGTATGGTATGACATATGTATATGTACACGCGGCAGCGTGTCTTCTTAATTATTATAATCTGCATTTAAATATCCATACGTTTTTATAGGTGGTGCTAACTATGGTATTTTATTTTTTCCTATTAAATTACCCATTGATATCTACCACTAAATACTAGACTTATATAATCTAAAATTACATAACAAGCAATCGAACAAGGGTCGAACTTGTACGAGAGACCTAGTACCTATAAAATCCTAGCAATAATATATTTAAAAGAATAGCTATATATAAAAGAATCGTATGCTTTAG
This sequence comes from Hypomecis punctinalis, assembly GCA_949316475.1. Taxonomy (NCBI): domain Eukaryota; kingdom Metazoa; phylum Arthropoda; class Insecta; order Lepidoptera; family Geometridae; genus Hypomecis; species Hypomecis punctinalis. The sequence goes on along the minus strand of OX438800.1, from coordinate 23,922,377 downwards.
CTTTGCAATGAAAGTCCTGATTTAAACAATAAATAAGTGAAAAAGACTAAATCCTTCAACACAGGCACAGCCTAGTGCAAGGTCTAGGACATAACTGTTACTTACTTATATAATTACTACTGGTATTATAATGTTAAGAACATTATCTAAATTAGCTAAAGATGAAACGTTTAAGATTTTCTACAATGTTGTTGCTGAATAAAGTTTCATTTATTGGATCATCCTCAGACCTTTGAAGGTCTGAAGATAATCCAAATGCTTAAGCCCACTGCGAGTTTTCAGCGAACCCAGCAAGTTGGCAGAATTGCCACGCTAAATGACACTGCTAATACGTTGAGCCAAATAAACACCAGCATTTTGGACACGCGTCGCGTCCACCAGACGCTCAGCAAGACTTTTGAAAACATTTAATCGGTCGTCGACATTAAGCGAACAGTAGTCATGAAACGGATCTAATTGGCAAGGGATATATATGAAAGGCATAAGCAAAGGGAGACTTATACCCAGCAGCGGAGTATCAAATGATGGTGATGATGATAACATCACCTACTTCCTGTCTTATCACACTATCCTCCCTGAACTTATTATTTCGTCGACACACATATTAGGCCGTGATCCGAGCACAATACGTGTATTTGCGAACCCTGTGGTCCTCTGTAAACATGGGATCGTACCTCAAAACCGATTGGCGTCCCATGGGATTATAGGATTCGAAGGTTATCGTGATAGATACCGTATAACAATCAAGTTATGAATTGGTAATTTTAAACAGAGTTGTTGGATGACCAAGCGTTTGTTTTTCTCTCGCTCGCACTTGTTAGATTTGGGTGGTACTGTAGTGTGTTTTTAACAAGATTATTTTTTGCAAAAATTTGCATGACCGACTTCACCCGCGTAGAGAATTCGCGAGTATTTCGCACGGATCGATGTAGCATTTTTCACATTATTGTTGACTTATGAAAAATGGCTCAGCCGATTTCGATAAAATTTAAATGAGACCAATTTTGAAGTATATTCTTTTCAATAAAAAAAGACTATTACGAAAGTTATCCGTGGATATACATAAAAAAATGTACGCGCCGAAATGTGTACCTCCTCCGGTGGTTCGTCGGTCAACAACAACTGCTTAAAAAGCTTTTATGTAGTCATAATTACACTACCTGCCGGGCCGGACGAGAGAACGTGATGGCAAAGTATATATCTGTCACTTTTTCACACGTCAAAATGAGTTCTTTTCGTGGTCACATGCTTGACTAGCTGAACTGTATGTTTGACTTATTATCTCTGTCTTCTGTCTGTCTGTTTAAAATTTCAATATTTTCGGTTTTATATTTATATTGTATTTTTCCATTATTTATTGTAGTCCTTAGAAAAATAAAATTTAGAGCAGAAACCAATTTAACAGAAATATTTTATTCAAATGAATGAGGTAATTATCATACAGTGACAAAGTCAAATTGGTAATATTATAGTAATCTCTTATCTCATGTATGACGTATCATTTATCAAGCGTTCTTTTGGTGTCATTTCAGCGTTTTAATAGAATATCTGTAAATGGTAATCTATGACCCTACTGTAAATTGGGATAAAATTTGGGCTAAATTTATGCGTGCGCGAGTTATTTAATTTAATCGTTAATTTTTGAAACTCAGAGAGAAACAATGCCAAAAATATTTAGTATTATTTGTTGAGACGGAATTCGAATGTATGCAATGTGCATCTTTGAAGTTACGATCAATATTTTGCGAAATGTCATTACTGAGTATTTTTTTTAGCAGGAAGAAGTTCGATTTGGTAAGCTACGTTGTGGTTGAAGATGAAGCCCACAGATTTAGAAAATACCTATTCACACTAAATTTTAAAAGCTTTAAAATATATTTCTTACTTCTCGTTATAAATATGTCCTGTGTTATTGTCTGTTATTTTTACACTTACTGTACTGTAGCAGCCTTTTTTAATAGTCCACTGCAGGACGTAGGCCTACCCACGACGGGTGTTTGGGCCATATCCACCACGCTGGCCCAGTGCGGGTTGGTGGATTCACATACGCCATCGAATTTCTTCTACGGACGTATGCAGGTTGCCTCACGATGTTTTCCTTCACCGAAAAGCCAGTAGTGTGAAACTCCGTACATAAATTTCAAAGAACTCATTGGTACGAGACCGGGGGATTTGAATCCACGACCTCACGCTTGTAAGGCGGGTGTCACTACCTCTAGACCACCACGGCTGTTCTTCTATTTACCCTTACCTACTTATAATTATCAAAGCAACATTAATTTTGAACACGCGGTCTTAAAGGGGTACCTACCTAATATTGTAAGTACCACTACTTGTGACTAATATCATATAGCTACAGGCAATAGCAATCGAGTTGTAAAGCTTTGTCCAGTTAAGAGCAGTTTCCACAAAGCGGCAACATTTCAATAAAGTGACAGCCGCGCTTCCGTCACGTGTCACGACCGTGGTGGTCACGCCAAGACTATCTAACGCAGACGGGACCCTTCTTTGAAACATGTCAAGCTTCTTTGTTTTGTCGACTGAGCACTTGCAGTGTACTCAGGAGTAAGTCAGTTATGAGATGATTTTATACTAGACCGGGCCGTGTCCGAGACGGGCCGTGTATGTGATCCAGATGGAGCATAAGCGGGGCACGTTCCTTATATTTTGTGTAGTGTACAGGTACACGGACAGTCAGGACGAAACGTGTACCATCCGTGCCTGACACAGTCAGGTCTAATATGTATAATTAAATAATCCCTCACGTAAACGGCAACTAACAATTTTCGTGTTCGTTGGTCCATACATTTTTGTGCCGTGCCCTTACCATGGCAGAAATAATGATTTAGACATTTTTATGTTATCAACAGTATGAACCATTTTACTACGGGACAAACTCAAAATTCGAAATCGAATAAAAAACAATTGATTTTCTCTTTTGCAATGCCAGGTATGGTCACGTAGGAGAAGTTGTTCATATGATGGTGAAAATTACTCTCCTCTTAGGTCTGAATAGTCCTGTAAATCTAAATATAAATAAAGAACGACTTTGATTCCTATATTTATGAAACGTTTTGAATTATGTTCAACATCAAATACATACAAGCAACAGAGGTGTCTAGATTCAAATCCTTCACTGTCCACCATTTGCCTTTTTTTGCGAGAGGACAAAAACTTTTGCTCTACATTTATTCCAAGACTAATTTTATTGTAAATAAATAAATTATTGGAATAAATGTAGAGCAAATAACGTTCCTAAATACACAATTACACAATACTTACCTAGACAATAATTACTCTCAGCAATTAAGTACCTACTCTAACAGCTTCCAAGAAAATGCCTACCACTTAGTTTTATCGCTTCTATCTCCATATCTTAGTCTATGTAATTGTCGCCATATCGCCGCCCGCGCATAACGCCGGGCCTTTTGATCTCGGCGCGTGCGCACGAGCCCATTAAAAATGTCAGCGTCATTCCAAATTTGAATCCAAATTTGGATTTAGAATTTTTGTATTTTTGAAAACAATAAGTCGTTAATTTTATTTGTTTTGTGTGTTGATTTTGGTTGTATAATGTGGTCAGGATTTTTCGGGTTCATTTAACCGACGACGTGTGAAAGTAGAGATTTTCATCCTACTTTCATTTGTTTTGCTTTTACGGTTTACGGATTTATTACCGTCATTAAATTGCTATCCAAACGTACAAGCATGCAAGCTGCTCCATGATTCAACCCTTTTACCGAAAATTAATGTGAAAACCTTATTTCAAAGATATCATCAGGATCGGAATTTGAACCTGTATCCTGACAATTTTAATGCCAACCTTTTTACTTTCTTATCTTACCTACATAATATCACGATAGCAGATTTTTTTAGGTTTTTGACAAATAAAAGGATAAATAAATACCTTATCATCCCGACGTTTCGACCAAGTTCGATGCATCTAGGTTGAAACCTCAGGATGTTGAGGTTGAGGTTTGTATATCTCGTAATTTTAGTGTGCGATTAGTCCCGTGGTATGTAATATTAATGTGTTCAAATCGCGAAAGTTTAAAAATAACAAATTAAAGGCATGGAAGGAAAATGAAATGAGTCAGTTAAAAATTGATTAGCTATTTGTCTGATAACAATTTATTCAAACGAGACAAATAACTTTGACACGTAACTACATAGCACCTACTTTCTTCCCTTGGGTCACAACCCATCTTTCTTCATCTCCAGCCTAATTAACAGTCTAAATAAGAGATCTCTTTAAACCGTGTCGCCCGCATGGGGCGTGACAATTACTATTGTCATCGACTCTAAGTGACGATTAAATAAATGGCTGCGTAGCTGCAGGATTCTGGTGGGAATTGAATAAATTAGGCCTAATCATTTTTATCATGATACCGCATGGGATTTGATCACAGAGCTTGATGAAACCGGTACATAACTCTAGACTAGATTACTCTTGACTACTACCATAAGCATATTATAGTAGGTATATAGGACGGTTGTTTTATTTAAGGCGCCACAAGCGGAATTGGTTGGCAACATGTTTTACAGAGTGTTTTGGCCACATTTCAAGACAAACTTTGGACTGTAATCCACAGAAGAAAACCTGGCTGCCTAAAACAGACATGACGACGTCACAGCGCTCCATCATTACCAAAGCCAAAAACATCAAACTAAAGTAGAGCTAAGTGAAACGCAGGGCTCAGAAACGAGAGAAATGGTAATGCACTATATAATTATATACCCTTTGCTCCAACATAGGAAGTAAAAATAAGAATAGTTATCGATAAGATAGGTACCTTACAGAATATGTCAACTTCCAAAATACGTATTCCGGATTGTTTATAAAAACATATAAGAAATTTTATTTAACTCGGGAATAAACTTGCTGAACATTACACACCAAAGCGTTTTTTTGACCGACGAACCACCGAAGGAGGTATACAATTCGACGCGTATATATATTTTTATTTTGTATAACGACGCATAACTTTTTTCATAGTATTCTGATTTCAATAAGTCTTTTTTTATTGGAAAGAGTATACTTCGAAATTGGTTCCATTTAAATTTTATACGAAATCGGCTGAGCCATTTTTGATAAATAATCAATAGTGTGAAAAATGCTATATCGATCCGTGCGAAATATTCGCGAATTCTGAACACGGGTGAAGTCGGTCATGCTATTTTTTGCAAAAAATAATCTTTTATTTATTTTATTGCAAATACAAAACAACTTTAATCTGACTCAACACTCAAAAGATGAAGAAAATTACGATCATCGTACAACAATTAAACAGCGAAGCGATTGATAATAAATCCAAACTAAGCTCATAAACTAAAAGCAAATAAAAGGCAGATAATAAACCAATAACAACGACAAAACGCTTGTTCACCAACCCCTGTTATAAATATCAATATCCACTCAATAACTGTCATGTTGTAGTTCAAATGCTTTGGTTTTTTATCCAACACTGTGCTATTCAGAGAATCAGTTTGACAGAAATGATCGATTGGACTGTTCGATACTGAGTCTGCATTTTGTGCAATTGAATGTATAGAACTGCTCAAGGTTGCTGTACTTTTGAGGTTATAGAACAGATATACTGTTTTATTCCTAACTAGCTGATCTGGTGATCTTCATAATATGCGGCAGATTTTTATTTCCATGCGTTTAGCCCCACCAATGGCCAGATACGGAAACTTTTACATGTAGGAACATTTTGTATAGGAAAATTAAATTATGTCTTTATTATTTACCGCGCAGTTTTCTTTTATATTCCTTCGTAAGAACCTTCTACAAACACAACCAAAAAGAATTAGCTAAATCGGACCAGTTATTTACGCGTGATGCCGTGACCAATGAAAAAGGTATTCATTTTTAAATACAAGGTACCTGGTAATCAATTAGCGTCCTTTTAAGGGTATTTTCTGTACATCATAACAAACAGATTTTGTTCTACGTCTTTAAAAATTCGTATTTACTTTCATCCATATATTAGAAAGATAATTTGACCGAACTAAACATAACTAACTCTATATAAAAAGACTGGGACTTTAAAGAAGATAATGTATAAAAAACCGAATAATAATGAACCTATTCGAAAAAAAAAGAAAAAATAATTCGAAACAAGTGTAAATCTTTTAAAAAGTACCATAAACAATGTTAATCTATTATTCCAATAAAACTTTAAAAAACATTTTATAAATCATCACTAGCAAATAATATTTAAGTATGTAAAAAACAAAAAAACAATTGTAATAAACTGATTCCAATTTAAAAAAAAAAAAAAAAAAAATTGAAATATGGGAAAAGTTGTAGAACAAAAGTTGTTGGTTTTGATGTACAAAATATGCCCTTAACCTTCCTATACTCGCGTCAAATTTTGTAACACCTATACCCGCGCACGGTGTCACAGACCGTAACTTTGGGTCCCATTTTTTTTTATTATTAGCAGTATAAGCTACATAGGTATATTTTTTTCCTGTAGCCATATAATTTAACTACAAAATAAACTTAGTTAATCGTACTATTAATTTATTATTGTAATGTCTATCAGACTTCGCGTGACAGCCTTCAAAAATATCAAACTTTTGTTCAAGTGTAGAAAAAACTGACTAAAATCTGTACTCAGTAAAAATCATCTTAGTACCTTATTAGTTGAGACTCGAGATGTAGCTATCAAGATTTTAGACCATAAAATGCCAATTAATGTAAAATCAATACAAACATTTCATACACATTTTTTGTTGCACTTATACTCGCGTCGGTCTCACGGACCGATTGGCGCCAAATACACCCACACGCCGTACTTGCACAAACTCGCTCAGCGTACTGAAGTAAAGCTATCAACAAATGAGGCAGCTAGCAAAAAGCTCAAAGCCGGTGCATTATTTGAATATAAAATAAATGCGAAATAATATTTCGTCGGTCTCACAGACCAACGCGCGAGTATAGGAAGGTTAAAAGAATGCTAATTTATTACCAATAAACTTGTACATTGATTTTATACCTAAAACAAAATAAATTAATGCTTTACTGACAAAAGTCTCAACTGTGGTTTCCTGTGTCAAGAACTCTCGTAAATACAATACAGAGATAAGAACTACATACAAGTACGATATGAACAATATACCAAGGTTAAGCGCATAATACATTTTGTAATTCAGACATTAACGCCTAGCTGCAAATTGAATTTGGAATCTTAACTTCAAAGACAAGGCAGCTAAGTATACCAATTAGCTACTAATCCACCGTCTCTAATTAATTTTGCCATGCATTGAGGCATGTCAAACTTCCAATTTCCCATACCAAAAGAAGATCTAGCAAAGTAGGCTAAGACTATGTACGGTATTTAATACTTAATTAGGTCCGTGGGGGCCGGGAGCTCATCTCGTTTTCAAAAGTCTTTCTGAGCGTCTGGTGGACGCGACGCGTGACAAAAATGCTGGTGTTTATTTGGCTCAACGTATAAGCATTGCCATTCAGCGTGGCAATGCTGCCAGCATGCAGGGCACGCTGCCAACTGGCAGTGGGCATGAGCACTTGGATTATCTTTAGACCTTCAAGGGTCTGTGGATGATCCAATTGCTTTCTATGAAGTAGTAGAATACTACACAGTATTGTCATTAAAAAAAAAAAAAAACTTAATTGCAATGGAATTTAGTATTTTCTAATTTGATTTTTGTTCAAGGCCGCCTTCAAGCGCCATATTTTATAGAATAGAATAGAATAGAAAACACTTTATTGTTCACACAATTTACAATATAACAATAAAATAATACAATATAATTAAAATAGTGCGACAACCGGCGGCCTTATTGCTTAGAGCGATTTCTTCCAGAATTTTTTTATAAGCGATGTCAAAAGATATTTAAGATCTGAATATATGAAATTCCTTTAAATTGTGATTTTTACCAAAGAAAATAATGAAAATATCGCCTCAAGTGATCTGAAATACGTAGCTAGTAGTATTAAGTAGTAAGTAGGCTAAAATAAGTTAGAATATACAATGAGATTGCCATATATTTTATATAAAAGTCTCAAAAAAAAATAGGAATAAAAAAAATAGGAAATATTTCATTTTCCAACACAAATAAAGCAAATGTTGTTTTTAAACTTTCGCGATTTGAACACATTATTATTTAATACGGGACTAATCGCGCACTAAAAATGATGAGGTATTTATTAATCTTGTAATTTTAGTGCGCGATTAGTCCCGTAGTATATAATAATAACAAATAAAGCAAGTAATTAAATATTGTACCAGATATTGTCCTAAACTCGACTGATTTATGCATTATCTCTTTCAGAATTTTTAAATTAGGTATATTTCGTTCTATGGTGTCGTGTAGGCCAAGCATGCAATCACAAAAGGCCACGAAAATAACTCATTTCGATGTGTGAAAAAGTGACACGTATAATTCGCCTTAACTTTGACTCGTTCTGACACGTCTTCTGTACGCATCCTAACCCGGTTGGAGTAGAAACGTTATTATATTTAATTTTATTCGGTTATACCACCTTTTCATTATGCAAACAACCCTGTAGTTTCACTCGATACTTATACAGACTATTTCTATTAAATCGATTCCAGAACATCGATGAATAAATCGTAACTCGAATAGAAACGCTTGTTCCGATCGAGATAAATATCGATCAATATCTAGTGACGGTCCAATTACATAGTGCTGTGACTTGGACGAGGAATAGGTAATAGTTACTACCTGAGTATAAAGGTGCGGGCTTACCGGAGCTAGAGTGCTATCGGACATAAAACATACATCCATCAGTCATAAGACGTCCTCTGCTGGACATAGGCCTTCTCTATCCATCTCTAATGAGACTGGTCGGAAGCGGACTGCCTTTGTGGCGCAGTGGTTAGTGACCCTGACTTCTGGATCAAAGAGGCGTTAGTTCAATCCCCACCCAGGGCAAACACTTATGTGATGAGCATAGTGTTTGCTCTGTGTCTGGATGTTATTTAGGTACTTTCTAAATAAATAAGTATGTATTTAAAATGTGTATAAGTAGTATACCAGTCTCTGGCAGCCATATCACAAGCTTTACTTAGTTTTGGGTCAGATACCGTGTGTAAGATGTTCCCTAATATTTTAGTAATTTACTAAATTCAACGCAACCTCCACCTTGATGATTATCTCTCCACCCCCAAGACGCTGTGCTAGCTGATTTGTGGTCTCCGTTCATAACTTTTCTACCCCCAACAGCCATCAGTCCTTCACGCCATGTGCCCTGCCCACTGCCATTTCAATTTGCCAATCTACGGGGTTAAGCCGATAACTTTGGTTCCTCTACGGGTTTGCTCACTCTTGGGACTCTATAATTGAATCACTAGAATGGCTAAACGTATGCGTAAGCGGTCAGGAAGTCGAGTAGGAGCGGGAGCTAGTATTGAAAATCTGAACTTCTACGGGTATAGCGTGCGAGCCTCTGCGAACGAAAATAATTTTGAAGTTTTAGAACATAGGCTCCTGATTCGATCTCGTAGAAATACTCCTAGTATAGCCCACTCCATGGCTCGCTGAGCTAAGTACTTAGAGATTATTAATAAATAAATAAATATCAGTACACACGGTTTTTCTTATCTTACCCCAAACTAAGCAAAACTTGTGATATGGCTGCCAGAAACTGATATAATAATTCGGTTAGTATACTTATTTTTTAATACTTATATAGATAATACCTAAATAACACCCAGACACAGCGTAAACACCTATGTTCATCCCATAAATATTTGCCCTGGGTTGGTATCGAATTCACTCCTCTTTGATCCCGGAGTCAGGGTCACCACTGAGTGACCGAGACAGTGAAAATAAGACCTAGGTAAGAGACAAGCAAGCACTACATTCTGCAGTAAAAAAGTAAGTTTGTATGGGCTGGGTAGCTAGCCCTGGTGTCATGCCCCATCCAGACTCTCGCGAGGCGCCTTGGCGAGGCAACGCGGAGGAAAGACGAGGCGAGAGGGAGAGTTTTTAAGCCGCCTGAAGCCTCTGACATGGCTAAACATTTAATACAACCGAGGAGCTCTCAGTTGTAAATGCTACCCGCAGTCAGCCATCTGAACACAGACGGTGCCGAACGAACGTAGCTAAATTAACTACCGAATAATAAAAGATAAAGACGTTCCCATGCACAAGTCCTAAGCATCCATTTATTTAATTGTAACACGTACAGATTTACGATGCATTCTAAATCGGTTATCTTGTATCTGTCGAGGCATGATTTGTTTTTGTTCGCGTTATAATATATGGGAACTCGCGCGACCGATGGATATCAGACTGAGTCAGATTAGTCGGCATTATTCTATCGGACGCAGGATACTTTGATTTAGTCTAGTCATAGGCATGATAATTTATTTGTGGAACCAATTCACATGTCTGGTTCAATTCAATAAACTATTTGACCGACGAACCACCGGAGGAGGTATACAATTCGACGCGTATGCCGTATATATATATATTTTTTTTTATGTATAACCACGCATAACTTTTCTCGTAGTAGTAATCCGATTTTAATAATTCTTTTTTTTTATTGGAAAGAGTATACTTCGAAATTGGTTCCATTTAAATTTTATCGAAATTGGCTAAGCCATTTTTGATAATTCAACAATAATGTGAAAATTGCTACATCGATCCGTGCGAAATATTCGCGAATTCTGTACACGGGTGAAGTTGGTCACGCTAATTTTTGCAAAAAATAATCTTGTTGTATAGGTCGAATCAAACTTATTGGCGGCTATGTTGTTAGATACAAGCTGCAGATAACCCAATCCTGATAGCTCAATCGTAACGGATGACCAACAGAGTCGTAAAATTCGCGAATAGAGACCACGTATCGGCAAGCGCAGAGTGGGACGTTCACGGACAACGTGTACACAGGAACACGCTGGATGCTAGCCGGCACCAAACAGTTATAGATAATCCATAGGCAAAGCCTATGTCCAGCAATGGACGTTCTGTCGTCTTTTTCTTCTTGTAAAGTCTGATCATGATAGGTAATTAATCTGACTGGTAAAAACCGTACTTATGTAATATTTGAGACTCTTGATTTGAACTCTGACTTACCTAACTCTGAATTCTATAGCGATCGCAAAAGGTAAACTACTCGTAGGTAAAAAAAAACATTATTATAATTAGTCGGTGGATTAACTTTTTACATAGGAGTCCGATTTCGAGAATTCTTTTTAGTTCGAAAGAGTATACTTCGTAAATTGTCTCATTTAAATTGTATAGAAATTGGCTGAGCCATTTTTGATAAATCAACAAAAATGTAAAAAATGCTACATCGATCCGTGCATAATGTTCGCGAATTCTGGACATGGTTGAAGTCCGTCATGAATTTTTTTGCGAAAAATAATTATTACTAATCATAATATAAATTTACTAATCATAATTTAGTTTTTTAACACTCATCATAATTTAGGTTTTTACATATCATAATTTAGATATTTACTCATCATAATTTTCCTTCAACTTATATTACGTGAACTCGATACAACATGTCAATTTTGCTACTTATTCAGTTATCCACTATAACTGAGTTTTATATAAGCGTTAAGCCATGTCAGAGGCCTTCAGGCGGCCTAAAATCTCTGACACCAGGGCTAGCCACCCGGCCTATACGAACTTACTTACTTACTAAGTTTTATCGCCGACGATGAGTTTTGATTGTGTAAAACATTTTCCGGACGTACTTACTCTACTCAGTTATTTCTAATATTGCATCGTAAAAGTTACTATAATGTTTTTATACAACACAATAAAGTAAGTAAGTAAGTTCGTATAGGCCGGGTGGCTGGCCCTGGTGTCAGAGTTTTTAGGCCGCTTGAAGGCCTCTGACATGGCTAAACGGTTAAAACAACTGGGACCTACAATTTAACGTGTCATTCGAGCCACGGTAGCGCTCAGATGGAAAATGCCACCCGCGGTCACCCATCCAAATACTGACCGAGCGGAACGTTGCTTAATTTCGGTGATCGCTGACAAACACCTAGTTAAACTACGCTACGAGCGCTACAACACAATAACAACCGCGGAGTACAACAAAAACAACCCATCATAATCTCTATTCTCAACGACACGATTTCCAAATAAGCTTCGACGTTTTTACACCCGTTTTTATAGCGTTACGAAAGATTTTCCTACTTGTAACTTATCTATGAGCTCTATAGATAGTTTTCTATAAAATATCAAATGGTTTCAACGTAAAAAACGTTTTCGATCGATGGTTGAAAGGTATCCGTTGCACTAAAGTAGTTTTGGAGATAATGTATTGTCGGTTTTTTGTCAATTTAGTCGTATCATTTTCTCCGAAGAATCTCTATAATGCAAGGCTTTGTTCGTGGTTCTATCGCTTTCTTTTCTTGAGGCGTTTTTTAAAAAAAAATATGATAGAAGTATCCAATAGATGGCGACAATAGTTTGTAATCGTCGATCCTTTGACTTTGGAAATTGTACTGTCATTGTCAAGATGTCTTCTACTTCTTTTTTATGTTTTAGCGTCGCATTTTTGTGCATTTGCCAATATTAAGTATTAAGATTGAATAATTTTTAGTAATATTTTATCAAAATAGTCACATCATAGTCTAATAAAGTCGCGATCAAGTCCAAACGTAGTCCAAGTCATACCTCAGTAAAGTATTGGAGACTTTAATAAAGGTTTCTCTCTCACACCCTATTCCAGTTGATAATAACAGATCTATTTATATGACTATTTTTACGCCATCTAGTAAGTTTTGTGAAACTATTTTTTTTTTGGAAAACGCCTCATTTAAAATTCACGATTTAGTTATTTTGTATAACAGATTTGAATCAAGTATGTGGTATCCTGATGATGGCAGGTGGAGCAGGTCTCTGACTGAATGGTGGCCCCGTGATGGGAAGCGCAGTCCCGGTAGACCCTTACAACGGTGGCGTGATGACATCCAAAAGTTTTGCGGCAACACCTGGATGAGACTGGCACAGGACAGGGATAGTTGGCGTAAGAGGGAGGAGGCTTATGCCCTGCAGTGGGCCGAAATAAGCTGGTCATAATGATGATGAGATATCCATGGATGAAGCAGAGTTACTAACATAGCTCAGTGGATTAGTATTAAGTTGAATTAACTAGTAGCTAGCAATATTATAGGCCGAATCATTCAAGTCGGCGGATGTGAAGTTATCTACAAGCTACGCAATATCCAATCCTGACTGAAGCTCACATAGAGCTGCGCGTTGATTGGACATTGCGCAGCTTCTAGCTAACTTCACATTCGCTGACATATATGATTTGGCCTATAGAGTTAATGGCACATGGGTTGTAAAGTTCTCGAAACAAGATTATTTTTTGCAAAAATTAGCATGATCGACTTCACCCGTGTACAGAATTCGCGAATATTTATTTTCGTACGGATCGATGTAATATATATGTTGATTTGTCAAAAATGGCTCAGCCGATTTCGATAAAATTTAAATGGAACCAATTTTGCAGTATATTCTTTCCAATAAAAAAAGAATTATTGAAGTCGGACTACTGTGAAAAAAGTTAAACGATATAACAAACAACAAACAAACAAACAACAACACTTTATTAGACAACCACATTACATAAAAAACAGATTTTAAAGACAAAAACAAAACAATAGGTCTCCAATTAATTAATTTAATATACAAATATATCATTCAATATATTTGTATATTAAATTAATTTCATATATATATATATATATATATATATATATATATATATATATACGCGTCGAATTGTATACCTCCTCCGGTGGTTCGTCGGTCAAAAAGATAATGACTATAGGAACCCGTTGTTTACTAGCCGTAAGTCTAGCGTAATCTTAATAGAGGTCTATAGGGTCTAAATATCATTTCCGACAGAAGTTGTCGTATCATTGGGGTGATGAGTTCTGACTGACTACACTTACGGGCACTTACTGTTTTTTATGGGTATTTATTTGAACGATCGCGAGATTTTTTTTGTTATTCAACGCTAAGCCCATACATATTCCCATACATATTGACTGCCTCAGTGGCTCAGTGGTTAGTGACCCTAACTTCTGAGTCAAAATGGCATGGGTTCGATCCCCACCCAGGGCAAATATGTGACGAACATAAGTGTTTGCTCTGTGTCTGGGTGTTATTTGGTTACTATCTATATAAGTATGTATTTAAAAATAAGTGTATTTAGTATATCAGTCTCTGACAGCCATATCACAAGCTTTGCTTAGTATGGGGTCAGAAACCGTGTGTAAGATGTCCCTAAATATTTATATTTATATTACATTTATTCTTTTTGAAATATTTATTCGACAAAACACAAAACATATTTTGAAATAAATTGTTACAAATAGATAACTTTTTAAAAGTACAAGCTTTTGAGATCCTGGATATCGTTTAGCTACAGAGTGCTAGCCAAGACAAGTAAAATGAGCCGAAACACGAAAGGTCTATCATGTTTTGTACAGGAGTTCCTATGGCCACCTCCCGACTTGATCATCAGATCAGGTCCGTATTATTGTATTGTCACGCGATTCACATATGCTTGCAAAATTTCTTCTCAATCGTAAACCGGAAAGTTAGATTCCACCCGAACTTTCATACATACATACTCGTACATCCATTGCAAGTTAAATACGAGTAGAAGCTTGTAAAAAGCGCAGGAACATGGCCACTGAGAGAGAAAGTTGACAAAAGTCAAGGACTGCTATTTTGCAGAGGAAAATCGCTCGCGCCCGCAGATCCAGATACTCCCAATTTCTTTCATTCCTCACAAATCCAAGGAGCGTGAAAACGAGAGCTGTTTCTAACCCTACTTACACATAAAGCTGAAGCTACACTGTCACAAATTAATAATATAATTTACAATATTTTGTAGTTTTCGAAAGTACTCAAAGGTATTTACGTATTTTAAAATATGTACGCATCCTGTACTGGCCTTGTTTTAATAGTTCAATGCAGGACGTTGGCTTACCCACGAAGAGTGATTGGGCCATATCCACCACGCTAGCCCAGTGTGGGTTGGTGAATTCACATACGCCATCGAATTTCTTCTACGAACGGATGCAGGTTGTCTCACGATGTTTTTCTTCAACAAGAAGCCAGTAGTGGTGTGAAATTTTGTACTTACATAAGTTTCAAAGAAACTTATTGGTACGGGATCGCGATTCGAACCCACGACCTCACTATTATAAAGCGAGTATTACTATTACTAGATCACCACCGCTGTACGCATCATTATGAACAAATTTTAATTTGAAGTTGTAGTGGACATGATTATAACGAGTAGATATAGTTATAATTCAATCAAAAAGAGCAAGAGTAGAAGGTTAAGAGAAAGAAAATTGTAATATAAGTTAATTTCTCTCGTAATGTAAAGTACATTGTGTGTGTAAGTTCAGCTCAGACGCATTGATCATCCAATGATAAAAGAATAGTTACGTAATTTAAAAAATACAGTTTACTTTTTAGATGATGATTTGTAAAATTAAATTTGAAGCTCCTAAGAACTCAAACATAAGGGAAAACCTCCACAAAATACTTGTTTAAACCCCAAGAGTGTAGGCTAAGGTTAAATAGCATCCTGTAGCCTTCCGCTCTTTGGAGAGCGTTGGGGCATTAAATAACTGGCATAAAGCTGCCCATTCACGGACCTGCGTTTGAGTGAGTGTAGCTGTAAATGAACCTTAGACGGGGGCTGTTATTGGGGAAGGATACGGGGGCCTATAAGTAACTTTTTTGCTTTTTTGAAGATTGAACAGAAATAATATCAATAAAAGATTTTAAGTGGGAATCGAGTTGAAAACACCGTAATTAATCGGGTACATTAAATAAATAAATAAATAAAATATTTTGGGACATTTTACACACGGCCTCTGACCCCAAACTAAGCAAAGCTTGTGATATGGCTGCCAGAGACTGATATACTACATATACTTATTTTTAAATACATACTTATATAGATAGTAACTAAATGACACAGAGCAAACACTTATGTTCATCACATAAATATTTGCCCTGGGTGGGGATCGAACCCACATTATTATTATATACGGGACTAATCGCGCACTGAAATTACGAGATAAATAAATACCTCATCATCCCGACGGACATCCCGGGTAGACTCGTGACCACGGTCGATGCAACTCGGCCGAAACGTAATATTAATAAACGTAAATAATAATGTGTTTAAATCGCGATAGTTTGAAAACAACATTAATCGGGTAATCAGAGAGCTAGTGTTATCTCTAAACGAAGGTGATCGACGGAATACGCTTCACTTGTGATTTGAATATGGCGGCGGTTGGATGACAAGCGTGTATTAATGCGGGAGGTAAACTTGTATTATTTACCTCTTTCAAGCATTTAAGATAACAAAGTACTGATATGTTGGCGTAGTAATCAAAATGTGTCTTGGACTCCTGTACTAATATTTGTCACTCTTGTCTGTCTTGAGCAAGTAAATTTCTTGCCAGGCATCAACCTCAAGCTGGCGAAGATCTTTCCGTATTTCGTCTTTCCATCTGTACTTGGGACAGCCGACGTTCCTTCCACTCTCTACCAAGCCCAACCTTTATTGGAATAACAGCAAAATATTTGTGTATTAATTTTTATTAATTATTTTATCACCAATTAACACGAACAATTATTGTACCACACAAGTATTGTACTTTCATAAAAAGAAACAATAAATTTCTTCAAGCATTTTACTTTAATCTGACAAAAACTGTAAAACATGTGAAGAATAATTATTGTTTATTTTCCATGTTTAGTGCAAAACTTCCAGAAGTATCATGGTCTTACTAAAATTAGAAGTAAGTGCTTAGGCATTGTTTCCCCTTAAAGGCCAATTACTTACTAGCTTTTAGCATAAACTACAAAGTGCATTATATTCACTGTCTTAATGCACGTTAGTTAGTTTCCACAATAAAATTTAACTAGGTAAGTACACTAGTTCTTTTCTACAGCTATTCTGGAAAAGTGAGATTTAGGGGAGATCTGGAGATCCATTTTGCTTTGTGGGTCTTACTTAAGTAGGCACTGTATTGGAGCGCTATCGTTGGTTTTTCACCGACGAACCACCGGAGGAGGTATACAATTCGACGCGTATATATATATATATTTTTTATGTATAACCAGGCATAACTTTTTTCGTAGTAGTCCGATTTCATTAATTATTGATATTTTTTATTGGAAAGAGTATACTTTGAAATTGGTGCCATTTACATTTTATCGAAATCGGCTGAGCCATTTTTGATAAATTAACAATAATGTGAAAAATGCTACATCGATCCGTGCGAAATATTTGCGGATTCTGTACACGGGTGAAGTCGGTCATGCTAATTTTGCAAAAAATAACCTAGTTTTATGCTAGGTTTGGTTAGGTTTTCATTAAACTTTCGGTTTTAGTACATAGCCAAGTTTCATTAGAAGTTTGTAGCACTGTAGTAGAGTTAATTTTAGCAAACAAATCTTTTTGGATATCTAACAATTTGTTGACTTCCATTGTCTTATCAAATTACGGTTTGTGTGAAAAATTATAGATAGTAAGTAGTAATAGTTGAAATATTAATTTAGGATTCAAAGGACATGTCCACAAAATGTATGGAGGCTGGTATAATAATAATCAAAAATTCTAACCACAACACTCGTTACATTTCGAGAAAGTTCATATTTTTCTGAGTCTATTACAACAGTCAAAAACAAAAAAGAGCCCTCTGATTCTTTATAATTAATTTTGAATTTATTGGAAAAAATAAATATATTTCGCTCAATAAGTAGTTTGTCTCTAGCAGCCCTGATTAAGTAACCTCCAAATTATTAAATAAAAGCATTTTTACCAATTTGACACACTTTTTAAGTGATTTTTTGCCACATTGTACCTACTAACTGGTCACACTGGCAGGTTATAATTTTTAATTTTAGCAAATTAAAAGATGATTGTGAAAGAATCAGCTACGAATGCAAGTAAAATAACGGTAGAAGCACTTTATTATTCCTAAACTAGAAAAAATAATAAGCTGTATTTATTTTTCATAAAATGTATTTTTCGCAATTAAAAAAATTGGAGGGGTGAAAAAAACTAAATTAAATATTTTTGGGAAGCCCATATAACAAGCTTTGAAATGGTGTAAATGTCATCTTGGTTCGATTTTTATTTGAATAATATACCACTTGTGGACGTCACCTTTAGGGTGAAAGTGGCGACTTTTAACAGTTCCAACATTGGGCAAATGGCTCACACTTACCAAATTAATACTTCAGACAGATAGTTCAACATCATTATAAAAATATTTTGCAATTAAACTACTTTACCTGACAAAACTTGCATTGATTTTTGATTAAGTATATGGAACAGCTGGATATCGCCTCGGTACAATCGTGGCAAAAAATTACTCGATAATTCTGATGATATACAGACAGACCATATGCTATTAGTATTATCTTTTCGTAATTCAGACTCAAAAATAGGCTAAGATAACCCTTATTGACCTTAAATACTAAGAAAAGTGCATCTAGATATACGTTATCATGTAGAATATGTAGATGGAAACAATAAGACTGACCGGCAGTCTCGACCAAGCTTTCGTCGTACAAGCTCGTTCGCCGAGCACGGCCGGACATTGCCGAAAGTTTCCGAAGTTTTGCGAAAGTTAACGAAGTTTTCAGACCGGTGTTTTGGTGAAAAGTTTTTTCCGTGGATTGTGGACATTGGCGGTTTTTCGTTTACAACCTACGTTTATAGTTTTGACGCATTTTTTTACTCGTAAGTTGTACATTAATTAATAATAATTACTAATAATTATTTGTTAAGTCATTAGGTCATTACTTATAAGGACATTGCTACGGCATTGGTATAACCACCGCAGAGGTCTACGAAAAGATAAAAGTGCTTACAGTTCTAAAGCTGTTTATTTACAAGAGTATACTGAGACCACAAAAATGTTGTCCCGACTTTAACAGATCATACTCGCACTAGATTGTGCTAGAGCATTCCCAACTGTCCGCTCAAGATAATAGCAATTCAGAGTTGTCGCAACAAAGCTTTACCACCAATTTATTGAGCCACGTCCCGGGTTTGCACAGGTGTATACACGGTTATTTCTAATCAATTAGCATTCTTCTAGGGGTTTATTCTGTACATCAAAACTAACAACTTTTGTTCTACGAATTTCGTCAAAACTCAGAAAATAAATCAGCTGTTCCGTACATTATGTCGCGGGTGAACTATATTTTTCTATGGAATAACAAAAAAATATTTGTTTTTTGACGAAAGTCGTAGAATAAAAGCTGTTAGCTTTGATGCACAGAATAAGCCCCTAGAAGGGTGCTAATTGATTAGAAATAACCCTGTATACCTAAGTACATGGAAACCTTTCTCATGAATCACTTATCTTAGCAAAAAAACCGCATCAAATCCCGCTGCGCAGTTTTAATGATATAAGTATACATAGTGACTGACAGACAGCGGAAAGTGACTTTGTTATATACTGTGTAGTGATCAAAATTAATAATAGAGCATTTTTTGATGTAAAATTGAGATCATACATCATATACCTACCACACAATTGCGCGCGCGCGCGCACGCGCACAAACATACATATTTATAAAACATACTTACGTTGTTAACAGATTGTACCTACCCAACCTATAGGAGAGTCCATCGGCTCCTGAAATACAGTTGTTAACTACTTGGGGAGCCTTTGGGTAAATTATTCTGACTAAGGTAACATAAGTTTACCTTAGTCAGAATAATTTACCCAAATAAACAATTTATTTATAAGATTTTTTAAGCAATACTAAGTACCTAATACTAATTGTTTCATTAGTCTTAACTTATTTTGACACGACTACGCTATTGGCATAAGAAAAAAAAGTTGTACTTAACCTTTTTACTCAGCAATTAATCCAACAATTATCAGCAATTATTATTTACTCTTCAATTCACTGCCACCATAGCAACAGAAATATTTTTAGGTCAATCAATCCAATATAAACTTAACAAAAAATAAATACACGTTCGATTCGCAAGTCATACAGTCCATTGTGTGTCCGTCGTAATGTACAAATATGTTATCTGATTAAAAAAGCTAAGACAGATGATTAATTATGATTTTGGCTGGAAGCGGCTACATCAAAAGAAATGCTTGTGAAGTTAAAAGTACTTTTAATATGATAAGAGTGACTTGAGTTAAGTTTTAGTGTTCTGTTTGATGCATAATAAATCCTCGTAATTAATAAATAAAATAAATAAATAACTCACTTGATGGAAAACGAAGTTGTAGCCGAAGATGAAGCATGTAGACCTAGAAGATACCCTATTCACTCTTGACTTGAAGATATCCAAATTGTAATTGTCAGGAAACAATGACGGAGGCAGGGCATTCCAATCCCTGGCGGTCCGCATTATGAAGGAAGAAGCAAATCGCTTAGTACGAGCAGTTGGTACGTTGACTATGACGTAGGGCTCGGAGATATAGGGATGGTATTTATGCGACTTCCGGCTTGTTTTGTCGTGAAAAGGAATCAGGTCGTAGAGAAATGTAGCTTATAGAAAATTGCCAAAAGCGCTACTTTACGCCTGTGTTCCAGGCTTTTCAGTTTGCAAGCGTCTGTAAGTTTGCAATGTAGTCAACTCAAACGCTAACCTATATACTGCCTCGATGGCTCAGTGGTTAGTGAACCTGTCTTCTGGATCAAAGAGGCGTGGGTTCGATCCCCACACATGGCAAACATTTTATGTGATTAACATATGTGTTTGCTCTGTGTCTGGGTGTTATATAGGTACTATCTATATAAGTATGTTTTTAAAATATGTATATGTAGTATATCAGTCTCTGGCAGCCATATCACAAGCTTTGCTTAGTTTGGGATCAGAGATCGTGTGTAAGATGTCCCCCAATATTTATTATTTGAAAATGGCAGTGAGCAGGTAACATAAGTAATTTGAAAAACGTATGGCCGACAGGGCTGTAAAGTTCTTTAATAGAGACCACGAACCAGCAAGCACAGCGTAGGTCCCGTAGGACGTCCACCAACATGATGGACTAATGATATAATAAAGATCTCAGGAACGCGCTGGATGCTGCCTCTTCCAGCCGTCCTAAATAGAAATCTATAGGGGAGGCCTATGTCCAGCAGTGAATGTCTTATGGCATATTATGAATGGATGGATAGAATAGAAATAAAAGTGACCTAAATAGGTATCTGTTCTGGATCTAAGTGCTAGTTGTTCCTGCTTTAGTAAGTATTATAACATCACAAGGCTAAAACTGCACATTTAAAGTCTGTTAATTCATACAGAACAAAACAATTCAAAACTAAAGCTTCGCATCAGCCAGCCAAGCTCTGAGCAAATTGAAATTAATTCCTTTCCCTTCATTAGTGCTGCGGACTACCAATTACCGTCGACCGCCAAGTCTCTAATGAATCGTTCAAATATTACTTCCGGATAATGTACACCAAGTTTAGTTTTATGCCCATTACGTACTATACCAAGATTGCGCTCAAAACGTATCAGGCACAGAAAAAAACATGATACGCTCTACTATCCCCCCTACGACGTACCATCAACAGTCGTCGAGACGAGAATATTTTGCCGGTGAAGAAACGCTCCGTGCATGGCATGCAATGACGCTGGTCGGTGACGCACCGGTCTAGTGGTGTTATACTTTCTTTGTCTTGCTTTGGAATTTTGACATAATATGAAGAAATAAAACAAAATCAGAAAATAAAAAATGCTACCAGGAAATTTATGATGTGTTTTCAATTTTTCAATAACTTAAAGTGGTTGTTTATTTTAGTTTAACTTAGAAACAGAACGCTAAAATTGACCAAAATCGCGATTATGTTGCGATATGGGCCTTGAACCATTTTTTTTTTGCTTGACACGTTTGTAACACAGTCATGCGGTACGTTATAAGTGGGTAACCTTTGCTGTACAATTCTGTGGCCAACTACTAGTTACAGCAGCAGACTACCGTGCTGTCGAGCAAAACCAGTACAGTATCTGTTGCACGCTACGTGTAACTCTGGCCGCTAAAAATGTATACTCCGGCTTTTGACCAGAAATTAGCCACCTCAATGGTGCTCTCTGTTGCCCTATCTAAGTACGGTTATTTGATAGCGAACTATATAGAAATAGGTAGAAATCAGCAATATTACCGCGACCATCTAGTCTGCTGCTGTCGACTATACGTCTATCTACGGAGCCCTTACCTTTTTCTAGACAGCGTATTTTTTGGGGATGAGATCATCATCAGTTGAGCCGTAAGACGCATATAATAATTTTGACATGATTATAGAACCTTAAGAAAGAAAACATTTAAAAACCTCTCAGAGGTTATACGATCTCACGAAAATTTGTTTACACAACTTTGAACCATAAAATCAAAATTCTAAGATTTAAAATCAGACTTGTCAATGATGCTAGATCAGCCCCCGACCGCCTAAGCAATAGCAATCGTAATAGCAATCGTTTATGACTTCATTTTAGTCATTTGGCACCGCCTATGTGACGTTAGCCATCAAAGTTGTTCATTCAACGATTGCTTTCGCAATCCGCGCAAAGCAATTGATGGCTAACGTCACATAGGCGGTGCCAAATGACTAAAATGAAGTCATAAACGATTGCTATTGCTTAGGCGGTCGGGGGGCTGAATTTAGATCAATAAGCTATGAACTCGGAGCGATCGACTTCCCATCGATAATGAGAGTTAGCGCTACTTGTCTAATTGTTAGGAAAGTAGAGCAGGGAACCTGCAGCAAACGGGGAAACGAAACAATGATTCGAGAGAAGAAACGTAAAATTGAATTTTATTTAAGTACTATACAGGGTTACTGTAAATCAATTATCACCCTTTACCTTTACTACGCCTCGCCGTGTACAGACAACTACACACACATCAACGTACAAGGAAACTACGCCTTGACTTGACAGTCGAACTATGCCGGCGCAACAGCGACGCACTCACACATATAAAAAAAAAACGGCTTCACTTGACTGTTCAACGAATTTCCCTCTTGATTTTTTTATTTGCTATGATATCAAAACTAACTATGTATATTTGTTCTGCGACTTTTTTCAGTACTAAAAAAAACTGTTCCATACATTTTGTCGAGGGTGAACAATATTTTTCTACTGAAGTTTTTTTTGAGATTTGATAGTAGTCGTTGAACAAAAGTTGTTAGTTTTGATGTACAGAATAAGCCCCTAAAAGGATGCTAATTGATTACCTGTCATCCTGTATATTTGGCCCAACAAGCTGTAGATAGGGCTATGCTCGGAGACTTCGAGATCGACTCAGTAATGAGAATACCTATCCGTAGAGTTGCCATCCAAAGTTACGGTCATATCCCAGCGGATTGGCAAGTTAAAATGGCAGTGAGCAGGGCACATAGCACGGAAAACTGATGACCGATGAAGTTGAAAAGTTCTTGAGTGAAAATCACGAACCAGCAAGTGCAGCGTAGGAGGTCTACCCACGTGTGAACAGATGACTTCATCGAGACCGCAGGATGGCGATGGATGCAAGCTGCTTTCGACCGGTCTTATTGGAGTTCCTTTGGCTGTTTGGCTGTGTCCAGCAGTGGATGCCCTATGGCTATTTGATGCATGGATGATCTAAAAAAAATGTTGGATTTTATTGCAATTCTAATTTGTAGAATGGTTCCAGATGATCAAAATAGAATATCGCTATTTTTTTATTTACATAAATTAGTAGATCCTAGTACAAGGATAATTCCAAAAAAACCCGGATAAGTGCGAGTCAGGCTCGCACATCGAGGGTTCCGTGCAAACATATT
Organism: Hypomecis punctinalis; assembly: GCA_949316475.1. Lineage (NCBI taxonomy): Eukaryota > Metazoa > Arthropoda > Insecta > Lepidoptera > Geometridae > Hypomecis > Hypomecis punctinalis. The sequence continues at coordinate 23,898,575 of OX438800.1, read as the reverse complement.
GTTAAAATAATTAAAAACCTGTTTTAGCATGTGCTAATGAAGTTATTTTATATGATTCCTTACATGATACGATTTACTCACCTTGAATTTTGAACCCATATTTTGTGAATTTTGAGGCCCTATTTTTATGTGATTTAAATAAAAATGTACAGTTTTTAGATTTATTCCTATATTTGTACTCTGAGACAATGCTTCTCGCCAAATTTCATAGTTCTATGTCAACGGGAAGTACCCGGTAGGTTTTGATTTTTGTGAGCGTTGAAATATGCGTTTTTTACGACATAAACAGGTCTAACTTTTTTATACGGTAACTGAGAAGCTTTTCTTTTACACAACTGCAAGAATTCATAGGTTTACGTATAAAGTTTAAATTTCAACTCGATATCTTTACGCGTTCCCGAGATAAAGAGTCTTGACATACACACAGACGGACAGACGGACAGACGGACAACAAAATGATCCTATAAGGGTTCCGTTTTTTCCTTTTGAGGTACGGAACCCTAAACAAGTTTTAAAATTAGAATAATTTGAAAATTATTTACTTATATTAGAATCGTCCCGTATACGTATTTATTTTGTTTAAATACTGTCCTTCACTATTAGAAATGTTGAGTTCTGGAAAAATAATTATCTACCTACGTCATGCGTCATTAAATTGATATTAAAGACATAATTGTCATCATATAATACGGAGCAGTTTTGATTCATTAATAGCTATATTCCGAAATAAATCAAAAGCAAGCTATTCTAACTCGAGCGACATTAATAACTGATCGTCCATCGGATATATCGGAGCTGAATTATTAATGATGTTATTCATGCAGATGAATAAGCTATTCAGAAGTTTCCGCTGTGTTTGTTGGTGAATTGCATTGAAAATTCTATACTATGAGCTAAAATACAGGTAAATAAGACGTTAGGTGGTACAGATAGATACAGTCACGTTGTATGTTCATCGATATTGTTGCCAATTGTGAGACGATTTAAAAATTTCTTTTTCATCACATCTATTCGAAAAGGATTACTTGGTTCGCTTTTAAGTACGCTCAAAGGTGGTGTTTTCTATAAGGAACTTTATAAGTACGCCGGAATTATCTTTGCCGCGCACTTTTTGAATTTGGAACAAATAAGTGCGACGGAATGACCTTTGCCGCGCACTTTTAGAATTCGGAAGTATTTGTAATGTTAGTGTTCAGCGCCAAGAAAATGAATGAAAAGAATGTAAATATAAGTTTTTATTTGTTTTTTTATTAGATACCATTTAATTTCAATTTAGTTGTTATTCTACGTTTTATTAAATAATAATATTACAATAAAATATGAGGCGCATTTTATTTTCTCATAGAGGTGATGAAAAGTAGAGTGTACCACTCGGGCGCAAAATATATTATTGGCTCGGGCGACTCACTTTGAATCCCTCTCTACGTTCAGGATTCTACTAAAGAATCCCTCGCTACGCTCGGGATTCTACTCTAGAATCCCTCACTTCGCTCTGGATTCAAAAAAGCGCCCTCGCCGTAAAAATATTATTTTGCTTCCATATGATACAATCTACTATTTTATTTCGAAAGGGTATAATACTCCCGAGGAAGTCTCATTTAAGTACTGTACATAGTGAAGGTCGGTGGCGCCATTTTTTGCGAATAAATAATTAATAATTAAAGAAACTAAAGTTGAGAATAATTTTACACTAATTCAACGCTTTGGTTTGAATGCCAAATTGCTAGAATCGGCTGTCTGGTGACCTAACTAGAATACTGTCTAGTATGTAGAGTTCAGTACTTGTGGCACAGAAACGTGGTCTGTCACTATGGGCCTTATAAGTAAGCTCCAAGTAGACCAACGAGCTATGGAGAGGGCTATGCTCTGACTCTCTCTCTACGAGATCGAATCAGAAATGAGGAGATCCGTATAAGAATCAATGTTACCGACATAGCCCAACGAATTGGCAAGTTGAAATGGCAATGGGAAGGGCACGTAACGCGGAGGACTGATGACCGATGGGGTCGAAAAGTTCTCGAGTGGAGACCACATACCAGAAAGCGCAGCGTAGGATGTCCACCCACATGGTGGACGGATGACCTCATTAAGGTGAGGCATTGATAAACTATTGTTTCAAAAATTCTCCCTTTACTCGGACAAATTTTACGTGGTCGCGCTCGATAGGATCGCGCCAGAGCTGCGGGCGGCAGTAAGTTTTTAATTATTACTCAAAATGTACACAGTAAAAAAAATATAACTTCTCGGTCTTTAAAATAGAATAGCGGTCTGGCTATTTTATTCGTAAAAATAATGGGGTGTTGTTGCTGATATTTCTGAGCATTCGAATCATTAAACTTTGTTTTTAGTGAGATTTTTTTTTTAATAAAGTCGGTTACTTTTCAAAATTTTCATCCGGTTCATTAAATATTTCAAGATTTTCCCTTATCTATGATATTTTTCTAAATTTGAATCAATATTATTCGTCCTCTTACATCGCGCATTCAAAAGTACTCGTTTTCGTGTTCTCTCGGTCGATGCAAGCTGTTTCCAACCGGTCATATTGGGGATCCATAAGGGAGGCCTATGTCCAGCAGTGGACTTCTGGTCTTTGGATATATGGATAATGTAGAGTACTGACTGTGACTAGTATGTGACCTAGAATAGTTGGTTCTAACTTCAATCAATAGTCGATCGACTGGCATGCTAGTACACTATCACAATATTGTGATAGTGTACTAGCATAGTGTACATATGTACTACAATAGACAAGTATTTCTTACTTTCTAGCTTAAGTCCATCAAGTTACTTAATTCGATGGATGATTTCTGCGGGGATTCATTACCTTGACGAAATCTCGCTCTAGAGACTAATTTTGCTTCCAATTAGACTCAACACAGATTGGAAACATGGATACATATTATTTTGGAGCAGATATCAAGTGAAAATTAATTATGATAACATACTTTCGTTACGGGTACATAAAAGTTTTTGCTAGTACAAAGTTGGACCCATTTTATAAATAGTATAAGATAATGCAAAAATAAAGACACATTTATTCAACCAAAATCTCTAAAAACTATGTCTTTAATCATATTGCATTATTTACCTGACATTATTCTGACATCAAAAGATAAATACGAACATAAATATTTGTGTACCTATATAATTTAATACGAAAACTGCGCGAAAAATTCAAACAAGGACGATAAATTTCACAACAGTCAGCCAACTAAATTTTATTACACTCCTGTCAGAAAAAATGCAGAAAGAAGCTTATTATTCCAACAAAATGATATAAGAGACAAATTCCAGAGAGCTGTCGTCATAAAAACATATTTTCCAATGATATACTGAATGACACATTTGCAAATAAACTCATCTTTTGAAATAATATTAAAAAAGAATAGCATATCTGAACAATCAAAGTGTAACGAACTCCGATAGTCGAACCTAATAACTATGCACAACACAAACTAAACTACGATATATTAACCATTGAAACTTCTTAACCAGCCGTAAAAGAGCTTTTTACGACCGATAAACTTCAGTTAAGACGCGTGTTAATTCACTATCGAACTACAGAGAGGAAGCTCTGGCTATACTGGTCTCTCGAAATGCCCATAGTCAAAGTCGAACATCGATTTATATATCTGTTAGTGATTCTAAGAAACAAAATAGCATTGAAATGTGTCGAATAATGAATTTATGTGCGAGAATCCAGCTCATTACAACATTCCTTGTAGTGAGATATGTGGCACTTATTGTAATGCGCTATTGAATATAAGGTTTTGTTTCGTAGAACTTTTGTCGTTCGGAAGATTGTTTATGCTACAGTGACATTGTGTAAGATAAAATGCGATGTCTTCAGTCTTGGATTATAGATACTGTCTATGGCTGTGTCATATTATGTACCTACACATATGATAAAAAAGGGATAGACGTTTATTAGATAGCGTGTCTCATTTTAGATAATTATAAAGTATTTAAAGGTTAATACGCTAAATCCTTATAGTAGGATTAGATTTTTTAAGGTTAGCATAGTATTAAGTAGGTAATGTTTTGGTACTATTACGAATTTAGCCATTATAGAGCACGAGGTTTTCTTTATTTCAATGAGTCAGGTCTATAGTACCTATACCTGTCTAGCTAAATTTGCTTATCTAGTCTACGAATAGCTTCAATATCTTCAAGAACATAATGAACTTTGTTCAATCTATACATGTCCTCATGTTTCACTGTTTAAACCTAAAGTAATTTAGCATTATCCTTACTAATATTATAAATCCAAAAATATGCTTAATGGTTTGTTTATTACTCATTTGCGCAGCGACGGATAGACTTAATTTTTGACATAGACATAGTTCGAGTAAAATAAGAGATCCTATGGGATTGCACAAAAATCAAAATACCACGCGAGCAGAGTTGCAGGAAAAAGCTAGTATGAATATAAAAGAAAAGAGCTGAGTGCTCCAAAATACAAATTCAAGAACTATTCAATTAAGTATACTATCCATATCTTATTGTATGTGAAATAAAAAAAAACTGTAATTACAAAACCATTAAAACTGTACGAGACATTATTGCCAACTTTTGCCTACAACTTATATCATTAACAACCGTACATAAGCAATAAACCTTACAGCCTTTATAACATGAACTTCAACACTAAAAACTCTACAAACAACACGTGTTATCTCCAACTTGACCCGGGTATCAGTCGCGAAGTGTCACAATACAAGCTTTTACTCTCTCCCGCTTATCAGGAGTGATATTGCGGGTATCACTATCACTCAGAGTGAATAATGAGAGTCGTTGCGCTTACGGTGTGTTAATAATTTTCAAGTTTATTACCTACTTGAGACAAGAATGTACACGCATTTTATTTTAAAACGGACTGCTTGAATGAGCAAAATATTTACTCTACTGAGTACTTTTGCTCGAAAAGTAACACTAAATTATATTTCATTTTATTAGGACGTGCCAGGTCCACCCAAAAGCATTGTTTTTTCTCTTGATCTTGATCAGTCTTATTCAGTTCATTCTAATGTTTAATTGTAGGATATTTTTTTTAGCAGAAAACATCTTTTTTAATTCTTCTATAGCCGAGTATCAGTTTTTCTTTTTCAATAAGCAGTTTAAAAATAAGAATACATATGCAGTAAATGAATTCTTAGTAATAATTCGCAACGCAAAAATGAATGAACAGATGACATTAATTTAAAAAGTAAATCTCAAGATACTAAACAAATAAATAGATAAAATTTGTAATATGAAAAGTAGGGGATACATTCCGGAGCTACTGAAACAATTTCGAAATTTTGTACTAATAGAAAAACAAAATTAGTTTGTCACTTGTGAGTGTCATGTTATAGGCATATAGGCTACAAAATATGCGCCGGCAAATCATCGGGTAAATGCTAAAGTATTTAAAAAAGTTCGCTATTTACTAAACTTTAGGGCAAGTGACGTTATTAACTACCACTAAAAACAACACTTACATTATCTAAAACTACATAAACTACTACTACATAACAAGCAATTGGATCATCCATAGACCCTTAAAGGTCTAAAGATAATCCAAATGCTCAAGCCCACTGTCCACGTGCCCAGCACGATTGAAGCATTGCCACGCTGAATGAATTATTTACTTATACTTAGCTTACAAAATCGTAAAGGATATTGTGCATCCACTGCTTTTTCAGAATAGTCTAAACATGCCTAAACTGTAACAGAAAACTTAAGGCATCTCCAAGGCGCCAAATTGTCCATACAAGAACAATAAGTTGATATCTAGGTACCTTTAAATGTTATCCGATTTAAGTTTGTTTTTTTTTAATAGGGTATTTGACTAGTTTTTGGCAATCGTTTTAAATTATTCGTTAGTACATACTAAGCACACTACATTTATATTTCCGAGAGATCTACTGTATTAACAATGAAAATCAGTGTTAAAAAATAGATATTCAAGATCCCACCAAAAACGACACTCTGTAATGGCGCTGGTCTTTGACGTCACTCACTAGTAAATAACGTTAGTTAATACTGGTAAATATGCTAGTTCACATCTAATAAAACCGGACAAGTGCGAGTCAGGCTCGCACATCGAGGTTTCCGTACAAACACGTTGTTAAAATAATTATAAACCTGTTTTAGCATGTGCAAATGAAGTTCTTTTAAATTAAATGATATTTCATTCACTTTTTAATTCGTTCGAGTCAGGAAATGGATTTATAGATTTGCAATAAAACCACATCTTCGGAACGCATAGACACCTCGTACATCGACGGAGAAAGTTAATACCGCGGGCTAACTTGACGCCAGCGCCATCTAGTTTAGATATGAGTAAGTAAATACTGAGATTTAAACTGTTGCTTTAGGAATTGATTTTATAACTTATTTGATTTGATTTCTATTAAGTTTGATGTCATATAAATTTATATTTGAACTTATTTTCAGTTTAGACAGAATTTTGAACCAATTTTTTGTGAATTTTTAGGCTCTATTTTTTGTGATATAAATAAAATTGTACAGTTTTCAGATTTATTCCTATATGTGTACTCTGTGACAATGCTTTTTGCCAAATTTCATAGTTCTATGTCAACGGGAAGTAACCTGTAGGTTTTGATTTTTTGTGAGTGTCGAAATATGAGGTTTTTTACGACATAAACGGCTATAACTTTTTTAAACAATAACTGAGAAGTTTTTTTTTTACACAACTGCAAGAGACCATACATATACGTATACAGTTTAAATTTCAACTCGATATCTTTACGCGTTCCCGAGATAAAGAGTCTTGACATACACACAGACGGACAGACGGACAACAAAGTGATCCTATAAGGGTTACGTTTTTTCCGTTTGAGGTACGGAACCCTAAAAATTGTCAAAAAAGTCTCTAAAAGTAACTTACAGATCCACTAATATTACTCCGAAATCACAAGACACAAATGACACAAACAGCAGTCAATCGAGAAATTCTCGTTTACTAGCACGTGACGTCACCAGAGTAGCCGCCCTTCATGGAGCATTTACGTCACAAATAAAATATCAAAAAAATATTGTATTTTATTTCGTTCGATTTGCGAAAATAAGACATATTTTAGTTTCAATAAAGTGAAATATGTCTTTTTTCAGCCTATTATCTGTATGGATTACCACAATTAATAGAATATTTTCAATGTTGTCAAATAGCCTATTTGCACTTCAATCACTAGGATTATACGTCTTAGTTTGTGCAGTTTTTTTAGATGACCATAAAGTTGCAAGCCTTTAAAATGTCATAGTTTTCAATGTCAAAATTTTGGTTGAAAAGTTTACATAAACTAAAAATTTTGGTTGAAAAGTATACATAAACTAAAAATTTTCCAGGAAAAATGAAGACGTACGAGAGTGCTATATTTCTTTCTCAAACGATAAAAAAAATTACATTTAGTTACAATTTAAGGGGTGAAAAGAGTTTTCACTCGGAACGTAAGTATCAAATATACCGCGAATTTTTTAAATGCTCTACAGAAAACGCGAAAACTTTAGTCGATTCAGAATCCTCTTAATAAAATATGCTCAAATAACATAACAATATGAACGGAATTATTTTATCATCAATGATTAATTCATGTACTACATTGTGCTAATTAAATGGCCGTCGCGAGAATAAATCAATGCATTACGATTATTGCTTTTTGATTTATCTGAACGGCATCAGTATCGCAATGAGGACGTATCGACTCTCTGTTCAAATAATAGGTTTATTGAATGACATCATTGGTGTTAATGGTAAATTCCGTATTGAAAAGTGCCAGACGTGATAAATTTTGTCATAACATTCGATAATAGATCATAGTTCAGTAATTGTGAGAATAGATCGAAGTTCGCCAATTTAATATCGTCATTATCTTTTTATTAGAGAGAGTAGACGTATACTTATAGACAGCATTCTTCCTCATATTTTTTCTACAAGACAAGTTGAAAGCGGTCATTTTCTGCGAACCATGCGCCTTGCCCAATGCCTCTTCAACTTGCTTATTTCGTCTACGGATCTTTTCATTCCTAATTCGATCTCATATAGAGACGCTCCGCACAGCTTTTTCAATAGCACGTTGGGCTACTTTGAGTTTTCTTATGAGTTTAGGTAGTAAAAGACCGCGTATCAGTGCCGTAAGTCATCACTGAATTGAAAATTACTAGGCTTATATGTTTACTGCCTTTTTTCAAATTATGTTATTTAAGGGACAACCCTTTGTTCGTTAGTTTTTTTTAGTAAATAATATTAGGGAATGCGATAATAATATTATTACACACGGTCTCTGACCCCAAATGGCTGCCAGAGATATATATACTACATGTAATATTTTTAAATATGTACATACTTAGATAGATGGTACATGCTTGCCCTGGATGGGAAACGCCTCTTCGATTTAGAAGTCAGGGTGACTGCCTCGGTGGCTCGGTGGTTAGTGAACCTAACTTCTGGATCAAGGAGGCGAGGGTTCAACTCCCAGCCAGGGCAAACGTTTATGTGATGAACATTGGTGTTTGATCTGTCTAGATGTTGCACAGCCCTTGCTCTCAAGTTATCGTGATGATATAAATGAACGTCGATGTCCACCTTAGAACAGAGAATGTATCTAAGAGAAATGACCTTAGAAATTAGAACTCTGTACCCTACCATAACTACTTAGTTGAACATACTTAATGCTAGCATCTCTAAGTTGGAGAATGTTCACGGCGAATTATCCGACGTTTCCTGGCCCCTGTCAAGGCAAGATCCCTAATTGAAAGTTACTGAGCCTGTGACGGCCGCAATAAGTGCCGCTCTGTCGGCTGCTTTGTTGCTTGTCAGATTAACACGCCTCCCTGGCGGCGCGCAAACTATCTTCGATTTTGGAACTTTGATAGAGCTTGGTATTTTATGGCTCAAGTGTAATGATGAGATTTTAATGTAAAAATGTCTCCTGTGTAGAAAACAAAAAATCGTAGTGGTCTAGACTGACACCCGCCTCACAATCGTGAAATAATGGCTTCAAATAATATATAGTCCACGGTTACCAATGGCTTCAGGTTGAAAGAATACATCAACATTTATACTACTATTACAGAAAACATTATAATAATCAGTTTAACAATAATTTTACCAAAAGAAAAGTTGGCATAAAAAATGCATTTGTTGTCAAAGTGAAACATGGCTGAAACGTTTGTTGGAAAGTGATAGCTGAACAAACGATGTTCGGTGAAAAGGCAGGATACCATGCAAACCCTATAGAGCGCGTAAAAAACTGTACAAAATTATATTATACTCTACAAAATTTATCTTGATCTCTGCGACAGTTACATATTGACATATTTAGAGTTGAGATAGTGGTGGAAAAAATCGATTTTCAAACCATGTTGTAATGAAATCGAATGAGTAGTTGAAGGTGAGAAATTGGATTTTATTTACTTACTATTATTTAAGATCAAGTATGTACACATGTAAATAATGTTATGATATTAAATAAATACTCATAATAATGTAACGATAGTATTTATCGACGTTTTTCACTATTATCGATGCTAATGTAACATATAATTGGGTTTAATTTAATTACACATGTAAAAAATGTTATGATATTCAAATATAGGTACAATAAAATAAATAATAATAAACTTTATTTCAGACACGAGATGATAATGATAAATTAAGTTTTATTTAAAATATCGTCAGTATAAACTATCGATATTTTAATTAAAACTCTATCTAAAACTCTGTGGTCACGATCATTCGTCGCCCATCACTAATAATAATGCCTATAAAGTATGACATTGACAGGTACTGTCTGTACTATTAAGAAATTCAGGACTTCATAGGTGTGATTTTTCTGACAGCTGTCGCAGAGATCAAGTTAAATTTTATAGAGTATAGAGGTAATGTATTATGTTTTATCAGGTGGCGCCTAGCGCCAACATTGCAAGCTCTAAATATGAGTCAAACCATGCAATCCAACAGTGAAGCAAGTCAAACTCAGTCAATTAGACAATACTGAAATTAGCGGGCGGCCAGTGGGCGAGGTTTACGAACTGGTGACTCAGATTGCCTGTGGCTGACCTGTTTTTAGGATCCTGTGCTGAATTGGGCTGTAATTGCTTTCCCTGTTGTTTGCTGGGACACGGCTTGGGAATAAAACTTTGTTACTAGGGTGGATGGAGCCTTAATTGACATGTATACTGGATTTATACGGACAGATTGGCAAAAATTGATCATTATTAAGCGGAACTAGGGGTTCAAATTTCGCAACTATAAATGAAACTGTCATAATATGTATCTTAAATGATGTGGCCGTGGTGGTCTAGAGGTAGTGACACCCGCCTTACAATCGTGAGGTCGTGGGTTCAAATCCCCGGTCCCGTACCAATGAGTTCTTTAGAATATATGTACGGAATTTCACACCACTGGCTTTTCGGTGAAGGAAAACATCGTGAGGCAACCTGCATACGTTCGTAGAAGAAATTCGATGGCGTATGTGAATCCGCCAACCCGCACTGGGCCAGCGCGGTGGATATGGTCCAAACACCCTTTGTGGGTAGGCCTACGTCCTGCAGTGGACTATTAAAAAGGCTGGTACAGTACAGTATGTATCTTAAAATTGGACATTATAGTCTACTACTAGGTGTGATTAGTGTGATCCTGAGGCTGACACGTTTTTAAGATCTTGCGCTGAATTACACCGTGATTGCTTTCCCTTTTGTTTACTGGGACCACTTTAGGAATAAAACTTTGGTACTTGTGTAGACAGAGCCTTAATTGATAACAATATTTCATGTTTACAATCTGTACTGAAGAAGAATAGAGATCATTTTAGCCAAATCACAATCTTTCCATATGATTAATGAAGCGTAAATTCAGTGTCGCTATATTCATTCATCTATTTATTCCACACCCACATGGTAACATACCTACGTCATAAAAATATTAGAAAAAGTCAAACTCAGCCTTTCATAAGTTAAACATCATTTTATTACTGGTTTTATAATTTATTTACCCGCAAGTAATCAAACTATTAGCTAGTCTGATAATGCGATGATAATTTAATTTTATATTGTTAAATTGACAAAATATGAAAGTTACCGTAAAGTTAGGAAAAGATCAATCCAAAAAATACTTAAATTTTAAACTTATTAGCACATTAAGTGCATAGCACAGAATAAAATAAATAAAACAGATTTAATTTAGTTTACTAAAAGAATATTAATGATTAGTCCAATGGTAAACTTTATGCTGTCATTTTTTTTAATATTTATAAAAAATATACCAAACGAACTGTATCAACACGTTTACTGTACTTATGTAAATTCTAAGTTTAAACTCTCCTGCTGTGCCTTGCCCTACTCCATTCTAATTAACCAAGCCTTAAAATTGTCAACTACACGTCACCGTGTTGTGGGAACTAAACTTGTAAAACTTGTAAACTGTTAGTCAAGTGTAAGTTGGTGCTAAGTTGGTACAAAGTTGGCTGTAAGTTACACCGTTGCCAGTGCCCAATTCCCTAATTTCCCGAAAACCATGGAGAAATTCCCAAATTCGGGGACAAAAAATATGCTGTTTTCCTATTTAGGGCATGACTAAAACAAGAGATTTTAAGCATATTTTATGAAAGTTTTGTTTTCCACGTCACCAAAATGGCAACCCTGTGCATTTCCACGCGGAGTGGTCCAAACTGCACGACGCCAAGTTGCAGTCCTAGGGAGGAGGTTGATCCAAGCGCAGAACCTGCCTTCACCAAAACTACGTTTGTAAGGTTCTAGCGAGGGTCCCACCGCGTACTATCGATGTGAGTCTTCTTTGATTTTGGATTATTCGATTTTTCATTGATTTATTGTTTATTTCATATTCCCCGTATTTTCCCCACATCCAATCAATCCCCACACCGATCCCCAATGAAGGCAAAATTCCCTCAAATTCGGGGACCCCACAGATTGACAACCATAGCAAGTTCGCAACTGGGTCGGCTCGGTATGTTGATTACCCGCTAGTTGGGGTATGTCAGTAATTCTACTGTTCCCAAGTTCTGGCCCCGGCGCGGAGTTTTGCTTATGAAAATTTAAGTGAAGATACGTTAATGTTTCTTAGGTATTTTAGTTTGTCTAAGCCTAATAAGTTAATGTTCACCAGGTTACTGGTATTTTACTACAACATTACTACATCAAAGTGCATAACTTTTACTTTGAAACCAATTCTCAAATTAAAGTTATCTACTGTTTTTCTATGAAACGGCATTTCTTTTGTCGAATTCAAGGTTGAACTCATTGTAAAAGTTGATCATCATGTTATACAAAAGATGCTTTTATATAACAGTTTGTGTGTGAGTTACTAGTAAATATTATGTACCTACTTTGGGTACTCGTGAGAAAAAACGATTTATTTCTTTATTAATGTTTGTGTTCTGTGAAAATAAAATTTTATTGGCAATGCGATCTTTTTTATTTCGACATAGCAAGACAAAATTATCAACACTTCACAAGATTAGATCTGTTAACTTTAACCTTCCATTTAGCAATAATATACAAGCAACTACTTATCATACCACTGCCTATTCATCTATAATTCAAACTTACTAATGTAGTTCGCACCAGAGGCCCCAAACATCCGGATTTTACTCACGCGTATAGTATTACCCCAGATTATCCCACATCCCCTCCAGAGGTGACCAATCAACCAATTACAAAGCACAAAGAGGATTCAAGCCATTAGCTCATTGGAGGAAATTAACAATTGTTTCCGAATTCACTCGTCAACTTAATTCTGTTGTTAGGGCTAGTTCACACGGGCTCTGGACCTAACCGGACAGATTCAATTCTAGAGGTAGTGTTTAAATTGTGTTCCCCGGTTCTTTAAGAGCTTGGTCATTTACAAGCATTTAGGTGGCTTTAATACTCTGAGACCAGGAATAGTTACCTAATTTACACTTATAAACAAAGTTCACTCATATCTTTCTCAGTTTTTCTTTGCCATTCTATCTCATATATAAAATGTAGGTAAGCCTGTTCCGTACTAATCTCAGGAAAAACACTATTCTTACTCTCTTCTTTACGATCTAAAAATTTGTAGTGCTAGTTCCTACTAAAAAAAAATAATGTTGTTTTTAAACTTTCGCGGTGTGAGCATATTATTATTATGTACGTTGGGACTAATCGCGCACTAAAATTATGAAATAAATAAATACATTATCATCCCGACGTTTAGTTGCATTGATCGTGGTCACGGGTAGACTGATATCATGACGGGTTTATCTCATAATAGTCCCGTAGTACATAATAATAAAAAAAACTATGTAGTTTGAAGAGACTAGTTTTTCTTGTTATATCCTTGTCAGGGCCTACCAGCTGATTAGAGGAATCCACTATGTCGAACACTACGAGGTATGAATGTTTCATGAAAAACTTACCGCGTCAAGATTTAAGATGCATTATTTGTTAGAAACATGGTAGCATAAACAATATACAAAGTTGCATACAGATTCTCGAAGAGTCGACACGCACGCATGTTCTTACTTATCGTGGCGTAAATTGTGTGAAAATAATGTTGACAATTCAGCTGTTTTTTAGCAATGCATTGCAGAACTTACCTGTTTCGTGAAACGGACTCTAGTGACCTTAGAGCCCAAAGCCTGACAAGGACGAATCCAGTTGTTTATCTATAATTCAGCTGCTTTGCTACCTAGTAGTCACTTTATTAGTTTAAATATTCTCCGTACAAAATCAGTAGCGCGATCTGATGTGAATTAACCTTAATTCCTTGATGTCAGTTATCGTTATATTCTGCTAAGAGGACGGGTTGATTGACTTATTTATTGAGAACATCGGCCGTGCGCGAGATTCAAATTAGCTTTCATTAGTCTCATCTGGAGTTATGGAATGTTTGGAGATAGTTATGGAATTGTAGAAAAAATGTGAGAATACGTTATGAAATAACTACAGACACACTAAGTCTATGCTCTTGTACAACAATATTTCAAAGAAAATGAGCTGATTTTTGCAAAACAAAAAAATGGTCGCAATTTCATAAATACGTGTTTACAGTAAAAATATACGCAACAATACATTGTTTTTTTTTTCTCCTGTTATATTTTTCCACTATTCCTTATGTTGTTCCACCAAACCATGTCAGGAACCCACAGGCGACTTAAAAACTGATATCAGGGCTAGTCGCTCAGCCAATACGAACCGATTTATTTACTATTCGTTATACATAAACTGTGATTAAGAAGCATATAAAACTCCTCGATATCTCTATCTCTAGCATAGAAGCGATAAAAACTTAAAAGATTCAGTCATGTCGGAAAAGAAACACGCCGCCCTTTGATCGTGCCCGGGATGTAAACAATCGCAACTTTACGGCGGCCGATCTGAATTCGATCCAACTGATATTAATATTAATATTGCTGTTTACTTTGGAATTTTTAATGAAATAGAGTTGTTTTTCTGCTGGGTTTATGTTTTATTGCACGGAAAGGGAAATGATTTATCTATTTTGGTGGTATTTGTTTGAGAATTGGTTTAGTTTGGATGTATGATTGATGATTCCCGTGGAAGTAACTGTACTGTACTGTACAAGCCTTTTTCCAGTCCACTGCAGGACGTAGGCCTAATCACGAAAAGTGATAAAGATTGGCCACCACGTAGGCCAAGTGCGGATTGGTGGATTAACATATGCTATCGAATTTCTTCTACGGAGGTTTCCTTACGATGTTTTCCTTCACCGAAAAACCAGTGGTGTCACCATGTACGAGTAAATTTTTCATATTTTAGATTCTGTTTATATCTACTCTTGCTGTTAAAATGAGGAAATGAAACATTGTAATTTTTCAAGAAGGAGTCGTGTGGCTCTTTTGCAGAGCTTGCTTGGAGATAGAAATATACCTTTCTTGATTATTGAAACGTGAAGCAGTAGTATGAATGCTTCAATTTGGATATTCCCATGCAAATTCAAACGCAAAGTTTCGGTGCAACATTGGTACATAGTTATTTTTCGCAAAAAATGGCATGACCGACTTCAACCGTGTAGCGTGTACAGAATTCGCGAATATTTCGCTCGGATCGATGTAGCATTTATCACATTATTGTTGATTTATTGAAAATGGCTCAGCCGACTTCGATAAAATTTAAATAAGACCAATTCAAAGTATTCTCTTTCCAATAAAAAAAAATCGAAATCGGACTACTATGTAAAAAGTTTTGCGGTTATACATTAAAAAATATATATTTACAGGTCGAATTATGTACCTCCTACGTTTTGTCGGTCAAAAAACACAATGTCAGACGTAGCGCTTATAATATTTTAATGTGACTCGCTTGTGACGCTTCAACATTATGAAGACCGTAGCTCTGCTGTCTTGAAGGCTGATAAGGTCTTCTATCAAAAGTGCGATATGAACACTTCCACTAAAAAATTGACAATTTATAATTTTTGTGTATGTGAGGCCTATATGAACGGACCGCGGTAGGCGTTCGTTCGATATAGTAATGATAATAAGCTCAATTTTAGAGGTGCCATCGTAATTATAATAGCAGTTTAGACTAGCCCTGTTTCTTTTTCGCTATATTCATTTGATAGAAAGAACACTATTTTACGTTGCTATTAAATTTACGATGGCGCCTCTAAAATTGAGCCCATTGTGTAGATACATTAATTTGCTTATGCTTTCAGCATAGCCAGAAATAAAATAAATAAATCGGCCACTTTCATTCGAGATATAAGCTGGGCCAGCTTACCAACACGTTTTCTCATTGTCGATTCATCCAATGAAGCATCCATGCACCTAACTGCATCCCTGTTAGCAATTTAAAGTAGATAAAAACAGGACTTCCATGTTATCGCGCCGTATCGGTAGATGAAGCTTCGGTGATAAGATACCGGTGCCCGCGGTGTCAAGCGTGTAGGGTGAAACAGATACTAAGATGCCGTTTTCCGGCAAAAAAAATGGCTTTATTTTTTATTCCTTTTAGGTTTGCGTTTGACTACATACTGCTTGATGTTGAGCAGATACGAGTATGCGGTCTAGGATGTAGTTTACCTAGAAGATACCTATTTATTCGGGATTTGAAGACACCTACGTTGTACTTTAGCGGGAAAACAGACCCAGGCAAAGCGTTCCACATTCTGGCTGTTCGTATGAGGAATGAGGATTCGAAACGCTTGGTTCTAACGCGCGGAATGTCCACCATAAAAGGGTGGCACTTTGGTCGCGTCTGCCTAGCCATACGATAGAAGAAAGGGGCAGATGGGACCAGATTCTGCAACTCCTGAGCACACTCTCCGAAGTGAATCCGATAAAAAGCCGACAAACACGCCACCTTATCACCTTACGTCGATGCTCGAGACTTTGCAGCTGCAACTTACTCAAGGTGTCATTGTCAATCAGCCTCCTGGCTCGCCGCTCAATCCACTCCATAGCTTCCAGTTGATATTTGGAAAAGCCATCCCAAAGGTGAGAGCAGTATTCCATGCAAGACCTGACTTGTGCTTTATGATACAAAAAAGCCTTGCTCGTTGGAGTTGGCGGGTCTTAAACTCGGCTAAGCCTTTTGTAAGCCCTTTTCAAGTATATTTCATAGGTAGAATTCACCAGTTGATTCACAAACTTGTCATGAAATTCTAAATACGAGTATGTAGTAAGTTTTTTTGAGTATATTGTACCAGCCTTTTTATTAGTCCACTACAGGACGTAGAACGAAGAACCCACGAAGAGTCAGGGCTTATCCACCACGCTAGCTCAGTACGGGTTGGTGTATTCACATACGCCATCAAATTTCTACGGACGTATTCAGTTTGCCTCACGATGTTTTCCTTCACCGAAAAGCAAGTGGTATGAAATTCCGTACATAAATTTCCATTGGTACGAGACCGAGATTTGGACCTTTATGAATCATAATTAATTGCAGAATCCACTAATCTTAATACTTTTAACTAATTCAATACCAGACAATTATCCTATTAATTTTATTTTTGCTAATGACCGATTGAATTTATATTCGCATATGTGGTTGTTAAGATTTTAGCATGTAAACTGGTGTTTTAAGATGTTAAGCTTGTGATCAGAATAATAAACAATTATGATAACAATTTAGATGATTTTTATCGTGCTTCATACACTAGGTTTATAGAAAATGTTCTTATTGTGATAAACACTTCAAAAATTGACGCGCTCTCAGGATTTGAATCTGCATTTCTCTGGGAATCCGGCCCAGATGCTATGTACAAATTAAGCTAGAACGCTGTACCACGAACCCATCAAATTAGTGAAGTACTTAAATCCTGCGAGTGCGTCAATTTTTAAGGTTCCGTACCTCAAAAGGAAAAAACGGAACCCTTATAGGATCACTTTGTTGTCCGTCTGTCCGTCTGTCCGTCTGTGTGTATGTCAAGACTATTTATCTCGGGAACGCGTAAAGATATCGAGTTGAAATTTAAACTGTATACGTATACTTATGAAATCTTGCAGTTGAGTAAAAGAAAAGCTTCTTAGTTACCGTATAAAAAAGTTAGAACAGTTTATGTCGTAAAAAAACGCATAATTCAACGCTCGCAAAAATCAAAACCTACCGGGTACTTCCCGTTGACATAGAACTATGAAATTTGGCGAGAAGCATTGTCTTAGAGTACAAATATAGGAATAAATCTGAAAACTATACATTTTTATTTAAATCACATAAAAATAGGGCCTCAAAATTCACAAAATATGGGTTCAAAATTCACATTGAGTAAATCGTATCATGTAAGGTATCATATAAAATAACTTCATTACCACTATGCTAAAACAGGTTTTTAATTTTTTTAACTATATATTTGTACTTCCGTACACGTGCGAGCTTGACTCGCACTTGTCCGGTTTTTTATTGAAGTGTTTATCACAAAGAGAACATTTCTATATATGAAAAATCTTCTGAATAATTGTTGTGATAAGCTCAGCTACTGAATGAATTTCTAGAGCTTCAAGTAACAGTATACCTTTTTAGTGTGTATTCAAATCACATCCTTCGTATGGACACTTTGATTCTTTAAACCAATATTGGTTGACTAAAGAAATGTTGTTTGAGATCTTCTTTCAATAACATTGGAGGTGACAAAGTTCTTAGAAAGATGACGATTAGAATCAAATCTGAAATTGATAGTGGTGTTTATACATTGTAATTTTAGTCGTATAAAGTTCGCTATTACTACAAACTGACGATGCTAGAATACGATCGACATGACACGTTACCTATAATTTTATTAATATTTATCGTAAGTAATTGGTTTCTTGCTAAATTTTTACAATTATATAGATTTTTATTGACTATTCAAAAGTGTATCTCTGACACCCATTTGTCCAATAAATGAACTCTGAACTATGGATGTATAATGCTTAGGCATTATATTCATTTAAGGGGTACTTACGTCTATATAGTACGGCTACTGCTGGACATAAATCTTAATCTGTCTCTAAAGTCCTTTAAGTGATTGGAAGTAGCTTGTATTTAGTTACATCCTGCTCCATATTAATCAGATCTCTGTCTACTATGTGAGCTGAGGTCTTACGCTGCGCTTGCTGGTTTATGGTCTCCATTCGAGAACTTTACGATTCCATTGCTCATTCGACATCATACTTACTCATTGAAAACAAATATTTGAAACAAGACATTTTAAATGTATTTCTCACCAATATCTTTAATTCGTCATTGAAATATAAGTCATTTTACAATTTCATTACAATATTACCTTTAGAGAGCAATTTCTACCTTACCCGTGGAATAGTAATAAACAGTGATAAAGGCTCCAGTAATTGCCACTAAATGTTACCTCAAAGCATTCACATTACGATCTATAGAAAATTAACGCTTAAAGCTGGTTCTATTATTATCAGAAACGTTTTAGGACCGATTAACCGAATTTTTCTACCTTACCCGTGGAATAGTAATAAACAGTGATAAAGGCTCCAGTAATTGCCACTAAATGTTACCTCAAAGCATTCACATTACGATCTATAGAAAATTAACGCTTAAAGCTAGTTCTATTATTATCAGAAACGTTTTAGGACCGATTAACCGAATAATAATTAACGGTAATAATTAAAGGTAACGGGAATAGATTGAGAATAGAGTGTTCATAGCCTATATTTATGGCTAAATAATCAATCATAATATTTGGTATAGGACAATGGATTGTAATAGATAAAATTGTCAATAAGAACATTTGCAAGCGGCTTGTGCCCAAAGCAATCCTGTGGTTTTAATCACACTATCTGCCCCCCTACCGCCTAAAGCAATAGCAATCGTAATAGCAATCGTTTATGACTTCATTTTAGTCATTTGGCACCGCCTATGTGACGTTAGCCATCAAAGTTGTTCATTCAACGATTGCTTTCGCAATCCGCACAAAGCAATTGATGGCTAACGTCACATAGGCGGTGCCAAATGACTAAAATGAAGTCGTAAACAATTGCTATTACGATTGCTATTGCTTAGGCGGTAGGGAGGCTGGTCGTTGATTCTAGACAAGTATTATTTGGTATTTTATAAGTCAAATTGATATTTTTTTTTATTCCTTTTTTTTTATAACGCAAACCTAAAGGTTTGCGTTTGACTACATACTGCCTGATGTTGAGCAGATATGTGGTCTAGGATGTAGCACGCTTACCTAAAAGATACCTATTTACTCGGGATTTGAAGACACCCACGTTGTACTCGTACTTTAGCGAGAAGACAGACCCAGGCAAAGCGTTCCACAATCGGGCTGTTCGTATGATGAATGAGGATTCGAAACGCTTTGTTCTAACGTGCGGAATGTCCACCATAAAAGGGTGGCGCTTTTGGTTGCGTCTGCCTAGCCGTACGATAGAAGAAAGGGGCAGGGGGGACCAGATTTTGCAACTCCTGGGCGCACTCTCCGAAGTGGATCCGGTAAAAGGCCGACAAACACGCCACCTCACGTCGATCCTCAAGACTTTGCAGCTGCGACTTAGTCAAGGTGTCGTTGTCAATCAGCCTCCTGGCTCGCCGCTCAATCGACTCCAGACCCTCCAGTTGATATTTGGCAGAACCATCCCAAAGGTGAGAACAGTATTCCATGCAAGACCTGACTTGTACTTTATAAAGGCTAAGTAGTTGCTCAGGTGTGAAATACCATCTCACCTCAGAGAGAACACCAAGTTTTTTGGAGGCTAATTGGGCTTTTGACTCTATGTAAGAGCCGAAGTTAAGAGTCGATGAGAGCGTAACTCCTAATAGTTCCAAGCTGCCAGTTACAGGAACAGAGACACTACCAATAGATATATACTAAGTTTAGGTGTTCATCTTCATTTTCGCCCACAAAGTAGCTTAACGTAAATGTATATAAATACCTTATGTTATGTATAATTATATATAACTCATAGAACACTCAGCCTATATCTAATTAAGAAAAATAACTCAAGCAGTTATTTTATGAAATCACTTAAAATTTTATCTCTGTAATACATATCGTGTGATTACAAAATGGAATGTATAATATTAAGCAAGTTGTTGGCATTGTATTATCATAATAATAATTGCTATACCTAAAATATTTATAACATTTTTACTGGTATTTGTAACTCAAAACCCAGGTAATTTGATATTGTACCGCTTTAATACCATACGTTTATTATGTGCTTAGCAAGTTTCGTACCTAGCCGGAAATTCCTTTGTCCCTCGGGTATTCGGTCTTTTACGAGCTTTTTAGGGCCCCGATAATATCCTTAGCGACGGAGGTCTCATTAGACTGAATATCATAAACGCTTTATTTTAATACTTTTCTCCTAATCGTGACTTTATTAATCTTTATTTGAAGGTCACAAATCATTAACAGAGGTAAATTTGAATTAGATAAATTGTAAATTAATGCTCTATTATATCTAGCTTAAGTCTTGTTTTTGTATGGCATGAATGAGTGATGGAGAAAATTGTAATCCTTTAGACAGTTGACTACAGTTGGCATTTTAAATTGAGACCTACTGTTGCTTATATTTATCAGTTTTATAAGGGATATATATCAGAATAAAGGTCTTACACCCCTCTAATTCTATCGCATGCCTTGGCGTTCGCTGTAAGTGCGGCAAGCAATGGATTAATAAATAAATAAATACATCTTGCTAGCGTAGATTTTTGGTATTTTATTCAATTATAATAATAATAATAATAATAAAGGGGCGGCTTTGTGGCGAGACGTCGGTGAGTGGCGACACCGCGAACCCTGATTCCCTGGGGCTAAATGAGACCCCTGACTCCTCTCTTGCCTTAACTGGCCGGTTTGGAGTGGAAACCGCAAGAGCTAAGAACCTAAGCTCCAGGGTGGAAGTGTTAAAGGGCATAACGCCGCGAGTAGCGTCTAGTGAAAGCGCAGCACACCTCTCGACACCCTAAGCCGTCCACACCAATGTTGCCCCTCCGGCGCCAAATTACGGTAGCCTCTATGGGGGGCCCATTTAGCGGATGGCAAGTCACCACCCGCCTAAATATTTTGAAATGAGGCATCACTTGGCGGGTGCCGCACCTCATTCCATAGACCAGCTTATAATCATGTAATAATTCATTAAAATAGCCTAAGTACCTATTCCCCGTCTTTACAATAGTTTCCCTCTTCCTATCACCCAAAAACTGTATTTTTTTATTTTGATGATTGTAAAAGGGCCTCTTGGTGTTGGTTTCGGCCCCATCAATGCCCTTCAAAGATCCGGGGCAACCCGTGTGTTGTAAAACAAATAAAAGTATAATAATAATAAAAGCTTTATTTAATTCCACAAAGAATTGATTAGATTAGTTAGTTTATGCAATTTCATCTCCTTCTAATGTGGACCCCCTCAGGGTAAAAGCCTCCCCCAAAGAATTCCATTTATCCTTATCTTTAGCAGTGATCATCCAGTCTCTTCCTGCAACGGATACAATCTCGTCCTGCCACCGGGCTCCCGGGCGACCTCTACTTCTCACGCCATGTGGTCCTTTCCATTTTGTGATGTTAATTGTCCATCTATTGTCACCGTATCTCCCAACATGGCCAGCCCATCTCCATTTGAGACTTTGAGAGAAGTGCAGAGCATCCTTTACCTTGGTCATTTTCCGAATGTTTATGTTTTTTACTCTATCTCTCAGTTTTATATTTAAACAGCTCCTTTCCATTGCCCTCTGAGTTGTTTGTATTTTGTGTCTTGCCTTGTGATCATAAATCCACGTTTGGCACCCATAGGTTAGACAGGGTAAAATTGTTGTGTCTAAAATTATTCTTTTCAATTTAATCGTTAGTTGCGATTTGAGAATCTCCTTTTGTGCCCAGTACTTTTTCCATGTAATAGCTACTCTCCTGTCTATTTCCTCTATGTTTCGATCTTTTCTAAATGAAATTTGTTTTCCAAGGTAAATGTAGCTTTCTACGTACTCAAGTGGCTCTTGGTTAACTAGTACTGGCGTCATCTTGCTGTTCGTCATGATTTTGGTTTTTCCTAAGTTCATTTCCAGGCCTACTTGAACACTAGCTGTCTGAAGTTCGTTAATCATTGTGTTGAGCTTATATGGACATTCAGAGAACACGACGATATCGTCTGCGAAGCGTAGGTGGCTTAGATATTTCCCATTCACATTAATTCCTTGCTTTGACCATGGTAAATCTTCCATTATACTTTGTAAGACAGCTATAAAAATTTTCGATGATATAGGGTCGCCTTGTCTGACTCCTCGATTAATGCTGATCTTGGTGCCCACTCTATCTAGCCTGACTCTACTAGTACAATTAACATATATGTTTTTGATAATATTTATGTACTTTGCGTTTATGTTTTGTTGGTTTAATGCTTCCCAGATGCTATTATGCGAGATAGAATCGAAAGCTTTCTTATAGTCAACAAAAGCTATGTAGAGCGGTTTTCTATATTCTATATACTTTTCGATGACCTGGTCTACGGTGTGAATATGATCTGTTGTGCTAAATCCACTTCTGAATCCCGCTTGTTCTATTGGTTGGCATGAGTCTATTTTTGGGGATATTCTGTGTAGTAAACAGGATGCAAAGAGTTTGTACAAGCAAGACATTAAGCTTATCGGTCGGTAGTTTCCTATATCTTTAGGGTCACCCTTTTTATATAGTAAAATTATTTCCGATTCTGTCCATTGCCCTGGCACAATTTCTTCTTCCAGTATTTTATTGAACAGTATTGTAAGAGGTGTTAATAAAAGTGTTCTACCGATCTTTATGCACTCATTCCTCAAACTGTCCGGTCCTGGGCTCTTATCTGGTTTTAAATTATTTATTTGTTTTAGGATTTCAGTTTCAGTAAAATTTTGTACAGTTAATGTGTTCCTTAGTTGATTTTGTTCTGTATCTGTATTTTCCACTAAGCCTGGTGTAGAGCTATAAAGGCTTGTATAGAACTTTGTAGCTGTGTTAATGATGTCATTTCGAGATTTGCAAATTGTAGAACCCTGCTGTAGGGACGGAATCCATTTTTTTGACTTGTCTAGTTCTTTGTATGCCTTTTCAGCTGATCTTGTGCTTTCTATACATTTTTCAAGAATGTGAAATCTGTGGTTTTCATAACATTTTCTGATTTCTTTATTTGTTTCTTTATATAGCTCTTTTAATTCTTCCTTATCCTTTTTAGTGAGATTTCCCTTATTTTGTAGTTTGCTTCTTTTTTTCATTAAATGGATTGCTTTATTTGATAGAATTTTTCTTTTTCTTGAGTGTTTTTTATATTTTAGACTTGTTAATATAGAGTTTTCTATTTTATTGTAATATTCCATGACTTTGTATTTTTCCTGGTTTTCTATTAGTTCAGGTATAAATTCATTTAAGCTTTTTAAATAACTGTCCATCTCATCCTCAGTCTTTAAAGGGTTTCTGGGACTAGTGTAGTTTCTTCTGCTCCGTTTATCCCTATCTAAGCTTAACGTTGCTCTCAGAAGTCTATGATCTGTGCCAAAAGAGAAAGAATTTAGCACTTCAAATTTTGTGAACAATTTAGGTTTCGTTGTTGTTATATAATCAATTTCATTTTTAGTATTTTTATCAGGCGAAATCCAGGTCCATCGTTGGTCAGCTTTTAATTTATACATTGTATTGATTATTTTCAGATTATGTTCGTATGCAAACTGAACCAGTCGTTCTCCTCTCTTGCTCCTGTTTCCAAAACCATAAATGCCTGCTATTCTGCTCTCATAACACTTCGGTTTGCTTTCAGTGGTAACAGTTGATTTGATTCAGTAGATACACTAATTTAATGTGGAAATGAGGTAGAAACTATAGATAACCTCACATTATTGTCATGCTATTTGTTGATCGAGCAAATGCGAAGATTTCCGTTTTAACACGGCGATTTTAATAGGGGGAGGGGGAGAACCTGCTGTCGCTATTTGTCAGCCAAAAACAATAATATTTGTCAAGATTATTAAGTTTTCAAATTCCAACAAAATTTGCTAGTATGAACCAAATCTATCAAGAGCTAGTCGAGATACAGGCTTCTGAAGATTCGATTAGAGGGTGTGTCGCGAGGTCTACTGTTCGGAGAAATTCTTCTAATTCTAATTCTCTATTTACAAGCGCCGTATGTACTCGTATTCTAATCCCACTGATCCAGCTACACAAGATCAGAAGAGCTCATTCCGCAGGCAATTTTTGCCGGTTCTGCTCCAAACACCGGATTGATTCCGTACCAGGTCGGGTGCATGCATAATGTATGCGACCTTACTGCCGGGACCAGTTTTTGATAGTCAGTGTACACGGCATCGGGAAGGACCTCTATAATAGACACTATGACGACTTTTAGGCAGACCACTGTACGTTGAACAAGAACAAAGAACGTCTTTTTTTGTTGGTCTGATGCAATGTAGCCAACTCTACAGTTAAAAACTGTAGGCTACAGTTTTTTCGATATCCTCACAGTTTTCAAATTAGGCCTCAAAAACGAAAATTTGTGGTTTTAGTATAGATGTACAAGTTAGTGTAGATTTAGCATATATAGTAAGGATTTGTAATTTTTCTATAGTTTTTAGATTTTTGAAAGCTCTTTTAAGTCTAGGTTGAGGTTGGTAACACTGGTCTGATGCAAAGTTTGCGGGCCGTGTGCATGGCAATGATAAAAAACTGTATTCGGTTCTGTTATTAGTTCTGTAGTACTCGACTTATATAGAGGGTTATAAAAGAAAAGAATAGGTAATTAAGTTTATTGTATGTGTATAATTTGATACACAAGTTTGTATCATCTGGGGTTCTGCCATCGTAACAAAGAATAAATCACATAGAAAATTAAAAAGCTGTGATTGATCGGTTTTGGTACCGTGTTTCTGATATAACCTAGATTGTTTTTGATTATATTTTAGTGAATTTTTCATTTCTGTACACTTATTGTTCTAAAGTTTTACAGTGATTATATTGCTGGAGTTTTTTAAAAATAAATTACTGCACGACATACACCATAAAGTCACGTTGCCCTCCAGTCTTTCGGTCTAGTATATTTCAATAACTGTACCTAAACTGATTCCCAAAAAAAAATACTTTTTCCTACACCTGCAAACTTGTACTTTTCTCAAACAGGTCCCGGCTTACTGAATATGTGAGTGACTATGTGAGAGGCAATTGTACTGGCCAACCTCCCAAGCAGATGGCGATTTACATGGAAATGTCGGGGACCTTATTCCTTGAAGAATGGTAAGGGCCGATGGATTTCCGACCTCGATGTTGAGGTGGCGATCGAGGCCGTAATCTACTTCCATCATGAAGGTCTTATTGGAATACCAACCGTTGGGTTCTTATTTTCAATTTGGTTTTCTCGTACAAAGGTTAGATTGTGCGGTTATCTGTTAGATATGCTTTGTTGTTTTGATTGTAAATAGGCCTGTTTACACTTTAATTAGTGATCAGTGCAAGTGATCAGTTCAGTTGTAAGTGATTAGAAGTCACACACACACACACACACGCATTAGCCCTAATAAATCGATGTTCACACGTATTTTAAACTTTTAACTACTAATCACTCAACTCAACACTCAATCATAATTATTATAACAGAAGGATAGCGCATAACGAAATCCGATGAACGATAAAATATTTTCTGCCTTACTACAAAAGCGGCGCTTGAAACACGCTCTAAACACTGTGCAATTTAAACTGATAAACATTATCTAAACCGTACGTAAAACTTTTGTGGTAAGACGGTTTTTTTCTGTCCATCTGCATAGCCACAACTTACTTATGTATTGTACTTTACTTACTGGTCCTTATTACCCAATATTCAACAGCTGTTAAACATATGATTCTCTTGGAAGGGCGATTGGTTACTGTAGCGTTGCTGGCCTAGATTGGGTTGGCCAGCATACGCCATACACACATACGCCGGTATACGCCATTGGGCATATTCAGGTTTCCACAAAATATTTTTCCTTCATCCAAAAGCTAGAGGTATAAATATGCGTTTAAAAAAATAAAACAATTTTATGTATCAATGTATAAAATTAAAATTTCCATACATTTCCAAATTACTATAATAAATATTCTAATGTCTGAAATGTGCTTATTGCTGAAATTGTCAACGACAATGATCGAGTTACCTGTAAAAATTATTTGACAAGAAACAAGACAATTGTATACAATATGAGAGATTTACTTCAAGGTTATTATTGTCGGTCCTGTTGGTATGGTATTACCTAACTGCAATTCAGGCATCAAATTTTTGGTGTACGAGTAGCTAAGTATGCTAAGTTTTCCATTTTAGATTTAACATTGAAAATTATTTCGTAACATTTAAAAATATTTTAGAAACTAGTTTTTAATTTGCATGTTGTACTGTAAGCCGTGGTGGTCTAGAGGTAGTGACACCCGCCTTACAATCGTGAGGTCCTGGGTTCAAATCCCCGGTCCGGTACCAATGAGTTCTTTGGAATTTATGTATGGAATTTCACACCACTGGCTTTTCGGTGAAGGAAAACATCGTGAGGCAACCTGCATGCGTCCGTAGAAGAAATTCGATGGCGTATGTGAATCCACCAACCCGCACTGGGCCAGCGTGGTGGATATGGCCCAATCACCCTTTGTAGGTAGGCCTACATCCTGCAGTGGACTATCAAAAGGCTGGTACAGTACAGTACAGTACCTGTAATACTGTAAGAATATAATTAAATGTATTTTTGTGAATAAATAAATAAATAAGAATATAAAACGAAAAAAAAATCTCTCTCACCTGAAAACTATTATTTCTTGAATGGATAAAGGACATATTCTGCATTTAAATACCTTTACTTTTTGTACAGATGTGAACTTACCACTACATCTGCTACAAAACAGAAGCATTCCATTCGGAGCCTACGGCAACTGTAGCTGTCATAGTTGTAGAATTGTTCCGCAACTGCATCGTAACTATTCGTAACTATGTCGGGATAAAAGTTGCATCGCTTTGCAGCGAAGAATTTGATAAAACTGTTGTAGCATGGAAATATTCAAATTGCGTTTATTCACGCTTGCTTCGCTTTTCCACCGTTCTCTTTTATGATACTTTTTATTATCTCATGATGAAATTTATTTTTATTTTGTGTTCAAGCCTAGATTTTAAAGTATTAGATATACTTACTTGTAGATTAAGATTTATATGATTTAAATAATATTAGTTGTTGGCTACAGATTATTCTTCTAAATCTTATACAGGGTTATTTCCAATCAACTAGCATCCTTTTAGGGGCTTATTCTGTACATCAAAACTAATAACTTTTGTCAATACTAAATAAAAAATGTTGTTCTATAGAAAAATATCGTTCACCCGCGACTAAATAAATAAATAAATAACCAAACTAAGAAAGCTTGTGATAGGGCTGCCAGAGACTGATACACTACATATACTTATTTTTAAATGCATACTTACATAGATAGTTACTAAATAACACCCAGACACAGAGCAAGCACTTATGCTCATCACATAAATATTTACCCTGGGTGGGGATCGAACCCACGCCTATTTGATCCAGAAGTTAGGGTCACTAACCCTAAAGCAAACACTAAGTATGTGTGTGTGTGTGTGTGTGTGTGTGTGTGTGTGCGTGTGTGTGAGAGTCAGGGTTCGCAGAGACGATGTCGCCAGGAGAGTGTAGGATATAAAATAGTTAAGCTGGTGTTTTGTAAGGGGGGGGGGGGGGTGTTTATAAATCAAAATTTTCAATTTGTTCTGACAGTTCCGTTTTATTTTATAAAAAAAGCAAAATCCAGCAAATAGTACACGAAGAAAGAAAAAAAATATAGGCCTGGCGCGAATTGTCGGATTGCCTCAGAGAGCTAAAGCCGGATGGGCTTTGTTCCCGGTTTACAATAAAAGAATCAAGATTACAAAAAATTAAAAACAAAAGTTGAGACGTTTCTAAAGTAAAAAAAAATCTAGTCCAAAATGTATATTTCGACAGCTCGGATCATTTCCCATCGATTGGCATTGAAAACAAAAAAAAAATAAACGGGCGACAAAAAAATAATAAATGGGCGACAAAAAATTTTAGTGGGCACGATTGAATTAACAAACGGCCTCGATGGCTCCGGAAAGGTTAAAAACACAAATTTAGAAGTTTAAACTGCCGCCCGATTGATAAATGGTCCGAGAACTGGCAATTTAGAAAAAAACACTAAAAAGGCGGCGGAACACTTTTAAGTTATTATACACCAAGTTGTAGAAAATATTCATAAAGAAACATTGTAATAAAACTATTCAAGACAACGCAATTAAGTACAAGCCGCTATAAATTAATCAGATATCTAGACAGGGTAATCTCATCAAAATGGTTTCCCTAGAAGAGGAAAGAAACCTGGTAATAAAACAATTCAAGACAACGTAATTAAGCACAAGCCGCT
This sequence comes from Hypomecis punctinalis, assembly GCA_949316475.1. Taxonomy (NCBI): domain Eukaryota; kingdom Metazoa; phylum Arthropoda; class Insecta; order Lepidoptera; family Geometridae; genus Hypomecis; species Hypomecis punctinalis. Next base: position 23,869,756 of record OX438800.1, on the reverse strand, counting down.
ACAAATTAATCAGATATCTATACAGGGTAATCTCATAAAAATGGTTTTCCTGGAAGAGGAAAGAAACCTGGTAATAAAACAATTCAAGACAACGTAATTAAGCACAAGCCGCTACAAATTAATCAGATATCTATACAGGGTAATCTCATCAAAATGGTTTTCCTAGAAGAGGAATTCTTAGACGTTCACAATACAATCAGACTACAATATCAAATAACACCAATATAGTTGCATAAATCCAGATTTAAATTGGATTTAATTTAAGTTACACGCTGTCATCACTCAATCAGACAAGAACATTAAATATTAATACTGCGAGGTGAAATATTAATATTTACATTAGGTATAAAGTAAAGTAACTTACTCCGTTGATACTAAATTACATTACCAGACTCATTCCGGGAAAAGGAATCCTAGGATCCTTTCTCGTACAATCAATTTACAGTCTCGGAATGACTCGCTAAAGTTTAGACACACACAGTATACATCGCTTAAACACTTATACTATGGTTGAAGCTTCAGACCAGGTACAGAAACAGGATAGACGTTTTATATCAGCTATAACATTTCAAAGCGATGCCATAAAAAGCCCAGAAGGGGAGTGATTTAAAGGTTGAAGGTAGGTTGAGATGTTTCACCGTTGTGCGTGGCAGCCCCAGTTTGCAGGTACACCTTGGTTTGGATTGAAGTTAAGGGATAAAAAAAAAACAACAGGCACCGATTCGTAAGTCGGCCCAGTCGCAGCGTGCAGAGCAGAAAATTCTCTTTTGAAAAATATGAAAAGGCTACATACTTCAGGAGGGCGAAGGTAGGTACTTAGGTTTGCCGTGCAGGTCTTGGCGGTACTGTCAGAACGTCTGCGAGTGCGACACGTGCCTACGCCAGTTGCCGTATCACATCACCAGGCCAAATCACCGGGTCAAATCACCTCCCTATCCAAGAAAAAAAACGCTTTTAGTACGAGTCACCAAGCCAGAAAACACGCACGGCCACGCAGCACGCATAGTCAAACCAATGAAAAAACTACTCACCGCTTTATCAGGAGGATTTGAGCGATGGCGGCCTCAGCTCCGTACACGGCAGTAAGGTCCTACAACAAGAATCGGTCATCAGCATTTGCGATGAGAAACCACGGTTGAACAATCACTCCAATTCTCACTCGCTTACCGGTATCGAACCTTCTTTTTGCGTCGACACGACACCCAACTTCTCAGCTTGAAGCCCTTTCTTCGACAACTCATGCGACGGCGAGTCATTTTTTACGCAATTGACTTCAAATGGCGGCTTTTCCGGGTTAACCAGAGGTCATTGGCTTCATAGAATTGGCAATAGATCCTGTTTGTTTATGGTCCAAAACCATAGTAAAACCAAAAAAGCTCTCCTCATACTGCCAGCCAAACGTCAAACCCACAGCCTAATCGATCGTTTGATGGTCGACCACAGACAATTTAACTGGGCAACACCATAATAAAAAAAAACTCGCGAACGTCAAAGTCAGAGAAGTGTCACCGCTTGTGTCAGCCCATACAAATACGATATAAAAGGATTTGTACAAACAGTGATGAAACAATGTTTTTTAGAATGTTTTAGTGGATTAAATGCAACAACCAGTTTACAAACTGCGGAGGAATAAAACAAAACCATACGAATGGGTCCACAGATCCAATCAAGGGGCTCCGTATGCGACAAGTAAGTTTCTTTACATGAACAACAAAAAAAAAGGTGTTACAGTTTGTTTATTGAGAGAGCGAAGAGCGTTTGTTGCAGACTACCCACCGTCCCCATGAGCATGTTTTATTTCAATTTTTAGGGCATTTTTGGCTAAATGGAAAATATCTAATTTTGAGTAGTGTACGTTGTAGGTTTGGGCAGCACGACATAAGACTGAGTTTCGAGCGTAATTCGTGTTTGCAAAAGGGACATGAAACAGGGGCGGGTTGAATCTTGTGCGACGGACCCTTATCAAAATGTTTGCTAAAAGTTCACTGCAATCTATTTTTTCGGAGAATACGTCATGCAAGAGTACAATGTCATATTGCTCACGCCTCTGCTCCAGTGTACTCAAATTATAACATTTACAAGATTCGACATGAGAGTCGAAATTCTCGAATTCTTTAAAACACAAAAACTTTAAGAACGGTTTTTGAATTGACTCCAGTTTCTGTATGTGCACTTTGTAACAAGGTGACCAGATACTGCACGCGTATTCTAAGTTACTTCTAACATAAGCGAAATATAGCACCTTGATGCAGTCGATGCTTTTGAAGGTGCTACATACTCGCTGAAACCTAGCTGCTTGTAAGCTTTAATCACTACAGTGTCAATGTGCTCCATCATAGACTTTCTTGAGTCTAATATAATACCTCTGTCTCGAACTGAGTTAACTTTTGTAATCGGATTATTTTTAATGTGATAGTTGTAATTGATAGGCTTTACTTTTCTAGTGAATGTTATTTGCAAGCATTTAGCTGCATTGACAGAAATTCTATTTCTTGAGTAATATATAGCTTGACTGTTTAAGTCACTTTGGATGTTCCTACAATCGTCGAAAGAATTAATTTTAAGAAAAACTTTATCATCAGCAAACATAAGATATTTGGAATTTACGAGAATGTTTTGTAAGTCAAAAAGATACGCTATATATAGCAAAGGGCCTAGAATTGAGCCTTGGGGGACTCCGGAGCTGATTGTAACGAAGTCACTTCGGGCACTGCCGATTACAACTGCTTGTCTTCGTTTGGTAGTGTATGAGGTTAGCCATATGTGAAGATCTCCACGTATACCGAGTTTATAAAGCTTATATGTGTAAAACATGTACGGAACAGTTGATTTTTTTTAGTTTTGACAAAAGTCGCAGAACAAAAGTTGTTAGTTTTGATGTACCGAATAAGCCCCTAAAAGAATGCTAATTGATTAGGAATAATCCTGTGTAATACCAAAATACCTCAGATAATAAGAATCACGAAATTAGTCTTCTTGTATAATATTTGTTCTTGTAGGGACTAAAATGGCCTATATGTTATCACTACAATGCATATTTTAAATTTCTTGACCGGCTTGAAGAGTGTATTACGCAAAATTTGAAAGTGTTTGCTGTTAATTTAATTTCTAGAGATACCATTTGGCCAGACATCTAAATCACTGCTCGTTTCATCTGCAGACATGCTGAAGTAGTGCTTATGTCCTTGAATTAATGTGCAATAATCTTGTAGCTCGAAGCAGCCACGCCTTTTGGCTGTTGCTGCGAACCAATATGTCTGTTTTGTACCTACATTGTAGAGGTACGGTGGTTAGGTATAATGGTTGCAGTAAGTGGTGTAACATGTATGATCGTTTTTGTTTCTAGTATCTATATTGGCATAATAAAAAATTATAAAGATTGATTAGAAAGATATCACCTAAACTAAAATGTGAAGTACTCGTATAGTCCTTATAAATCATTCATGATTATGATTCTGTGATGAATTGCTTTTTAAAGAGCATACTGCAATACAATTAGCAATAAAAGCGCCCTCTAGGCACTGAGGCTTCTGCTTAACGTTCGACCAATCACAGTGGCTGAAATGAATTTTTTTTTAATGAAAATCTGTGTTTGGTTGAAAACAACGTTATCTGACTGTGTAATGCACTGACCTCCATCTTGTATATATAGAGGTCAGTGGTGTAATGTCAATGCAAGTTGTAGCGCTCTGTATTTTTTTATTAATTAAAATGCATTTTTAAACACTTAACGATTGAATAATTATTTTTTGGTATTTTTTTACTGATTTATTAGACCAACAGGATCTAACTGAGACGCTTTTCAAAAATGACTGTAATACCCTATTCCGACGCCGCGTGTCGTGTAGAGAGCACGGGCGTAGGGAGCGCGCGGGAGGCATGAGGTTGACGGGCGGGTGTGCCCCGACGTCTCGTCTCTCTGGCTCCCGCGCATACCTATATTCCGGCTTCTGCGCATAACTTCTCATCTGCCGATTTGTGAGGCGCTTAGTATAATACGTACAATATATTGTTAGTTAAACAAGGAAGTAACTAAGAACCGTTGCGCCCTCAATTTTCCTTCTGCACAGACCCTACTTTTAAAGGTCACCTGAATGTCTTATCTATATGCTGAGTGATTTTTTCTGTTTCTTATTTACAGCTATTTTGCGGATTAAATTCGACATTAAAAGCTCACAATCAATGACAGTCAAAGCTTTTAATGCAGCTGTTAATTATGGCACGATTGTCATTTAGTTGAATGATTATTGCTATTTATAACAGAATTAACTTTCAGTATTAGTTATCATCATATATAGTCTGTTTCATTAGCGCTGAGAACCTTCAACAGTATTATGTTAGCACTCGTCTTGGAGAAATGAAAACAAAAGTATCGTTTTCTATTCAATATGTATCCATATAAAGTTCCACGTTTCTTGGTAGAGGATCAGGGGTTGCGGGTTGCAACATATTTTGACCAGTAGTACCGCATGGGCCTCATTCCGACTCGAAATAGTCTAGCGTGTGCGTTCTCAGCGCTAATAAAGTAGACTATAGCTGTAGAACTTCCTCGGCTGGAATTCAAATCTGTTCTATGGATTTCCAAGAAGACCGGTTGGAGGCGGTTTCCAGTTAGCATTTTCTTATGGCCCTTGTCTGTCGATACGTCGATCTTGTCCGCGGATGTGATTTTTACACAGTGACTTATAGGTACATATAGTGTAACCTTAAACCACGTTTTCATTAGGGGACATGTCGCGGAGACAAGTCGTCCGACATTCACGTAGTTTGTCTCCGCGACTTTGTCCCTCGACATATGACATTGTTCACACTAGCAAGTGACACGCGTCCTCACTACTCAAAGGCTGTCGGGCGACTGTCGAGGGAAACGAAGATCGCGCGTGTCGACGCTCGCAGAGCATCGACTAGCGACAAGTCGCGCGACCCGTAGATGTCCGAAGCGACGTCGCCGTCGGGCGACATCGCGCGGGACACGTGAATTTCGTGTCAAGCGACAGAGTCGCGGGACAAATGTCCCCTAGTGAAAACGTGGCTTAAATCAGCCGTTTTGTACTTTAAATAGTTTCCTAAGCTTTGTACAGAATGTAGGTATTCGAACCTATTTTTTTTAACAATTTCTCAATTATTAATTAGTAGACCGTTATGAATAGGTACGTACATAACATCCACAGATTTTCCATGATGTTATATAATATGTACGATGTTCAGAGAAAAGTACATGTAAAAGCAGTGTTCGTGAAAAAAAAAAGGTTACTGTTGCACTGAACAGTACTCGGTCCACAAAGCAAAGAAAAAGATAATAAGGTAACAAAATTATTAATCTGAAACAATTAGAGTATCTTCAGCAAGTTATGCAATACTTAGACCCGAGTTCACCAACGCTTGATTAAGTTAATCGTGTGATTACTGTATTTGAACAACGGTTAACTCGGGTTTTAGGTGCTATTTCACCAATAAATGTTTAATTTATCAACCGTTGGTTAAATCTTAAACAGCTTTTTAACGAAATTTTGCTGTTCAGCAAGCAAAAACAGTTGGTTAAATACTGTAATCAGACGTTTAACTTAAATAAGCATTGGTGTACTCGGGGCTTAGATTATTATAAACAAAACATCAAAGCCTGAATCCTGAAATCATTTTTGTACCTACGATATGTAATACATTAAAGAGTTATCCAAAACGAGACTCCATCCCAAAGTCTTGTTTTCTCCGCCGTCACCCTTTCAACTCAATCAAATACGAGTCCATCAAAAATCTCATTGCAAACAGCCGTATGGCAAATTGCTCGTAATCTGGATCTCCCTTCCCGGGTATAAAACCCGGTGGAATTATCGCGGTATCCATCTATAGGGAGTAAAACGATGCGCCGATTAGCAAATGTGCTCCGCCGCGCGTGTATAAGCTTAGATAAGGGCCTGATAGCGCTTAATGCAGGCACACAATGGATACAGTAGCCGAACTCGAATAGGTCATCCGGTACCTATAGAGTAGGTAATATACATAAAGTTTCTTTCGAGGACTAAATAACCGCTTTTAATCTGTCATTGTGAAATGGAAATCCACTTCTGGCGCAGCAAACCGTATTGAGTCCATGGCCTTTGATACGGCTGTTGTTCTACTGCTGCTTGCTGCCTAAATATGTGTTCCATGGCTGCCTTCTAATCTCCTTTTTTGTCTCTATTCTACTGTCCCACTCTGTTCGCCTGAAGCTCGTATAGCTAAACAAGTGTGAAACATATTTTTGAAACATATAGTTGTTGATTTGATTGATACTAGGTAGTTAAGAACGAAAATTATATTCTAAGAAAAGACTCTAAGATTACCTTTCAAGGAAAAACAGCATAAAAGTTTACTTGTTTATTTGGGAAGCGTGCTTGTGACACATACTTACCCGTAGTAGTCACAAATTTATTAGTATAATAATTATGACGCCTCATTTTGATCTGAGGTTGAACAGCAGTTGTAAAACTTTACTAAAGAATTGCCAAAACTGGCGTTGTATATCTTACCAGTTGAAGAGAAAAATCAAAGCACATTTCCCAAAAAAAAAACCCTGTTGATTATCTGTTTTCTCATCGCTACCAATAAGTATCTGTTTCAGTTCTAAGTACCGATAGAATAGATCCACAATACTGAATCAACCGCTATACCTACCTTAATGCAGAAACACATCCCTAACCGCCACCAAAATACGCCAACATTAATTCTACGGACGACCAAAATACCGCTTCCGATGTACATTGCCGTCGCGCAAAGATAAGCGAGACATGTGACCGACTGCAGACATTAATGGATTTCCGCCGCTGTATAGTTCTTGTACAATTGTACGATGTATCGCGTGCTCTGCCGTCCTTATGCAAATGCTAGAATTATTTGCCTTCTTTTATTTTTTGCTAGCCTGAGGCAAACCTTGCAATGAGCTCGGTAATGCTGGGTAAATACCTAGGTTTTTATGTAATTGCCATAGACCAAGTACTGGGCAGTATTGCCAACCGCAACTGGAAAATAGACAAAACCTTGACTGGTAAAATTTCATGTACTATCCATCTTTATTCCACAAACATTAACGGGAAGCGTTGTCAAGGTGTAAACTAAGGCCTTCCAATCAATTTGTCTTTTTTGTTTCATATTGCTGGGGCAGGTAGGTATTACCTAATTTGAATGCTACATAATATTATGTTATTTTTAACTATTACCTTATTACTATTGATTATTTAATTTATTGTTGTATTAATCACTGTTCCTAACTTTCCAATAACTTTTCCATTTTTTTTAAGTATTGTAATTTTCTATCATCCTATCGTACTCTATTTTGACGTATACTGTTGTATGAGTAAAGGAATATGAATATGTTGAATTGTTGATTATTAAATTTTTGATATTGTTTTTCTTACGTGTCTATACTAAAGGTTAGGAAAATAATACATTTTATATTAATAAGATTTACATTTGGTTCAAAATAAACCGACCTGGAAAGTTTTCCGGGAGTTTTGAAAATAGGCACGCGTTTTTTCTTGTGCTTTATCATATTTAAAACGAAAAATTTCGGAAGCTTTCTTCACCAAAATATTGTAGTTAAGTAATAAAGCTTCTTACGTTTTCATAAAAAATACAAGTGAAATAAAACGCTACGTTACCTATTTCGGTCACGCGTTAGGTAACATTATAACCAGGAAAACTCAAGTTTCGTACTCGTAATTCGTGTTTATTCACCAAACAACATCTCAATGTTTTCTGAGTAAATTATTTAACGACCCGAAAGTTAATACGATAAGTATGTTCCATAATAGGACGAATAACCGAAAAATAACGGTATTCATAATAGGTACTAAATGTTTGATATTATCTTGGAATCCATTTTTCTCTGGTACAGGTTTTTAATTTTCTTTAGGAGACTGCTGCTATATTATTTTGATAAAAATATCGGTTTCCTAGCAGTTAAATTCTTAAAATACTCTACTGTCTTAGAAACAAATAAAGATGGTCGCTTATGTTATCGTTCAAAAAATCTAGCTAGTGAAAATTATAGTAGCAGTCTGACTGAATCATATTACAAACATGAATAATAGGTACCTATAATATAAAGAAATTATAATTAGTTATTTGCAAAATAAATTTAAGTAGGTGCGTCTTTGATTACATATACAATGTAATCAAAGACGTATCGGAGCCTTAAACGGTGACAGCAAATTTCGAACAACTTTTACTGTGAGACCAACTCTGAAATCGTAAAAAAACTGCTGTTCCATGCGATTTTTTATAAGGTTTTCGTCTAAAAGTACGGAATAGCTGTTTTTTTTTGCGTTTTCAGAGTTAATCCCACAGTAAAAGTTATTCATATATGTCACCGCTTACGGCTCCGGTAGACAAACACATTGTATAATGTTTATGACTGATAATTTATTATTAATTTGTTACAGGAAATAGCTACATTCTATTTCATGTAACAAAATTATGTGTAAGTATACCGCTTGACTGCTATATAATTCGGTCCCTATATTCCAGCTATCGTGTTTGTTGAAAATAAAAATCTTGGTTGCTAATTTTCATTATTTGTCCGACAAAGAGCGAGTAATGTGTTAAAATGGTTAAGTTTTTAAACCGGTGTTTACGTGCGGACAAGCTGTTTCCCATTGATTTATGTCTTTTGATTGCTAGTACCGGATTTTACGTTTTCACTGTATTTTCGTGTTTGCAGTCCTTGTTAGTGTTTGCGTAGTAATTTGACAACTGTTTAGATTTCAATGAAGTGAGAAGTCTTGCTAACCTATTGTCAATACAAGTAACGGTTTTGGTACGCGCCGGAGGGTTTAGTACAAGTTTACACTTAAAGCGCCATTGTATCAGAGTAATTTTTCATATGAGCGGGTGATGAGCAAATACGCGCCCGGATTCGCCCGATTTTTGCATTCAAAAATCAATATAACATTTATATCACCACTTTTTCCTAAATTTTATGAAAGCTTTAGTTTAATTCATGTGCATAAGTAACAGATTCAAAAAAAAATTGTAAACGTGTAGAAAAGTGCCCAAAAATTAGTTCTAAAAAGCGGTATCTTTGCATTTAATTTCTATCGAGCGAAGTTTTTTGAATTGTGTTTCGAGTTATTGAATCCCCTACCGTATTGTTTTAAGAATATTGTGTATTTTTATTCGACAACTTCAAGGTTTGATGGAGAAAAGTCAGTTTAACTAGGGCTCTATAAAGGTATTTTGAGATAGGATGGCGGCTTAAATTGAAACTACAGTAGTTTCCGTATGGCTCCATACATTTATATGTACCGCCTCTGGTGAAAACGAAGAACTAATAAAATGTATGGAGCCACACCCAAACACTTTTCAAGATCAGAGTGAATAGGTATCATCTAAGTCTGCGTGATTGATCTTCTACTACAACCCCCATTCTTACGGCAAAATGAGTCGGAATGGCCACCCATTAATCTCAGTACGAATCTAGAGTCACATGATCTTCCTGAAATTAAAGTACACATAACTACTCATAACGAATCAACTAAACAAACATTGGTAAAATTACCATCTTACCAAGTTACCATCAGGCGAGTTGGTGATCAAGCGCGGACTTATTTGCGTTAAAAAACCGGACAAGTGCGAGTCAGACTCGCACATCGAGGGTTCCGTACAAACACGCTATTAACATAATTAAAAACCTGTTTTAGCATGTGCTAATGAAGTTCTTTTATATGATACCTTACATGATACGATCTACTCACTTTGAATTTTGAACCCATATTTTGTGATTTAAAGAAAAATGAACAGTTTTCAGATTTATTCCTATATGTGTACTCTGAGACAATGCTTCTCGCCAAATTTCATAGTTCTACGTCAACGGGAAGTACCCTGTAGGTTTTGATTTTTGTGAGTGTCGAAATATGCGGTTTTTTACGACATAAACGGCTCTAACTTTTTTATACAATAACTGAGAAGTTTTTCTCTCACACAACTGCAAGAGATCATAGATATACGTATACAGTTTAAATTTGAACTCGATATCTTTACACGTTCCCGAGATAAAGAGTCTTGGCATACACACAGACGGACAGACGGACAACAAAGTGATCCTATAATAAAACGGTTCCATTTTTTTTCGTTTGAGGTACGGAACCCTGAAAATAACTACACGCACATAGCTAAATATTCACAAATACCTACCTATTCCGAATTCTTATAACTCATTACGTTATTACCTCACACATCCTCTGCGATGCTATGGGCAATAAAACAATGGTGCTCAGTATTTGGCTTTATTTTATTTTGAGTGAGCTGGGCCTTTGTTATCGCGATTTCAAGCGATAGTCGCTATCAGTGGGATTAAGTTTGGAATAAAAAGCGAGTAAGAACTACTTACTTAGTAGGTAAGAAAGAACTATGGTACTTTGTATTAAATAAGAAATACCTCATTACAAGCAGTCCGGGAATAGTTCTGTCCGACTTTCTGTGGAGTTTTGGCGGAAACGCGGAAAAATCATGTCGCCTCATTGTATTATTTTGTTAAACTTGTGTTTTTATCAGTGATAATTAGTAAAAAATGGTGGTATTTCGTTGATTATGAGCTGATTTACGTGCATGAGTGTAGGCAAGTGATATAATGTGACGTATCATGTTGTTCCGTGTTGTTACCAAAACTCCATAGACGCCTCTAGTAAAGTTTCCACTGCTTTACTGAGGTATGAATTGGACTTGACAGCGACTTTATTGGACTATGACGAGACTACGACATTGACTATTTTGATAAAATATTATCAAAAATTATTAAAACTTAATACTTGACACTGGCAAATGCACAATAATGCGACGCCAAAACTAAGAAGAAGAAGAAGACTTTCTGTGCCAGATTGAATCAAAAGTCAGATTTGCTGAAAAATAATGTTACCGAATAAACCCAGCGGATTATATTTATAGACATGACGTGAAAAAGTATTAGCTATAGGAGCCGCAAAGTTTTCTTATTGAGACTACGTACGCGTATATAGACGTCTTTTTTAAAACTGTAGGACCGCACTGGATGCAAATGCAAATCACTTACGACCGGTCTTATTGGAGATCTATAGACATCTTGTGTCCAACAAAGGAATTTTACGGCTAAAATGATGATATAAGCAAAAGTCTCCCGTTTTTTAAACTCCAATCTTCTATAATTTAAGCCCCACAAATCGGATGCTTTGTTATAGCGATTTTCATTGTTATCGATTCAATGAGCGTAGTTTTTTGAATCGATTCGTTTTCAAGTGCCTAGTGTTATGAATGATTTATTTTTATCCCGTAAAATAGCTCTTTCTTTCAATGGAAATTCTACTCTAAAGTCTACCGCGTAAGTATCTTAATACTTATTGGAATTAGAGTTTTGGCGTTAAATATATCATTCAGTTCATTCAATTGAACGCGCAATAGAATGTCAAAATGTTTTAGAGAATGATTAATAAATGTATGAATCGTTACAAATGTGTATTGATTTATTCGATAGAGCAATAATGAAGTCATCCTGAATGTTAATCATTTAAACCCGAACTCTTTGTAGGGACAAAGTTACAGTTTGTAACCTTACAATCTATTATACAATAGATCTTAATACTGTCACGTAAAATAATGAATTGTGCAACTAGGTAATTACAATAGATTTTCTTACTATACTTACTTTCGATTTGAAGATTTTGTACTTAGGCGTAAAAATACGTTTAGGAAATAATAATTTTTCGAAAAAATTGGCAAAACTGACTTCCTTCGAATAGGTACAAAATTTCGAATAGTTTGCTCGATTTGATGGATACAATTTTTGATTTTTCAAATAGCTTAACCGATTTCGATAAAATTTAAATGAAACTTCGGGAGTATTTCAAACTAAGAAAAACAAAAACATCGATGAACATAACCAACGACAAAAACATACAGGCGCAACATAGAACCTCCTTCTTTTTGGAAGTCGGTAAAAAGTTCCACATCTTTGCCATTTGTGCCAGAAATATGGTCGACTACGGATAACGCTTTGGTGAGAAATAATGTTTAGCCCTAAGATAGAAGAACGTAATAGAATTAACTTACGGATTTCCTGTGCACACTCTGAAGTCTGAAATAATAATAAATAAATAATAAATATTTTGGGTATAAACTACCCCAAACTAAGCAAAGCTTGTGATATGGTTGCCAGAGACTGATATACTACATATACATATTTTTAAATACATACTTAGATAGATAGTAACTAAATAACACCCAGACACAGAGCAAATACTTATGTTCGTCACATAAATATTTGCCCTGGGTGGGGATCGAACCCACGCCTCTTTGATCCAGAAGTTAGGGTCACTAACCACTGAGCTACCGAGGCAGTCAAAAAATGTATCCGTTAAAATACCGACAGTCACATGACTTTAATAAAGCTAGATTGTTTTTGTTTGAACATTTTAACACATTTTCGCTATACTTAGAAACATATAACAATGAAAATAAGAAAAATCATATGACGTAACATACTTAAAAATTTAGGATATTGATCATGAAAACATACGCGAGTAAATTTGTACATTGACCATAATATTCCGGGAAAAAATAAATTGCCAAAGAGAGCTATGGGTTATAATCGAGATACGTGTCAATAAAATCAAATTAAGTCTAAATTAACCTTTAAATTCAAACCCTTTTATCTCTTAAAGATCGACAAAAGAAACCTTACGCTCAGTTGAAAATACTACCTATACGAGTACAAAACTACTTGGTCACTTGTAAGATATCAGAGAGACAGTAGACAGATCAGATGATAGTTACTACGAATAGGATTGCATATCGTGGTCTAAAATGAGCTATAAAGGACTGGGACCTTACTGGAACAATTGTATACCAAAGTTCATCATAAAAGGTCTCCAATTTCTTTTATTTTTTTTTATTTTGTTATAATTACAATAGAAAACACTTTGTTTTTCTAATAATAAATCACGTCATTTAAGATGACTGTATTTTGTGGTTTACCACAACTTCAAATGAAAATAACAAGATACAAGTCGTACTGGAACCGCAAACGTTTGGTCACCTCACAGACTATTATAGCACCACTAATCGATTTGAACCCCGCCATTGTACGACTGAGTCGTTCAACCATTTTATTTTATTGTACTTTACCCACACGTTTCATTTTGACCCCATGCTTAAGACTTGCTAACTGTTACTTACTTATATCTATCTTATTTCTATTGTCATAGAGTCTATTATCATAGAAATAAACTTTCGTATTGGTTTTTGAAAAGGGTTTCACTGTGTCACGGTTAACACTATCAGGCAATTATTCTGTCAGCTTTTTATGACTTATGTTAAGAGTGTTTAGGTTTATAATCGAGTGAATTTTGAATTATTTTTAAGGGGGCCTGATTATGTCATGTTTGTTAATTTCATAAATGTAGTCATCTTTTCAAATTATGCTCAAGTATACATTGGTTCCCATAAAATTGCTACATGACGGTGTGATATAATTAGAATTGATGGGAATTTATTGTTAACAATTTGAATATCATTAGGTACAATCTTTATAATCTAGTGGATGGAGCGTTTGTGTTTAAATTTGAGGGTAGGCAAAGTCTATTTTACAGTTAGTAATTAAAAATAAAATTCAAGTTAAAATTTTGATCTGGATGTAGGATTAGCTATTTTTTAGTGAAAGGAAACAAATCAACGTAACTTCGTATATAAGGTTTATGGTAAATCAAACTAATAAGTCCATTATGATGTGTATTTGGTCACCATATACTATATTACATTAGTTTCTTAAATAATTCTCACAACTTGGATTGACAAAGAATACTCGTATGTGCTTTCGCCTCGAGGCGCAAATCTAGAATGGTCTCACCTAAAGATTAATATTTTTACATCTCTTCAGTTTGTTTTCTCGTTTCCTGATTGGCTGTTTTAAAACTACGCCGTAAGCAGTTCTTATTGGTTAAAATGCAGGCTGGTTGTTAAATCGGCCAATCACAAGCCAAAGAAATGTTAACAGATAAAATATAACAGATAACAGATAAAAATTTGATGCAACGATTAAAAATCATGACAGGTTCATAAGTCTGGCTAGCCCTGGAGCCAAACTTTTGAAGCCACCTAAAGGGTTTTGAAGCCGTGGTGGTCTAGTGGTAATGACACCCACCTTACAATCGTGAGGTCGTGGGTTCAAATCCCGGTCCCGTACCAATGAATTCCTAGGAATTTATGTACGGAATTTCACACCACGGGCTTTTCGGTGAAGGAAAACATCGTGAGGCAACCTGCATACGTCCGTAGAAGAAATTCGAAGGCGTATGTGAATCCACCAACCCGCACTGGGCCAGCATGGTGGATATGGCCCAATAACCCTTCGTAGGTAGGCCTACGTCCTGCAGTGGACTATTAAAAAGGCTGGTACATTACATTTACATACAAAGGGTTTTGATGTATCTAAACGCTTCATACAACCGAAACCTACAATTTAACGTGTCTTCCGATGCACGATAGCGCCCAGTTAAAAAACGCTATAGACACTCAACCGAAGACTGATCGTGTTGGACGTTGCTTCAATGATCGCTGAGAAATACCCATCAAAACTACACCACGAGCGCTATATGCCATCGACATAGATTTACCTACTTATTTAAGTACCTACTAAGACGCGAGTTAATAAAATAAATCAACCACAATTTGCATTTGAGCTCCACCTCCAGCTATAAACCAGAATCAGACAGCAATTATTCAAATTCCCAAAAAAGCGTAATTACCCCTAAGAGCGGGACACAAAATAAATTGGCAATCACCCACACTCACCAACAAAAAAACTTGAAACCGGGCTATTAATTCAAACCCCCACGAAGATCATTTAAACGTAGAACTAAATCTATTATTTTTCAATGAGGTTTCGCTCTAGCCACCGTACCATCGTGTACAGCATATTGCCAGAGAAAATAAGTTGTCAAGAGCGTATCGATACTCACGTTTGGTAGAGCTCTGTAGATAAATTATGATTAATAAAAACACTATGATATTGACGAAATCGCGCTGAAAAGTTATAATACCTACCGATTTTAAATTTATACCTAAATATAAACATTTACGCAAGAGACCTCGTTTTCAGACACGTTTACATTAAAAATCGTTTTTATTATGTACCTATAGCAATTTTTTTCAGCTCTACGTTTTGCACTTCTGTGGGTCAAAAGGACCCAATCGACAGGTTATGAATTTATACCTTTGCACTTTGTATGGGAAAAAAACCGTAAAACGTAAAATGCTTAATCTTATTGACTATTTATATCTTAAAACTGTCTTAGGCTATTGTTGTTTTTAAGCTTTCGCGATTTGAAAACATTATTATTATGTACTAGTTTTTACCCGCGGCTTCGTCCGCTTGATATTTTGTATTTTGTGGTATCCCATGGGAACCCTTTATTTATCCGGGATATAAAGTAGACTATGTCACTTTCCGTCTTTCAAACTCGAGGCCCTACCTTACTACCCTTAATAAAGGAAGTACAAAAAAAGGTTTGATGGTTTTTCGATTCGCCAGTTGTTTTTTTGACATTTCTTCTTGCTCGCAGTTAGCAGAATTTTTCCTACTTACTTAACACTTATCGTTATACTATAGAACGTTTACGCAAAATCATTATAGTTTATAGTCTATGTGTTATTCTGATATATAAGCTATATTATTGCAAAGTTTCATCTCAATCCGTTCAGTAGTTTTTTTGCGTGAAAGAGTAACAAACATCCATCCATCCATTGTCACAAACTCACAAACTTTCGCGTTTATAGTATTAGTAGTATTTATTTATCACGTAATTTTAGTTAGTCCCGTAATATACAGTAATAATGTCTAAAGGCTATTTCTTAAAAAAAACATATATTTATAGATTTTTTTTTCTAGTCATTCCATCTGCTGTATACGACGTCTACCGCCGAACAAAGCCCTTCCTCTCCGTTTTGAGTATTTTACACTAATTTCAAGTTGTGTCAACTTTCTCCATTTGTTTGTAATAAAAATGTATAATGGGCATGAGTGTACAGATAGACTGATATAATATCAAGTTATCATATTAAAGGTTCCTTTTTCTAGCTTTTAAGTTATGGAACTCTAAAAAAAAATTACCAATAATAAAATTATCGGGCTGCCAGCGGGCTATTAGGTGCAGACCGTCCGTGAAATATATGGACAAGCTCCAGAGATTGTGCTCAGGGCAGAGGAAAAGCGAATATTGAAATGTTTAAGGACATTACTCGCAGAAGCGCATAAAATTTGATAGGGAAGATTTTTGGTTTATTAAACTTTTTAGAGGAAAATACGTCTGACGACGTCGGGGATGGCTTTAAATTTTACATATTCAAACCTTTTTGAGATATTTGCAGAATAAATAGCTGAGCTGGAATATTAGGGGCAATTTTGGATATGACTAAAATACATTTCTTTCAAGGACGTCTACAATGTACAATGAGCGGGTAGACATAGTTTTAGTCGGTTTGAACTAGACTACATCTTACTTATTTGCATAAAAAATCGTATACTATAATTTTAAAAAGTTTGTTAAGAAATGGACCGACATAAGTTAAATAGTTAAAGCCATATTAGTTATGCATCAGTAATGACGCCATTTGTTTTTTCTCCTACTCATTTTCAAAAACAATGACAATATTGGCGTACCTACTATCTACCAGAAGACAATCTACATTCTTATACCAACATTTACACAAGGCCACGTCAGCACGTACGTACATCAAATGTTTGTTAACAATAAGTGTGTAGGTACTTACTTTCTATTAAGTCATGTTAAGTCGTCAAAAGGTCCCTCTCCCATGCGTTATTGATGTCATGTCAAACTATTGTTTCGAAAACAATGCCAATCCGATCAATCTAATCGTTAATAACTAGTTGTCTACTTACTGCTAAGTTGCTTCATTTGTTCAGATATCACAAGTCATGGTGCTTTGATAAAGACGTTATAGATTGACGAAAATAAATCATGGACCTCGTTTTTTATGGGCGATGACTATTTTTTCGAGTATGGTTCGTTTCATGTATGCTTACAATATTGATGAAATTGTAATGATTTGGGATTGTATAGTATGTACGAGCTATGGAGAGGGCTATGCTCGGAATCTCTCTGCGGGATCGAATCAATAATGAGGAGATCCGTAGAAGAACCAAAATTACCGACATAGCCCAGCGGATTAGCAAGTTGATATGGCAATAGGCAGGGCTCATAGCTCCGAGGACTGATGACCGATGGGGTCGAAAAGTTCTCAAGTGGAGACCACGTACCAGCAAGCGCAGTGTAGGACGGACGAAGTGTAGGACCCACAAGTCGGACGGGCGACCTCTTTAAGACTGGCGCTGGATGCAAGCCGCTACCAACCGGTCTTATTGGAGATCTTTAAGGGAGGCCTATGTCCAGCAGTGGACGTCCTATGGCTGAAACGAACGAACAAACGAAGTAAGTACAAGAGAAGTTACTGGATAATACTGTAAATTGTTTGTTTATCCTTTTTGGAACAAGCTCTCCTACACACTAGCTCCTGATGTTAAGCAGATATGCGGTTTAGGTTTAATACACTTATCTAGAAGATACCTATTTACTCGGGATTTGAAGACACCCACGTTGTAGGCACTTTAGCAGGGAGACAGACTCAGGCAAAGCATTCCACATTCTGTCTGCTCCAAAGAGGAATGTGGATGGTCTTTTAGGTATTTAACTTTATATATACATCACCTTTTTTATGTTTTGACTTCTAATATGAAAATAATTAGCACGTTGTCGCCCAGGGTACTCAATTGTTTGAAGATGGTTGTTACATTATTTTCTGACTAAAATTATTCTTTACGATTAAATATAATTATGTTTTACATGCCTACATAATCTCAAATTACTATACGTAGGTAAGTATCGTGGTATAAAGCCGCTTTACTTAACCACGAAGCTCGCACCCGCGTCTATAGAAACGTAGTATTCATGTCTACTTTATTACACAGAGGATCAAATGTGCCTTTCGCACATCATATTTGGTACTAGACACTTGTCGAACAATGGCAATTCTGTATTTTTACATTTTAAATTGCCACAGATTTGTGCTGTTCACACAATCAATGTGAAGCCACCTGACACATCTGTACATAAGCTTCTCCTACGGAACATCAATAGGACTAGCGCAGTAAACGCTTACTAATTACTAATCATATAATTTATGTAATAATAAAGGATATGGAAAAGATGCGGTCTTTGAAATCTTGCAGAAACAAAATATATACCAATAAAAAGCTTATATAATTATCTTTTCAAACACATATTTTTTAGAATTTTTTTCATCGCCATTTAATTTTCAAATGGGTTCTAAAAACATTAGAAAAATGAACTATGTGCTACACCAAATAACTGCATTAAGCCTAAATTGAAAAAAAAACCTGACAGTGACATTATGAAACAGCAAAAGGAAATGACATTGTCAATATTGAACAACCAATAGAGGGCTGGTCGCCATGTTTTAAAAAATAAATAAATGTCAAACTCTAAAATACCAGCCCGCTATTGGTTGTTTGAAGATTCCTGTCTAATACGTAGACTACGTAGACCTCCTCTTACTATTACCAGTTCAGTCTAAATATTTTCTACTTAGTGAAATAAAAAAGAGATATTATAATAAAACGGCGATACACAAAAATATGTTTTTGCGTGAAATAATATTCTTAAATATGGCACTAAACATTAATACAGCTCGCATCGCTGCCGGTTTTCAAGGACCGCCTCCCATATAAAAAGTTTACCAACTCCTTTCTGTTATTTTGTTTTTTGTGTTTAAGCATTGGTTTTTTTTAAATTTCATTTTTCTCTGCTTCATCATCATCATATCAGCCATAGAACGTCCACTGCTGGACATAGGCCTCCCCTAATGATTTCCAATAAGACCGGTTGATAGCGGTTTGCATCCAGCGCGATCCTGCGGTCCTAATAAGGTCATCCGTCCACCTTGTGGGTGGACGTCCTACGCTGCGCTTGCCGGTACGTGGTCTCCACTCAAGAACTTTTCGACCCCATCGGTCATCAGTTCTCCGCGCTATGTGCCCTGCCCATTGCCACTTCAACTTGCCAATCCGCTGGGCTATGTCGGTAACCTTGGTTCTTCTACGGATCTTCTCATTCCTGATTCGATCTCGCAGAGAAACTCCGAGCATAGCCCTCTCCATGGCTCTTTGGGCTACTTGGAGCTTACTAATAAGGCCCATAGTGAGAGACCACGTTTCTGTGCCATAAGTCATCACTGGCAACACACACTGGTCGAAAACTTTCGACTTGAGGCACTGAGGTATGTCAGACGAGAAGACGTTACGCAATTTTCCAAACGCTGCCCAACCGAGTTGGATTCGGCGATTGGCCTCTTTTTTGAAGTCGGACCTACCTAACTGGACTACTTGTCCCAGGTAGACGTACGAGTCAACGACTTCAAGAACCGAGTTCCCAACTGAAATAGGGGTGGGTACAACATGAGAATTACACATGACCTTTGTCTTATCCATGTTCATTTTAAGACCCACCTGTTGAGAGACTTGATTAAGGCCTTCGAGCATCGTGCTGAGTTCTTCCATCGACTTTGCCATGACCACGATATCGTCGGCAAATCGAAGGTGAGTGATGTATTCGCCATTGATGTTGATGCCGAGTCCTTTCCATTCCAGGAGCTTAAAGGCGTTCTCCAGAGTAGTAGTAAACAGTTTCGGAGATATTACGTCTCCCTGTCTTACGCCTCTCTTCAAAGGGATCGCCTTGGAGCTATCTTCCTGTACTCGAACCGACATAGTGGCGTTATTATACAAACACTTCAGCACTTCAATGTACCGATAGTCAATACGGCATCGTTGAAGAGACTCAAGCACAGCCCATGTCTCAACCGAATCAAAGGCTTTCTCATAGTCCACAAACGCCAAGCAAAGTGGCAGGTTATACTCCTCGGTCTTCTGTATAACCTGCCGCAGCGTATGTATGTGGTCCATGGTGCCAAAGCCCTTCCGGAAACCGGCTTGTTCGGGCGGCTGGAAGTCATCAAGCCTGCGTTCGAGACGATTCGTAATGACCCTTGAAAACAACTTATAAACATGGCTCAGAAGCGAGATGGGTCTGTAGTTTTTCAATAAGGTGTTGTCACCTTTTTTGAAGAACAACACCACCACGCTTCTGTTCCACGCTTCTGGCGTTATGCCCTCGAGGACGACGGTGTTAAATAGCTTCTGAAGGACTTTTAGTACCGGCGTTCCACCCGCTTTCAGAAGCTCTGAAGTAATTCCGTCGTCACCCGGCGCCTTATTGTTCTTAAGTTGGTTCAGGGCCATCCTAATCTCGTACAGGCTAATGTCCGGGATGTCTTCGGTGAAGTGTCGGGTTAGCTTGGCTCTTGGGTCTTTGGCCGCGCTGTTTACAGGCTTTGCTACCGAGGCGTATAACTGTCCGTAAAACCTTTCGATCTCCTGCAATACCTCTGCCTTGGTTGACGCTATACTGCCATCTTCTCTCTTCAGCTTTGTCAACTGGCTTTGCCCAATAGACAAATGCCCTGCGAACACTTTGGAGCCTTTGTTCCGCTCTATTGTCTCTTTAACATGTTTAGTATTAAAGAGACGAATGTCGCACCGCACCGATTTTGAAATCTGTCTATTGAGCCGCCTGTATGACTTAGCATCATCGGAAGACTGCAGTCTTAGCGAGCGTCGTTCGGCCATGAGATTTAGAGTATGATCGGAGAATTTCTGAGGTCTATCTGAACGGCGGGGTCTAAAGAACTTAGAACCCACCGTTTGGACAGTTTCTACAAGCCCGTTATTGATCTCGTCCACCGACGCAAAATTATCCAGGCAAGCAAAGCGATTCGAGAGCTCGAGCTGAAAGTTTTCGGGGTTTTGTATGTGGGCACGAGTAGGTCGGAGCGTAGACTTCATCAGACGGGACCTTTCGAGTTTAACGTTGATATTCAGTTTGCCTCGCACGATTCTGTGATCACTGCCGGTTTTTACCCTGTGGATCACGGAGACGTCGTTAAATATCCGTTTCTCGCTAGTCATGATGAAGTCTATCTCATTTCTCGTGGTACCGTCGGGACTCATCCAGGTCCATTTCCTGCGAGGTGGCTTCTGGAAGAAAGAGTTCATCATGAAGAGTTCCTCTTTCTCCAGAAAGTCTGCCAGCATGTGGCCCCTGGGGTTCCGTTGCCCATATCCAAATTGCCCCACTCTCAACTCATCATCGCTTTTCTTGCCCAACTTCGCGTTGAAGTCTCCCATAACAACCGTGAAGCGGGTCTTAGACGTATGTATGGCCCGACTTACGTCCTCATACATAGCCTCCACTTCATCATCGGGGTGTGACGAGGTCGGTGCGTATACCTGGATGACCTTCAACGAATATCGTTTGGATATTCTGAGTATCAGGTATACAACCCTGCTCGACACACTTTCGATGGTAATGATGTTGTTAACGAGAGACCTGTGAACGAGAAAGCCGACACCACCTTGGGACCGTTGGTCACCTTCCCGGTAGTACAGTAGGTTGCCGGATTTCAGGGTTATCGTGTCCTCGCCCTCTCTACGGACTTCAGATAACCCCATAATATCCCATCGCAACCTACCCAACTCTTCTTCCAGTTCCGCAATCTTCTCATCAGTCCTCATCGTGCGCACGTTATATGTTGCCAGGGCCAGTCGTCGTCGGTTGGGGTGGCAGCCGGATCTCTGCCGGGGATTCTTAGCACCCCTTGCTCCGCCGTTACCGTGGTCGCTGCCGGAACCAGGACTAGCGGAGCTGCCGGGGACTGGGGGCCTGGTTCTATTTTGTACAATCATAAGGGGGGGGGTTTGCCCATAATTGCCGCGCTGGGCAAGCGTGTTGGCAATCGCAGGGCGTAGCTCTCGCGACGGGGATGCTGCTGCCCATCCCCGCCCTGTTGCACTTGAGCTACGCTGTTCTGGATGGGTATACCGCCAACAGTCGGTTCCGTAGTACCTCAGTCGGCTCTTACGACACCTGGTACAAGAGGGGGGTGCTATTCTACTCTGCCGGCACCCCACGGCCCTGCTATTCTACTCTGCCGGCACCCCACGGCCCGCTTTTCTCTGCTTATTTCGTATTAATTACAATGCATCATATCTTTTTCATTTTAATGCAATTCATTTTTACCTTAATTTAGACGTAAAAGCTGAAACTAGAGCCACGGTCACTTCTAGGCTTCTTGGTTAACAAAGATCGGAATCTAGATTCTGAATTTTATGCTCGCCTTGTTTTAGATGTATAAATAACATCATTTAACGATATATTAATTTAAACAAATCAGCTCTCAAAACTTACATTTTAGTCACTTAAATATCTACCGTGAGTTACTCGTAAGTCAATCCCGAGTCGCTACGGTGTGCGATGATCTTTATACAAAGGCCCGAGAATATTCTGAGCCTCGGAATTTACCGGTTTTAATTCATTTAGCGGTTCAAAAACTAAGCCCTCGGATTGTGGGATTTTCTAACGTGGTTTCTATATGCATGAACCGGTCCGTCGAGATAACGTTTTAGCAGCGAGGACTGAAATACCTAGATTATTACGTTGGGTACCGATTTCTGTGTTGTTGTAAATCTTGTGATGTACACTTCGATCACTTAGTGTATAGGTGATTGAAGGATGTATAGTTAAATGCTTTTAGTCGCCTATTTTTGTATCTATAGAGATAGGTCATATTGGCTTTTCTCTCGGATTTTTTCTGAATATTAGCTCGTACAGTAAAGGTCATCGCATAAAAAAAACCTAGATAGATGTGTCCGCATCTTAAATACTAATACTTTATGAATAAAAAAATGCCCAGTAAATGTCTTATTGTTTTGACAAAAGACGCAGAACAAAAGTTGTTAGTTTTGATGTTCAGGTTCCTAAGAGGATGCTAATTGATTAGAAATAACTCTGTATAACAGGAATGTACTTATTTTATACTATACATAACGGGACTAAACTCACGTGTACGAATAGTTGTAACGACTATAGTTTCGGTCGCATTCGGCGACCTTTCTCAAGTTGAGGCGAGTGGTAGCGCGCGGAGCCATATCATATGTAATGACTATGAAAATAAACGTAAGTGTATTCCCATTCTATAATTTATGTTTTTGTTTACGACTGTCTCAATAGATTAACGTTAAGTCAGTTTTGTTTTGCGTAGAGCCAAAACTTCACTGAAACTAAGAATGTTATATTTTTTCAACTCTTCGGTCTCTTGTAAAGCTCTTAGAAAATGAGATTCTCGTTATAATGGTAGACTATAATTTTATTCCTGAGACTTGCGTTGCGTTCATGAGACGTGCTTTTATGAAAATTTCTAAGTGTGTAATAATCGTTGACTTTCTAAATTTTGTAGGAAAACTAACCTTTTCCTACGTTTCCAATTGGAACCTCGTTTAACGATTTATCATCTTTGATTCATTATACGAATCTGAGCCTTTCAGTTTGTTATTCCAGTTTTATTTACTGACGCAGTCAGTCTAGAGCCATCTTTAGTGCGTGGTGGATTATTTTGCTTGATTTGATTTTTTTTCTTCTGGGGAAGAGCCTACGCCTGCCCCCTTTGAAAGTCGGCATGGTCCAAATACGCAGCCAACACAATGCTTGAATTTTCTTCTAGATTACAACCTTTTCAGATGTTTTGACGCGCCCTCATTGCGGCCCGAACTACTGCTACTGCTCGCGAGAACGCCTGCGAGCCAGCGATTTGTTGAACCACGTCGCGGGGGCCTTCGCCCGTCTCTGATGAAGCCTCCGCCTGACAATGAAGCAGTGGTGCTTCGAGAGCTTCGCCCGCCGTGAGAAACTCTCCCTCCCGCTGTATACTCCGTGATTTCAACGCGAAACTGGGTGTTATTGTAAACTTTAAGCCTAATCTAAGTACTTATCTAGAGTAAGTCCAGTGTCCTCTATATCTTTGTCTGTGTGTTTTTATAACGTCCCTCTGTGTGTTTTATATAAACTCTATGTATTAAACTCTCTATCTACTGTATGAAGTGCTAGCGGCTTCCTTGATAGCGGTTAGTATGGGCAGGTCTAGGCCAAGCGTTTCATTACAATTTCAAGGAAACATAAAATATAATTACTATCTCTTTGATTTTAAAATTGAATGTAAAAAATAGATGAAACAATTTATATAAAAACTTAGAAAAAAATAGCAGAGGAAGCAGTGGCAGATGGCTGGGCACAGCGCGGAGAGCTCATGGCCGAAAAGTTCTCGAATAGAGACTATGTACTTATCAGTCAAGCGCTGTGTCAGACATCTACTGATTAGAAAGACAGGTGACGCAGGTAGTTAAAAGCGTTGGCTAATATTGTAATGGTGATGAGATAATAAACTTCATAGTCTTTACATCAATGTTTTGCGTAGTATGCTCTTTGATTAATTATTTTTTCTGTTTGAACTATTTATACAAAAAGAAACCCATTTACCTAATAAACAAACGCGTCGTATGGGGTCGTCCACCCTCCTAACCCACGGCGTCACGTTACACCCATACAATTACTCATACAATACACATTTTGCCACCCTCGTACACATATAGGTATATATCATTTATTCGAACTAATAATTAGAAAACTCTTTAGGTCAATGTTTTATATGAAACTAGCGATCCGCCCCGGCTACGTACAGGAGCCTGATTCTCTATCGACAAAACGTAACGTGACGCGGTAAGTATATTTTTTATTTCCGTGAATTTCGTTTGGAGAAATGTTTGATTAATGTAAAATTACGTTAAAATTGATAATAAACCGAGTTTAAGTTATTATATTTGAAAAATAAATATGTTGATGCGAATTTATTAAAAAACAAAGAACACGTTAGAGCGCGTTACACGCTTGTTTTCATACAGAATCACCCACGTTTATTACACTTAATAAACCTTCCTTTTGAATCACTATCTATTAAATAAAACCGCATTAAAATCCATTGTGTAGTTTTAAAGATATAAGCATACATAGGGATGGACAAACAGCTGGAAACGAGTTTGTTTTATACTATGTAGTGATGATATAGCGTAAGTATCTTGAAATGTTAGGCACATTTATATTTCAACTTCTTTTCTCTAAACTAAAGTCAAACGGTATTTTCTAAGGAAGCTTGATACGTTTCGTTATTTGGTAGGTAGATAAATTAAGTATGAATTAAAATAAATCCTTAAGTATTTTTAACTTGAAATTGTATTTAACCCATAGTATGCAAATGTTTAGTGGTGTGAATTATCGTCTCTCGACTTAGAATATCATTTCTACAACCCTGTATTGATTTAGGATATTTTATTCTACAAAATAAGAATAAAATATTGGAAGCTAGGGAACAAAACCGTGCAACTCCAATGTGCAACTCGACCTATGTAGCTGTGAATATTTCTAAAACAAAAAACGCAGGACACGAGGGGCGCTGCGGAACACGTGTGAGTGTGGCCGCCACGCGACCTCAGCAATTCATTTGACAGCTCCGTGTTTTTACGGGGGCTTGACTGTTTACTCATTTAGGCCTGCCCGTGCGCATATTGCGAGCGATTTTTTGTTATACGTTGGTAGTAATTTACATCATTATTGTAGCGTAACGTAAAGTTACACGTAAATGTAAGCACGCTGACAAGCGCGGCGTAGGATCATCATCATCATTATCATCATTTCAGCCATAGGACGTCCACTGCTGGACATAGGCCTCCCCTAATGATTTCCAATAAGACCGGTTGATAGCGGCTTGCATCCAGCGCGATCCTGCGGTCCTAATAAGGTCATCCGTCCACCTTGTCCGGCGCAGGATATCCCACACAAATGTCTAATGACAATAATCATATGATCACACTGGATGCAAGCCACTTTTACCGACTTCCGAAAAGGAGGAGGTACTATGTTCGTCTGTAAGTAATCTTTTTATTCGGCATGTTCATCGATATTTTCGACAATCGCGAACCGATTTTAAAAGGGTTGTCCAGAAGTGGATGCATTTAAATTTTATCGCTGTAGGTAGTAATATGTCCACTGATGCACATAGATCTCACCCGATAATTTCAATGAAACGGATCATATTTATTTTTTGCGAAAAATGGCAGCACCGGTTTCCACCGTGTACAGAATTTGAATAGTTAACACGAATCGATGTGATATCTATGTACCTACATTATTGTTGTGGTTTTAAAAACGGCTTAGCCGATTTTAGTAGAATTAAAATGACACTACATCAGGAATATTGAAGCCGTGGTGGTCTAGTAGTAGTAACACCCAACCTGCAATCGTGAGATCGTGGGATCAAATCCCGTGCCCGTAATAATGAGTTTCTTTGGAACTTATGTACGGAATTTCACATCATTGGCTTTTCGGTGAAGGAAAACATCGTGGGGCAACCTGTATGCGTCTGTAGAAGAAATTCGATGTCGTATGTGAATCCACCAAACCGCACTGGGCCAGCGTGGTGGATATGGCCCAATCACTCTTCGTGCGTAGTCCTACGTCCTGCAGTGGACTATTAAAAAGGCTGGTACAGTACAGTACATCAGGAATATACCCTTTTGCTATTTCAAAAGGGTATATAATATAGGTATATGTGTATGAAAACAATGTTTAAAATCGGTTAACAATTGACGAAAATTTGGATAAACATATACAAAAAAATACATACAGACGAACATACTCGTAGTACCTCTTTTTTGGAAGTCGGAAAAAAACTGGACGGAAATTTAAAAATTAAATTCACAAGCCATTACTCATCAATTACAAATTCATAAAACCGTTGTTTCTTGCCCTATCATTACCTTGTAAATATAATAAGGGCCTAGCCAGAGTAGCCGGCAAAATGTCACGTCGTAATCAACAAGACGTCACGCGTCATATCATAAGGTGTCACGGAGCTATCAACGCTGGGAGGGACACAGTCTTTTATACGGAAAATGGTAGTTATTAATTTTTCTTAGAAATGTCGCGTATATTACGTGTTTATTTTGTGATGATATATTATGTTAGTTTGAAAGAATATAACAAGTTACATAGATTGATTGTTTATAGTAGAGTTGCGAGATGGAAGGTCCGGCAGTCTGTCTCTACCGATAGAATAAGACTGACGTTTGTATAATCAAGTACAATAATAATTACTACACAAATATTTGTATTTCAGAATTCAGGTAGTGTACTTACTCGTACCAACTTAAACGTTTGTTCCATATATTATTTGAGCCTGCATGATCGCATCGCACCAACTAAGAGAAAACGAGTTTCATCTTATTTAATATTCCTTGTCTTCAAATACCGTTTATTGAACAATGTTAAAATTTTGGAAACATTTAATTATTTTTCCATTGTAATACACCGAAAATAGAAAATGTTTGATAGATTTTCAAATGATTATCTCCTATCTATTTTTCTATTTCTTATTTAAATACATATTCTTACACCGTTTTAATTTAGTTCACATAAATAACTCATTGATACAAAAATCTATTAGCAGGATTTCAAATACAAACCTAACATGGCGAAAACGATGCAAAAAACAGTCGACCGAGAAACCGAATATCCGCACGGCAGCGGTGTCACGTCGGCCGACTGTCACCGCCACTGTCACCAGCGTGACGCTGCTGAGTAGAATAATAATAAAGAAACAGCTAACGAACATAGTCCAGCGGATTAGCAAATTAAAGGGGCAGTAGGTAGGGCACATAATTCAACGGACGGATGGTCGATGGGACCGTTAAGTTCTCGAATGGCTACTACTGACCAGCTGACGCAGGGTGGGAAGTCCACCGATTAGGTGGACTGACGATATAATAAAGATAGCAGGAACGCGCTGGATACAGGTCGCTTCCAAACGGCCTTGTTAGGAATCCATAGGGGAAGCCTATGTCTAGCAGTGGACGTCCTAGGGCTGATGGATGGAAAGAAATAGTTTATAGTTTTATTTATAACTGATGTACATAATTAACATCAATATTGTATTGTTATTTACAACTGTTCAGCAAAAAGAAGTATTCATGAATCCATTTGTAGATTTAAGTGGAAAAAAAGTATCCATGAATCCACGGTGGATTTAAGAGGAGAAAAAAGTATCCGCGGAGCATCAAGTGGAGCCTACCTGTGGATCCAAGTGGAAGGAGCCCACTAAAATGTACCATGTTATACTAGTCCTGAAGTAGGAATCAATCTATCAGCAGTAGGATCAGCCATCCAATTCAATTGAAAAGTATTAAAGTAAAATTTAGCAAAATAATAATTTACTCAGGTGTTCTGTGAGTTTTAACTTTTGAGGCCAAATTGTGCTCTGAAAAATGGAAAAGGATATAAAGCATGGATTTTCGTGAAGACAGAAAAGAAAGTATTAAACTCAGATTTGTAGGCATATATTCGTAGAATTATCTACTCTCTAGAAACACGGCGTTTGACGGGACATAGCAATTTAGGCGTGTCGCGTGTCTGCAGAGTTGTAGCTTCCGATACGTACGACTGGATTGTGTTTTTATCCTACTGCCCGAAGGGGAGTAACGGTTTTCAGGTTTATGTAGGTATGTGGTATAATTTCTACCTAGACTAGTATGTTACCTAGGTTTTACTTATTCAGAATCTCGTAAGATTTAAGCGATGGGAGATATAGTAAAAGATCAGTTGATAAAAATCTGTTTGGCAATTTAGTTTTACTTATTGGAAACTGAACTTAGAGGAGGCGTCCACAAGTGGTATATTATTCAAAAAAAAATCTAAACATGATAAAAATCAATTGTATGAAAAATAGAAATACAACTCACTATTTTTTCTAGTTTTGCTACAATAATGTGCTTCTATCGTACTTTTACCTAAACCACATTAATCTCATATTTTGTGTCAAGAAAATGCATATAAAGTGTGTCCAATTGGTAAAAATGTTGTACAATAATCATTTAAAGGTTAATAATTAACCAGAGTTGCCAGAAATAATCTACCTATTCTGTCATATATATTAATTTATCCTAAAATAAAACCGGACAAGTGCGAATCAGGCTCACATACCGAGGGTTCCGTACAAATTTAGAAAATTTCACAAAATTTGGAAGTAAGTTGTTAAAATCTCTTGTAAACATCGACAAAAAAATTTTTCACTCTTCTAAATCGAAAATCACACATTGTTAAAATAATTAAAATCTGTTTTATCATGTACTAACAAGGCTCTTTTATATGATAACTTACATGATACGATTTACTCACTTTAAATTTTGAACCCATAATTTGTGAATCCCTATTTTTGTGATTTAAATGAAAATGTATAGTTTCAGATTATTTGACATAGAACTATGAAATTTGGCAAGCAGCATTTTCTTAGAGAGTTTACTCTAAAAATAATCATAGAGTAAACACTCTAAGAAAATGCTTCTTGCCAAATTTCATAGTTCTATGTCAACAGTAAGTACCATGTAGGTTCTGATTTTTGTGAGTTCCGAAATATGCGATTTTTTACGACATAAACGGCTCTAACTTTTTATACGATTACTGAGAAGTTTTTCTTTTACTCAACTGTAAGAGACCATAGATTTACGTATATGGTTTTATTTTCAATTCGATTTTTTTTACACATTCCCGATATAAAAAGCCTTGACATACGGACAGACGGACAGGCAGACGGACAACAAAGTGATTCTATAAGGGTTCCGTTTTTTCCTTTTTCCGTTTCGTACCTCGAACCCTAAAAGTAAAAAATATTTTTTTTTAAATCGGAGGGCGTTTTTTGTTTTTAACTGATGTAATAGACTCAGAAAAATATGTATTTTCTCGAGATATAACGAGTGCTGTGGTTAGATTTTTTTTGTTGTTTGATTTTTTTGTATACCAGCCTCCATACATTTTGTAGATGTCCTTTTGTAGTTTCATTACAACACAGGAAGCACGGCAAGTCAGTAAGCAAATGCACAGTTTTTATTCTCATTTTGTAAAAGGCATGGCTACTTCAAAATAACTTTCTTATGAGTCAACAAACAAAAGGATACTTTCTCCATTTGCTGTGAAGGGCTGCAAGATATTTCTAAACTGTTGTCCTTTTAAATGTGCATTAACATCAGCAGCAAAGCACGGTGACACTTCGAGTAGGTCCCCTCAAAGTTGTAGCCTACGTAAGTTACATTTTTTTTTCGCAGAAAATAGCGAAACCGACTTCCATAGTGAACAAAAAAATTGAGTAGTTTGCTCAAATTGATATTCACATTATTGTTGATTTTTCAAAAATGTCTCAGCCGATTTTGATAAAATTTAAATGGAACCACTTCGGAAATATGGTACTAACATTATCATTTCGAACCAAAAAAGATTTTATTGACTCGGTTCACAATTGGCGAAAATATCGATGAACATACACAAAAAAACACATACAGACGAACAGCCTCCTTTTTTTGGAAGACGGTTAAAAATTAGGCAAGATATCACAGAACTATACCTATTTCTAATGCAGACCGTCTCTTACCATATTGTAACACAAATGAGAGAGCCCAAAAATAATTTCAACTGTTACGGATTAGCAAATCCAACACAGGAACTATTTTCAGAACTGCCTAAATCGCTTTAATTAACGCAGAGCTCAATTAGTAGGTGCCTAGGTGTAACAAAGGGTTCCTGCACCTATAAATTAAGCTCAGCAAGTTTAAATAAATCTAGACGAAGCCTCTAATCAATCCCCTGGCCATAAATTAGTAGGAATGTATGTATGCAGACGCACAAAACAAACAAATGCTAAAAACGGGGCTCTGAGCAATTTGCATAGGGATAACGCTCGCAGATGTGTCACCTACGCTACGCCTCACGTATCTCGGTATTGGATCCGTGTTTTATGTTTTAGGTTTACTAATTCCTTTTTTTGTGTGCCTAGGAAATGGTTAGTATTTTTGGGTGGTTATAATTATACGTGCCTCAAGTCGAAAGTTTTCGACCAGTGTGTGTTGCCAGTGATGACTTATGGCATAGAAACGTGGTCTCTTACTATGGGCCTTATCAGTAAGCTCCAAGTAGCCCAACGAGCTATGGAGAGGGCTATGCTCGGAGTCTCTCTGCGGGATCGAATCAGGAATAAGGAGATCCATAGAAGAACCAAGGTTACCGACATAGCCCAACGGATTAGCAAGTTGAAATGGCAATGGGCAGGGCACATAGCGCGTAGGACTGATGACCGGTGGAGTCAAAAAGTTCTCGAGTGGAGACCACGTACCGGCAACCGCAGCGTAGGACGTCCACCCACAAGGTGGCCGGATGACCTCATTAAGACCGCAGGATCACGCTGGATGCAAGCCGCTTCCAACCGGTCTTATTGGAGATCCATAGAAGAGGCCTATGTCCAGAAGTGGACGTCCTTTGGCTGATGGATGGATGGATAATTATACGTTGCGGTTTATTCCTTTGTAATTTTTTATCACCTCACTTTTTATCTATAAAGCATTTAGTATAGGCCAAACAAATCATAGAAGTCAGTGGGTGAATCGACGTAGCTTTGTGTAAGTTTCAGTCATGATCGAAGTTTGCGTAACTTGTGGCAAACTTCACATCTGCTGACTGGTATGATTCAGATTTTTTGATGCCTGTAAAGTTGATGATATAACAAATTTACTATTGCGCGATGACTAGTCTCGTGTTCAGAGACGCCAAGTTTTATTCGGCCTAGGTAAAGGTAGATTCTCGGTTGGTGTTAAGCGGAATCTGTACACAGATACAGAAAACAGAGTTTCCTTAATCTACGGGTCTGTCCCACATATTTTTATTTCATATAGATTTTCCTTTGACTACACATTGCCTGAAGTTAAGCAGATATGGGTGCAACACGCTTAACTAGAAGATACCTATTTACTCGGGATGGATGGACCATAGAAGAAAGTGACATATGGGATCAAATTGTGCAACTTCTGGGCGCACTCTCCGAAGTGTATATTGTCACACTCAACCCTACAATGATCACCATCAAAAGGAAATTGTCACTTGTGAGAGCCATCTTAAAAGACCAGTCCAGAGTAGAAACAAACCACAATTCACTCAAAGTAGGTACTTTTAATTTAGTATCTCAAACTTACGTTGGTATAAAAATATTTACATTAATTCGTTATAAGTCTTGTTACGAGTGATAACCAAAGCATAAGCTGCAATAGCACACACTAATTTGCTTGAATGCATACCGGGGTAGATTAGGTCACAAGATTTAATCAAATTTCTATCTAATCACCCTTCCAATATTTGTTTTGGGCGCGTGTCATTCGCAATTTTGGCAGTTGCTTTCGATAACAAACACATTGCGACGATAATTCTCATGTAACCGATAAGAAAACATATTTATAAGCAGTGTTAACAAAAAAAAACATTATTTAAATGATATTATCATTACTTATGACATAGCAAAGTCTTTTTGTGTATCTGTCTGTGTATGCGCTTAGTTCTTCTAAATTACACATAAGATAGCAAGGCAGTTTATAAAATATTTTAAAATATTATTTCCAAAAGGTAGCCAGTGTAGCCATAATTTATTCATTGCCAAGTGAAACCAGGACGGGTAACTACTTCAGTAGGTAACCAACTGTTAAAATTTTACTTCACAATAATGGCATTGGAAACAATACACTGACCGTTGCAGGACTCATTTTAAACAATTAAAGTGAAAAACACACATGCTATTCCTTGCAATTTGAAATCAGAACACAATCAAACCCAAACCCATAATCACTAAAAGCGTAACTCCCAATTCGTACAGTCAAAATCATCAGGGGAACGAATAAAAGCAACACTTCATATTTGTTATTAAGAGCAGGCGCGGGAGGGCGCCATTCATATTCAAATCACTTTCAAATCTACAACTATTATTATACGAGAGCATTGTGCTGGTCCTTCGGGACCTATATCATTACTTCTCGTCCTTCAAACCGACGCCCCATGTAAAAGTATTGTTGTGTACCAAACCGAACGGCAACGCGTAGGCAACAAGGGTGATTCGAAAACGTTTTATATCAATTTACTACCTATTTAGTGTCTTCCCATTCAAACCACGAACATTCAAGCATATTTTACGGTTTATAACACCATTATCGTCATTATAAAATTTCGATTCCCCAATGATTTGTGGACAATAAAAAATAACAAATTTCAAAATTTTATTGTGAATTTCTATATGTAATAAAACATCTATGCCTCGTAGATCTGTGAATTCATCGGCTCCTTTTGGTGTAATTTATGTGACGGTAAACATTTTTATGTTGGGTTAATGTCGGATTTGATTCCAGTATCGGTTTGTCTAATGCGACTGGCGCCTGGATTCCGGACGGCTGTCGGCGGACGTCCTCTGTAATAAAATTTGGTCCCGAACAAACACGAACTTTTAGCACCCTCCCTTGTTTTTTGAATAAGCATGTTCTGTTTTGTCAGCATCAAGTTCTTTCAGTTCGAAATATTGACGGCATTTGTCATCATTGGCGTTTTTTGTTTGAGTTGTGAGAGATTGGTTTTTAAAACTTTGCTTTAAAGTTTTCTATTTTTACATCATTTTTTCGGAAAGTTTATAACTACAATTCATTTGTAGCCTGGCAAATCCGAGACAGAACGTAATATAAGTAATTATAAAATCAGAGATCAGACGTTTTAGCTACACCAGACTACCTGTGACTATAACATATTACTTATGTATACGTGTAAGTGACATGTTCGCTTTATAAAATACTATTGACAAATTCCAAAAAAGTATGGCCTACTAAAATACTAATTCAAATGTGATTTAGCGAGAAAAACAAGAAACACAAATCTAACAGCCATCATACCTTCGAATCCTTAGCCCACTCAATATGCAATTCACGTCGTGTAGAATAAGGCGCTTACATCATTCTGATGGTCCATACAAACATTTATAGAGTAAAGTGGCAATGATTCCACATTATAAACACATATTATATCACCCAGCGTTTCCGTCGATGGTGTTAGAATGATAAATTCCGGATATGACAGAGTTAAAGCCATTGTTTTAGAGACAATGCTGGCAGACGTACAAAAAGAAGATGAATAAATCAAAATTGCGTTTGAAGCATTCAGAAACTGGTTTTGTTTTGACGAGAAGTTGAGATGTTTGTTAGAGTAGAGTGTACTAATACAAGGGATCTGGTAGACGAGTTTTTCTGATCTAGGTTTTTTAATTATTAAGATTCAGAGGGTTTTTTGTGTATTTTTTACTAGGCGCTGACGGTAATGTCATTGTAGCTAAAAGTTAGTGTTTAGATTGCAATGCATTTAAAACAGGACACATTTTTAAGATCTTAAGCTGCTAAATTCTCAATTATTTTGAGGACAAGAAGCATAAAATGTAATATTATCACCTTGAACTTATTATTTGTGGCAAATATATTATTATGACGCATTGGATACGGTAGTTTTACGTAGAAATTTAAGTTCTAAAATTCAACTAATTTCAGTTTCTTGAAATTACATTACATCAATGATATCAGAATAAGAAATCAACAGAACTCCAGTTCAACTGCCAATTTTTTTCACGTCAAAACTGGTCTGATAACGTCGCACCAGAATTTAATTAAATCTGCACAGTGGGATGATGTCATTTTCAACACCCTCCCAACGTGCCTTATCAGAGGAAACGTCACAGTGACAGTATCTGCTGGGCATCATATAGACGCAAATGTGTTCAAGCTTCGCATATTGTGGAAGCCGCAAAATTTTCCCGACCCTATATTAGTCGTTGTAGTATTGCGTTATAAGTCTGTATTGTTGAATTTTGAGACGAACTTGTAATTGACGTGTTTAAGGGGCTTTTTGTATTGTTTAAAATGTGACTCGAGTGACATGTTTCTATAAATATTTCATATATGTACTTTAGTGGGTCAAATTACGTAAAACATCTACAAACGCAAAATATTCATTTATATGGAATTAGTTCTTCAATCCACTGGTTCAGTTAGTTCAATTCTAAATCCTATATCATCCTATACTACAGTAGACAACGTTACTATTACTGTTTAAAACTTTCTAAAACGTTTTAAAATAAGCTGAGTAATACTTTTATCATGATTTGCTTTCCAGTACTTGACTTTAAAGTCACATACATATTCATAAATACAAATGTTACGAATGCAATCCACCATCACAACAGTAAGTACCATGAAATCGCAGCAAACGTACCGGAAGTAGAGTCACGATTAAAACAATACCCAGAGATGCATATCGGAACAACATTAAAATGTATAAAGACCACCCACGACCAAACCCACACGCATGAAACTACGATACTTTTTAAAAGGGTTCGGTCCAATATTTCATCCCCAAAAGTCCGTAACCCTAGACGTAAATTGATGTACCAAATACCAATACATCATCTAGATATGTGAGAAGCAAACAATTAGTCGCCTGACGAGGCCCATGCAATTAAATCTGATGTTGACGATAAACCTTGTCTTGTAGAAGATAAGGTCTATATTGAGGTGAGGTGGCATTTGTCCGGAAGTAATTATGCCATAAAGTGTATCGGGTTTAAGCTCATAACTAGACAGGTCATGTTTGATCAGGGTTCAGGTTATATGGGAAGGTAAATATCTCTTGAGTAACGGGCGGTACTTAATAGCTGTTATACTGAGCGCCACACAAATTGAAAGATGGGAAGTTATGAGCAGCGTTCTGCGCACAAGCTTCGGCTTTTGCGCAGAACGCTGCTCATGGGTACGCGCGGGAGCCAGAGAGACGAAACACAGGGGCCTCCCCAACCTCATGCGTCCCGCGCGCTCCCTACGCCCGAGCTCACTACTTCGCCATTTGTATAGGCATTGTGCACACATGCGCAATAATTAGCGAATTACGGCGAAGTGTCATCTGCGGCTAACTTCTCAACCATCGATTTGTGTGCCGCTTAGTATACGAGATATTCTGCCAAAAAAAAAACACAAATTGAAATTTTATTTTTAAAAAAGCTAATAATTATGGTCGATGGTCATGTATCTGATGTAAAGCAAAGTTATCTAACTTTCTCGTGTTATTAATATCACAAGATTAAGTGTATAAGATGTATATTTGGTGTTTTTTTTTTAATTAAGCGACTTATTTTAAAATTGTTTCATTCGAATTGCTTAAATATTTTGGGTACACCATAATTTTATTAACAGTATTAATTATTATACTTGGACCTTCAGCTTAACTGTATCTTTGTCCAGCAGCAGTCACTTTGAGATTTCTTCTTATAACTATCGTATAGTAGATGTAATTTGCCGTAATAGGCAGTTAAATCAGTTTTCTGTCCATCGCCTGACCTTCAATCAGACCATTTATGTCGCAAATTCAACCAACACAATCATCCATCGATCGACGAGCTCCAACCAAAACAAGACGAGCAAGAACCCGTCAGAGTAACGATGGCTCAAAACTCCGCTCAAAAATGGACTTTCGAGAATTTCTCAATTTGAAAGTATAATACACAAAAATAAGCCAGAGCCTCACTCCTGATATGGCGATGCTACTGCCGGAGCCGCATACGAATCCTAATTTATACCTTTAATGAAAACGGCATATGGACGGGTTTTTAGTGGATGGAATTTGAGCTGCAGAAGGCTCAGGTATACGGGAGCATAAATATTCATAGTTTCAACCTTGAGGGAAGGGGTTGAGTCACAGTTTGAAATGTTAGATGTTTGACACGTGGAACAAAATAGGGGTAACGTTTGTGCTACGTACATAATTTCCTCTCTGTATATAGTCAAATCTTTATTTACAGTTTTGATTTCAAGACGTATTAATTATATCAGTAAATTTAAATATAATTAGTAAAGATAAATATTTCCAACTATTTCCAGGTCATTTATTTAACTACAAGGCTTAGCTGCCCTCAGCAACGTTCTATTTTTTTTGATAGGCTTCATTTTTAAACGGTTTTATTTAGCTCACCCCGTTTGTTTTATTATTTTCATGTCTGTTGCTGTATGTTTCTGGATTTATTATTAACGCAGATACAGTAGTATTGTGATTACTTTAATTTATATTACTGAAATGTTTATTTATTTACATTGTTATTCAACTCCATTGTCATCAACATAATCATCCACTAGGACACCCAGTAGACATAAATTTCTGCTATAGATTTCCAATAAGACTGTTTGGAAGCAGCTTGCATCTAGCGATATCGTACGGTTTTGATTAAAATTATATTATCTCTGGTCATTTTTTCAAATCTAAAAACAAACATTAAATTTAACATTTCAAACTGATTTATTTTCATCAGTATAGTAAACTATGAATATTTTCATGTTGCTTATCCCACCCATCCGTGAAACATCTCGTATTATAATATGATGACGTATGCGTTTGTCGGAGAGCATGGTAATCATAATTTTTATTTGGGGAGCGTGGAAATGCGTGGAAATGTTCCGGAACATTTGGGAGGACCTGATGAATGAGACGGGAACGAGATTACTGTTGAATTATTACGTATGGAGCCTTATCTTCCTGCTTAAGAGTGTAGCTATTAGTGTATGGGAGTGTTACGTAATTTGTGAAAGTTTTTGCTGAATACAAATCATAAAATTTGTATTTCGTCTGGACCTGAAGCTATTACATAGCTTGCTGAAAAGTTAATAGTAAATATAAAATAGTACTTGAAGTCCCTCCGCGTGGAAGAAGTGAAACTTCGACGCAACAGTGCTTTCATACCCCCTCCATGGTAGCGTTAAACGTTTAACGCAACCTTGCTGGAAGTCGCATTAGAAGTTTCACTTCAAAAATACAAAAAACCAAGCACTTCGTCATTGAAAAATAATTCGTAAATGAAAATATTGCATGTCTAACTGATAAGTAATTTTTTTTTTTGTATTTGGATGTCAGTTGCTTCCAACCGGTTTTATTGGAAAACCTTATGGGAGGACGGGTGGGCGACTTGTGGTTAAATACTTACGTTATTATTGATAGATCATTTCACAATTTTTGAGACAAGAAAAATTGTTTAAGACAGGTAAGTATTATTAATTATAAATTTAATAAAACCGGACAAGTGCGAATCAGGCTCGCACATCGAGGGTACTGTATAAACATATTGTTAAAATAATTAAAAACCTGTTTTAGCATGTGCTAATGAAGTTCTTTTATATGATACCTTACATGATACGATTTACTCACTTTGAATTTTGAACCCATATTTTGTGAATTTTGAGGACCAATTTTTTTGTGATTTAAATAAAAATGTACAGTTTTCAGATTTATTCCTATATGTGTACTCTGAGACAATGCTTCTCGCCAAATTTCATAGTTCTATGTCAACGGAAAGTACCCTGTAGGTTTTGATTTTTGTGAGTGTCGAAATATGCGGTTTTTTACGACATAAACGGCTATAACCTTTTTAAACGATAACTGAGTTTTTCTTTTATACAACTGTAAGAGATTATAAATATACGTATACAGTTTAAATTTCAACTCGATATCTTTACGCGTTTCTGAGATAAAGAGTCTTGACATACACACAGACGGACAGACGGACAACAAAGTGTTCCGTATTTTCCGTTTGAGGTACGGAACCTTAAAAATATTAATTGAACTCCGTAGTTAATAACAAAAGAGAAAAA
This sequence comes from Hypomecis punctinalis, assembly GCA_949316475.1. Lineage (NCBI taxonomy): Eukaryota > Metazoa > Arthropoda > Insecta > Lepidoptera > Geometridae > Hypomecis > Hypomecis punctinalis. The sequence goes on along the minus strand of OX438800.1, from coordinate 23,831,196 downwards.
TGATATGAAAGCAGACAGTTTTGATCTCTGATAAAGATTGCTTATTATCGAACAATAATTTAGTTTCAATAGAAAAGTCGACAAAACCGCATGACGCAACTACCATTTAACAAGTACATAAATTACGAAATGACAGCCCAATAATTTCTAAACAATAAAACTAATACCAAAGATTAATTAACAATGCCACCCCGCAGCGACACTAAGACAGTGATGAAACCCCAAAAATATTATCTAAATGAAGATACAATAAACTTAAAAATCGAAAAAGTGTGTGCGCTCACAAAAAACAATGGGGTTCTACGTTTCCCATAGATGTTCCATAAGGTTCAATCAATCAATGTCCCTAAAAATAAAATGCTGGGTCTAACACGACCCACGTAAACTTTGAGATTGAAAAAACTTTGGCTTGTATATTTTTTGTGGCGACCAAGTCGAAGAATTGTTTCGACGCTTTAATAGGGACACGGTTGGGCTTTAAATGTCCCTATAAATAGTATGGCATTTGATGCTTGTAGATAATTTGGACATTATAATAATATTGAGCATTGTTTTTATTGTTAAGCCAAAACAATACAAATTAAGATTAAGATCAATATGATCTGACCACTTTTTAGGGTTCCGTACCTCAAAAGGAAAAAACGGAACCCTTATAGGATCATTTTGTTGTCCGTCTGTCCGTCTGTGTGTATGTCAAGACTCTTTATCTCGGGAACGCGTAAAGATATCGAGTTGAAATTTAAACAATAAACGTAAACCTATGAACTCTTGCAGTTGTGTAAAAGAAAAGCTTCTCAGTTACCGTATAAAAAAGTTAGAGCCGTTTATGTCGTAAAAAACGCATATTTCAACGCTCACAAAAATCAAAACCTACAGGGTACTTCCCGTTGACACAGCACTATGAAATTTGGCGAAGAGCATTGTCTTAGAGTATACATATTGGAATAAACCTAAAAACTGTACATTTTTTTAAATCACATAATAATAGGGCCTCAAAATTCACAAAATATGGGTTAAAAATTCAAAGTGAGTAAATCGTATCATGTAAGGTATCATATAAAATAACTAATTAGCACATGCTAAAACAGATTTTTAATTATTTTAACAATATGTTTGTACGGAAACCTCGGTGTGCGAGCCTGACTCGCACTTGTCCGGTTTTTATTTTAATTGGAACTAGATCTGTATTCTGCACATATTCGTGTGTCCACGGAACTTTGTTATAGTCCACTGGTGTAAAATGTTTATACGTCTAAGTGTGATCGGGTCGTTTGAGCCACGCTGGCCCTGCGCGGATTGGTGGATGTAAAACATATTATTATATCTGCCTTGCTTTCTGCGTCTTTATATAGAAGGCAGGCACACACCAGCCCATACTTGAATCTCTAATTTTGACAAGTAAGTTCGTATACACCGGGTAGCTAGCCCTGGTGTCAGAGTTTTTAAGCCGCCTGAAGGCCTCTGACATGGCTAAATGGTTAAAACAACCGGAGCCTACACTTTGACGTGTAATCCGAGGCATGGTAGCGCTCAGTTATAAATTCACGGTCACCCATCCGAAGACTGACCGACCAATGATTACTTTTTACTGTAGAGGTAGTGAGTACACCTTCGAAACTGGAAATTGGGCTGGAAAAATTGACCTTGAAGCTCAAGTGGGCAAATAAATTCCTAGAACATTTCCCGTGCCCCTTTTAGCTAAACTCCATCACTGAAAACATTACAATACAAATTCTGCCGCAATAACTACTTTTAAAATCCCGTTGAAAACGTATCGACACGTAGATACTATACAAAGAATAGTTGAAATTTAAATATAAACTGTATCTAATGACCATAAATTTCAATGCACGCCCATGAGAATACACTTAATTAAGTGACTCGGGAACTTAAAACTCGGGAAGACAATGTAATTTAGAAACAAACTTTTTTTATTAAAATGGTAATTTCATTTAACAGTGACTTCTGTTATAATGGAAGCAGTTTTGTATGGAGGTGTGAAAACCGTTTAGTGAGAAAGCTATTATTTTTTGTAAATTTATACTGTGCTAGTCTAAAACTGTGGGAAAATACGGTAATACGGTAGTACAGCAAAGTAATAAATTGATTTTCATATCGTCGTAGGTATTAACTTAATGTATAGTGTATACAGGTACTTAATGTACAAATTATCTCTAGGATCAAATTGTAATCATTTTTATACCTAATAACAAATAAATAAGACGTTTATTGTTCTTAAAAGTTAATACAAACGCACGTAAGTATATTTTGGCTGGTAACCTAATTGACACGCGTTTGTAGTCAGAAATAGTATTCATATTGAAATAAATCTACAAACGATATGCCATCGCAACGCTCAGTTGCGTAAATTCGAATATCTGAAGCATACAAACAAACCTCAGAGATAATAAAACTATAGAGACGGCATTTCCGTATATTTTGTGCGATGTAAAAGTTGAGCACATGCAATTGTATATTATATTTACTGTATTGAATTAGGAAAGTATTTTTGTTCTTGTCAAACCATTTGATAAAGCTACCATTGATCTGAATGAATGTTAGCATCGCTCTACCTAATTTTATTTTAGGCTGTTTTTTACTAAAGATGAGATGTGTACTTACATGATCAGAGTGAGAAGAAAAAAAACACTTCATGCTAGACTTTTTAAGATTTTTTCCATTTAATGGCACGAAATCATTTGATAGGTTAGTTTAATGTTTAATTGTGATTACGATGACAAGGGACCAGAAATCTTGAATATGTCGTTTTGATCTAACGGGGACTTAATTTTACATGAAACTCTTTGCTTATGTTTAACAAATAAATGAAATGAGTAAATAAATAATACAATCGAATCGTAAAATAACCACGTTCTTGTCAATAATCACATTATGATTACTTACAGAAAACAACAAGAAAGAAAGCCAAATCGATACAACAGATTCTTATACGCTCACAGAACAATATTTCCTAAATATCTGCATTTTGCGGTATTTGCTTTATTACTTTTTTTTTATTGAGGTAAAGACGAATATGCAAAAAATATTTACATTCATCTCACAAAATTATACTTATAATGTCTTGCGCCTCAGGATAACAGAAAAGTCTCCTCACTAGATGTCCATGCTTTGAACGAAGAAAAGTGCGCATCTTCATTCTATTTACATACTTATATAGTTTATTCAAATCACTCTTTCCTCAGTCTGGCCTGGGAGTCAACCGACTTCGCTCTATGCGTTGTCAAGATTTCAATCAGTTTACCTGAACCCCGGGTCAAACCGCTACATCTTTATTGGAAAGCTGCGATGAATATGAAGTAGAAACATTTCTGACTCGTTTCGAAAAGGTTAAATTATAATTGGATTGCGTTTGCAAACTGGAAGATGTTTAGAAATTGGACTGGGAGCTTATGCTAACTATGTAGACTAAGAAAGCTGAAATTATGTCCAATGTATTGAAGCGTTTATTCTGAGCTGAACGCCATGATTAGGTACAATTACTTTATTAAGTGATCGAATCAGATATGAGATCTTTAGATGAACTTAATTTACTGACATAAGCCTGCGAATTAGCAAGTAAAAGTGATAACAGGTAGAAAACATAGTGGACTAATGGAATCGCAAAATTCTTGAATGGAGATTACAAGCCTTAAAGTAGCCAAGGTAAAGCTTAGCAGGTTTATTGACAAAACATCTGATGATTTATTTGAGATGACAGATGACGATGAGATGACCTGCGGTAAGAACGGAGGATTGAGCTGAATGCAAAGTTCTTACAATTTTTTTTTAATTTTTTGAGTATAGCTTATATACGAGTATATATCCTGCAGTTGTCGCCAATTGGCTGATAATGATGGCAGAGAAAAGTTAAATTTAAGATTACTTCAGTATTTCTTGACTTATATTATCCACAAAAATCCCGAATAAACTCACGGTTGCAATTACGAGTAGGTATGTTTATCGAGTAAAAATGATAAGCATCTAAATCATAATCTAAAGGTTTGCTGAAATATCAACTAGTTCAGCTTAAACCAATCAATATATATATTGTGTGCGTTTTAATCGAAAGAAATTTAAGTCATAGTAAAATTTCTTTCGAAAAAATGGAGAAACCGGCTGATTTCGATAAAATTTAAATCGGACCTTGGGAGTATACCCTTCCAAACTAAAAAGATTTTTTTTGTCCGTTCACAATTGGCGATAATATCGATGAACATACACACAGACAAACATAGAACCTCATCCTTTTTGGAAGTCGGTGGAAAATGCGTCTTCTTATAATTGTTGAAACAGAGAGGAAGCATAACAATATTTATTTTTTAAATGGAAAGAACAGCAAACAGAAGGCCTTAAGATGTTTTTTATTGCACATTTCTAGGACAAAGGGTCCGATTTATTTACTCTCGCCGGCGGCGAACAATCATTTTTTTGTTTTCTGCCAAGGTTCTTGATTTTGTCGAGCAGTGTCAAGCTTGTCTTACAAGGGACTTGTTTGTAGGAGAATTTCTCGCCAATTTTAAGGAAATTTCGACATTTACATGTATAAGGTATTGTATAACATTTTTTGTCGCAGGTCCAAACATTTTTTAAACAGATTTCTTATAAGAGATATCAGAGTTGATAGCCTTAACATTAAATGTTACTCATAAAAGTACAATAATGCTGCACATTAGCACCGTTTTATTCTTTCAGTATCGTCTCTCTCCATCCTAAGGTTGCGAGTTGTATGCATGTTTGCTACTCTTTCACACAAAAACTACTGAACGAATTGAGATAAAACTTTCCAATAATAATGCTTATACATCAAAATAACACATAGGCTATAGTTTATAAATATAAGGAGTTCGCCAGGTCAGCGAGTAGTTTATTATTATTTTTCTTAAAAAAACGCTACACCGATTTCCTTCGCCTTACAGAATTCGAATAATTTTCACGAATCGATGTGACATCCATGTACATTTTACTTGATTTATCAAAAACGGCTCAGCTGATTTCAGTAAAATTTAAATAAGACCACTTTGGAACTCTACCAAACAAAAAAAAAATATTTTTTTGAATCGGTTCACAATTGGCGAAAATGTCAATGAACATACACAATATATATATATATATATTATATATATATATATATATATATATATATATATATATTGTGTATGTTCATATATATATATATATAAATTCTAAACTTCATTAAATAATTTAGTATCGAAATAATCACCTTTTCTGCCCGCACCCCTGCCCATATCTTTGTCGACCAAACAATAAAGTGGAATACCTAAGTTAGTTTCGCAGCAAGCAGCCAAGTTATCGACATGGACTAAGTGCGCCTTCTGACATTTATGCAAATATTCTAAGTATTGCGGTAGTCCTACTCAGTGGGATAACGATTATTATGATTAAGTGCATTGTAAGTTGTACTTGAGAGATAATAATTTTCTGGAATATTTCTTCATAAGCTCTGTGAAAATATAATATTCTGTAGTAGAGTTAGGAAATAGCTACTGAAAAGTGCGCCCAATTTACACTTAAATGCGATTTTTTATCTGGTCTGAGGTCTGAGGCCTGCAGCCACCAGACCAAATAAAAAAAAATTCTATTTGATACTAAATATTAAATATCGTACTAAAGATATATAATTTTTAGTATACAAAAAATGTTACTTGAAACAAGATTTTTAATTTAATTTTAATTTTTAGTATACTAATATACCAGTACAAAAAATTTTACTTGAAACAAGATTTTTAATTTAATTTAAATTTTGAGTATACTAATATACCAGTACAAAAAGTTTTACTTGAAACAAGAATCCATAATTTGGATGGAATGTTGCTTTCCAAAGTGCACCAAGGACTTTTCCTAGACGATTTCTTCTTCTCAATTTTTCGAAAAGTTTTGACTCCGTACAACCTTTTGCTTAGTACCATTCATCCCTATTTTTGTAATCGTATATAATTATGTACTTTTAAATATAACCAAATTTTGCTATGAGACCAGAAATCGCTAAAAAATCAGCTTATCCTTCCTACTTGTCGATAGTCAATTAATTAGCTCTAATTGATCAAGAAGATTTGTGGTTTGTCTCAAAAACTCCTTCGAACACTTTGCAATGCAACGGCTTGTATGCAAAAGTAAGTACCTACTTACCTGCTTGTATTTACATAGCTACAAACTCACCTGTCGCTTCCTGAAAGAGTAAACAAAAATCCAAAAAACAAGACAATCAAAACAACTGTTCTTGTCCCCTTCTTAAATAAGCCAGGCGAGGCGTATCATGACGGAGCGTCCTATTTGAAGCAAAAGGGCAAATTTTCCGGCGATATTGCCCTTAGGGGACGGTGTCACGTACTGCCCCGTTATGTCCCAATTTTTTGTTAAGACAGTGTTATTTTTCAACGGTAGTAGCTGTTTAGTTGCTTGGGAGTTCATATTGGAACATTATCTTCTCTGTTTCTGAATAACCTTGTCGCAGTCGTCTTTTAAGCCATGGGAAGCCTGCTACTCGACAGGCTTCAGTCATAATAGGGTACTTGACTAGTGTTGAATTAGTTATAGTTAAGTATTAAGATTACTGAATTTTGCAATTAATTATGATTCGTAAACTGAAAAAATAACTAAAATTGGCTAATCCAGTTCAGAGATATAAGGGTCAATCAACTATTCGTTGTAAAAACCATGTCCCTCAAATAAAAAAAATATGCAGAACACAAAATATAATAAATTTCTTATGTTTTATATCCTAAATAGTAATTGAGAATATACCTTTAATATTAAACAGATTATTACATTGTAAATTCTCAAGCATATTTAGTAAAAGTATGGTAACTTAGGTGACTTCTATTTCCCATACAAATATTTCGTGTCCCCATGCCTAACTCAGTTGCTTTTTGGCGAATTAATTTCAAAATCTTGTAACAAAACGTAAAAATCTTTGAAGCAAAGTGCTTTTAATGTTAATATATATCATACAAAGAACCAGAAAAAAAAAATCGATAAAGTACCTTAGGGGACCAAATTTACTACATCAAAAGACAAAAACCTCAAAATAGGCTGAAAAAAAATTAAACTGTACTGCCGATAACTGGATAGTATAGACTAGTATATATTTTAGTAAAATAAATAGGAAAAGTGAAAGAAATAGAAGATTTTTGTTTCCTAATTATTACAATTTTTTTTTTTGACTTACTAAGAATAGTTGATTGACCCATAAGCTTGTGAAGATTTTGGTATGGATTAAGAGATTGCTTTGTCCCTTTCCCACCAAGCATAGCATAGTATGGCGAACGGATGACTCTTACGGGCCGTGACGTCATATTCTGCCAAAGTGCACTCTTTGTCTAGCAAGAAAATAAAATGCTTGTAACTTCTTTATTTCTAAGTTGATCTTATTTTTGAAATGATTTTTATCATGCTTCACACACTAGGTGTACAGAATCTTACTTTTTGTGATAAACATTTCAAAAAATGACGCGTTTGCAGGATTTGAACCTGAATCTCTCTGGGATTCCGGCCCACATGCTTTGTCCAATGAAGCTAAAACGCTCTCTGCGAAGACGTCGAATTAGTGAAAGTGTTTATTATTTTTACCAACTACTACATTGTTGGAAGCACCATCTGTGAGAACTGCTTTAAACCATTCTTTGATCTTATTTTTGTTTTCGTTAATCGGATCTGTTTATGGTTATCTGTTACAAGAGGACATCAAAAAAATATTGTCAACTAGCTTATTGCATCCATTGCAATTATATGCGGGCGAAGCCGCGGGTAAAAACTAGTTTAATATAATTGATACTGAGCGGTTTCGCTTTCTCTAGGTTTATTTACACAAAAGTTAAATAACATTTCATAAACTTATTATATATTACAACTACTATAGTTATAGACTACATGAATGGTTTTTTTTATTAATTTGTGTAGGTTTGTACATATAGCATTGATACTTGAATCGATAATTGATACTTAATTTTAGGCAGTTCATTGTTTGTTTTAATGCCTATTAAAATAAATGTGTATTACGAGTATTCTAACTTAGAAATACCTACTCGTTGACACTTTTCCTTTGCTCAAACACCATTCTCCAGTGCATAAAGAGTTGTGCATTTCAGACAAGCTCTCATATTTCCTCCCGATACTCCGCATTTCTTGTTAGACAACCGACAAGTCTGTTTCCTTTAATAAATCATCGTGTTTTCAGACATTCCTGCGCCCTCGGGATTAAGAGTAATGTTTTATTTGACGTCGCCGTCCATTTTTCATACAATAAGGCGCAGATGATATGGTTTATGGGTTACGATGCGAATTTGTTTGGATTTGAGACTTATGATTTGAATGATATTGATGACCTAGTTTGAAAGATTATGAGAAACCGGAACAGAGTAAGAGGATTAAAGGTATTCTTTAGTTTTGATTTATTGTCATAGATGAACTTATTACACGAAGAAGAATAGGAGGGGGAAGGTACAACTGCTTCGGTGGCTCAGTGGTTAGTGACCCTAACTTCTAGGTCAAAGAGGCTTGGGTTCGGTCCCCACTCAAGACAAGTATTAATGTGATGAACATAGGTGTTTGCTTTGTGTCTGGGTGTCATTTAGTTATCTAAATAAGTATGTATTTGAAAAAAATATGTATAACTAATATATCAGTCTCTGGCAGCCATATCACAAGCTTTGCCTAATATGAGTCCGAGACCGTGTGTAAGATGTCCCCAAATATTTATTTACACTATTATGTAGGTATGTAGGTACACTGTTATTTTATTAATTTTAGCTGGCAAATAGTATTTTATTTATATGAAATTAGTAAAAAAAAAAATTTTTTGATTTATTTTAGATACCTATAAGTTATGTTGTTTTTTAAGGTTTGGCATTTCTGTTAATTAAATATTAAAATTAATTTCAAAAGTTATAAAAAATACTATTAAAGCTTAAACTTATTTATTTTATATGAATAAATTATATTTTTGCTCTAATCCAGCATATAGGTATATGTACATATTTAAATTTGCTGTTCTATAATAATTATATGACATTGATGTTTTTAAACGTTTATTTTTGGAGTAAAATAAATTCAAATTATTAAATACAATAAGTTTATCGAAGCTGTTAGTTGATACACAACTTTGCCATGCATTTTTACTATATTTTAAGGCGCAATCAATAAAAACTTTATCTATCAGTAAGTATATTTTACTTCATATCTATCAAAAAGTAAAGGCGTGAAAATTACACATTTCGAATCGCTATCATAAAATCATGACACTAGTATCATATCGATAACATCAGACCCATCACATTACAGTATCAATTAAATTACCTTAATTAATGACCTATGTTAATTTATTAAAATTACATAATACGGAACGAAAATTAAATAAAATCGTGTTGCGTAAATCAATAAAACGAAATGGAATGGACGCCCAAAACTGCAGTGTACACCTAATCGAATCAAAACAAGTTGTACGAATTATCATATTATACGAGTAAACAGAAGTGATTTCAATCTGGTATCGGTAAACATGATGCTTGCATGTGGCTTTGCTTGTGTTGTGTTTAGGAAAGCTTAAACTGAATCCTAAATTAGTGTCGGTCGCCCAAGATATGTTCAATGAACCAATTATACACTTTATAGAATTTGTTGCAAATATCCTGTATCTACTAAAGTAAGTTCGTATAGGCCGGATGGGTAGTCCTAGTGTCAGGGTTTTTAAGTACTTATATTTAAAATAGCCTAACAAAATACAAAACTTAACCTAAATGTTTATAGCAGATTTTGAGGTCAAAATTTACATTATTTATTTTTTTAAGTAATAGATCTTTAGTAAGTAATATTTAAAAAAAACCGTTGAAAATTGTGCTATTTTTGCTCTGAGTATATAGAGTACTGGTACTACCCAAGTCTCAGTCGCTTATCCATTTTGTTTGATTATTTTTCATTGGTACAATTACATAAAAGATAACATAAAGATTGAACAGATAAACAAACAATAATTGTTAAAGCATTTGCGACCTTTAAGGGCAGTCCTAAAAAGCACACGGTATGCCTTCAAGCAACACCGCCATACTGCTTGACTGAGGTAACTGCCCCAGCATACCCGTAGCCACTTTTTATCACAGATATTTCGCTTCTCAAGTTTTCAAAAATATCTTTACGGTTCCTTAATAAAATAAGGAATCTTCTTAAATGCTGTTGTTTCTGTCTGGATGTCCTTATGTGTAAAAGTGTCACATTACTCATTTACCGACTTATGCTATGAATTTATTATTACTCTCAAATTTGTGCACTAAATCAAGTAGGTTTGTAAAGACATGAGTAATTGAGTATAGTTGTTGCAAACCACGAGGACGCAGTGGCATCTACGTGCATTTTATTAGTGCATATTCACTGCGTGACAGAGCAATCAGTCGTAAATACAGTCATACACATGTATACAAACATGACTTAATTACTTAAGCACACATAAAGGCCGTGTGTACTCGTGGTTTGTAACAAGTATAATAATGTTACGAGATAGGTTCTTGGATAATCAGTTAAAACGCCGATTGATCACTTTTGCACTTTATTGTACAAAATCACAATACACACGACTCAACTGGTTTGCACAAAAAAACTTTACACTGGCACTGATATTCACACAAACTAGTCACTTCACAATCACTGGTACCGCACTAGAACACGAGATGTTTTCGCTTTGACGGTAAACGAAAAACTGAGTCCGCAAGGGTCAGCCGCCGTATTTATATTCGTCATTAGTCTCGAATTTACTAGACGAGTCGCGACATTACTCGATCTAATAAACGCTATTGTTAACAGAGTAGCAGGTTGAAAAGTTCTGGAAATATCGGTGCCATTGTGTTTGAAAAAGTAAACAAGATGAAAGTTCGAGACTTCACTATTATTCTCAAATACGAACACAAAAAAAGCCATAAAACTGAATACGAAAGACCGGGAAACAAAAGGCACCAAAAAAAACGCAAAACAATAGAGCACCCCAGAAGCGTGATCACGTAAACATCGCAGATTACATCATACTTACTAAATACCTACAACGGGCGTTTACCTACTGCGTTACAATAAGGTAGTCATTTTCACCTCCTAAGCAAATTTATATGGAGCGTTATTACGTATTTCCACATATAGAAAGTAGAGTAACTTTTCTTTGTATCGACACCTTGACAGATGTTATGATAATATATGAATAGGTTTCATAACATTAGGTACGTTTTGAAGCCGTGGTGGTCTAGATGTAGTGACTCGCCTTACAATCGTGAGGGTTCCCGGTCCCGTACCAATGAGTTCTTTGGAATGTATGTACGGAATTTCACACCACTGGCTTCGGTGAAGGAACACATCGTGAGGCAACCTGCATATGTCTGTAGAAGAAATTCGATAGCGTACGTGAATTCATCAACCCGTACTGGGCCAGCGTGGTGGACATGGCCCAATTACCCTTCGTGGGTAGGCCTACGTTCTGCAGTGGACTATTAAAAGGCTGATACAGTACAGTACAGTACGGGTGCAATTTGTTGAAACACATAGTCGCGGACAAATACATATGAACAATGTGACTTGGATCTTGACACGCTTTTCGTTATTTTTTACAAACGAACAAACATTTTTTTCTTTAAATATTGACAGTATGGAAATAAAGCCCCGGTATACCAAAGTACCGGTCAAATTATCGTTTAAAATGCAAATTCACTTAATAAAAGTTAAAGTGTCACCGAAGAAATGAAACGCAATCAAGTGTTAAGTGCAAGTGCTCTTTTGAGCGTCGTTAAAAACAGTGTAGCCATATTGTCGGAGCGTAAAAACAGGATTCGAAGTAAAATGGGTCATTTTCGTTGAATATGAGAGTTTGATGGCTATACGAGTTACTTTGTAAATAATAAGCTAAAATTTCCTGTTTAGTTTGTAGTAGAAAAGTAATAGAGACTACCTCAATTACTGCTATAGAATATACTTACGGTTAATGAATTTATGGTGTACTAGTAAACATAATTAACTTAGACTATCATAATAAAGTTGTTTGTTTATTATGTTTGTAAGTGAAATTAGGAAAGTCGGGTTATGTTGATAAGGGTTTCAGTTTTTTCCCAGGGTTAGTCCCATTGTAAAAGTTGTTAATAATAATGTTTTGAATATCGTTTTATATAATTACTAGCTTTTACCCGCGGCTTCGCCCGCATGATATTTTAATTTTTGTGCTATACCATAGGAACCCTTTATTTATCTGGGATAAAAAGTAGACTATGTCACTTTCTGTTTTTCAAACTAAGGATGTCCCTACCAAAAATCAAGTCAATTCGTTACTCAGTTGTTGCGTCAAAGAGGAACAACTCAATAAACCAACAAATACACTTTCGGATTTATTAACATTCGTGAGGGTTAGCGACGGATAGGTGGAAAATTAAAAAAAAAAACGATTTGACGGTTGTTCGATTCCACAGCTGTTTTTTTTTTGACATTTCTTGAAGCGCACGCTAGAACTTTTAACACTTATCGTTATATTACGCAATATCACTATAATTTATAGCTTATGTGTTATTCTGCAAATATTGCTGCTATAGTATTGCAAAGTTTCATCTCAATACGTTTAGTAGTTTTTGCGTGAAAGAGTAACAAACATCCTTACAAACTTTCGCGTTTATAATATTAGTAGGATTATTAATAACCCTGTAGACTCTACATAATCATTGAAAACTGTTCACCTCTTTGAACATATTTTACATAATCATTGAAAACTGTTTACCTCTTTGAACATACTTTACATAATCATTGAAAACTTTTCACCTCTTTGAATACACTCTACATAATCATTAAAAACTGTTCACCTCTTTGAACATTTTATGATCCATTTGTAATTTAAATTCAACCGTCTATTTATGCTATGAAATAAAGATTTACAAAAATTTCGGAAATAATATCCCAATCGGAAAACTATTTAGTAGTAATAAAATATTTTATGACCACGCAAATTCGAGACTTGTAGTTTGTGACAAGTGGGATGTTTGTGGGACGAAATGTCCGCTCAAATCGGGACACAATGGTCACACTGTTTCAAAGAGAAGCGTATAGTTTCTTGTAGAGAAATATTTGAAAGGTTAGCAACAAATCTATCTCTGGTTAATAAAGTAGCTATTTCGTTAGATGTTTTATTGATTTAATAATATAAACGCACTGGTAATGCCTCTGGTGATGCAATGATCCGGCAATGGTAAAGTTTTACCGTAGAATGCTCGAATGAAAAAACTCTTCCAGCTATTTCAGAGAGCTAGGTGAAAAAAGAGTTGTCGAATTCATTTTAAAATCAATTATATCTCTTTCTCAATTCCGATATATAATTTTTGACGAGCAGCTATTACTTTTTGTTGTCCTAGCGTAAATTTTATTTAAAAAAATACATAAAATATTCCAAGACAAAGTAGTTTTATTTTTTAGGTTATATTAATTTGACTCATGGCAAGATAGTTATAGGTACATATAAACAGTAAAGTAATGATATGGAGTAGATATCGAACGGAATTGTGGCCAAGTGAAAATTAGTATAAAGATGGCGGGATCACATTCAACAATTCTAACAAAATGACATTAGCGATAAGATTGATTGTACTATGGAAAAGGCTATGCTTGAAGTCTCACTGCGAGATCGAATCAGAAATGAGGAGTTCCGTAGAAGAATCAAAGTTAGCGCCATATCGCTAGATTGAGGTCCAAAAGATTTTGAGCGGAGACCACGTTCCGCAAGCGCAGCGTAGGACGTCCATCCACAATGTGAACGTATGACCTCATTTAAGTCTGCAGGATAGCGCTGGATGCAAGCTGCTACCCACCGGTCTTATTGGAGATCTATAGGGGAGGCCTATGTCCAGCAGTGGACATCATATAGCTAAAACAAAAACAACAACAATATGCGATCGACATTAATTGTTGATAGAGAAAGAAGACATAATGCTATGCCGTTAGCAGACAAGATGCAAGTAACAATGACGGTAGAACCTAATTTCACTGCGGACCGTTTACGTCCCGCTCTATCATTTAAAATGCATTTAATGCCATTTCTACGCGTTGACGGCAAGAAATATAAGAATAATGCCGGAAACCGACTAGACAGAGCCGTGTTAATGAATTATAAACATCGTTGTACACGTAGTTCATTGTTATTAGAAATTATTTTGCACTTTGCGGGTACAATGGGCTTGATGGGAAGTTAAATGAATTAGAAATGTTGTAGAGATACGTGTTCGCATATTAATTTACATTTGTGTTGGTTGTTCGGAACAAACAAGCCTTGTGAAGAGGTGGCCAGATATGCAAGCTTTGGTAAACATCAGACAGCGGGAATTTGAAACTCTCCAAGTGAGTCTATGTTAGTACAATTGTAAGTGAATTGAAATTTAGAGTAACTGTGTACTTTCTAGGTACGCTTGCTTCGTTTTAGACCTAATTGCATTAGGCTATAATTTAATGTATGTGCCTATGGGAGGCACCTAAATCTTAGGATTAAATAGGACTCATAGCCAAAGTTGCCTTAGGCATATGATATAATAAGGCCGCCACTTTATAATCATATTTTTTGTCCTATATGTGTAAATAGTGTTTATTTTTCAAATTGTGGTTTTAAATAAAGAGTTTTGTCTATGTGTCTGTTATAGGTAAGGTGGTATGGTATAAGACTGCTTATTTTTTTTAAATTGTCTAATTTTATTTAGTTCTATAATAACTAAAATTGAATTAACCCTATACTATACCTATACTATATATTACCATACGGCGAGATATAAACAAATTGTAACATGATTTAATAATTTTATTTCAGTGAGTTTCGACCCTCTATCTACAGGATTCGATTAAGTTCTTGTATCAAAAGTTGTAAGTAAGCTTACCATTAACTGTAAGCTATATCGTTCTAATACCTAGCTAGGTAATCTAAATGATGATGAGCAAAACATACTAACTTAGATTGCTATTTATCGATTAGGTAGGTACGTATTTCTCTTACTTATGATACTAACCAACATGATTTATTTATAATTGATTTTGAATCACGAATATTTTTTTGTCGTAATTAAAGAGCATGTATTGTAATAACGTGTACTTGTTGCTATATTTTGGTTTTCGAAACTTGTGTAAATAAACATATTAAAGTTCATTGTACAATAGTGTTTGTGTATTTACCAATGATTAAGTAGATAATTACTTAATTTTGAAGTCGCGTTTACGATTCAGACGTTTCTACTGAATCATAATTTTCTTACAATTTTCACTACAATTATTCTAGCTACCTACATATATGTTTAACTTTCTGCTAAGTATAGCATAAGCAATTTATTTTTTCGAATCATACCATCTAAAAATAACCACCATTTGCCAATATCTGAAGTCAATGGTCATGATAAAGTAAGTTCGTATAGGCCGGGTGGCTAGCCCTGGTGTCAGTTTTTAAGCGGCCTGAATGCCTCTGACATGGCTAAAATTTAAAACAACCATGACCTAAAATTTAACGTGTCATTCGAGCTACGGTAGCGCTCAATTGTAAATCTCATCCGCGGTCACGATGGGTGACCGCGGATGGGACGAAGACTGACCGTGCTGAACGTTGCTTAACTTCAATGATCGCTAACAAACACACAGTCAAACAACGTTATAGACGTGATAAAACAGTAGTGTAGAAATACTCTACAAAAAACCGGACAAGTGCGATTCAGGCTCACACATCGAGGATTCCGTACAAACACATTGTTAAAATAATTAAAAACCTGTTTTATCATGTGTTAATGAATTTCTTATATATAATACCTTAAATGATACGATTTACTAACTTTGAATTTTGAACCCATATTTTGTGAATTTTGAGGCCCTGTTTTTTGTGATTTAAGACGAAGCATCGGGCTGAGAAACACGAAAACGAGTTCTTTTGAATGCGCGATGTGAGAGGACAAATGATATTGATTTAAATTAAAAAAATATCATAGATAAGGGAAAATCTTGAAAAATTTAATGAACCGGACAAAATTTTGAAAAGTAACCGGCTTTATTCATAATAAAAACTTACAAATTTCTCACCAAAAAAAGTTTAATAATTCGAATGCTCTGAATTATCAGCGACAACACTCCATTATTATTTACGAATAAAATAGCCAGACCGCTATTCTATTTCATAAACCGAGAAGTTATTTTCTTTAATGTGTACATTATGAGTAATTAATTAAAAACTCACTGCCGCCCGCAGCTCTGGCGCGATCCTGTCGAGCGCGACCGCGTAAAATTTGTCCAAGTGAATGGAGAATTTTTGAAATAATAGTTTATCAATGCGTCACCTTAAATAAAAATGTACAGTTTTCAGATTTATTCCTATATGTGTACTCTGAGAAAATGCTTCTCGCCAAATTTCATAGTTCTACGGCAACGGGAAGTACTCTGTAGGTTTTGATTTTTGCAAGTGCGAAATATGCGGTTTATTACGACATAAACGGCTCTAACTTTTTTAATCGATAACTGAGACGTTTTTCTTTTACACAACTGCAAGAGATTATAGATATATCTACGTATACAGTTTAAATTTCAACTCGATATCTTTACGCGTTCCTGAGATAAAGAGTCTTGACATACAGACAGACGGACAGACGGACACACGTACAGACGGACAGACGGACAGACGGACAGACGGACAGACGGACAGACGGACAGACGGACAGACGGACAGACGGACAACAAAGTGATCCTATAAGGGTTCCGTTTTTTCCGTTTGAGGTACGGAACCCTAAAAATAACAAAATCAGTAATAACAATACCATAAAAGCAAAAACAGACGTTACCGAGATTTACAAACTCATTCCTTCATCGGAATAAGAAGTCGCAACAAAATCATCTGCAAACAAGCTTCTCGCTTATTGCTTCTCAAACTCGCGACTTAAGTACGGAAAAATGCTATCAAAATGAATATTGAAACGGACCTCGCATGGAACGGAAGGAAAACAACGTGGAGGACTCGGATGAGCACACAACTTCGGAATTCGAATTCCGTTTTCTGCAGAGCTAGGTTAGATGTGAAGATATATTTTTCTTGTGTCGCTTTGTACTGAAAAAGTTTTGAAGTGACAATGTGGTAAACAATACACACTTTTATAGTACTTTAGCCTCGTTGACCATACGGTCAGCTTCTAAAGGGCGATGGGACCACACCTACTAAGCTACTGCCTCAGTTGCCCTAATTACGGGTTTCTGATAAAAACCTGCCAAAAACAGATTTTATAAAATAATAACACTACTGTTGTTTTTAAACTTTTGCTATTATAACACATTATTATTATATCGTCGGGATGAGAAGGGATTTATTTATCTCGTAATTTTAGTGCGCGATTAGTCCCGTAGTATATAGTAATAATAAGAACACTACTACTACGTACTACTTAGAAGCAAACTATGCACATTTTATCGTGTCGTAACTATCTGTCAATAATCTTCAACAAATCTTAATCAACCTCACATTGATCATCATTCTAACCTCGGTGAAAATGAGCAATTATATCTGCAAGCAGAATATTCCCGCTTGTTGTTTCTCAAACTCCCTACAACCCGAGTTAAGTACAGAAAAATGCTATCAAAATGAATATTGAAACGGACCTCGCATGCAACGTGGAGGACTTGGATGAGCACACAACTTCGGAATTCGAATTTCGTTTTCTACACAGCTAGGTTAAATAGGGAGATATATTTATTTGTACTGGAAAAGACTTGAAGTGACACTGTGGTAAAAATACCTTTGCTCTATTTTAAGCTTTTACAGTACTTTAGACTCATTGACCAAAAGGTGTGCTCCTGAAGAGCGATGTGACCATATCTACTACGTTGCTGCCTCAGTTGACCCAATTACGGGTTGCGAATAAAAACCTGCCTAAAAACAGATTTCAATAATTCAAACTACAGATTTTTGAAAACAAAAATACTACAGATTAGGAAAAAACAATCGTGTTGTCGTAGGTAATTCGTTAAAAAATCTAGCAAATTTTACAAATCTCAAATTATTAGCTTGGCTTTGTAATCAGCAAAAATTAATATCTGCAATCAGAATAATCTCGCTTATTGTTTCTCAAACTTGCCAAAACCCGACCTTACGCACGGAAAAATGCTAGCAAAATGGATATTGAAATGTACCTCGCATGGAACGGAAAGAAAACAACGTGTAGGACTCCGATGAGCCCACAACTTTGGAATTTGAATTTAGGTTTCTGCAGAACTAGGTTAGATATGAAGATTTTTTTTTTCTGGTGCCTGTTTTTACTGGAAAAGATCTGGAATGACACTGTGGTAAACTTGTGTAGATTTGTACTAAAAAAATAATTACACAGGTAAAAATTTCAGCTATACTGTTAATACTTTAGACTCATTGACCAGAAGATCTGTCCTTAAAGGGCGATCGGACCATATCTACCACGTCGCTTCGAAACTGACCGTGCATTGCTAAAATTAGGTTAGGCCAAGAATCATCTAGTCACACTAAGGTGTGAGCGCTGCAAGACACTGCTAACTTTAATACACGGAAACTTTTCTGCACGGGATTGAAAACATCGTAAGATAACGTACTGAGCATAAGCGACGAGCAAAAAGCGCATCAAAAATTTATAGGCACAGCCGTAGATATAGGGAAGGCTGGAAGTAACAATTGTATGGAAGCCGTTGGGCGTGGTTCGTGGATGCAAATTGCATGGAGTGCGCCCGCGAGCGATAGACAAATGGCGTCGTGAGCCGACCGCACCGGTAGCCCACGATCCTCCGTCCGCCCGGGGCTCCCAGTCATGTTTATATTTCATGGCGAGCACGCTTGCAGTATGAATAACTGGACAATGCTGTGACAATGGTTATTGATGGTGCGGGTGTGAAAATTTCTTATTTGGCTCCGGGCCGATCGTAATTCTGCTGAGCAGTGTTGCCAACGGTGGCTGCCTGTGAGATACGGTGACAATGGCGAAGGATAAATTCTCGCTATGACAGCTGACTGGACTTTCTAAATTGTGATCTGAAAATAGGTGCTACGGTACATTTGAATTTATTCGAATTGAAAATATTCTTGCTTAATTTTGTCGTAAAATTACCTATACAATGTTTATCTGCGTACCCTACACTAAGCCAAAAGGGGGTGTTTCAGACCATCGTTACAAACAACTTTTACTACGGAATCAACTTAAAATTCGAGAAAAAATCAGCTATTCCATACAAAATTGCAATTCGGAATCTACAAAATGTATGTATAAAACAGCTGATATTTTCCCAAATTTTGAGTTGGTTACTAAAAGTCCGTAATGCTGAATTTAATCACTCCCTTTCCCTTAACCCTGTAAAACATTTCTATTTCTAGCTCGGTGTCCTATTTCACTGATTTTAATGGTAAGCATTACGAGTAATTAAATTAGATTGAACCAAAATTTAATCAGCCACCCATCCTCGCATTACAGATACGATCCAAACACAAAATGTGACGTTGCGGCTACATTAAAAATTAATGAAAACCGAGACACTAATGTAACATGCAAATTGTGCGAACCACAAGACAAATTGCTCCTTGAGCAGAGCAGTAGCGCACGAAGTAACTTGTTTATAATTCAAACAACCTCTGTATCGAAGCTCAGGAGATTTTATTAGCTACAATAAAACCACAGTCTCGTACCATTTTTATTTCTCTTCCGCAGATCCCGGAGGAAAACCTCTTATTTAGACGGGATTCAGTCTCTATTTGTTTGCTAGTAACGAGATAATGCAGCTGTAGCCGCGGACCAGTTCGATCGGATTGCCGATAAAACAAAAAGTCCAGATGAATTACTCGGGGAATTTATTGACGTCGCGAGCGATACATTCGAACTTTTTACCGAATCCGAGATACAATAGAACGAGAGGAAAACGCGGAAAAGCATAACGGTTACGAGCGATTTCTCTCTAACAATGGGACGAGGTGCACGACAAAAAACGCTCGAGAAGCTTAATGGAATCTTTAGCAGTCGATCTATTATAGATGGAGAAGTCACGTAGAATATTAGACGCCCTTTGCTCACGAGGAAGCGAACGGAACACGATCTGGAGATAGCAAAAATTGAAAAACAAACAAAATAGGCAGTTAACGAAGTGAACCAGGATTAATTTTCTCAATGTTTGAGTTGAGCTATGAGCGATGGACTCGCTCAGGGCACGGAGTCAACAGTCGCCTGCGATATAATTTCAAACTTGCAATGTTATTACAGTGAATGTCTGACGCGGTCTCGCGTATAAATTTTAACATTTGCAGCACGCCCTGCAATAATAAAGTCTAAAATTATATTACGTAGAGCGCGACCATTGAAACGTTTCACGGGTTGTTATAAATAAGTGTAAATGGTTACAATTTGTTGTCGCTATTTACTTTGAACCAGTCTGTGCTCTGTAACTGTCGAAATGGTTCCTTATCGCTTTTGTACTGAGCTGCCGCTCCTTCACGTTACGAAAATTTCATTCAGTAATCAGCAATATTATTAAACTCATGTAAGTTATAGTAACCAGAATAAGTTTAGTTGCCCGGTTTTACGTAAGAATTTATTCGAATAGCTAACGTCAGAACTTGATAAGGTTAATTTAAGTGCATCTAAATTATCGTTCCATTATCTGAAGTCGCGACCTCAGTCGTAACACTAAAATCGACGCCGAATGGGGCATTCATCACGAGCTGTCCACACTTCACAGTTCTCAGACTTCACCCCTTCGCATTTCAATGGGAGAAAAGCTTAAATTGGCCATAAAGGAACTAGTATACGTCAGTGAGCTCGGACGTGCGCGTAAAGAAATTTCCGATAGGAATAAGAAGTGCATGGCGACGGATGGACGTACAAAGCATGGACGCTCTTAGAATAACAATAAATTCCTGGGAGTCCGCGGTCGCAAGCAATCAGAATGGCGGTTAGACCCCTGCAGACGAATTGTATAGCTTAATTAGCGAAGGGTAGAAAGCGGTAAAGAATCAACGCAGACTTTTAATTATCTCTAATAATTTCTGTACAGTCGAATAAAGTAATTAATGAGGCTATTTATATAACGTATTTAGCTTATCAAGCGGGCGGGCTCGTAAAAATCGCGTTGAATGTGATAAATTTCTGAAAGCCATAAGAGTTGAGATTGCAATCTGTACGCATATGGTATACAGTTGCGCACGCAGCGGTTGTAAAAATTATTAACGCGGTAGCTACGGGAAGCCGAGAACAACAAACGGCTTTGTCGAAAGTGATGCATCGAGTTTTGGGAGATTATTAACGATGTAGCTGCTGATATGAGTTACGCAACGCTGATGGGTATCAGTATCAGAAGCAAATTACTCATCAAAAAATGTGATCGGAGGCGTTGATACCTCACGGAGAATAAATAAGCCCGTGGATTTAGTTTCAAAATATTGCACAAGTAATAAGTCGCGAAGATATATTATGGCATCCATACGTTTCCCGTTTCACACTTTTTCATGGCTCTTCACACGACGCGAGCGGTTGCTCAAGTGAACATTAGGTCGGTAGAGAACTGGCAAGCGAGTCCCGACGACAGACGCCGGGTAAACTGCAGGGCGTCTCGCTGAGTAATGAACGCTCATCCATTACTCATTACTATCCGTGACTTGCTCGTGTGAAGCGGCCTTATTTCAACGTTCTACTACTGTTTCAAATGATTTATGTTTTGTGGTTTTGCGGTGAAGATGTTATTAATCAGTGGCGTTGTCTTCGTGCTACTGACACTGTCCTTTGTTTCTTGGACGAGACTTACAGCTTTGTTAAAGTTGAGTAGTTACCGAGTTAAGTGTTTATGTATGCCATGTTGGTGTAGTGACGCAGGTCGTAAAGTTCTCTAATGATGGGTAGTGCTGAATATCAATTTAGCAAAAGTAATACAGGATGTGGATTAAGTCAATGATATCATACTCAAAAATCAATGAATCGTGAATCGATCGGAAGGAAGTCCTTATTGAAAAGTGTAATAATAAAATAACGTGAGAAGTAACAAATTGAAAAATGATGAGGCACCCGAAGATTATAATCGATGACGTGTAATAGAAATTTTGTTTGAAAAAGATGCAATTGAAGAATACTCGAGATTTAACAATGTGATTATTGGAGCGCTGTCTAACGGTACGCCTTCAAAACATCTGTACAGCAAGATTAGGGTTTCTTGCTAAAGAAATCTTCGTCAATAATGGATCTCGAATTACTCTAAAAGTGAGAGAAATCTCAGAGCGATAAACGATAAGGTAATAACAGAAGCCGATCCTATCTTTGTGTTCTTTTGTTGGGCATCGAGCACAATGCAGTTGTAAATTTTTGGGTTCTTAACTCCACAATGTTCCCGTCATTAATCTAAGGCCGTTGTAACTCGAAGCGGGTCGGGATCAGTCTTTGTACCTGCTTCGCCCCTTCATACCCTGACATGTGCAGGGAAGGCAGGGACAAAAACCGCCTTGCGCAATATTGTCTGCTCTGACACAGCTTGAATCATCTCAAATTCGAATATAAACGGCAATATACTGACTCCAAGATTTCTTTTCCCGATATTAGAATATGTTTTACACATCTATATAGGTCTAATAGTTTTACTACCAATCAGTCCATACAGTCTATAAAGCTATTTTTAAAAATGTCACCCGCAATCTCTTTAACTTTTTCTGGCACGTCGTTTTTACTAAGCCCTTGACATGCATTAACACTTAACGCAACTTTTTCCGTTCGATCCCCAGATGTGAGTGCATCATTAAAATCTTCTATGGCTCCAAAAAGATCAAAAGTTATCTCTTCGGCTGGAGAGGTTCCCCCTTCGCCCCGGATGCCCTTCCCCTCGAATGCCTGTTCCCCCTTTCAGAGAGTTAGTCAAACGGCGGCGGTGGTGCCCGCCGGTCGCGTTGTCAGAGCTTTGCCGCTTCATTTTCGTGAACCGCGAATTTGTGTATACAGTTTTCTTCGGTGTCATTTGCATACGTGAAGTGAAACCAATTTCAATTTCGCCGCGTGTGATGTTGTGACTGTTCGTGTATTAATTTTAACTTTGACGGATGTGGATTAACTCATTACAATTTCAGTGAACTTGTGGATTGTGCTTTTATGATATTGTAAGTTGATCTTTTATCTAAGATTACTGAAACTAAAGTTATTGGTTTAATTTTGATCTCAATATTGGTTTCGCATAACATTTTTGTTTTCTTTGATTTGTGAAATGACGACCTAATTTATGATGTATTACATAATACAAATGTTTTTGGGACCGTTTCATTTTTGAGATAGGTACTTTAGTTCTCAAAATCATCTTTTTACCAGCTGTTTAAGGTAGTTATCCGTTACACTGAAGCGTAGGTATATTTTACGCAGACAGAAAACGAGCTTTTCTACTTTGTATGTTTACACCCTTACTCTACTTTCCTGTTATCGGGCGTTCCGTATTCCGACCAATTATGAGTCAGCTTTATGATAACATCAAGATTTATGTCCAATGTTTTTGACGATAGCTGTGTCACGGAGCTATCACAATCTTAGAGAGCACCAAACTTTTACGACGAGGTAGAATAGGGCGTAGTTATTACTAACAATTGCGATGGTAAGCGCGATAACGTACCAGAGGTCCAAGAGCATAAATAGGCTAATGTCGATCCCCATTATGATGTTTTGTCACGTGGAGAAGATGGTGAGATTAGGAAGAAGAAAGCTCGTTATGTTGATCCTATGGCATTGATAGCACAAATTGTTGAATCATTACTCCAGGTTACAAATGGAGTTACAGTAAATGGCACTATAAACGTATTGCTCAAGAGTTTCGGAGATCTCGGTACTGTGAGTGCCGCAATTGATGACGATCATTTGATACCGTGATAAGATCGCATAGACATTTAAGTAACGTAACCACCAAAAATACGTAAACTAATGGCAGTTTCAAAATAGTAAAAGTTTTAAACGTTAACCTAATAGCAATAGTAAAGTTTCCAATGAAATAGCCATTCGTTTTATTAAGTTGATCAATAAATGCTAAAGAGAAAAAATATAAAGCTGTAGAATGACTTTAATGTCTTTTAAATTTGAATCAACAAAATTTATGCGTGAAACTTAAAACAACAGAAGACGAAATGTGGATATTTTTTTAACTGCATTTAGTTTTTAAGTATTTCCTGTATAAACTACATAATTATATTACGGGCAATCCTTCATCATCTAGTTTCTTTCTCTTTGCATCAAAATCTATTTTTGGGTCTTTTTGAATCAAAATCTGTCAATTATTTGGGCAAGCCCTATAATGATAAATTCATCATACACATACATACCGGCACGTGGTCTCCATTCGAGATCTTTACAGGCCTATCGGCCATAAATTCTTCAACGCTTGGTTGGGTAGTTAATATAACATTAGTTAATTAATTTCATAAAAATAGACACTTGAAGTATATAAATTGAGCACATACCTACTAAAATATTGAATGAAAATTGAATGTTCGATTTTATAATTTTAACAACTGACCTTGTAAAAACGTACTGTACTCTTTTAGTTCATGTAGGTTTCATCACGGCTAATTCCACAAGAATTCAAAATCGATAAATCATGTTTTATCCAAACAAATCTGACATGATCTACACAAACATATAATTAAAGTTTCTTGGTATAAGCAGTATAAGTAAAAAACCTTAAGCAAGATAGATCTTTGCCCTGACTAGAATGACCTTAATTTTATTTAACCTTGAAAGTGATCAATGTATCAAAGATAGTTTTAATTCCAAAGGGCCTGTAGCCCTTCTAACTTGGCCAAGGTAGGAACTTTAATTGAATTTTATAGACAACATCGTAAAACTTAATACGTGTACTGCATACCGATATTAATTTAAAAGTTGTTGCCCGTGACGACCTATTGGTTCAAAACTTATTTGGGTAATATAATAAGAATGTCATTCATATACATAGATTGTATATATTTACCTACTTACTAAATTGTACGTAGTAATTAAAATAAAAACGTTGATTAGGCGTTTTCAGTTTTTAAAAGGTGACCGTGAGCATTTCAAACTGAGCGCTACAGTGACTCGGACGACATGGTTAATAGTAGATTCCGGTTGTTTAAACCGTTTAGCCATTTCAAACCTTCGGCAGCATTAAAACTCTGAATGCAGGGCCTATACGATTTAACTACTTTACTATTACATGAGTATAATTTCATACATATCGATTGAATACTTAATAAAACTTTTACGCAAGTTACGTAAAGGGACATAAGTTGCTTGTGTCAATAATATAAGCTTACGTTAAACTGTTGTTTCAAATCTCAGTTGTATTGCCCTGATACCTACTTACATACACCTACAAAATGCTACGAGTGCAGCCGTCATTCAAATGTGATTTATTGAGGTTATTAATTAAATTGATATTTATCAGATAAATACGAAACTGTAACAGATTGAAATAAATTAGGTACATGATATTGCCCTACTCCAAAAGACTTCCATTTTAACTAGGCACTATGTTGTATTAGACCGCAAGAACACGCTAGACGCAACCAGTCAGAATCTATATAAATCCATAGATAGAGCCCAGCCGATTGGCAAGTTGAAATAGCAGTGGGCAGGGCACATATCACGGAGAACTGATGACCGACGATCGAAAAGTTCTCGAGTGGAGACTACACACCGGCAAGCGCAGCGTAGCATCCATAGATGACCTTATTAAGACCGCAGGACCGGGTGCAAGCTACTACCAGCCGGTCTTATTGGAGATTCATAGGGGACGCCTATGTCCAGAAGTGGACGTCCTATGGCTGATAGATGGACGGACGGATAAAGACCACCTTGAACTGATGATGATAATGATGATGTTATATACCTACACACCGATGAAATCTAATCCGTAGTCAACACCTTTGTTCTGGCAACCACATGTACATGGTAACACTTCCTCAATACCACTGAACCAATGAATGAAGTTTTTTACAAACACAAAAAATATAACGTTCCAAGAACTAATTCATTTGTGTATCAAATTAATGATTATGGGAATTCGAATCATTTAAAATAATGGCAACAAAAAAGAATGAACCGAAAGAAAAAATATCGTTATCCGGCAAGAAAATTAATGTACTGCAAACGTATTATTAGACCCGTGGTAGATCTAATAGGAGAGCTTTTTTGCTAAGATTAATATACTCGTATGTAGATGAAGCTGTTGAAATAATAAGGTTATTCATATAGCCATATCTTATATTATGTTCACAATTTACGGTATGAAGAAAAAATTCAGCGTAAGGGATCAAATTGAATGTCTAAGAATCTTTATCTATTCAATTTAAGGATTAAGTAGTTTTATTGTTTTTCTGATCACTAGTTACTAGTACCACTTGTGGGTCAAATTATTAATGTCGGCGTTAACTCTTTACCCTGTGTACTAGATATATCAATTTAAATAATTTCAAATCAAATATCTCTCTGAGCGTCTTGGGGATGCGACAGCGACACGTGTCTAAAATGCTGGTGTTTATTTGGCTTTGTATAGACCGAATTATACAAATCGGCGAATGTGAAGTTAGTTACAAGCTTCGATATATCCAATTTTGACTGAAGCTCACATAAAGCTGCGCATTGATTGTGTTTCGCGCAGGTTCTAGCTAGCCTCACATACGCCGACTTGAATAATTCGGCCTGAATAATAAGTATTTCTATTCAGCGTGGTAATATTGCCAGCACTTTGGACACGCTGCCTATTGGCAATGACAGTGGGCGTGAGCATTTTGATTCAGTATAGGTATTATGTATACTTTTCAGGGATTTTAACTTCATGGGAACTAGAAAAAAACTTTTAAATATCAATTCCATATAATTATATGTAGCCGTGGTGGCCTAGAGGTATTGACACTCGCCTTGCAATCGTGAGGTCGTGGGTTCAAATCCTGGTCCCGTACCAATGAGTTCTTTGGAATTTATGTACGGAATTTAACACCACTGGCTTTTCGGTGAAGGAAAACATCGTGAGGCAACCTGCATGCGTCCGTAGAAGAAATTCGGTGGCGTAATGTGAATCCACCAACCCGCACTGGGCCAGCGTGGTGGATATGGCCCAATCACCCCTTCGTGGGTAGGCCTACGTCCTGCAGTGGACTATTAAAAAAAGGCTGGTACAGTACAGTACAGTATATGTATATGTAATAATGAAACATTTAATTATTACACGTTTATTAAATTTAAG
This sequence comes from Hypomecis punctinalis, assembly GCA_949316475.1. NCBI lineage: Eukaryota > Metazoa > Arthropoda > Insecta > Lepidoptera > Geometridae > Hypomecis > Hypomecis punctinalis. The sequence continues at coordinate 23,803,995 of OX438800.1, read as the reverse complement.
AAAATGCAATATGGTAACGCTGCAAACCTTGACTCTAAAGAGATCTTGTGTATTGCAGTGTTACGCACACACACAAACACACATACACATAGCTCTCTTTTACTATAAACCTAATAACTTTAGATCTAAGTAAACAATTATGTTTAACTAAGATTATTATTTTTTATCAGCAGTCAGCAGTCATACCTACTGGCTCTTATAATACAGGTTTTGACCTAGCATAAGGGCCAGGGAACCAAGAAATCAATTGTGCTTCTTAATTGAACAAATAAACGATTTTGTATTTTGTATTGTGGATGATACAATTGCTTTTTGTGTACTCATAGTGAAAGCCTACATTTTGTTGTATTTTAAAGTACATACTTAAAACAGACATTTTAGCGTTTTAAATACTGCAAAAGAATATCATGAACTTTTTAATGAGTACGTGCTCTAACAAATTGTTTTACAATCAGTCTGAAATCGTCAAAATTCAGTCAGTCTGAAGTTTCATGAAAATACCTTTGATAAATAAATACAATCGTTACTTCGACCTCTTGCAACAGATTTTCTCACTCCGATGTCATGGTCGAATATGAGAACCGACACAAAAGCTGTTTCGCATATATTTTACTGACCACAAACCAGATGCAATAAAATTACAAAATTATACGAATCAAAATGTAACGAATTAAATGGAAACCGTGTATAAACACGAAACTATAACACGAGTCATTAATTTAGAAATCTATTGGGCAATAACAGAACGGGTAGAATTTGAAACTTAAGCAAACCAATTAATAGCAATTCGTACTAAAAGCCGTTGTAATAAAATCCTTACCGATAAGAACTCTGACGGAAGCTGCCCTTATCTCGACAAAACAATATGACGCAATCTCTTTCTTGGTAGTAAAGCTACTAACAATGTTTCTAAAATAAGCTATTGAGCGGAGGAAAATAATAGTTTCGATATTTTTAATCGCAAACGAGTTTAAACTAATGTTAAATAATTGTGAGGAGTTTTATTTGAGTCAAGTATCGTTTAATAAACAATGTTGAAAAGAAACAAATTTTCTACTTGAAGTACATACAAATTTTAATAAAATTTACCAACTGAGATTTTTACTTTTGTCTTTAAGCGAATGTGCTTAAAACTGGGTAAAAGTCTTTTTCCGATTTTTTTAGGGCCTTTGATGATGTAAAATATCTTATCAATTCTCTAAGTTAAGTTGAGGTTAAAAACCATTACCAGGTTAAAAACCATTATCTGCAGAAAATGTTGATTCTTTAACTTTGTAACTGTTGTTGTTGTTATTTATGTTGTTTTATGTAAGTAGTATATTTTTATTTATATTATGTATTAGTTTATTATTTTGTCAGTGGTTTCTTCTATCATTATTTTTTTATTTATTGTTAGGTATTTTAAGTATTTATATCATTTTTTATTAGTACGTATGTTTATGATGTATAATCTAATTTATATTTTATTTAATGCGCACCCCGTCCATTATTTATACGCATTCTGTCCTCTCCATCCTAAAGTTGCCTGGTAGAGATCGCTATCAGCGATAAGGCCGCCCATTGTTACACTGTTTATGTTTATTTGTTTCTTCTTTGTGTTTATTTCTTGGTGTGCAATAAAGAGTTTATCTATCTAAGTTTCAAGTATTTCGGACTGCTTGTAGGTGCCATCCTGGCACTCCACAAAGTATCGGTTTTGCCCAAAGCTCATCAAGCACCTACGAGTGGCATGCAATTTTTTTGACCAGCGCATTTATATTTTAGTTTTCCTCACTGCTTTGAAGTGAGGAAAACTAAAAGATCTACTATCTCTGATATACGTGTTGAATACGCTTTTCGGTAGGAAAGGAAATTACAGTCTTTGTTATTTATAATCAAGTGTTAATAAATAGTTTTGATTGTACCATGTGAATTAAATAAAAAATACATAATCAATTTTATTTTGATAACCTACTTTTACTATCCCGTTAGGTAAAGGTCTTTCTTTCTACATTTTTTCCACTTCTTTCCTTTCGGTGCTACCTCCGCACAGTTCTTTTTGACCGACGAACCGGAGGAGGCAATCAATTCGACGCGTATATATCGTATATATATATTTACAATTTATTTCTTTACAATTTTTTATGCAGTAGTCCGATTGCGATTTTTTTTTATTGTTAGAAAAAGTGTACTTCAAAATTGGTCCCATTTAAATTTTATCGAAATCGGCTGTGACATTGTTGATAAATCAACAATAATGTGACCAACCCGCACTGGGCCAGCGTGGTGGATATGGCCCAAACACCCTTCGTGGGTAGGCCTACGTCCTGCAGTGGACGATTAAAAAGGCTGGTACAGGTACAACAATAATGTGAAAAATTCTACATCAATCCGCGCGAACTTTTCGCGAATTCTGTACACGGTTGAAGTAGGTCATGCTATTTTTTGCAAAAAATAATTATTATTTCAAGTATACCATGTTCGATACCTGCACCTTGCACATACAACGTTTTTGTAACCGTTACAGTCGACGCCACAAATCACCAATGATTCGATCAAACAGCGATGATCCATCGCAGATCGGTTAATGCGTATTTGTTTGTTGTTGGTTAACTGCTCGGCAAACAGTTTAACGTTACAAGGTCCGCCTGACTTCGGGCAGAAAGCTCTGTAAGGTCCTTCGATCAGTGTATCATCAGTGATCAGAGATCGAAGGTTTTGATCACATTAATTATTGTCTGACAACTAAGATTTGGTTTGTCTTGACAATAGATTCTCATCACTAGATAATTTAACACAATGTCGTAACTTATAAAAATTTAAACAAATCTATCAAGGAAAAAAAAATACAAGTGCAGTGCGCGCGTTCACTCATAATAGCTGTGGTAGAATCAGAATCAGAATATTTATTTGCACCAACAAGAGAGTATTAACATATAGAACTTAATGTATATGCTTACGTCTACTTGAGGACCCTGTTTTAAAGGGTGTATCAAAACAAGGTAAATCTTATTAGCTAAATTTCAATCTAAATTATAGTATGACAATTAATTCTAATAGCAGTTAGTGGGTATCTAATATCTAGTTAGTTTTAAATATTGAGACTTATAATAGATCGTAGGTACAAAAAAAAATGGTCTCACATGATATAGTTCATACATAACTACTTAATGAATTTAGTAGTAGCTGTGATTGAACCTCGTTCAACGCAAAAAAGTTTCAAGACAACGCCTATGTGAAGAAATAATTATATTTAAAACTAATTTTAATTTTAATTATAGGGGTCGAAACTTTAGGACCTTGGGGACCGGGAGAAAAAAAACATTTACAAAGATTTTGCATCACGACTGGTCGACGCAACACGCGACCAAAACGCTGGCCTCTATTTTGCCCAAAGGATCAGTATTGCTATCCAACGTGGCAATGGAGCCAGCATTTAGGAACTGTGCCCGCTGGTAGTGGGCTTTTAGATTAGGGTTTTCATCGTCATCTATACATACTAATTTTTTTAGTTCATGTGGTTTTTTTTTTTGTTTGGGTTTGTACATTTAGCGTAGTAGATGTAATATATAGTTAAGCTTATGAAATGTTATTTAAGTTTTGTGTAAATAAATTATCTATATTATAGCATAACAGTAACTTTGATTGATATTAAAGGTAAAAAAAAAAGTATTGGTAAAGTCCTAAGGCCAAAATAAAATTGCTAGTTTACTAGCCGTGATGGTCTAGTGGTAGTAACACCCGACCTGCAATCGTGAGGTCGTGGGTTCAAATCCCGATCCCGTACCAATGAGTTTCTTTGGAACTTATGTACGGAATTTCACATCATTGGCTTTTCGGTGAAGGAAAACATCGTGAGGCAACCTGCATACGTCCGTAGAAGAAATTCGATGGCGTATGTGAATCCGCCAACCCGCACTGGGCCAACGTGGTGGATATGGCCCAATCACCCTTCGTGGGTAGGTCTACGTCCTGCAGTGGACTATTAAAAAGGCTGGTACATACATACATTTATGTGCCTTGTAGAGTATAAAACTCAATGCCACTACGCACCCAGCAACTTTGAAATTATATTATCGATTACATATTCAATATATCAATAGACAAGACAGCAATTAACTTCTACTGAATGATTATTTAGCATTATTTTTCTAGATTGCATCACGTATGACTGTATTTTTTAAATAAACTTAATTTATCAGAAAGTTTAAAATGCATAAATATTAATCAGAAAACTATTACCTAAGCGTAACTTTACAAACGACCATCATTACTTTCCCCTTCGTGTGAACTCCAAAGTGAACGCTTACAAGCCCGTTAACATGAGCTTACAAAAATAATTCTTGATTAATAGCGGCTTAACGAAGAATAGAACATGAATCATGTTAATGGACACATATTACGCTAATCTGGGGTAATCTCGATGATTAAGAAGAGGCAGATGCATAACTTTAAGAGAAATTTCACTTAAACCTTGATCAGAGGGTAAAACGATACATGATTGATTTGAAATAGATTTTCCATGTATATTTTCTGTATGTGCCAAAAATTAGTAGGTCTTAAATTAAAATTAAATTTTGTTAATCTAGCCCCTATTTTTGTTGTGATTTAAATAAAAATGTACAGTTTTCAGATTTATTCCTATATGTGTACTCTGAGACAATGCTTCTCGCCAAATTTCATAGTTATATGTCAACGGAAAGTACCCTGTAGGTTTTGATTTTTGTGAGTGTCGAAATATGCTGTTTTTAGGGTTCCGTAACTCAAACGGAAAAAACGGAACCCTTATAGGATCACTTTGTTTTCCGCCTGTCCATCCGTCCGTCTGTCCGTCTGTTCGTCTGTCCGTCTGTGTGTATGTTAAGACTCTTTATCTCGGGAACGCGTAAAGATATCGAGTTGAAATTTAAAAGCTATATACGTACCTAAGTATAAAACTTTTTCTAACTTTTTAAAACGATAACTGAGAAGTTTTTCTTTTACACAACTGCAAGAGACTATAGATATACATATACAGTTTAAATTTCAACTCGATATTTTTACGCGTTCCCGAGATAAAGAGTCTTGACATACATTCAGACGGACAGACGGGCAACAAAGTGATCCTATAAGGGTTCCGCTTTTTTCCGTTTGAGGTACGGAACCCTAAAAAATGTATTTAAAAGTTTTATCTATAAACATGATGCGTAAGTGAAGTATCGTATATATTTTGATCCGAAAATACTTGATTTTATTTTCTTCAAAATTATTATAATTATGCGATGAATTATGAAGCTCATCAACACCGTTTTGTGGATTTTTCGCAATACAGTTTAGTACATATTGCATTTTTATCATTCTATGTTCTTCTTAGTGATCTTTAAAGTTTAACATCTGCTCTCTCTTCTTCCAGAGAAATCTTGTCAACGCGCGCTATCAGACGCCTTATCATTGTTTATTGTGGGTCGGTGGTCGCGCGGGGTAGCACGGTGGCCACTATTAGTTTGTTTAGGAGATAATCGTGTTTGAAGAGCTTTGGATTGTCACATGTATGAAAATAGAATTTGGATGTCTTGATTCATCCATCTATTAGCCATAGGATGTCCAGTTACATCCTACACGAAAAGAACTCTTTTCGTCGTGTGAAAAAGTGACAGGTATAAACTTCGACATAACTCTGTCTTGTTCTGACACGCCGAAAGAAATATTTCGTCGTGCGATCCATATCCCTGCCGGGCGGCAGGGGTGTGGATCTCCGATAAGACCGGTTGGTGGCATGCATCTACCGTGTTCCTGTGGTCTCAATGAGGTTATATGTCCATTTTTTGAGAGCAACTTCGAGCAAGTATCTATATAGTCACAATCGTGCAAAAAAAGTATCCGAGCCAAAACCCTGCCCAAACTACGTAGTGGGCAGGCTTTTTAGTTAGTTGTAAGGCGATTGCAAGTCGACTACAACGCCGCGCGTTGTCAAAGTGCTCGGTTACAATAAAAGCACTAATTAAGTGACATAATGTCGAGATTCGAGAAAACGGGTCATTGTGAACTATTTTATGTGAAAATCTAAGTCGGTATATATGACGGTATTCAGGCATTTTTTCAATACTTTCACTTAGGGACTGTGGCTCCGTAGATATGTATAAAGTTTTTATTATATATAAATGAATTACCTAAAATTATTAACGAGTCCTGCGTAATTTTCGCGGATGATATAACAGTTTTGACATCTTGTAAAAATAATTTAAATTTAAACGATAAATTAACCGACATTTTTGATAATATAATTAATTGGATGACTGATCATAACCTCGAAATTAACCTATCAAAAACCTCAATTATACAATTTAGACCTTATCAAAAAATCCCCCTTGACATAAATTTTTCATACAATAATAATAAAATTGACTCAGTGGACATGACAACGTTATTAGGTATAGATATCGACACGCACCTAAATTGGAAAAGCCACGTTAGAAAAATAAAAGCTAAACTATCAAGCTTCACATACGCACTCAGAGAACTGCGATATGCAACAAATCTAGACACAGCTTTATCAGCGTACTACGCGTTTGCATATTCGTGGCTAAACTATGGCATCATCCTCTGGGGAAACAGTGTAGATGCTAACGACCTGTTCATAGTCCAAAAAAAGTGCGTACGGATATTGGCCAATATCAAGCTTCCAAATACAAATAGACAACAATTCCACAAACCCTACTTCATTAAATTAAAGATATTAACTGTGGTGTCAATATATATCTTCGAAGCGTGCAAATTCGTAAAAAAATACCCACAGTTTTTCACAAAACTATCAAGTGCACGTGTCCATCCTGCCAGATCCCAATATCAGCATAACTTAATGTTACCGAAATCAAAATTATCGATACACAGCTCCGGGCCATGCTCGATGGCTGTTAAAATATTTAATAAACTTCCGGTCGAAATTAAGAAAATTGACGACGAAATCGAATTTGCAAAAGTATTAAAGAACCTACTTATCACGAAATGCTATTATACATTAAACGAGTACCTATTGGACAGCCATAAAATAGCAAAATAGCAAATTGAAACAAATAAATCGCTCCGCACAATATTGCTATACCCTAATAGGGTCATATGTATAACTTATAGAATATAGATACTAAACATGTTTCTTAAGACCTGCATGTAAATTATACTACATATGATGCAATAAACGATTGATTGATTGATTGATTGATTGATATTTGCTTGAAGGAGAGCACTACGCTTCGCTTGCTGGTTGTTACGAGGTCATAACTCGAGAACATCGGCTTTTTTATTCCAATTGACTTTTCGGGATTTTTATACAAAATACATAGTAGTCCCCACTGGATATTTTCCAACGGATGTCTTGATTGGATTAATGAAAATAGAAATTCGACACAAAGGACATACGGGCCAAGCTATTACGCGAACCTATTCGAAATAAAAAAAAAAGCTAAATAAAACCATTTAATAATGTCAGCCACAGATGTGGATGATGTAGATTTTTTTTTTTTTTTTTTTTTTTTTTTTTTTTTAATATAATGACAATACTACATTACTACTACATAGAAAGCAATTGTAGATAATTGGTTTAGTGATGATTTCATAGTTGATAATTATCTCAGTCGCTCTAAACATAATCTGAATAAAAAAGTAAAGTTTCATGTAAACTTTTGTTGCATATTTCTGTCGATTGTGCAGCTGACATTTACCAAATTAAATATTTTATTGTGTTTTGGGACAGTTCAGTATTCCGTATACCATAGCTTTATTTGCTACAAACTGGGGGTTTCACGTTTCGTTATCGGTTAAACAAGTGCAAAAGAATTCTTGTAATCATTAATTTAATCACCAGATGACAGGCTTGCAGACATAAAGTACACAAACACATTTGTGTACTTACTTTAAGTGTGCAAGACTGTGACGTATAGCTATGTGTATTTGTTTGACCACCTTACTCTTTAAAAATAAAAACCAATTTGAATTGGTTTCGTTTGTATTTGCTTATTATTACTAAAAATAAATAAATAAATATTACATTACATATTAGAGGACATCTTAGACACGGTCTCTGACCCCAAACTAGGCAAAACTTGTAATATGGCTGCCAGAGACTGATATACTACATATACATATTTTAAATACATACTTATTTAGATAGTACCTAAATAACACACAAACATCTATGTTCATCACATAAATTCTTTCCCTGGGTGGGGATCAAACCCACGCCTCTTTGATCTAGAAGTCAGGGTCACTAACCACTGAGCCACTGAGCCAGGCAAAAAGATTCTTAGCTATGAATGAAGAACGTATGATGATTTCATCATTCTTAATTTTATCGCAACAGCTTGTTAGCAAGCCAAAAAGAATAAAGCGCTATTCACAGCTAGCCATTACCGTTACGGTATCTTGTAACCGCAGTTACAAAGTTTCAAACTAACTGTTCCGCAGTTAAATAGTAATATAGGTACTGACAATGGGCTCTACGGCCCTCCCTGTTCTTGAAACTTAGTTGGGTTCTTGTTTCAAGTATACAGAGTTGCCTAAGTGTAGGTATAGATATATTTTTGTATCGTTTAGGTAGCTTTGTAGTACAGTTGAAAAAGTCTTCGCTTTTTAAGAAGTTTTCATGTGTTTTGAGTTTAATATTATTTTAGAGGAACACTAAATTATCGTGATAACACTAAATTACATTCAGTTGTCTCCAAGAAGCTCATAGGTACATAATCTTTCGATCAAAATCTACCAGATATACGTCTATAGAATTCATGAAATAGAATATGTACATACACTTTATAGTTCCGTTGCTGATCAAAGTATTTTATAGATAGATAGATAGATAGAACTCTCTATTGTATGCACGAAGTACAGAGTAGATACTTAACTTATCTTAAATTAAATTAGTGCCACAAATAGCGGCCTTATCACTGATAGCGATCTCTACCAGGCAACCGCTGAACGAAAAGAGATCACAAACAAGAGAATAAATGGGAGGTACCAATCTAATAATAATATAAATGTAAATAATAAATAAATAAATGCTACAAAAATATAAATAAACATACATACATAATAATATAATACATAATAATAATATTGAGAAAGAAAAGAGAGACAACTAAAGGCTAAAATGGAAGTAGCAAACAAAGGATATAAAACAGACAAGTAAAAAGAGAAGAGTGAGAGAAGAAGCAATTTCATAATTTATACTTGGTTCAAAAAAAGTGCGAGAAAAATATACCGCTCAGTTTTTAATATACGAAATACTTAAACTGATTGAAATCAAGTAGTTTCGTGTGAGAAGATTCAAATGCAGAGAAATGCCGTAGTGAGGCATGAACTTTATTAATACCTACGTTTTTAAAACGCAAACAGCAGGCCAAACGCGTCAATTTTAAACAGCTGCGTTCCATCTGTAATTCAGTTAAAGTTTGGTTGCAATTGTAGCTAAGTTTCGATTCAGCTTTAAGGAATTAGGTATTGCGCTAAACATCATACACCAACCGTTCATTTGACACCGGTTACGTTCCAACTCTGATTGAGATGCGTTTCAACTTTAGTCAGAATCATTAGTGCGATACGAAAATAGACAAAAAGTCGAAGTTCAGTCAAAATTCAATTGTAGTTCAGCTGTAATTTTTTAGTGCGATTGGTCTGCAGGAAGCTTTCTAACAGCCAATCAAAAAACAAAATTAAAATCAGGTACTAAAACTGGAACCCGCGCCGTCCCGCCCATAACACATTTTTTCCACAAATAAATTTTTTTTCACCGTTTATTTCTTTCCTAAATGCTGTAAAAGGCCCAAAAAGGGTCCAATTAGTCACGCTGCGGTGATACATAAAGCCACCAACAGACGGACGGCTAATGACATAGTGGCTTGTTCTCAAAATTATGACTATCACAAATATGGCGGCCTTTCATGTTTCGCGCTAGTTATGAGCTGGTATTATTTATGGAAGACGGTGAGGCGTTGGTTGTTTTTTAGATCTCATAAGTTTGATTTTAGTAGAAAAGTTCTACTAGGCCCTTGAATTTATGGTTAGTGTTATTACGGAACTACGGAAAATGTTTAGTCAATAGTTTTGTATCTAGTACATGGTCATTTTAATATTCAGTGGCCCGTTGTCTACTTAGTCGAAATAAATATGTGCTACTGCTATGGTTGCAAATGTTTTACTTTTCTCATGCCCTGTCCTAATAGTTACTAGTACTTAAGGGGGCGCCTAATGCCAAAATCGACTTTTTAAAGTCGTGGTGTAAAGATAAAGAACATAAATATCCATTTTAAAAAAATACTATAGGAAACGAAAGAACCTGTAGTAGCAGAGTAATCGCGTAGAATTTTGGAAAATAATATGGTTACCTTAGAAAAAAATTAAAACTTCGCAACATAAAAAAAAAGCTTTATTTTTCAAATGCTGGAAATTATCAGCGACAACACGACATTATTTTTGACAAATTACGTAGCCAGACTAATATTCTAGTAGAGTAATCGATTAGTTTTTTTAATATATGCTTAAATTTTGAATAAATAAATAAAATGTCACCTAAAAATGTAAGCTGGCGCTCGAAGCCAAAATCATCGTGAACTGTGTCATGCGATTTTCAACTCTAAATAAAGCAGCATAGATGATAGCGGGCGATGCAAGAAGCGCGGGTGAAATCTGTTTTTTTCATGGCATTAGGCGCACTCTTAAATATATTTTAATAGTAAGTATATTGATTTTGAAATGACCTAAGGGATCGCGAATAAATAAAGGCCAGCCTTTCACTTACTATTAGGCTTGCACTAAAATTAAGTTACGGTGTAAAACGGTGACATTAGTGAATCATGTTTTATTTTTCTTAGATTGATATGTCTCATATATCATGTAATTTTGATATTTTGTGCTTCCTCGCTTCCACAATGGTTTTGTATATTTCGATGAACAGTTTTTATTAAAATAACCGCAGAAATATGACCAATCAGTGTTTCGAAATTTTTGTTCCTGAATCCAGTTTTCGATTGTTAACCATAATATTTTACGAGTATATCAATGCAATAACATTTTATAGTATTTTATTAACACCTGTTGGCTTCGCGTTGGCAACGATTTTGTAAAGATTGCTTGTAGTTTCGCGAAAAAATACATTATTGCACATATTTGGATATTTTAGTGTTTTACTTGGTAAATGCCAATGTTATTACGTATAATTTTGTTTTGGTAAGAAGTAGCCTGTATTTTTGGGTAATTCAGAGAAACACCTTATTAATTTTTAACTTTACAGGATTTAGCAAAAACAGTTATTATGTGCATACCGCTTTAATTTTTTTAAATATATTTTTTTTTATAGTCATTAGGTTTTGTAGTTTCTGTGAAAGTCGTATCACGAGCTCGTTGAAATTACTGACTTGGGCCATTGTGTTATAAATAAAAGGTGTAAAAATTACTTTGAAAGTAATAAAAATATCTTGTATCCAAATACCTAAATTTACTAGACTTAAAATGCACCAGAAAACAGTTTTCCTAATATTGGTAAAATTCTAGTTACATTTTATGTGTACGATATTCGGATCTCGATAACGGCTCTGACGATTTTGATGAAATTTGTAATTTAAGTACCTACGTGTTTCTGTTATAGATGTTAATCTATAACTGAACATGGTTATTTAATTGCTTTGAACTAAGCCAAAAAAGGGTAATGAAGACTATCATTATGAACATTTTTTACTATGGGGTCAACCCGAACTTCGAGATAAATAATAATCAGCTGTTGCGTAGAAAATTTCAACTCGGAATCGACAAAATGTATAAAAAGATGATTTTTTTTTCGAATTCGGGTTAGCCCCTTAGTTCAAAAACTCCAAAGGTCATAGTAACCCTCTTTCTGCGTAGTACAGGGCAAGCTGATAAAATTTTTAGCGAAGGGCAAGCTTATAACTTTGTATAGGAAGCATTTTCGAGGATTTTTTAATTTTCATTTTATACCAAGTGAAACACGGTCTCCTTAAAACAAAAACCAGCGTACTTGGACATTCCAAAGGCACCTGCTCTCCAACTCTGTTCCCGATTCGAACAAATATTAGTCAGCTTTCGCTTACTCAAACAATGTTTATTGTTTTAGGTGATGCCTGTGCGCATGTGAAGATGGCGAGAGGGGGAGTGGGGGGTGTGGCGCTCCTCTTGCTATGGGTGGTCGTGGTCACCGCTGACTCCAAGCATGGTAAGTGGGAAAATTGGGACAAGTGCCAGTCATTTATCATCATCATCATCATTTCGTGGTAATGGTAAAGATATATTTTTTTGTTTTATGTACAGATATCACAATATAGTTAGTTCTGACTGGTTCAGACCAGCCATGCGAAAGTAGTACTTGATATCAGACAAACGCATAGCTGCGGGGCAATTCAGTTATCCGATCTCTTTAATGAAGTGATACGTTCTTGAACCTCACTCGTTTTTCTGATAAGTCTGACAGCTCAAAACTGTCAAAAAAACGAGAGAGGTTCTAGAACGTATCACCTCAGCAACGAGATCGGTTAACAGAATCGCCCGCTGGTTTCGTCAATCAATAATATGAAAAGCATGTACTAAAAAAACAGATGAAATCCTTAGCTGTTCGATTTGCAGTTGGTTGTTTCAAGTACAATAATATTTTAAGATTAGTCAAACGATGTATGTCCAGCAGTAGACATCCTAGCTATGGCTAAAAAGAAGAACAATAAAAACTATACCCGTGCGAACAAGTTGTTAGCCTGTTCATACAGTTCTCTTAGTTTAAACTTGACATAGAATTTATATTTTTCAATCTTGACATTTTCAAAAATATTCAAATACAATAAAGGTTTACTGAAAAAAATGTTCATATATCCATAACTTTTTCTGCGCACTGGTTAATTAACAGAAAGAAACAACAAAAAGTTGAAGCTATAATGTAGGCAATGACAAACAAAAACAGGTTAAAGCATGACGCGAATAACAAACATAAAAGATCAGACAGAGTGGCGTGTTTTTCGAGACTCAACTCTCGAGTAATATATCTGACTGGCATAAAATTGGTGCAGTGTAATATAATACGTCACTATATCAGATCCCTGACATGAAACAATAATTCTGGTGTTAACTGTAGTAAATTAATTCAAACCCTAATTAAATTAAAAAAAAAACAACTGTCACCCGCACCTATAGCGCAAATAGTTTATGTATGCCTTTAAGCATCTGCACGGAGAAGGTTAAGAAATAATTTTAAAACATTTCTAAAAGCATCCAACTTATACAATCTAAAGCTATTTGAAATGTTGCGGCTGATTCTAGTTATTATGTACCTACATAAAAGTAAAATAACAATACTAAAAACCGTAAACGTTCTTTTTTCTTGAGCACGAAATAACTTTAAAAGGTTTATCGATGACTGTGCTCGTCATGTATTCATCTTTGGTCATGTTCAGTTAATGTCATTGTATTCCAATTGAGCCATTGTTTCGTTTATTTTTACACCCGCGTATATTACCAATGAATTTAAAGTGTGAGTACTACTTTTTTTACTTACGAGTAAAAATTTAGATCTTATTCATAATAAATAAACAAAATGCGTCACACTCATAGCCCTCCACTAGAATTTCTTGTGTAGCGATCTAGCGATGCCATGTGCCCATGGCATAACACAATGAAAACTAACATTACGACTACCATTCATATTTCTTAAAATATTGAATCTTCAAGGTTATCTACATGCCCTGTTTTATGCCACAAGGCATAAGGGGGTGATTAAGATCATCATTATGAACAACTTTTAATGAACAAAATTTAGCTGTTCCAAACAAGACTGCAACTCGGAATCGACAAAAAGTATGTAACAGCAATTTTTTTCTCGAATTACGGGTTGACCACATAGTACCTCATAGTTGTTAATCATAATGATATTCTGAAACACCTCATTTCGGATTGGTACTCGAGTTCTGGATAATCCTATAGTCTCGAAAATAACATAATATTTCAACTAGCCAGACTAAAGTCTAGTCTGTCATTAACAAGATCCTTAATTAGAGGTAAATAATCTAGTTCACAGTAAAAACCTAATTCCAACTTTCATAATTAGCCTCTTTCCTTAATTACTCTCTACATAATAATTACCCCAAGTTGGAACTTTCTGCAGACGACATTTTTCAACGTTATCTCTAAATTCCCCAACCTGAGAGGCGACGAAAAAAATATCGGAGAAAAAAATGAAGAGTTGGCACCTAATCTCAAATCAGATAACCGAAGGTACGACAAAAACGCTGCTCGGGATATAGCTATAGAAGAGGAACAAAAACTCGAAACAAAAAATGTTTGTCACGACCTAACAGCAACTCTGTAACACGTTTCTGATTCTATTGAAACCATATTGGGTACCATCCCGTCACGACTGCGTTGTACACATAACATTGTCTTGCTAAGTATCTCGAACGTTAATGAGAAGTAGTTAATAACAAATGTGGGTCAGTGATACGGTCGTGTGAAAATTAAGATTCATTGATACAGACTGACGCAAGTGCTAACAAAACTAAGGCATAATAACAAGAACTGAACAAAGCCCAATTCTGAAAATTGTTTTCCAAAAATTGCTCTGCGGCTATGCGTTGGATGGTCGTTTTCTATTTGCCGAATTCCGATACTTCATGGCTAACTTCGATGCCGAGCAAAATTTTCGTCTTAAGAGCTGAGGTGGTCTGTAATTTTCCATACAAACGTATTGCGCTGTTTTCTTTCTGGAAAATGCTTGTAGAGTTACAATTTTTTGCCATAAAATTTAATTTAGCTGTTTAAACTACCCTGTCTTTTCATTTTTTTGATAAATTAATTATCAGGCAAAATATGATCCTTCAAAGTCTCAAAAAAATTCACCATTTTTACCGACGTCTTTAAAGACACACCAGAATAAACTTATTAATTTCTAACAAAATATGAAATGACATAATCATGAACACATATTTTTTGTAAATTTTGACATAAAAAAATGCTTGATTAATTTAGTTTTTGATGAAGAAAACAGCGTAATACGAAACGTTGTTTTGCCAAGATTTTTGTAGGTATAAATTGCTCTGAGCTGCAATTGTCCCTATCGCACGATGCGGAGGTAGGATTGAGGTGAGGGAGGTTCAAACCTATACGTACACATGCACTAGGGATGTAGTAATAGACGATATTTTTGTCGATGCTCTAGTGATGTCCATCGATATCGATGTTTATTAAAAATATTAGTTAATTTTTCAAATCTTGTAATTTTACTGATGTATCTTTGTTACTTTTGAAGAAAAAGATCTTATGTGTGGAATATATGCGTTTAGTTACTGCGACTTATTGCAGCGACTACACAAATCTGTGTAGTAATTTTTTAGTTTATATATATCGTGTTGTATCGGCAGACATCTAAATGGTTTAGGTGCAGAATGACCAATTCTCATAATGCCCAACTAATCCGGGAACGATCAATTCAGCGAATGCCTAATTCTATTAAATTTAATTTTAATTTTATGGCAACATAATTTCAATTAAGAATTTCTTAGAAAAAACTTACTTCAAGAGATTTGTGTATTTGTTTAAAATAACCAAAACTACTTTTTTGATAATAAATCAGCTAGATCGCAAATTTTACATCCTCAGCATAAATTCAATATTCGTGTTGTACAGGTAAATAATACTTTGTATCATCGAAGTTCATCTAATACAGCCATAAAAGTGTACAATAGTCTACCTCTTCACATAAAATTTTTAGATGCAAACAAATTTAAACATAGCTTAAAAATGGCTCGCTGAAAATATCTTATATAGCATGAAATAATATAATGAATGTACAAATTCTGACTGATAATTATGATCTCATGTGTTACGGTATGTCATACTTAGTTATGATAATATAATACATATAATATGTTAGTTGCTTCAATAGTAAAACTTGCCTAGAAATTGTGCTTTAATTACCGGTGATTTTTTTATAAGAAAATGTGATTTTTCCATTGGAAATTATTTTGTCATTTTGAGAATTGAGCATTTTTAGAATTAACCATTCATAAAATTGGGCATTCGTAAAATTAAGCATTCTTGGCATAGTTCCATTGCCATTATTCTTACTACTTCATTCATTACATTATAATACTGCGTCTAAGCCGAAATAATGGTTCTAATTTGGAAAATCACGTGCTCTCTAAAAATGTATTATAACTGTAACATATAAATCTATCCTTAGTCCACCTAAGCAAAAACGTTCTATGCTTGCCAGTACGTGAGATCCATTCGAGAAAACAGCCCCATCGGCTATCCGTTCATTGAACTACATAATATGTGCCTTGCCAGCTGTCATTTTAACTTGCCAATTCGCTGAGTTTTGCTAAAAAGTTCAATTAGAAGTGCTTTCAATGCTTTAATCTAATAATAATTGTGGATGTTCTATTCTGTATTACTATTATATGTGCCCCACCCACTGCTGCTTTAATTAGCTAATTGTTTAAATTTTTTAAACGTCTTTAAAGTAGAACCAAAGTATGTCAAGCTGTTCTCTAAACAGTAAACTTCGCATTTGTTTAATTGAATCCTCATTTATTTTTATACTATGGGACTAATTTCGGAATGCAAATACGGCTGTAGGTACCTACAATATAAAAGGCAAGAAGTTTTAGATTAACGAGACCCTATTACTAGGACTCCTCTGTCCGTTGGTCACTAGGCTGTATATCACGAACCGTAAAAACTAAACAGTTACAATTTACACAGATGATGTATTTGTTCCTACTATAACAACAAAACTAAAAATAGATTAAAATAAATATCTACTTCAACCGTGTAGGCACAGAATTCGCGAATAGTGCGCACGGATCGATTATTGTTGATTTATCAAAAATGGCTCAGCCCATTTCAATAAAATTTAAATGGGATCAATTTCGAAGTATATTCTTTCCAATGAAAAACATTCTAACAAAGAATTATCAAAATCGGACTACTGTGTAAAAAGTTACGCTTGGTTATAAATAAAAAATATACGCGTCAAATTGAGTACCTCCTTCGTCGGTCAAAAAATAGAATGAAATAAATATTTTTTCATGCCATACAACAGACGTGATTTTTTTGCACGATTTTTATTAATGTACACAAAAGGTAGACGCTTGAAATATTCTCAGAATATTTAGTAATATAATATATCATGTATATAAATGTATCAATTTAAAAAATATATAATTGAATCGAATTAATTGGCTCTCATGCGGTATGAAACCTTTCGAGCGCGAGTCCAACTTGCATTTGGGATATTTATTATACTTAGACCGTAGAAGAACGACGTAATGTAAGATATTTCCATAAAAAAATAATTAATTTATACTTAAAAAGAAGTAATTTCAGTAAAAATATATTATGTAAACTGCAGCGCCTACAGATATCAATAATGTTAGTTAGGTACATTTTCCGTTTTTGTTAAACAATAATAATTTGAAAGAAAATAAATAAGCATATAAAGAAAAATTAACCCATGTCACAAATAATGTAGCTTCCTAATGGCAGAAAAATAAATAATCTCTAAAATAATTAATCTTTTATCTATTTGTTTGCTATCGATCGCCTATCTACCATACCTACTAGGTAACCAGAGCATACGTAGAATACGCGCAAGATAGCTTTACGTGCGGCCAAAATCAGGAACCAATTCAATGCTGCCAGAATACAGAATACTAGTGATATAACGTACGTGGCGCCACGACTCGCGCGCAGAGTTATCTTGCGCGCACCCTACGTAATATCATATTTTACTACAATTCAAAATAAAATATCGGTCGGCCAGCGATTTCGTTGGGGCGCAGGTAGGGTGCGGGGAGAGTTCAAGCGCAGTACGCACACAAATACAATTGCATCACCACACACATTGAAGCTCCCTGGTTTGGGCGCATCGCGACGGCAATAGTTTAGTCCAAATACCTATTTCTCAATTTCCTCGTCACTAGTATTTCGCCTTAATAACGGTACGGTTAAAGTTGAGTTCGGTTTGGAGTGAAAAATACTTCACATGAGAAAAAACTGGAAGTTTGTTGCATCAATTCAAACATTGTTCGTTGTTAGTGGGAAAAAAAGTTGTTTTCAGTAACACATTCTTTTAGTATTTTTTTCGTCCGCTAGACAGTTTTATATATAATCTGGAAACAACAATTTAGGAAATAAGTAATTAAAATAAGGTAACAATTAAACTGATTTTATGATTTAACTGCCTGAGCTAGAAATTGATCTACTAATCTTTATTTTAAATAAATATTTATTGTACACTTACCTTCTTACTACAAAAGTCTTAGGCACGCTTTAGACCATGTTTAACAGTACAAATTACTCGGTTAATCAGTGTTTAAAGTGTGTTAAAATCTTTTGTGGTTAGGCAGGTTAAAATTTAAGTATTAAAAACAAAGATTTGGAGATGAACTTCCGCAAAGTAACGCCCGATTCAATCAACTAATTGATCATTTTTAGGGTTCCGTACCTTGAACGGAAAAAACGGAACCCTTATAGGATCACTTTGTTGTTCGTCTGTGTGTATGTCAAGACTCTTTATCTCGGGAACGCGTAAAGATATCGAGTTGAAATTTAAACTGTATACGTATATCTATGATTTCTTGCAGTTGTGTAAAAGAAAAACTACTCAGTTATCGTAAAAAAAGTTAGAGCCGTTTATGTCGTTAAAAATCGCATATTTCGACAGTCACAAAAATCAAAACCTACAGGGTACTTCCCGTTGACATAGATCTATGAAATTTGAAATTTGGCGAGAAGCATTGTCTTAGAGTACACATTCGAAATAAATCTGAAAACTAAATTTTTTGTTAAATCCCAAAAAATAGGGCCTCAAAATTCACAGGTTAACAGGTTTTTGATTATTTTAACAATGTGTTTGTAAGGAACCCTCGATGTGCGAGCCTGACTCGCACTTGTCCAGTTGTTTTTCTATTCTTATATGCTTACAAACAGGATCTGGCGTTTCAGAACCAAATCCGTGCCATAACATTCGTTTTTTTTTCACTTTACGTAATGTTATCATCATTTGACTCACCTTGGCGAAAGCACACAGCCTTGTAACTTTCAAAAGCACTTCCAATATTAAAATTGAACAAAAAATTCGAAGACAATTTCGCTAATGCAAAAATCGGATTTCCATTAACGTTGAAATCGGAAACGGCCACTCGGGCACACCTCGCAGCTGCCTGCATGAATGAATGAAACAGAAAATAATAGCGGAGACTCCGGAGACTCCATTATAACTCGGCTAACAAAGGGATTATCTTGTTTGGGAACCTCTTGACTGGCACTCGAGTACTCTTTGTGTGTATCGTGTTACATTTCAAGCAAAGGTGGCTATTCAAGCAGTTTTTGTAGGTGTGGTCCGGGCTTTTGTGCCTGCCACTGGGGTGAGAATTTGTCGGCAATTTCTCAAAGAATATAGCAAAGCTTTTTGCACCTTGTCAGAGACATTGTTTGTATACATCTTCAAAAAAAAACTTGGTAATTTGAAATGTATTTTCTTGCCTTTTGTAATTTTTTACAACAATAATAACAGCATATAAATTATTACATTCACAATACACATTATCTAAGACGGACTGCAAAGTGTATCATTATTTAAAATGCCAAAGTTAAATAAACATCTGTTACATTTGACACATTATTCTAAGTTCGGAAATCAGACCACATTTGGGTCGCTCCTGCCTCATTAATTAGCCATGAGTCACGACAAAAAACATATCCCTCGACACCAGACCTTGGAGTCGGAACCCCACACGTGTCATCCGACATCACTTTAGTTTTAAGAACTCCCGCCCACGCCACATTAAATAGATCGAGTGCATCTTTTATGTCTCCCTTAGCACTAAGTGCATTTACGAGTACTATTCCAAGTCTCGACGGATGTGGTACCCTCATACCTACTTTATTATTCTCCGAACATATTTTATCAAAGCTCATCTGAACAGCAACTGTATTACTTACATCGAATGTTGTAAACTTTTGGTTATCGCCGTACTCGAAACCATTCGGGTTTAATGTCCGATATCTGTACTCTGTACCATTAGATGATTTTATTTTGTTCGTTCCGCATTGAGGAGTGGCCACTTACGTTCCGACACGCATCTGTAATGTTTCAGTGATAAGAACGTGTGAGACGCTCTCTTATTAATGTAACGGTACATTTTTACATCGACCGCAACTTTAGATATTGTATCAGGTTCTTCAGTGACAACTTATAAAATCGTTTCTTAAGCGTTTGTTTTATCTCTTTAAATAGCTTCGAGGTGTTCGTTATCTTCCAACATGAAACGGTGCAGTGGTAATATGAATGGGTTAAAATGTCTTTTGTAAGTACGTTCTCGTGTTCATTGATTATTTTATACTCTAATATTAAAGCTGAAATTCTCTTTGCGCTATCTCTTTAGAAATTATAGAATTGTAAGATGTATTTATATAGTATCTCGATGGCAATGAAATCTTTACTTCCATCGACAACTAAAATGAATTGAAGCCCGAGGAATCCTGTGCAGACGTTGATTAAGCAGGCCTCATCAATAAACTCCTCCGCTATCTAGAATAGCATCGATCTTCACTTTAATTATTCGAATACCGGACAAAATGACAGGAGGCGGTCTCTTTCAAATGTCTAACGACGGGATGACGCCAATTCGAAGAGTTTCGGTTTGTTTTTAGATCGCTAGAAGACGCTTCAAGAATCCAAACATTCATCAGTGGAGACATATTTCACTTCGTGTCGTGGCGATAAGGCATTTCCCATTTACATTCATTCCGTGATTCCGGCTTGTGTCCACAGTATTTTAAAACTACGAAAACAAATTCCGTTTCGGTATTTAATTTCGACTCCGTCTAAGTGAATTATGATCGAGAGGTCGAGTCAGTTCGAAAGCAAAAGTACATTGATTGATCTTATGGGCCGCGAGTGCTTGAAGACGGTTTATTTATAATTTACAATCGCTTCGTGACGAGCATTCGCCCGTTTTAGTTACGCTTCTTGTAACAGTACATCCAAATGGTGTTTCGTCACTTGACAAGATAACACTTAAAAAGAACTGTTCTTTATAAAGGACGACCCACATTACGAAACGATCGATGCAACCGAAAGAAACGTATATTTCAATGCGATAACGACTGTCGAAGATTCTGTGAGCGTTAATTAAAATTCGGATAAAGCTATCGGCTTGTCGAATCTATCAAAGGGCGAGTCGAAATACGATTACGAAATAGATGACACAGTAATATTAAACTGGAACCCGTTAATCAAATCCGAATGCTAAAAATATAAAATCCAATTATAATTGATGGACCGGTTAAACGTAAGACTGGGAAGAGTTAGAATTAGAATCACAGAGTGCATAACTAACTAGAACTTAATCGAATGTCTCGGTGTTGGTGAGCCACCGTGACCAAATAGAATAATATAATTGAGAACCTTCGTCAGAATGATTGTGTGACGGCTTGATTGTTTTTATTGAGTACCGCACCATATAATTTTGATTTGGTAAAGCTTCCCGTTTATATTCAATCAGATTTTCTGTCATTACGTTTCAATTACGATTTGTTAAAATATATGAGTACAGAAATATTTAGTGGTAAACTACCAGTTAACTCAGCTAAATTCCATACTAGCACTCCACATAAACTAAATTGTGAAGACATTTCAACGGCAATTTAACAAAAAATATTTCTGTTAAGAATTTATAATATACAGACCAGCGACACCTGAGAATTCTCAGCTGAAATTGAAATTTTAATGATTCCAATCCACCGTCCGCTAAGCGTTTCGAAATGGGAAAAACTGCTCGAAACAAATCCTATTAAGGAAAAATAGATCCCGAGGAGGAAATATCGTTCGGTTCCCCACGAAAACGGAAATAGAAATAAACCAAACGGAAGTGAAACTAATTAAGTTATCCACGGACGGAGCGAGTCGCGGTTTATTTTCGTACAAGTCTCCAGTTCAAATAACAATTCTAGTAATACTGTCAACACTCCAAGAGTAACATACACTGATGTTGATAACGCTCAGCGAAATTCTGGTGAGGGAAATTTTAATTTTGATGACGATGCAATTTGAACTTTCAAAGCAGAAATTAAGGAAGGTTTTGGATTGTATGATGGAGTATTCATAAAGTGGGGTATACGGTATCCAAATATCTATGTTTTGCGTGTAAATAGGCGCGAGTGAGGCGTCAAGCCAGGTGCCGAGCGAGTGAAATCGATGGCGAAACTTGGAGGGTACATGTTATTATGACAGATGCTATTTATTTGAAGCGACAAGGAATATATTTTACGCGTATTATAATTAGAGTAACTGTGTTTCAAAGAGATGCCATTAAAAGTAACGCGTCAAGTTTTACTTGTTTAAATATTTTGCATACCTTTGACAGAATATCTTTTGTAGAATATACTACAACTTAGCGCTTTGTAACTTTTAATGAGTCAAGGTATTGTGATAAGATGACAATCCTAAAACACCTTATGACTTTCAGCCTTTAGTAACTTAAGTACAACAAAAAATGTATACGCCTCTTGTCATGATCCTATTTTAATTTTCTGTCCAGGTTGACCTTACCTTTTACTAGTTTTAAAGCAATTTTGTTTTGTTTCAGAACAACCAAGTTCAACAGAAGCCGAGCACAGCACGACGGCACCTACGCCACCTTTACCTCTCCGACCAGAATACGCCCACCCCGCAGGCGTTGAAGCTCTAGACCCTTACAATTCAGAAAAAACCCAACAACAAGGCAACCATAGAGACTATTTAGAAGAAGATTACGACCACGAAGGTCATAAAGAAGACGAGCATGAAAACAGAGAAGATGCTGATGAGCTTCCTTCTCTCTCTGGAGATCATCTTCTCCAAAGCTCAACAGATGACTTGCCAATGTTTTTACTAGAGCCTCAGCACGCTTACGTGGTGAGAAGTAAGCCGGCTATGTTGAGATGTCGAGCAGCAAATGCTCTGCAAGTATATTTTAAGTGCAATGACGTTAGGTCGGTTGCCAGCTCACAGTTTGAGTTTGTGGACCCTCAAAGTGGTGTCAGGATTGTGGAGGCCGAGTGTAACGTGACAAGGGATCAGTTGGACGAGTATTTCGGTGAAGACAGATTTACTTGCACGTGCTACGCGTGGAGCAGCAGGGGCGACATCAGGAGTCAGCCGGCTGTCGTCGAATTGGCATGTGAGTAGCTTGGAATTTAAATAGATCTGTCAGTTTGGAGATAGGTGGCACAATAGAGACTTTGATCCTACGGAAATAGAACTTCTTCAAAGTATTTAGGTACCTAAATAGCTAAAAAAATGTTGTAGAAACCGTATTGCAAATAATAGTTTTCATTTACATATTTATGTTTCCAGTAATAGTATAATAGGCTCTGAAAAGTATTGAAATTACAACAAAGTGAGAACGGACCTTATTTTTTGAGAAGTATGATGCTCCTTGCCTTTTGTTCCTATCGTAAACGCCCAGTGGCCACAGTATAATTTAATTTTATGTTACTGTAACTGTTACGTTTTTTAACTAAGCTTGCCACAAAATATTTAAACATGCTTTAAACACTTTTTAACCGTGCAATTTGTACTTTTAAACCTTGTCTAAAGCGTGCGTAAAACTTTTGTGGCAATGTGTCACTTTCGAAATCTTCAATTTCTCACTGGCCACAGTAACATGTAAGCTCCATAAAATTTATATTTTACTGCACTATTGCATGATACTAGTTTCCGAGGAACCTCCGCTCTATTTTTCCAGAACCGTCGATTAATATTCGATATCGAAGGTATAAAAATATATAGTTTCCGGTGTAACGGCCCGTGGTTGAGTATTTCATCAAAACTCATAATTTTAGACTCAGTTTCCGCGGGCTATTTTAAAACAACCCAGTTTCGAGTTGCCTTCAGCTTGAACACATAAACAACGGGGATATGGAACCTTGCTCTGACTTCCATTGTTTACTTTTTTGTGAACGTAGGAGCATCAACAATGACATATCTACATAGTCTATCGTGTAGATAATGGTGGGTTATTTCATTTTAAACTATTAAAATTATATCTTACTTTTTAAAATAAAATTACATAAAGAAACTGATGTATAGAAATAGAAATATAATTTTCTTATTAAACTTAGTAGCAATATAAATAAAATAAATATATCTTTATTGTACACAGAAGCACAGTACAGAAACTATACAATATGCTGTACAATGGCGGCCTTATCGCCTTTGACGATTTCTATCAGGCAACCTTTGGATGGACTGGATTATTCTAAAATTAGGAGTATGGTCGGTGGTGTATATAATACAGTACATACATTGAAATAATTAATAGCAATATAGAAAAGAAACCTCCAGATACTATAATTAAAAAATATACACAAATAATGTAAAAAATTAAAATCTTAATGCAAAGCAAATGCCTCAGTTTCTCCCATTCTTATTATATTTAGCGCTATTTTTTCCAAGACCTTCGAGTAGTAGTCCAATTCATCTTATAAGTATTTAGGAGGAGAAACAACGCTATTAATGATGTTGAATGCCAATAATTAGACGCAGTTACTTCACCACGATTATGGGAAAAACTACGGACAATACGGTGAAAATGTCATAATGCATAAGGAGACGAAAAATTATATATTTTATTCAGTCTTTTAGTTAAAATATCGGGAGCTAGCCAACAACCGACATAGCCCAACGGATTGGCAAGTTGAAATGGCAGGACACATAGCGCGGAGAACTGATGACCAATCGGGTCAGAAAGTTCTGGAATTGAGACCACGTACATATCTACCGGCAAGTGCAGCGTAGCACGTGCACCCACAAGGTGAGGTATGAAATCAGGTATCAAACCCGTAAGTTATATAATAAAACCCGGGAAAGTTATCATTTTTCACCAGTTCCACGTCCCACAAGTTAATTCATCAACAAGTTAGCCCATCTCCGGGGCAAGACACTTGTTTAATAGCGACATAGCGGTTATGAGAGTTCGTGATAATGTGTCGTATTCAGTTCGGCGGACATGACAGTTCTTCCGCCGGCCGAATTGGGCAACGTTTCGGTTGTTCTCGCCAGTTCGCTTTTGACAGGTCGAATGACAGGCAATTTTTATTCTGACACCTTGTGATGTTTGTTTAGAAATTGGTGGCCTATTTTTGAAGAAAGCTGCCCTTTGTACGGTCTGCTTTTTCTTTGTAATAGTTTAAGTTAAATATAGTTAGCTAAATAGACAATTGTGGCCAATTTAAAAGGCGCCATCGTAAATTTAACAGCAATTTAAAATATTGTTCTCTCTTTCAAATGCATTTAGTGAAAAAGAAACAGCAATATTTTAGTTGCAATTAAATTAAAATTGGTGCTTTTAAAATTGGTCACAACAGGCAGTAAAATCTAGAGGTAGAATTCTAAAAGAACTGACTGAAAGAGCTGCTCCTTCAGTCTCTACTTACACAATCGTCTTTGTGCTGTGTATGGATGTCCAATGCTTGTTTTTACCAGTTTTATTTTTGGACATAGAATAGAAATCTATGTGTTCCTATACCTACTACAATTATAAATGTAGCTACACTATAAAATAATGATACACCTATACTCTCTGAGATATTATGCACAGTTGTTAGAAGCTTCCAATCAAATCCAATGCTGAAAATCTAGAAAACGTTCCATCTATCTATCATCCAAAGGACGTCCGCTGCTGGACATAGGCCTCCCCTATGCATCTCCAATAAGACCGGTTGGAAGCGGCTTGCATCCAGCGCGATCCTGCGGTCTTAATGAGGTCACCCGTCCACCTTGTGGG
This sequence comes from Hypomecis punctinalis, assembly GCA_949316475.1. NCBI lineage: Eukaryota > Metazoa > Arthropoda > Insecta > Lepidoptera > Geometridae > Hypomecis > Hypomecis punctinalis. The sequence continues at coordinate 23,778,223 of OX438800.1, read as the reverse complement.
TGGACGTCCTACGCTGCGCTTGCCGGTACGTGAACTCCACTCGAGAACTTTTCAACTCCACCGGTCATCAGTCCTCCGCGCTATGTGCCCTGCCCATTGCCATTTCAACTAGAAAACGTTATTCCACATAAAACCCATAAACCATTCTTATCATTAAAGATGTAGAGCTCATAAACGACCACTTTCCAAAGCACAAAGAGTTTACAGCCCATTTTAATACAGCTTTATCTACAAACTATACGTTTAAATGCGTGTAAATCAAGAGCAACCATTTTAAATCTGTAGTGGGCGAATCCGATGGCCATAATTTTCTATCGGCCCGTTGAAATTATTTTGACAAGACGAATGGTTCCGCCGTCAAAATAGTACAATGTTGCCAGGTCTGACGTTTTGTCACATATTTTGTTTGATTCATGTGTAAAGTTTTTCTCTCATCTCGAAAGATTTTTTTATTTAATTTTTTTTGTTGAGCCGATATGATATGAGTTGTATTGTAAAGCGATGAGGTAGATACACCGATTATGGCCACTGTCCCGGTTTTGGCTATTTGATGTCATAATTATTAGATTAGATAATATACAACGATTGTGTGATTGCCAAATTTAAAAAAAATCTTTAGAAATAAATTATTTTAACATTAAGATTGTCTACAATTGTGTAGTGCAATTTGGTTAGCATTAATATTCAAAATGACCAAAAATTACACTAAGATCACAACTGGCAATCTAGAAAGTTATGTACCTACATCGTTTTTTGAGTTAACAAGAGCTAGTTGCAGAAGTGTTTTCCTAGGAGACTCTATGAATCTGTATTTTCGAACACGTTTGTTTTATACTGAAAACTAGGCGTTAAAAGAGAAGGATATTCCAAAATTTTAATTGTTACTACGTACTAATTTACGGTTTTTGTTGCGAATAAATATCGATCCGATAAAACCTGTACATCTACTATGTACAAGGTTATTTCTAATCAATTAGCATCCTTTTAGGGCTCATTCTGTACATCAAAACTAACAACTTTTGTTCTGCAATAAAAGTTGTTAGTTAAAAAAAATTGGTGTTCCATAAAAAAATATCTTTCACTCGCGACCAAATGTGTGGAACAGCTGATTTCTTTTTTTACGGCAACCTACAACATATCGAAAGATTTCAATGCGGCTTTTTAGTTAAGGCGTATTTTATAATTTTATGGTAAGCAACACTGCTTTATTTGTTCAAAACTGTACCCCATCGTGTACCTTTACTCCGACATTTACCGAAAACCTTACTTTTACTGGCAACACTATTGCTAGCTCCAAGCACGAGATGCATTAATATTATTGTTCATAAAGTGCATTACAGAGCGCGCCACAATTTAATTCAATACTTGGTAGAGGTAAATCTTCTATGCATATTAAATAAATGTCCGACTGCCCGTTACTTGGATTTATTGCCTGTTGTTGGGCAACATTATAAAATACCGCCAAGTGCGAGTAGATGCGTATAGTGTGTGTAATTATGGATGTGTAACTATGGGTGTAGAGACGTATAATAAGAACCTAATTGTTGTTTTGAGTGGTGATGTAAGCAAGCTAAAATAGTACAGATTTGATTTATTGAACGGGTCAAATTATAATAGAAAATTAGTATGTTACGTAAATATATAAAGGAGTTGTGTATAATGTAATTTGACTGTGAATCGCTTGCATAATAATATAATATATTGGAAACTAGATTTTCTTAATAAAGTGCTCTATCTTTAACTATGTTACTGTTTAATGTCAGGCAGAATATATTCGCAAATATAAATAATATATTTAACTATTTAGAAAAATAAATATTCTACTAGCTTCTCTCCGCGGCTTGAAATGACAAACTTTTTTTTTAAAATAACGGTGATATTAATAAACCAAATATTTTTTTTATAAAAATAAAACTTTTCAAAAATACAAGCTTTTGAGCCCAAACGCGACGGGTCAAAAACTTGTAAAATACCACCCGAACTTACATAAGTACGTAAATACATTGCAAGTTAAACAAAAGCTTGTAAGCTACAAAAAAACCGGGCAAGTGCAAGTTAGGCTCGCACACCGAGGGTTCCGTACAAATCCAGAAATTTTCACAAAATTGGGAAGTACGTTGTTAAAATCTCTATAGTCATCATCATCATCGACAAAAGTTTTTTTTTTACTTTTCTCGTCATTCATCGAAAATTGTTAAAATAATTAAAAATCTGATTAAGCATGTGCTAATGACGCTCTTTTAAATGATACCTTATATGATACTATTTACGCATATTTTGTGAATTTTGAGGCTTTGTGATTTCATTAAAAATGTACAGTTTTCAGATTTATTCCTATATGTGTATTCTAAGACAATGCTTCTCGCCAAATTTCATAGTTCTATGTCAACGGGAAGTACCCAGTAGGTTTTGATTTTCGTGAGTGTCAAAATATGCAGTTTTTTACGACATAAACGGCTCTAACTTTTTTAAACGACAACTGAGAAGTTTTTCCTTTACCCAACTGCAAGAGACCATAGATATGCGTATACAGTTTAAATTTCAACTTTATATCTTTCCGCGTTCCCGAGATAAAGAGTCTTGACATACACACAGACGGACAACAAAGTGATCTTATAAGGGTTTCGGTTTTTTCCTTTTGAGGTACGGAACCCTAAAAATAGGTATAGTTAGTATACCTTTAGTAAAACAACGAGCTATGAAAAGCGCTTTTTGAAATTTCTTTTACAGAAAAGTTTTGTGCTTATAAATAACTATAGCCACTCTCAAAATGCATCATTTTGATACCTTAAAAGTAAGTCAATAAAATACAAATTCACTTTCGCACAGTTATTATAAATTGAGCTATTATTTCCATCTAGCTTCCTTCTCCCTTATCCTAATTGCCCCTTATTATTGCGCAGAAAGCATTAGGCGATACCGCCACGGCAATACCCATTGATCTTCGCAATGCTACTCCAAGTTTTACTGCCGTAGATAAAGTGCATTGTATTCCGAAGCTATCGATAGACACGGAAGTAATGTAGTCTTGATTTACTGGTAGTTAGGCTAACAAACCTTGCTATGGGTGATGGTAGATTGTAACTATAAATATTGTAGAATCAGTAATGGTTGTTGTAAAATGCGTTTATGGTGGGTAATCTAAACTTAGTAAGCTTAGCAATAATGTAATCTTTATGTGACGTGAATTGAATTTTCATAAATAAAAATACGCATGAATAAGGCAAACTGATTTTTATGCTGATTCTATTTTACATGATTTAAGCAATTGTTATAAGCAACTGAAAATTTATTAGTTAAACATGCATTGTTGCGCTTGTAAATATTTATGTCATATTTTATTTAGTTGTGTTTTCAAATAAATTAAGTCACACTTGCAAATTACAACCATGAACCTACAACAAACCAAAAATCAGCTCAGGAATGCTTTTCGTTTGCTTTCAAAACTGTTTTTCTTTTTCATTTTAAACAATGTAGGTAAAAATTATACAATAATAATAATAATCCACCCGCCTTAATATTTTGAAATGAGGCATTACTTGGCGGGTGCCGCACCTCATCCTATAGCCCATCTTTGTAAGTCATCTATCACCACATCACAATAACCCGAAATACTGTAAATCATATCTAGCAATAGTTATTATGATCCTACTTTATGCACTTAACAGATAAGTTTTATAACATTTTATGTAAAAGGGCCTCTCAGTGTTGGCTGCGGCTCCACTGATGCCTGCCAAAGGACCAAGCTATGCTTGTGATTTTTACTTGAATAAAAGGAATAATTATTATAAAACAATTTTGTAAAACATTTCTCGTAGACAAATTTTCGGATATTTGAAAGTTCTTTGATTATGGCTTCTTTCTTCTTTTCTGTTGTTTCTACCGAGCTCTTTTTAATGTTAGAAGCTTTCTGGCGGATTAAAAACTTTATCTAATAAATATGTACCACTAACAGTTTCGAACACCTACCCACTTAATACCTCCACATTTAGCCCCCGCGCTTACAGATCCATTAAACTTACGAGATATAAACATGAAAACATGTCTTCCGAAACGCTCCGCACTAAATCTAAGAAGAAGAATTAAGGCTGACACTTACAGCCTATTTTACGTGCACTTACAGCGTATGTATAATCTTTTATAGCTGAAATGCCACTTGGGGATGTATTTTAGAGTTCACCCACTGGGGCGATGGTTGCCGGCAACTGTGGTGCGCAAATCTTCGAGAAAAATCTTTTGAAAACGAGCTATGATTTTTTTGACTGACGAAGCACCGGAGGAGGTCCTCAATTCGACGCGTATATATAATTATACTAGCTGACCCGGCCACGCGTTGCTGTGGCTAAATAAATAAAAATTGCTACTATAATTTGAGATTTAAACTATCCTATCTCTCAAGTTGGATCGAACTGCACATCGTGAGCGAATTTTATTATAATCGGTTAAGTGGTTTAGGAGTCCATTGAGGACAAACATTGTGACACGAGATTTAAATATATTAAAAAAGATAAGAAAGATAATATTTTTTTATGCATAACCACGCATAACTTTTTTTGTAGTCGTTCGATTTCAATAATTATTTTTTATTGGAAAGAGTATACTTCGAAATTAGTCCTATTAAAATTTTATCGATATCGGCTTAGCCATCTTTGATAAATCAACAATAATGTAAATGCTACATCGATCGATCCGTTCGAAATATTCGCGAATTCTGCAAACGGTTGAAGTTGGTCATGTTATTTTTTGCAAAAAATAATCTTGTTGTAGTAGAGCTATGACAAATACGTAGGTTTATAGCAAGTATACATATATAGCTTCCGGATTAACTAAAACTAAGATGACGCGTTTGAGAATCTGTAGTATAATGCAAACAGCAAGTATATGCATTTGCTCGCTGCTAAACTGCGGAACCTTCTAGTCCACCTATAAGGAAATCTAAGATAGAGTTTAGCGCAAGTATTACTTATGAAAAGCCAGTTCTATTCGTTGCTTCAATTGTATAACAAATATTGCTCGCTTACATTATAGCGCCAATAGATACTTACTCGTATAAGGAGATTTAATAATTTTTTTCTCGTCGATTTTACTATTCCTTGAAATTAGAAATTTAATTGTCTCTAAGAAATCATTTTTATTGGTCGAGCGTTTTGAGTTGAAGTCTCTCATTGGTGCAACTGAAATTTGAAAACCGTTCTACTACCAAGATTACCCCATAACTACATATCATTGATATTACTTAGGTTACGAAAAAAAAACCGTTTTCTTGGAGTAACTTATTAACAAGTTTTAACTCTTTTGGGTATTTTTGTTTCTAAATAAATGTTTTCTATGTGTTTAAATGTGTATGTGTATAATATTGATAACTAGCGCGTAGCGCGAACGCGTCGATTTTTGAAATGTTTATCATAAAAAGAAAGTTTAACTTAAGTTTGTTTGATAAAGTGTACATATAAATCAAATACATTTATCAAACAAACTTAATTAGGAAACTAAATTTAGTTATCAATATTATACACATACACATTTAAACACATAGAAAACATTTATTTAGAAACAAAAATACCCAATAGAGTTAAAGCTTGTTAATAAGTTACTCCAAGAAAACGGTTTTATTTTCGTTACATTTATTTACAGATTTCAATTCACCGAAACATCTAAAATACTTCAATAAAGAATCAACTTCATAAATACAAAGTTTTCTCAGAAATACCGCGTGAAGTTTACAACCACATAAAATACAGCGAGTCATAGTTTTCAATTCATTGAAACTACCATTTTATGACAAAAGCTGTATTTGCCAATGAATATATTCTAGTTTTATCTGGAGTTCCATTCCGATGCAGAAAAGTGGAATTTTGATTCGAGTTGTCCACATCGTAAAAAGGTTAAAGACTCACTTAGATAAAACTTTGATGCGAGTAATGGAAAATGGTAATTTTTATCTTAAACCGTGGCTACATTTCATTACAAAGTAATGTAAATATTCTTGTTATGCCAATAGAGTATTGGGAAGATGCGTTGGTTTATTCGTTTGTGTTATCATACAGCAAAAAAGTCATAGTATTTCAGATTCTCTTCTCGTTAAAAATTGTATGCAAGATAATTATTTTTTTGCAAAAAAAAGCATGACCGACTTCACCCGTGTACAGAATCATTACATAGTATAAAACAAAGTCTATTTCCGCTGTCTGTCTCCATGTATACTTATATCTTTGAAACTACGCAACGAATTTTGATGCAGTTTATTTGAATATACAGAGTAATTCAAGAGAAATATTTATATGTATAATACACCTGTGCGAAGCCGGGGCGCATCGCTAGCACGCAAATGGTATGCACGAATCGATGTAGCATTTTTCACATAATTGTTGATTAATCAAAAATGGCTCAGCCGATTTCGATAAAATTTTAATGGGACCAATTTCGAAGTATACTCTTTCCAATATAAAAATAATTATTGAAATCGGACTACTATAAAAAGTTATTCGTGTTTATACATAAAATATATATATATATATATTTTATGTAATATATTTTTATAGTAGTCCGATTTCAATAATTATTTTTATATTGGAAAGAGTATACTTCGAAAAAGCAATAGTCGAATTGTATACCTCCTCCGGTGGTTCGTCAGTCAAAAATATATTTTACTGTTAAAACCTATACAATAAAATAAATGTAATAGCAATATCTATGTAGATAAATAGAAGAACTATGAAGATAAAAATGGGATGTGAGATGGAGATAAAAAAAAATAATCAACAATGTACAATACTTATTCAGGCACACAACGACGTTCTAATCTAAGCTACCAATTCTATTTTTTTTGACGTGACAACGTCTTATAAATTGGTTTGCCGGGTGACACTTCAAGAAACTGCGTTACGCTCCGCTCACGTTATGCGCTCACAATGAGAGCGAGTGAGAGGCACGCGTCATGGTTAGCCCGCCTAAGAGCGAGAGAGACAGACATTTTCATCCTTCTTCCTACTATACGAATGAATATTCACATTAAAATTATTTTACCACTCAAAGACGTTGTCACGTAAAACTTTCGCCCGTATACCGACTTTACAGGCAACCAATTTTTTTAATTTTTTATCTTACGTGAAATATGTACTCGGTAGAGCTTGGCATGGGAAATTTATGCAATTTCGCAGCACATTAAATATACAGTTTTACGCTGAATAAGAATATCATATGAATTTCAATATCATATCAATGTTTCATCTTCAAATTAAAACGTGAATCAATTCTACGCGTCGAGGTCTCTCTAGAGTTACTATTACATCGTACATTACATATACAATCTATTACATTTTTGTATACAAATCATTATCAATATTTTTCTTTACCAATATTAAGACTATTATCAGTAACTGATTGAAATTGCATAAACGAGATACATCATATTTTGCGTATTACATATATCCTGTGGTTTTATTAATTTCCACAATTTTCTCGTCCACATTTCGTCCTAGTGCGTACGCCACAAGCCTAGAGGACAATTAAAACTGTCACGGCGTGAATTCAGCACTACATCACACGGTCCGTGCAATTAGAGCCTTTGGTTTCCTGTATATTTAGACGTTTATGAGCTTCGTTGTTTGTTCACAATTTAGTTATATTTCTGCAAAATTTCTTAAAAATTATTTTGTTTTGTAATCCGAAGTTATATTGATTTTATTATCACATTTAAATACACATATTAAAAGTTGTTCAATTGAAATCATCCCATTCAACTAAAAATAAAATAAAAAAACTCTTATGTGTGCTTAGAACCCTTTGTTTTTATTATAATTTAAGCTTTCCAGTCAGAGGTAATACAAGCATTCCAGTAATTTCTTAGAAATACTTAGAATACTATTGAGCAAGGTTTTCTTTCAAACTACAATACATTGTTGATAAAATATAATCAAAATAATTTTAAATTCGCGAATAGTTCTCACAGTCGCGATTCGTGTGACACTTGGTCAAGAAAATCGATATCATTACCAAAATATCTACACTAAAAATACCACCGTCAGTTTGCATCAACCTGCTTTAAACATAGCGGTTAATTTTCTCTATGCGTATTTTTTGTTTGTCGCCGGTTATTTACACTTTGCTAATCAAAATTATTCGCCGCGCCATACAAGTTGGCGGATGTAAAGTTGGATATTGCGCAGCTTGTAGCTAACTTCACATCCGCCAACTTGTGTGGCGCGGCTTATAATAATATCCAAAACGATCCTACAGCCTCCATGAGGTCATCCATCCATATCGAGGGAAAGTACATTACGCTGAGCTTGTCGGCACGTGGTCTCCACTCGAGAACTTTTCCACCTCATCGGTTATCAGTTTACCCTGCCTGCTGCCACTTCAACTTGGCAGTCCTATGCAAAGTCCCAAAGTCACACCTGCAAAGTCCTCAAAATACACAAATATCTTTTGATACAGATTCTGTTACTCTTTATCTTCACTAAAAATATCACTGCGACTGTCTGTTTTGACTAAACCAAGCATTTGGTCCATAGCCGTAAATTCTCTCTATCCGTAGTTTTTGTGAGTCGCCACTAGCGCGTCTATTTCTGTAGTCGCGTCGGTCGGTTTATCTCGCCAGAAAACCGCACGCGGCTCCTGCTCTACGTGAAATATGGAAATACTGCTATGGGTATGGTATAGAGCTTGGTACAGGACAGGCTATGCAACTTTTCAGTACGAAAATTTACAGTTAAGCGGTTCAATGCTAAACAGATTTTAGTAATTTTGATTAACAATTTATTAGCGGTCAAATCTGTTGATTTCCAAGTTTGAGTACTACATAGGCACATAATTTCTAAAATCATTATCAGTCATAGCACTTATGACGATGTGTTAAAGGAAACTTGGAATTTTCTTTTAATTTTAAAAGTGAGTAAATATAATTTTGTTTTTTCGATGTCACCCGTGAAATTAAAAATCTAAAACGAGAAACACAACAAATAAGTGTGCGAGTTTTACAATGTTTCGGATAAACATTTAACACAGTTTCTGAAACATCACGTAGATGTTTACCGAAACATACCAAAAAAGACTAAGTGTTTACAGAAACAAAATAACTGTATCTGAAACATTATTTTTTGTTAGAGAAACACGTAGATTTTTTTTTGATACAGACTTTATAAACAATTGTTGCTCAGTAAATACATGACTTTAGTTTTTCGGGAATACACGTCTTTACTAATTGCACGATCGGGCGTATAAAATCCCCGTAAACTGCATAATTATTACTATTGTACAATAAATAAATACAATAAATCTATCTAGTTTTTGTCCCACTAGCGCGTCTATTTCCGTAGTCGCGTCGGTCGGTTTATCTCGCCAGAAAACCGCACGCGGCTCCTGCTCTACGTGAAATATGGAAATACTCAGTAGAGCATGGTATGGGCAAGTCATGCAATTTTGCAGCACATTAATGTATGTACAGTTTTAAGCTAAATAAGGATATCTTATGACTGTATTTACTTTGTTAGTTACAATACACGTGAAACGGTATTGTAATTAACAAAGCTAGTTGAAAAGGCTCCTTAACCTATCGGTGATACGAGGAAATTAGCAAAGTTTGTAAGTTTTCTTATGGTGTCGTTATTAATAAACGAAGAATCTGGAAGTTAATAATAAATATTTAAATACTATAATTAAATCTCTGAAACAAGATAACTCATTGATACATTGGTAGAATTGGTATCAATATAGGCAAAGACAACAAAATCAAAATTATCGCTACAGAATGTAGGGTTTTGAAACTATCATAGACTAATTTGTAGATTGTTTTTTTAGGATTCCGTACCTCAAAAGGAAAAAACGGAACCCTTATAGGATCACTAATCACTATGTTCTCCGTCTGTCCGTCTGTGTGTATGTCAAGACTCTTTATTTCGGGAACGCGTAAAGATATCGAGTTAAAATTTAAACTGTATACGTATATCTATGTTCTTTTACAGTTGTGTAAAGGTAAAACTTCTTAGTTATCAAAAAAAAAGTTAGAGCCGTTTATGTCGTAAAAAACCGCATATCTCGGCACTCACAAAAATCAAAACCTACATTTGTGTTGGAGAAGCATTGTCTCAGAGTACTCATATAGGAATAAATCTGAAAACTGTACATTTTTTCACTTTTATTCACAAAATACGGGTGGAAAATTCTAAGTGCGTAAATCGTATCATGTAAGGTATCATATAAAAGAGCATCATTAGCATAGTACATGCTAAAACAGGGTTTTAGTTATTGAAACAATGTTTAATTTTCGATGAATGACAAGAAAACTGAAAAAAAAAAACTTTCATTGATGATGATGATGAGTATAGAGATTTTAACAATGTACTTCCCAATCTTGTGAAATTTTCTGGATTTGTACGGAACCCTCGGTGTGCGAGCCTGACTTGCACTTGTCCGGTTTTTTTACTGTGAAATATTTTATGGGACGGTTATTTTCGTACCCAAGAGCTAACCTATGTAAGCCAAAAGTGTAAAGTAAGTTTTTGTCTAATCCTTGATATCTGCTACATATCGTGAAAACATCATAGATACGCAACAAACTGACTTAAATAGATAACAAAATATATAAATACCAAGTACATAAATATACACAATCCAACATAGTGCAATAAATAGCCGAATCCACGTCGTTAAATTAAATTTTGATCTTGAAATCACACTTAAATTAGAGCACTCAGAATATGCAGCATAAATTTAAAACAGGGTTTAAATTCTGAAATTTAAAAGCGTTCCCTTCACTTCAGTAGAGTTCCATAGAAACTCTACGTAGCCTGATGAGCGTAAATGATAAGTGTTGGTGGATCCGGTAGAGTTCGTGTAGAGCAATAAATTACCGAGTACGTTTCATTTCCTTTGCAGAATGTATTTGCGGAAGTTGGGTAGGGATTTTGGAAGGCAGAGCCGGGTAGAGCGTTTTTGTGTTGGAAATGAATTTTAGAGTTTGGAGCTCTGAAATGTAGAGTGGGAAAATCTGAAAAGGTTTTAGATAAAATGGTTTGTTGACCAGCTGCTCGCTCTCATTTGTTGTTCCTTGTCTTTCGTCCTTTATCATCGTTTTACCTATTAATAGAAAGTTTACTGCTGCATATTCTTCCCTAATAGATTTCAATAAGACCAAAACAGGTGGCATCCAGTGAGATGCTAGGGTCTTAATGAAGTCTTCCTATTGATATATGTAGTAATTCTGAAATTAATATCCTCCGAATAATAATCAAGGGCAAAATTACTACAATTTTTTTATGTAGAATATTTGGCTACATTTGGCCACCAACTCGCCTGATGGAAAGCGAAGTTGTAGCCGAAGATGGAGTATGTAGGCCTAGAAAATACCTGTTCACTCTTGATTTGAAGATATCCAAATTGTAATTGTTAGGAAACAATGACGGAGGCAGGGCTTTCCCTGGCGGTCCGCATTATGAAGAAAGAAGCGAATCGCTTACTTATACTTCAAGGATTTATATTCCAAAGGTAGTTGAACTATTTGAATGATTCAAAGAACTCAATAACAATGTTTCCACATCTAAAAAAAAAAATACTAAAACCAAAATCAATAAATTCTAACCAGCACGTAAATATTGTTTCGTACAAAATCATTAAAGTTGTTTTTTTCTACATTTATTAAATTTGATCAGAAAACGTGAGTAGTCGAACGTTCTCTCGTTTCACAGCTGCAATTTCTCAATGTTCGCTCGCCGTGGGAGTTCTAAAACTAGCGAAGCCTAACAAATCATGTGGAAAACTAATATTCAACTTAATTTTACTCCGTTTTTATGAACGTGCCTACTGAGAATGCGACTTTGAGTGTCCAATAGAACAAAATATATAAATAAATTTTCGTTTTCGATTGACGACTAAGTCGAATATAGATTACTAATTAGTCTTAATACATAATATAAGAGTTTATTGTAAGACGCAGAGAGACTCACTGACACAAACTGAATAGACAAACATCACAGAGACTCATGATCAGCAAAGTCTTTTGAAAATGAGTGTTTTCGTAAAGCAATCTCTTTCTTACCAAATACTTTTTCTAGAGTAATAACAACCCGTGCAAAATGTTATATGTTTTGGACAAAAAATACAAATCTCAGTAAAGAGTTTTCAAAACCACCGAAAGCCAACGTTGTTGCACCGGTCTGCATACCGTTGCACTTCGTGATCTAAGAAATGTGTAGTTTAATAATAATATTAATAATTTGTGTGTAGGCACTATATATTAAATTAATCATGTAAAGTTCTCTTTGTGTTGCTATCTTTTGCATAGTAGTTTGGTTTGGCTATCGTTGGCGTAGTGGTCCATACTAAGTAACAAGAAATGGGACCTGATAGTAGTTACATTGTCATAGTATATTCGTTTGTATCACAGTAGACGCTGATAACTAAATCAACTAATTCTACGGCTTTATCAATACATTCGAATAATTATCCATCCGTGGCGTTCGATTGGTTAACGAAAGATCACTATCCCGGTGAGATAAGAACTAGCCAAATTTATCCTACGCTTTTATTAAAATGTGAGGAAAAATAACAGAAAAAAATATTTTACTAAAAACCTGTAAGAATTTATAATTTATGGGGAAGCAACATTGGTCAGTATTATATTGAAAATGCTGTAAACCGTAATGGCACGGTGACTGGGTAAAGAAAATACAGTGGAATCTCTATAACTCGAACCTCGTTAAGTCGAAATGCTCAGTAAGTCTAAAAAAATGCCGTTCCCTTCCACTCAACCCCCAAATAATCGGTTTTAATAAAACGAGTTTTAAAAGGAAGCTAAAAACTTTAACTCTACGTGAAACATTCGATGTTGTCGTTGCCGTACATAGATAAAGCATCTGCGAATTCTTTAAATCAAAGCAAGTTAACAGATTTCTACATTGTGGAATCAATTGATTCCAATAAATACTTACAGGATAAAATTTAAATAGGATTTTATTTTTGACTTGAGACCTCATAAAATATACTTAAAAATCGCGCTTTCATAAGTCGAAATTTCAGCCATAAAATACTTTATATCTAGAACTTCTTGTTAAGACGAAGACTCAATAAGTCGCAGTTTTTTGGATTTCCCTCGACATTCCAGTTATCGAGATTCCACTGTATTATTATAAGTTATCCATTTTAAGCTATTATAAAATATTGAACTTTAACGGGCTACGAGTATATCTTCATAAGTTTTTGAATTTGACAGAAGAAAAAAATGCGTTCAAATATTTTTTAATAATCTATTTGACGAACTACTTATATTTTTTTAGTCATCGTGCCTATTATACAGGGTTATTTCTAATCAATTAGCATCCTTCTAGGGGCTCATTCTGTGCAGCAAAACTAACATCTTTTGTACTACGACTTTTGTCAAAACTCGAAAAAATTTTTTGTTGTTTCATAGAAAAATAAAGTTCACCCGCGACAAAATGTATGTTACAGCTGATTTTTTTTTTGACGAGAGTCTTAGAACAAAAGTTGTTAGTTTTGATGTACAGAATAAGCCCCTAGAAGGATGCTAATTGATTAGAAATAACCCTGTATACTGAAAAATAATGTAACTTTCTGTTTATTACTGAAAGATTTTTTCAATCGGCTCTGTAGTTTTAGTTGGAAATAATCAAAAAGAAAAATAAAACAAATATATCTGTGTATAAATGTTAGTCTATTTGTAGAATTATAAATATAGACAACGCACCTATAAACTAGTGAGCTGGACAGAAAGGTCTTTGCTAGCAAATATCACTGACAGCTATATCCACAAATTCCACAGCTATTTTCCAATACATTCGATTAATTATCCATCCGTGGCGTTCAATTGGTTAATGAAAGAGCAATTATCCCGGTGGGACGAGACCCGGCCAAATTGCTGCTGCGCTTCCGTTTATTGAGATTGACGTGAGAAGCGGAGGAGGGCGGAAGGTATAGGCTGATGGCGCTAACGTCGATATAAAATACCAGTTTTATGTTTTATCGCTTTAGATTAAAATCAGGTCATTCGTAAAAAGGTAGACGAGACGGTAGATACATTACATGCAGAAAATATGACCGACCGACGCATCATCGAAGTTCTACTAAAAAAAATGGAGTACGGCGTTGACGCAGTATTATATTTTGTATAAAAATGTCTAACTTTTGTTGGAGTACGTAAAGACTGATCAAAAAATAAATTGAAACGAAAGTCAACGGTTTATCTAATTGGAGCCTCAAGAGCGCGTTGGAAACTGTAAAATCTTCATGTATAATGTGTAAAATTAAAGATATTGATAATCTTCAATTGTAGTTTTTTAGACCCGCATTTATTAGTAAACTGTGATGCCAGAGAAATACTCTTTCTGTTCTATACTTTTTGAAAATCTGTGTGCTGCTACTTTGCACGTAGTTTGCAGTACCATATTTCTAAGCTAAGTACTTACTTAAATATATAATTTCGATACTACTGAGGTTAAGTGTTACATTTTTACACTTGATTTGGCGTGAAAACATCTTTTAAATCACTTCATTAAAACTACAGTAAGTATTCATCATAACTATAATAGAATACGGCTAAAACTCACGTTATAATTATACGGTCGATCCGTAATGAATCCAACCAGTTTCGGAGTATTTAGTACTCCATCCTGAGGGAATACGCGCGCCAGGCGACGGGGGTGCGAATACGCATGACATAGAGAGGCGCGATCGGCTTAAGTTTTCGGCTAGTGACGAATTTGTGACGTTATTATGACAAATTATCACTCGTACACAGTACTAGTTTACAGACACTAATTTGTTTTGTTTTGTAGAAGAACAATATTTACATCCATAACTATAAAATGTTATTGACCATTAATTAATATAGGTAATATTTTATCATCACTATCACTACAAAGTATAAAACAAAGTCGCTTCGCTTTTTGTCTGTCCCTATGTATGCTTACATCTTCAAAACTGCGCAACGGATTTTGATGCAGTTTTGTTTTTTAATAGATAGAGTGATTCAAGAGGAAGGCTTATATGTTTAATACACCTGTGCGAAGTCAGGGCGGGTCGCTAATTTACTATAATTTAAACTTCACTTAAAAGTTTCAATAACTTTATGTTTAGACCAGCCTCCAAATTACGCAACGTCGAGCTATTGTATACCAATTATCGAATTAGTTCAAAAGCATTCGGTAGTTTTGTTAAACCGTCACGTCTAACTGTTATTGACGTTTGATTGTTACCATCATTGGGATAGAAAATAATTGTTAACAATTCTTTAGCCAATTGACAGGGACGTAACATGCTATGCAACTATGATAATAAAAAAATTGGACGTAGTGGCAGATATTAAGATTGACTTTTATTTAGGCGTCTAATTATTTCATATTCATGACTGCCTCGGTGGCTCAGTGGTTAGTGACCCTAACTTCTGAATCAAAGATGCGTGGGTTCGATCCCTACCCAGGGCAAATATTTATGTGATGAACATAAGTGTTTGCGCTGTGTCTGGGTGTTATATAGTTACTATCTATATAAGTATGTATTTAAAAATAAATATATGTAGTATACCAGTCTCTGGCAGCCATATCACAAGCTTTGCTTAGTTTGGGGTCAGAGACCGTATGTATGATGTCCCAAAATATTTATTTATTTATCATATTATTTAATCCAATTAAGATTAATCTGTGTGGTATCTTGGTAATAATATCAAATACCTATACTTACCATAAGTATAGCTATTGGATTTGATACCCAAGGTAGCAATATTTTTGTGTTGTAATCGTATATAGTTCAATACAAAATTGAGTAATGCTTAAATTGAATATCGGCTCTTTGTTAGCAAAATAATTGGCAAAAGTTTGATACCGACATCTTTGACAAAGTCACTAAAAGTTTTCTATTCCGTAAAGTACCTTTAAATATTTTCATTTTCAAGAAAATTTAAGCATTTATACCCGAGTTTGAGGAAGTTTTACCTATCTCAATTCCAATGTTTCAACTACATAAGTACTATATAAGTTATGGCGATTTGTTATCAAAAATTGGATAGGTAGATACGAGTACATGTATTGTGTAAGCAGAAAAAATGTAATGATTTTAAAATCAAATGCATTCAGTGTCTTCATTGCATACTACTCGATTTAAAGAACTAGGTTATGCTCGCGTTATATTTTGACTTTTGTGCTATCTCATAAGAACCTTTTATTTTTCCGAGGTAATAAGTAGCTTACATTACTTACCAACCTTTTAAGTATATTCATCTCAAAAATCAAATCAATCCGTTGCTCCGTTGCTATGTGAAAGAGTAACAAACCAACATATATACTATAAGATTCATCAAAATTATTACTAAGGATAAGGAAGTAAATATTTCATTTACCAATATCACAATCTCTCTTCACAGACCTGAAGAAGACCTTCAGTGCCTCTCCATCTCCCGCCTCGGTGGAGGCTGGTTCAGCAGCGACTCTTCGGTGCGCCCCGCCCGCTGCCGCCCCGGCACCCAGGGTATACTGGCTGAAGCATGGCACTCCCCTGGTGCAAGACTTCAACGTGCTTGTCTCTGCTGAGGGGAACCTCCTCATTTCTAAGGCTACGCTGCAGGTAAACTGTTTGAGTCATTAACAGTGCTCCGGTGGCTCAGTTGTTAGTAACCCTGACTTCTGGGTCAAAGATGCGTGGGTTCGATTCCTACCCAAAGCAAGCAATTATGTGATGAATATTGGTTTTTGCTCTGTATCTGGATTTTATTAGTTGTAATCAATATAAGTATATATCAAAATGTATGTATATGCAGTATATCAGTCTTTAGCAGCCATATCACACGACTAAACGTTCGCTGGAAATATCTGTACTGTAACTGTACCAGCCTTTTAATAGTCCACTGCAGGACGTAGGCCTACCCACGAAGGGTGATTGGGCCATATACATAAATCCTTTGTTTATTATGAATCCTGGAAATATCAACAGCTGATTATTATAGTAAAAAACCGTTTTCATAGATACATTTTACTAGATACGTGTATCTGCCACTTTTAAAGAGTCTGTCATGGGTCATTGTCAAAGCTATAGGCAATAAACCTACAAAACTATATGAAGAGAAGAAATAAATCACCGGAAACTTTAAGTACCTATCCAAGGAGAGACATCAATTGCATTTTAGCATCGAACGGCTCATTTACCATGAATGAATATGCATACATTCTATTCAGATTTGGTCAACGGTCATTGTCATGTCAGTGACCATTCATCTATGCCAAAACAACGGCACTTACAGAGCTTTGAACGGTCAAAACAGTTCTGTTATTGTGGAAAATGTGCCGTCTATGAAACTGTGGATGAGATAGCTAGTTAGCATGCAGCTTATCACGTCTGTATAGATGTGTGAACTAGTAGTTCTGCGAACAGTAAACCTCGCCTCTGTTTAATTGAAATTTCACAAGCCTAGGTATATCTAGATTAGCTCTTAACCGATTTCGCAAATCTTTACTAGTTAAGATTTAATAAGTTAGGGTTTAAAAAGTAAAGATTTAACAAATTAAGATTTAACATGTTACGATTTAACATGTTAAGATTGACCATGTTAAGATTTAATATGTTAAGATTTAACATGTTAACCCTTTCCCTCCTTACGGTACTTAGAAGTACCACCACATTTTTCGTCTAATATCTTTAGTACGAAAACACTTTACGTGAACGGCAACTGACGATCCTTTAGAGTACCGTTTCCGTCAGCCAATCACAGCGCGTTAATTGAATTACCGCGCGACATTGGCGTAAAAATTGAAATTCTTGTCACAACTTGTCGAACGTTTTTTCATTTCGTTGTGCAGTGAAATAAAAAAAGTTTTATAAGTAGAATATCACAGGTAAGTGCTATTTTTTTTACTATTTACGTTGTTTATATCATTGGCTATATTTCTAAAAGCTGTTATAATGTATTATCACGATATTTCATACGAATATTTGATAAAAACTACTGCGGACTTAAAAGTACCGTCAGGTGATTCTAGAAATATTATGATTTTTTATAATACATGTATACGATGAAGTGGTTATTTTATTTTATTATTATTTTTATAAACCCATGTTATTTTTTTTTTATTATTGTTCTAATCAAGGTTTTTATTGTTTTAGGAATTGAGATGGATATTAAAAACAATACGGCTCTAATTGAAGCCCTGTTATTAGAAGAGCTTCCGGACTGCGACGAAGCGTCTGATGCAGGTTTGTCCGATGATGAAGTGGAAAATGTTCAACTACCCTCGCCAAGAGGTTTCGATGAAATTTTTGAAAGAGCTATAGAAGATGTTTTGGCCGAAGTTCCGCCGTCGTCGCCGTCAAATGAAGATGTATTGGAGTACCCAATAAATCAGGTACCCACATCTTCATTACCTGCACCTAGTGTTCAGCCTGATCTACCATCTGCAAATAACTCTTCACACCGAACTAACCAGCGATTACCCGAACCAAACCGTAAATGGAAAAAGAGGGACCTAAGTACATCTTTACCGGAATACATTGCGGATACTGGAGTAGTAGATGACTGGTTTGCTCACTGTACCACACCGACTGATATATTTTTAGTATTGATTGATGACATTGTTGACAATATTGTATACCAAAGTAACCTTTATGCTACTCAGAAAAGCAAAGTATTGAACCTAAAAAAAGAGGAACTCCTAACATTTATAGGTATTAATTTTTTTATGGGTTACAATACTCGTCCGGCGTGGAGAGACCACTACTCTTCGGCACCTGATCTCAACAACGCGCTTATTTGCAAGACTTTGCCTAGAGACAGGTTCGCTATTATTTTATCTCATCTGCATTGCAATGATAGCTCCAAAATGCCTTCAGGCTGCAAAGATAAATTATATAAAATTAGACCAATGATTGATGCACTCAATAAAAAATTTGAAATGGTTTATCATGGTACTCGCGAACTGAGTGTAGATGAGTCCATGATTAAATTCAAAGGTAGGTCTGTCCTAAAACAGTATCTACCTATGAAGCCCATAAAAAGGGGGTACAAACTGTGGTGTCTTGCTGACCAGAGGGGGTATATAAAGAAGTTTCAAATTTACCAAGGGAAAGACGAAGAACTGAACACAAAATTTACCGGCTATGGATTAGGAGAGAAAGTAGTTTTGGAGTTAACGGAACAAGATTGGAGTAAGGGGAAGGTAGTTTACTTTGATAATTTTTTCACGTCTGTGGCTTTACTTGAGAAACTGAAAACTGAAAACACCTACGCATGTGGAACTATCCGAAGTAACAGAAAAGGACTGCCCGGAAATATGCTCGCTGATTCTCAATTGAAAAGGGGCGATAGTGATCATCGATTTTCAAATTTAGACATTGGATATTGGAAATGGAAGGATAATAAAATGGTTCATTTAGTGTCTAATTTTCACGGGAACGAAGAGGCAACTGTGTCACGTAAAGAAAAAAATGGAACCAAGTCAGCCATTACATGCCCTATAGCTGTCAAAGATTACAATATGTATATGGGCGGCGTAGATACAGCTGATCGTTTGAGAGCCCTTTACTGTATAGATCGCAAATCTCCGAAATGGTGGCACAGATTGTTTTGGGGTCTTCTGGACATCGTATTTGTCAATGCATATGTCATTCATGGACTTATAATGGAACAGACTACCGTAAAAGATTTTAGACGTTCTGTTACTCAAGGCTTGATGACAATGAAAGATGCTAGTCAGAAAAGGAAGACTTCTACTGACAATACTGCAAAAGGCGGCCCTTCCAAAAGACGCAAATCTGACTACTCCACTATAAAAGACGTACGCTTAGGTAACAGAGGCATCCATTGGCCTACGTTTGTAGAGAACAGGGGAAGGTGTGAGGTTTGTAGTTTGAAGAAGATTCAGTCGAAACCTCATAGTAAATGTTCGCATTGCAACGTGTTTTTGTGTGTAAACGAAAAGAAAAATTGTTTTATTGAATACCACGAGGTTAACCTGTAATTTTTTTTTTTTATTACTACTACTTAAGTCATTAATTTAATTACTGCTAAGTCAATAGTGGATCTCATTATTTTTGTAGTTTCAATCAAAGTTCCTACCACTCTGTTAACACGAAGTTCCTGACGGTACTTATAAGTCTAGGTCTTGGAAATAGTACTTCTAACTATAATAAAAATCTAAAAAAAATCTGTGTTTTTAATTTTACCTACCTTATTATGAAAATAAAGTTCAAAAGCGGAAATTCGTTAAAAATCACTACCCCGGGGGGAAAGGGTTAAGATTTAACATGTTAGGATTTAACGTGTTAAGATTTAACATGTTAAGATTTAACATGTTAAGATTTAACATGTTAAGATTTACCATGTTAAGATTTAACATGTTAAGATTTACCATGTTATGATTTAACGTGTTAAGATTTACCATGTTTTAACATGTTTATAGATAAACACTAAACAGCCTCTACAGCAAATTTCTCTCCTTTCTGAAGGACACCAGGGCTAGTCACACGGCTTATATGAACTTAGTAGGGTATCATGACGAGTAAACGACAAGAAATCTAAGATGATCATAGTAATAACCATAATTGGCATTCATTTAGGAGGAAGAAATTCCTCTTTATCGAGTCGGGCTAATTTTAGGCCAATTTTATCCAAGTTTTACTGAAGATTTTCTGGATTTGTCACCTGTGTTTCTCACATGTATGTAAGAAAGATAGGCCACTATTGCTATTGGGTCTTTAGGGCTGCTGTTTATATTATTTAGCCATTTCATATTAAAAGGACTTAGGTACTTTTGTAAGGACTTTTAATTGTTTTTTTTTTTTATTTTCGATGTTATAATGCACGTATATTTAAATTTCCACTGTCACATGCACTCTGCTAAAAAATAGCCATCACTAAATGCAAAACACCCTTTCGAAATTGGCTAGTTCTGGTTGACTATAAAATATCTATTTACATTACTGTAATAAAGTTTTCAGAAACTTTACTCTCATTGTGATGCGAAACCTACGTATTGTGGACCCTATAAGGACAACACTGGTCTATAGGAACCCACGCACTTGTTCGCAAAATTAAACGACCTATAAATAACAATGAAACTAGAAATGAAAACAATAGTAGAAACACGTGTCGAACATAAGAACTAAAACACATGTGTTTAAACTAATAAACCAATTGAAGTTGATAAAAGTAATGTGTTGCAATCAACTGCAATGAACATGTTTAGCTTTATAGACTACGTAAAATAATCATAAGTTAAATTACTTTGTGTACCATATAAAAATATCCCTGGCATTTTCCTATACAGAAATAAATGCTATGATATTTTTGTACGTTTAATTTAAACTAAACTACATACTAAAATTATTAATCTATTTCGTAAATATTCATGAATTATTTTTTGGTCCTTAGATTCCATATTGCTAATTATCTGTATATATTTTTTATTGACCGACGAACCACCGGAGCAGGTATACAATTCGACGCGTATATTGTTTTATATTGTTGTCCGTCTGTCCGTCTGTGTGTATGTCAAGACTCTTTATCTCGGGAACGCGTAAAGATATCAAGTTGAAATTTAAACTGTATACGTATATTTATAGTTTCTGTGTTTATGTGTAAAGGAAAAACTTCTCTGTCATCATATAAAGAAGTTAGAGCAGTTTAAGTCGTAAAAAACCGCATATTTTAACACTCACAAAAATCAAAACCTACAGGGTATTTCTCGTTGACATAGAACTATGAAATTTGGCGAAAAGCATTGTCTCAGAGTACACATATAGGAATAAATCTGAAAACTAAATATTTTTATTTAAATCACAAAAAATAGGGCTTCAACTTTAACAAAATATGGGTTTAAAATTCAAAGTGCGTAAATCGTATCATGTAAGGTATCATATAAAAGAGCTTCATTAGCACATGCTAAAACAGGTTTTTATTATTTCAACAGTTTTTGATGAATGACGAGAAAAGTAAAAAAAAAAAACTTTTGTCGATGATGATGATTAGTACAGAGATTTTAACAACCCAATTTTGTGAAATTTTCTGGATTTGTACGGAACCCTCGGTATGCGAGCCTGACTTGCACTTGTCCGGTTTTTTTTATCGAAAAGCTTAACGGGTGGCAACTGTGGTGGTGGCATATTATTAGCATATTTTACCAAAAACCCATATGTAACCAGGCGGACGCTACATGTCATATAACTTATGTCTAGTTACACTTAATTGTAAGAAAACTTGTACAGTAATGTTGAAGTTATTTGATCATAAATAAATAATGAAATTTGGTTAAAAAACGGAATAAGAAATATAAAAATTAATGAAATATATAAATGAGGCAAAAACCAATTAGTCCTATTGGTGATCTATAGAGATGACCTTCCTATATCCAGCAGTGGACGTTGGATGAATGGATCAAGGAAGAATAAAACATGACAATTATTTTATTTCAAATATTTGCTGAATATCTAACATTACCAAATATGATGTTATTTAACCAAAGAGCTAAGACACAGGATCATGTTATATATGAGTCACGGGACACACATGGTGGCAGTTCCAGTGATCCAGGAATAACAACAAGTGTCTCTAATGTTTTCATACATGTCCCAGTTCTCTCAAATGATGCTGTTATAGAAATTTATGATGACATAACTATGTCTGGTGTAAATGAAATTGAAAGCTTCTTGGAAGCTGGTCGAATAGTGAATCAAATTTAGTCTTACATGATAATGTGTGTGAATAAGTGGCGTTTTTAATGGATGGCTTCAATTTACTGCTTGGTATAAAGACATAAATATTTTTGCGATTTTTTGTGTATTTAGTATTTATTTATTTCTTACATTATGTACACTAATCTTAATGTCTAGGTACATACCTTATTAGGGCGTTGCTAAAATCTACTTAAGGATTTAATATCTAGCAAAATGTATCCTTAGATTAAACTTAAAAAAAAATACAAAGTACAATAACACAACTCACTTCTACGCAAACACGAGTTTTAAGTTTTCTGTAAAGTTTTAACTACCTAAATGTAAAGAAGTGAAGACAGATGCGAGTAAAATATTATAGTCATGAGTCTATTGCAAAAATTACAATTTGCTTGAGGTATTTGATACATTGTATTCTACTGTACCGGCCTTTTTAATATAATAGCCTAATGCTGAACACAGACGGCACGACAAGTGATAAGATATTTACTTTTTTAATAGATTCAAAACAAAAATAGATATCTAGATACTTCATCAATATGTGTATAAACAGAAAAAATCCAGGGCGATGAGGTACTGAAATAAGTGAAACAAAATATCAATAAACAATTTTAGCGCAAGGATTTATCTGCATATTACGAATAAGGAACATTTTATGACAACAAGTGAAAATTAAGCTGTAAAGGACAGTTAAATGCAAATTTTATGAGAAAACCAGAGGCTATATACGTGAGCAGAAACACTTTACCGGTAATTAAATTCCACGAGTAATGGCGTTGTTTTCAATTAGATCAAACTACTGCATGGCTAGGCATTAGCTATCTGATACAAGATATCAAAGAGTAAGTTACCAACATAGCTAGTGGATTGAAATAGCAGTAGATAGGGTACATAGCATGGGTGACTGATGGTCGAAAAGTTCCCAACCGACAAGTGCAGCGACAGACGAATGATCTCATCAATATTACAAGATTGCGCTGGATGCAAGACGTTTTTGACCAGTCTTTTTGGATATCCATAATTCGTTTTTTGCAAAAAATGGCATGACCGACTTCAACCGCGAACAGAATTAACGAATATTTCGCACGGATCGATTTTTCACATTATTGTTGATTTATCGAAAATAAGGTTTAGCCGATTTCTATAAAATTTAGGTGGGACCAATTTCGAAGTATAACAGTAAGTATAAGTATAAGTATTCCAATAAAAAAAACCGGACAAGTGCGAGTCAGGCTCGCACACTGAGGGTTCCGTACAAATCCAGAAAATTTGACAAAATGGGGAAATAAGTTGTTAAAATCTCTATACTATATCTATCTAGGCCCTATTTTTTTCGTGACTTAAACAAAAATGTACAGTTTTCAGATTTAGTCCTATGTGTGTACTCTGAGACATTGCTTCTCGCCAAATTTCATAGTTCTATGTCAACGGAAAGTACCCTGTAGTTTTTGATTTTTGTGAGTGCGAAATATGCGGTTTTTTACGACATAAACGGCTCTAACTTTTTTATACTACAACTAAGAAGTTTTTCTTTTACACAACTGCAAGAAATCATAGATATACGTATACAGTTTAAATCTCAGCTCGATATCTTTACGCGTTCCCGAGATAAAGAGTCTTGACATACACACAGACGGACAACAAAGTGATCCTATAAGGTTTTTTGGGTCCTTTTTTCCTTTTGAGGTACGGAACCCTAAAAAGAATTATCGATATCGGACCACTATACTTAAAAATATATGTACTCGTATACGCGTCGAATTGACCACCTCCTCAGTTGCGTCGGTCAAAAAGAGAAGCATAAGTCCATCAGTAGACTTTGTACACCTAGCTGAAGCGATGACGTCAAAACTAATACGGCTAACTCTATGACAACAAGCACAGATATCTGTAAACAAGTGAAAATTAAGCCGTAAAGGACAGTTATATGTTAATTTTATGTGAAAACCAGAGAGATATACCACTTTACCGGTAATTAAATTCCACCAAGTAATGACGTTGTTCTCAATTAGATCAAACCGCTGCGTGGCTAGGCATTAGCTATCCGATACAAGATATCGGGGGGTAAGTGGTCTTGATTCGCTAAAAGCTTTAGTAGTTCGGGAAACTATGTAGTAAGACAAGACTTTATCAAGTCGGTGTTTTATGTTGGAGAGGCTTTTCTAGAAGCTAAGTTGTCCAAGTTGTATCTAATGTTATTGGTGTTCTATTGCGAATATCATCGTTTCAGCCATAGCGCATCCATTGCTTATAGCCATCTTGCTTTTTACTGCTAGCTATAGGATATACCCACAGAGTGACTTAGAATGCCTTACATATAGTCTAGGATGTACTTGTACATAGTGTTTGTTGCTAGGACCATATTTTACTATGGGATCTAAAATTGCGAAAAAAAAATCAGTTGTTCCGTACATTTTGTCGAGGTTCGATAATGTTTTATATGGATTAGCTGCATATTGCGATTTCGGGTTCGATAGATTAGTGAAAGTTGATTATAATGGGCTTTCACTATGGGCTTTATTGGTAAGCTCCAAGTAGCCTAACGAGCTGTGGAGAGGGCTATGCTCGGAGTCTCTCTGCGAGATCGAATTAGAAATGAAGAGATCCGTAGAAGAACCAAAGTTACCGGCATAAGGAATTTGCAACTTGAAATGGCAGTGTGCAGGGCTCATACTGGACTGATGACCGATGGGGTCGAAAAGTTCTCGAGTGGACACCACGTACCGGCAAGCGCAGCGTAGGACGTCCACCCATAAGGTGGACGGGTGACCTCATTAGTACCACAGGATTGCGCCGGATGCAAGCCGCTTCCATCCGGTTTTATTGGATATCCATTAGGGAGGCCTATGTCCAGGTGCGGACTTCTTATGGCTGATGGATGGATAGATTATAATAACGAGCACTCTACATCCTACAGAATGACTTTAGGTACCTAATTCGTATCTGGCGTAGATCACCCAATAGAAATTTAATAAAACAATTTGGAAGCGCCGTGGATTTGGCGCGATTCCGCAGTTTGATTATGTTATTAGTCCGCCTGTGTCTATACTCATGTTATACTGGAATTGTTGTCTTACACAAAATTGGTCCTTTTACACGGACATTTATTTGACTAATAATTTCTTAGAGACTGGTGTAAATCAATTTGGAGCACGTACCGCGCACCTGGAGTAGTTCCAATAAAATAAAGTAATTGTATAAAGGATATTGCCTCTATTTATTTATCTTAATTGCTTTGTACCGTATAATTGGGTTGGTAGCATTTTTAGGGTTCCGTACCTCAAAAGGAAAAAAACGGAACCCTTATAGGATCACTTTGTTGTCCGTCTGTCCGTCTGTGTGTATGTCAAGACTCTTTATCTCGGGTACGCGTAAAGTATCGAGTTGAAATTTGAACTGTTTACGTATATTTATGATTGCTTACAGATGTGTAAAGGAAAAACTTCTCAGTTATCACATAAAAAAGTAAGAGCCGTTTATGTCGTAAAAAACCGCATATTTCGACACTCACAAAAATCAAAACCTACAGAGTACTTCCTGTTGACATAGAACTATGAAATTTGGCGAAAAGCATTGTCTTGGAGTACACATAAAGGAAAAAATCTGAAAACTGTACATTTTTATTTAAATCACAAAAAAATATGGCTTCAAAATTCACAAAATATGGGTTTAAAATTCAAAGTGCGTAAATCGTATCATGTAAGATATCATAATATAAAAAGAGCTTCATTAGCACAAGCTAAACCAGGTTTTTAATTATTTTAACAATTTTTGATGAATGACGAGAAAAGTAAAAAAAAAACTTTTGTCGATGATGATGATGAGTATTTAAATTTTAACACGTACTTCCCAATTTTGTGTAATTTTCTGGATTTGTACAGAACCCTCAGTGTGCGAGCCTGACTTGCACTTGTCCGGTTTTTTGTACAATGTTTCGTTGCAAAAATATTATAATGTATGGTGACATGATCTATCAGCAATTGAGTTGTCACTGTAGGTATTCATAATCTTTACTTCAAATGTGATGGTTATTAGTTTCATTCGATTCAAAATCAATTTTACTTCGCCACAATATAAAAAAAACACAGATGTAAATGTACTATTGTTAAATACTTATACCTATAAAAGCGATATAAAGAACTTAGAAATTGACGTGGTTTTCACACATTTTATACTATATATAACGGGAATGAACTCACGTGTGGGAATAGTCGTAACGACTATAGTTTCGGTCGCATTCGGCGACCTTTCTCAAGTTGGCGAGTGCTAGCACGCGGAGCCGTCTCGCAAGCGCTACGTGCCGTAGCCCGCAGTGCATTGCGAGACGGCTCCGCGTGCTAGCACTCGCCAACTTGAAAATGGTCGCCGAATGCGACCGAAACTATAGTCGTTACGACTATTCCCACACGTGAGTTCAGTCCCGTTATATATAGTATAAGAACTTAGAACTTCGAATAGTGTTGGCTAGCGTTGGCTAGCCGGGCTTGGAATAGTGTTGAACCAATACTAATATGATAGTCATAAAAATAATAATGTAATAACTATTTTTCGCAAAAAAGGGCACAACCGAGATCATTCGTGTACAACATTTGAATTGTTCGTTTGAATCGATGAATACATTTATTACATATTAGTTGATTTTTCAAAAACGGCTCTGTTTAAAAAGAAATTTAAACAGAACCATCTCCCTTCCTGAATACCTTTTTGAACTAAAACATATTTATTTAAATCGGTTCAAAATTGGCAAAGCTATCGATGAACATGCACAAAAATAAAACCTGCTATTTTTCGAAGTCGGTTAGACAAAAAATCTTCACTTACTATTTAAATACATGCAAATGAATAAGAACTAAATAAAATTTACACCAAAGCTGAAGATAAGCCAAATCCGCACGACAAAAAGTAAAAGCAGACCCGAGAAGCGGTAAAAGCTGGCACTTCCATTTACGGAACACTCAACACCCAACAAGACGACACTAATAACAAACCCACAACAAACAAACACATACACGCGTTTATTACGCATACACATTATATTTTACAAGCAGGAGTTGTGGAAATTACTGAGGACGTACCCATTAATATAAAAGCATATTACGTTAATGAAGAAAGTGCTAACACCTCGCGCGGGATAATGTTTCGTTACGCGTGTGGGATAAGGAATAAGATAGATGGTGATCATTATATTAGTATATCAGTATAGTTAAGGGAAAGAAATAGGTTAGTTGGTTGTAAATAGATGTAGTTTCATTGTTAGTAGATATTGTTTATTGGCATCTGAAAAGCACAGCTTTCAGAACAAGTCGATACAATTCAAAATTCAATAAAAGAATGTCACAAAAACAATATAACTATAAGTAATAACCAACAGTGTCACTTAATTATATGGAAACAAAAAGAATCAAGTAGACCTTTCAACATTTCTTTACTTCCAAAACCATAGCAACTAAAACGCAAAATATTTTTATAACAAGTCACAGGACATACGAATAATTTCACAAAAATAATATTACTAATAGTAATAACCAACGGGTCACAAATATTAACATAGAATCAAGTAGACCTTTCAACATTTCTTTATTTCCAAAAACCATAGCAACTAAAGCGCAAAATATTTTGTAAGAAATTACAGGACCTAAAAACCTAATAACAGCAAAGTGTACGGATCTCGTTCGTTTCAGCCCTAGGGCGTGCACTGCGGGACATAGGCATCCCTATGACTTTGCAAAAGCATTTTTAAATCTAGTATAGTCTTCCAAAAAGCTGACCTGGAATCTGAAACTGAATCTTCAAAAGCCTATATCTTGACATAACTAAATAATTATATAAAACACGTGTACCGAGTTTAGTCAAAATTCGTTGAAAAATGTGACCTGTAGATAATAATTGACATCCCGACAGACAAAAGCAAAATAACATTGTCAATTCTGAGACAATCTCATTTCGTTCGCTCCGCTCGGTCAAATATTCACAGAAACGCATTATGTTTGAATATGTATTCATCTAGAGTTCTAGACTCTAGATACCGAATTGACTGAGCAAAACGACCCAAAAAATAGTACCTATGCATGGACCCTAAGCTTGAGAATTTTGACAGTTTAGACACAATATGTATGCGCACAATGTCAAAAAACTGGGCCGTTTTGATCATGATTGATGTTTATATTTGTTCATCTAGACAGACACATAAATCAAAGCGCATTATAATAACACGAATGAGTATAACAAAGCGAAATAATCGCAAGCAAAGTAAACTATAAACCAAGACCGTTCCATCTCAGTCCCAGTATACACCACAAAGAGAGAATTCACACGACAGAAGGGGCAATTAATCCATGTCCGCGCGAGTTGCCTAATTAGCGAGAGCCTCGGAGCGGAAACCGGAGATGGAGCAAGGAGCGAAGACGGACATTCGAGTATTGGATGAAGTGGAGCGTGCTGGGATCATGAGAGGTTGATGCTGTATTATCGTCTATTTTGATAGTCTGTGTCTTTGTTCGCGTAGACTAATTAGTTCTTGGAAGCTTGATGTAGTTGCAGGAGACTGCAAGTTTTGTTTTAGAAAATCCATTTTTATGGTATTCTTTTGGCACTGAAACGTGGTCTCTTACTAGGGTCTTACTAATAAGCTCCGAATAGCCCAACGAGCTATGAAGAGGGCTATGCTCGGAGTTTCTCTACTGGATCATAACCCAACGGATGGGCAAGTTGAAATGGCAGTGAGCAGGGCACTTAGCACGGAGGACTGATGAACGATGGGGTAGAAAGGTTCTCGAGTAGAGACCACGTAAGAGCAAGCGTAGCGTAGGACGTCCGTCTACATGGTGGACTCATTAAACCGCAGGATCGCACTGGATGCAAGCCGCTTTGAAACGGTCTTACTGGAGATCCATAGGAGAGGTCTATGTCCAGCAGGGGACGTCCTTTGGCTGATGGATGGATTTTTATGTTGATAAGTTCACGTTACCAAAGTTACGGTAGACATTTTGAGAAAGGGACATTGTGCGCCTGAGCCATTTTGTGGGCTCAGGCGCACATTGGGTAGTAAAAACTTGTTAGTCACAAAAGAATCAGAAGCATAGAAACAATCATAAATATTATAATAATCACATAGTGTTAGTAAAACTATCCTAAATAAAATACCACAGCATGCAAAACTTAACATAAAATACAACAACAGGGTTGTTCTAAGTCTCATTAAAAATACAATACCTGCAAGTATAAAATTAACATTTATTTTTGCGAGGCGAGAAAATTAAAATTTGAAAGAGCCTAAAAGTTATCGAAAGTAAAACTAATAAAAAGGTAATAAAGTTTTGCTTGGTAAAATATTTACTTTGGAGAATCTCTTCAGTCTTTTGATTAAAATAGGGTTAATTTTACAAGCTAACAACACTAAAAGCGCTAGTCTGGAATTATCCGAGACATTAAGTTTTTACTACGAACTAACTTCAACGACCTATGCAATCCCGAAGTATAAATAGCTCAGTGGAATGTAATTTTAGGGCCATATAAAAATAGCTTTTAATTGAGAAAATTAAATAAGCAAATCGCTTTACAATATCCATACTCAATTATTTATTGCAACAGTAATTATGTAATGTTGACATGTGGTTCTTAAGTAACATGTTCTATATAGTTATACATATAACCCTATGAGGGTGTGCCAATTTTATTGCATGTATTGGAACGGTTAGTTGTTAATTTTTCTATATTATCATTAAAAATCGTTTTATGTAATAATATCATTCCGGTTTCATTTACCTATGTTCAATTTAGTCTCAGCCAATGCTTCTTTGAAACACACCCAATTTACATGAACTATTGATTTTTATAATAGTAATCACCTTCAAACCTTGGTTTAACGCCATCAGAAACTCAAAACCTATCAACCTAATTTGAGTGAAACGAAACATTTCACTCACTCTTCCAAAGTTTCTTTGTCCACAAATTTTTCGCAACCTACAGTGAATTGTCATGAGTAGGTATGACTTCTTTACTTTTAGTGCTACGAGTACAAGACGTTTGAAAGGGTACACCGACGCGACAAAACGACGAAGCTTGACTGCGACAGATTATAACTCGAGTCGCAATTAATAAATGTCTGCTCCGTGTTGCTAATTATTCGTCTCTGAGGTAAAAGGCGATAGGGCCGATAGGTATTAAAAACGTGGAATATATGAGTAAGCAATTCAAACTATTGATAAACTAAAAATATCGATTTAGAAGAAAATTTCTTCTAGCGATTCATAGTTATTCTTAAATTTTATTTAATATTGCTTATATTTGATAGGCACCTAAGTAATTGCTTATATTTGATAGGCATCTAAGTATGAGAAGTTAGCCGCAGATGACATTTCGCCGTGATTCGCTAATTATTGCGCATGTGTGCACAATGCCTACACAAGTGGCGAAGTAGTGAACACGGGCGTAGGGAGCGCGCGAAAGATATGAGGTTAACGGGTGGGTGTGCCCCGGCGTCTCGTCTCTCTGGCTCCCGCGCATACCTAAATTTTGCCTTTTGCGCAGCGTTCTGCGCCTAACTTCCCATCCGCCGACTTGTGTGGCGCTGATTATAACTTTGTGTCTAAACCTAAAGCGGTAGTAGTTAACCAAAAAAACAAATATTATGTTTTCATGTATTACACTATCATTACATATTTATGTATTACACCATCGTTGTATTTTCATCGGTACAATTTATCGTTGACTTCAACTATGGTCACATTTAATCGCCAATGCAGATATTCCATTATTAATATCCACTGTTGCATAGTTTGATAAAATGCAGGAACTTTTTTCCAATACTATTGGAATGGTTTTTCCAATACTATTTGGTTTTGGAAGAAACCTATTGTGGAGCCATTCTTGCAGCTATCACCGTAACATTACCCTGCGAGATCGAATGTTAAGAGTTACAAATTGACTTGCATTGTATGACATGTATTTATGTTTTATAGTACATCATTGACAATTTGCAAACAAACACAGTAGTTGGCAAGGTGGCGATTGTGTCGATTGACTGTCGGTGGCATGCTAATGAGGTTTGCGAGCTATCTTGTATCTAGTAGAAC
The DNA here is from genome assembly GCA_949316475.1 of Hypomecis punctinalis. Lineage (NCBI taxonomy): Eukaryota > Metazoa > Arthropoda > Insecta > Lepidoptera > Geometridae > Hypomecis > Hypomecis punctinalis. Next base: position 23,746,484 of record OX438800.1, on the reverse strand, counting down.
ATGAGCGAGGTGAGGATAGTAGTATTAGTAGTACATCTATTTAAAAACAACTTAATCTGTTCTGTAGTCATCCTTACTAATATTATAAACATGGAAGTGTTTTGGTTAATTGGTTTGTTTGTTACTCTTTAACGCAGCAACAGATCAACGGATCAACTTGATTTTGGAATGAATATAATTTTATTATTCAACATTTCTTAACTACATAAACCAGGGTCCGTGTCACATTCACCACGTTAACCATTGGTTGAATTCATCTGTGTACGGAGAATGGTTAGTTTAAAGTTAGTCATTTAAGTGCACTGAGAGAAAGAGTCGGCTAGTCGTGTAGTTTTAGACTATAAATTACATTCTTGCAACCCTGATTGTACGAAGTACGCGAGTATTTAAGAATACCTATATTTTTGTTCCCAGGATATGGCGAACTACAGCTGTGTTGCTGAAAACATAGCTGGAAAGAGAGTTTCAGAGCCAGCGTTACTCACAGTATATGGTAAGTTACAATAATTATATTACTGCAATTCATTAAATTAAATTCTAAACGCTAGGTAAATGATTTAGTTCACTGAACGAGTTTTCGTCATACCATATTCTTCGATGGATCTACTTAGATACTTACAAGTTTTTTATTTTCTTTCTATCTCTTTTCCCACAATCTACCCTCGTATATATCGTCTTTATAATTTCTAAATCCTTCAAAAATACTTCCAAGATATCCATCAAATATCCGTTATTTACCGTATCTTACTTACGTCTGTTGTACCAAACTTTGTCACATATCGTCTAACTCCAGATACCCTGAATAAGTGTCTGAGATTCTCAAACGGAGCTATTACGTAAATGATCGCCATCAAAGCGAGCAATTTAATCGCTCCAAGACGAGATGAGACTAGACAGCTTGCTACAAGATAAGAGACAACTTGCAATGCGTCACATAATTTCAGAGATAATTCATCGGACAAGCGTGGTCGGTGCTTAACGCTCATTTCACCCTCGCTTGTCGTAATAACTATCTTTAGTTGATGGGGTTGCCACTAGTCCTGCTTTTAGATGGACATTACTAAAGAAATAGAAATTATTATAAGCGTCCTAGACATATTATACTATATATAACGGGACTGAACTCACGTGTGGGGATAGTCGGCAATGCACTGCGAGACGGCTCCGCGTGCTAGCACTCGCCAACTTGATAAAGGTCGCCGAATGCGACCGAAACTATAGTCGTTACGACTATCCCCACACGTGAGTTCAGTCCCGTTATATATAGTAAAAAATGTCCTAGACATAGTCTTATTAAACAACATGCATTAGCTAGCGCGTAATTTTATTATTAAGCCTTTATTGTTCATAAATAAACATTCATCTTATCCTAAGGACTACTTCTAACGCATAGGCATCTGGAAACTGTTTCCGTTGTTCTTTTGTAACTTTAATTGCGTTAATATCGCATTGAAGTGTTTACAAAATATTTAAATAAAAAATATTGACCTTTCGTTGGTTCAAAGATTCATACTAGGTGACAGTCTCTATCACCAAAACGATCTACTAGAAAAACTATGGATTCAATGTAAAATTTTAATAAGCCTTGCTCAAAATATAAAAAAGTATAAGACTCTGAAATGAGGCATTATTTGGTGGATGCCGCACTTCATTCCATAGCTCAGTTTCTAATCATTAAATAGTTCACCCCAATAGCTTAGAATTATAGAATTTCCATCTCTGTACACTAGTTTTTTTCTCCCTACAATCCACAGTGTTTTTTAAGATTTTTATAATATTGTAAAAGGGCCATCAATGCTTTAAAAATACCGGGTCATTAAGGCACGTGAGTCGTAACGCGAATAAAAGCCATATATGTAAGTATCATTGTTCTATCCGTAAAACGTTTGCCGTGTCAATTTTCTAAGGTTCCTGCATTTGGATAGCAATCTCCATAATTCTGAATCCTATATAGACCGTTTCCCCCACTGGTATTATACAGCACGAGCAAAACATACCAGTCAATTTTTGGCAAATTTAATTTACGGTATCGAATACCGAAATTCATATCCACTAAAATAATGGCTTCCCTAGCGGTGGATCAAAGGGCAGGCGCCGATGTCTGTAATAATTGCAGCTAGGGCATCATTAGGACCGCCCTCGCCTACGCTGGTGTTACCACGTGAGAAGCGTCTGGATAATAGCAACACTGTGAGCCTGACCTCTAACTATGAATCTTAGTTCCTGTCTGCCGGGGATATAACGTGTGGGCACGGAATATGTTGCCATATGAACAAACTAGAAATTAAAATTTGGTTAGACCAGTTAACAGAAGCTTTTAAAATTGTTACAATTATATATACAATACAATACAAAAAGTTCTAATGGTAGGATAAAAACGATCAAATCAAAGCCACTACCTACCGGCAAACGGAACGTAGAACTTCCACCAACAAGGTGGACCGAAAATATAGTTAAGACTGCAGAATTTAAGCTGTTTACAACCGGTCTTATTGAAAATCTATACCGAAAGATTATATCCAGAAATGGAGGTCCTACTGATACCTAATAATGAATGCTATGATAACAAAATGTTGTACAGTTTGTACATTAACAAAACTATACTTATAAAATCCTCACTGTGTGGGATATACCATATACGGATTGTGTTCTTTGGCGTACCTACTTAATGATTTTATCCAAACAAAAAGCATGCCATATTCCTCTATATTACTTTCTTTATATGATTCATGTTAATGTTTTTCTAAATTTTTTCACAGTTGATTTTGCTATTACCTATTTGTACCATCAAATAAAATGATATCATCCATGATATTGTGATGCCGTAGATAGAGTATGGCGCCGCGCGTACAAATTGCGCATACTCCTACACGCGCTAACTGATTGCAATCGCCACCTTTGGCTTCACGCGTTTCAACTCCGTGATATATTATTATACGCTTGTTACTGTCCGCTGAATCACATTTAATTTTGTTTAGAAGCATTGCCATATATTTCGAGTTTATATTTCCTGTAAGTACTGTAGTTTCGAAACTATTAAGATTGTGCTTCATGAGCTCTCATGGTATTAACTATTCGTTTAATTTTGTACTGTACCGGCCTTTTTAATGGTCCACTCCTGAATTTAGGCCTACCCAAATATAGTGATTAGGTGACATCCGCCATGCTAGTGCAAATTGGTAGACTAATAATTATACGTCATGCAATTTCTTCTACGAACGTATGTAGGTTATATTCAATCTTTCTTCACGTGAAGAAAAAAAGCATCGGGAGGTACTTTGTAGAAGAATTTAAAGGCATTTGTGTGAAACCACTTCCAACCGATCTAGTGTGTTGGATAGGTTCTAGTCGCTCTTGGAGACTAGACCTATGTAGAAATGGACTGTTAAAGACTGACACAGTACTGTACTGTACTGTACCAGCCTTTTTAATAGTCCACTGCAGGACGTAGGCCTACCCACGAAGGGTGATTGGGCCATATCCACCACGCTGGCCCAGTGCGGGTTGGTGGATTCACATACGCCATCGAATTTCTTCTACGGACATATGCAGGTTGCCTCATGATGTTTTCCTTCACCGAAAAGCCCATGGTGTAAAATTCCGTACATAAGTTCCAAAGAAACTCATTGGTACGGGATCGGGATTTGAACCCACGACCTCACGATTGCAGGTCGGGTGTTACTACCACTAGGCCACCACGACACAGTACAATAAGTAACATTTCTTTTACAACTTGATCAAGTTATTCCTTAGCTGTCCATTTTGATTCTTCCATCTCCTAATTGGCGTAGTGGCGACTCACCACTTACGTTTATTGCCCAGTTTAAAGCCCTTTTGTGTATAAAGAAATTGTGTCACTTACGTGCAAATTGGGCCATATATCGTCGTTATCAAGCCTGAATAGACGTGGGCGAGCGTCTTTAATCGGAGATAAAAGCTTTTCGTCAGAAACCTTAATCCTCCGACTTAAAGATCAAAATGTCTGAAGAACGAACAATATCGAACAGTACAATAGTTTATTACCTCGCGCAATTATGTGATGATCTTCAGATGTGCGTTCCATTCTTTTCTTACCGTTCTTTCTACTTTTTATATCTTTTCCCTTTTGTGAGATTTATCGTTGAAATTTTCTCGTTCTGTCGAGTCAATAAATTTTATCGGGGTCAGTGGGATAATGGTGTAAAAGAATTTCGATTTGACAGGTCGAACGTTAAAATTGGTAATTGTGTGTTAATTAATGCGATTGAACGGAATGGAAGAAATTGGATTACTTTACGACGCTAATTTTATCGACATAGGTAAAAGTAAGCTTCAATTTTTGACCGACAAAACTGAGGAGGTACTCAATTCGGTGCGTATATTTTTTTTTATGTGTAACCTCGCATAACTTTTTACGTAGTGTTTTTTTTTATTTTTTTAATTTAACCTGTGCTGTCCCACTGCTGGGCAAAGGTCTCCCCCAATTTCTTCCATTCCTTTCTGTTCTGTGCTACCTCCGTCCAATGCTTTTTAAACTCTCGATTTCGTCGCGCCATCGTGTTGGAGGACGGCCTCGGGGTCGACTGGACAGAGGAACCCACTTCGTTGAGACCTTTGCCCATCTGTCTGGGTGCTGACGACTCACGTGTCCCGCCCACTCGATTCAATAATTATGTTTTAATTGAAAATAGTGGTTCAATTTCAATAATTATTTTTTTATTGAAAATAGTATACTTTGAAGTCGGTCTCATTTGAATTTTATTGAAATCGGCTGAGCCATTTTTGATAAATCAACGATAATGTGAAATTGCTAAATCGATCCGTGCGTACTATTCGCGAATTCTGTACTCGGTTGAAGTCGGTCACGCCCTTTTTTGAGAAAAATAATGTAATAAAAGAGAAGTTATTTCTTCAATAAATGTTCCTGTTATATAATCTCTAATGAAACTTAATATTGTATCGTGGCCTACTTAGTTTCCTATAATTATAAATAAACAGTCTACTTCTTTATTTCGTTATACAAGGCATAAAATCAAAAATTTATGATATCCGCCGTCAGTAACATGAAACGTTTTACTCTAACTGTTATTTAATATTTGCTTTAGTACCAAATGTGAGTCGTAAAAAATGCCTAAAAAGTACCTATGTAATATGAACTTACATTTTACTTTGATAGAAAGAGTTACGGAATACAGATAGATTCGACTCTCTATTGGTTAGATGCGCTCACTAGATGTGACCAAAATTATACAAATATCATGTTTTTTGCTAAGCGACCTCAGTTGAAATATTACAATGAACTAAGCATGCAATTTTTAATACTTATCTAAGTATTCCATTTTCTACTTTTTAACCATTTTCAATAAAAGAGGTTCTTAATTAGTGAGGTGTATGAATGTATGTATGTTACGTGATTACTCTTGAATAGATCATACTTCAGAGGTTACAAATCTATCATACTCATTTCAATTTTTTCGAAATCGTCTGAGATGTTTTTGAAAAATCAATAGTTTTTATAAAATCAGAAATACGGCCGAACCATTCAAATTTTTTGACGATTGAAGTTGGTTGTGTCATTTTTGTCGAAAATAATTATTCTGAAGTTATCTATGTTTCGTTATGTTCTATCGGGGAAAGCTTTTTAAAATTAGTACTCCGCTGAATTAAATCATTAAATAAATTTAACCTAAACTTAATAAGAATTCCTACTTATGGTGTCACATATAATTGAATTTTATATTAATTTGATACAAGTGTCTATGACGATCAATGTATTAGTAATAATTTGATGTTTTAACATTCAATCTATGTCGATTGAATGTTATGTTGTAATTTTCGAATGAAATATAATGCATAATCTTTTACATCGAAATTTTATTAGTGTTATTGATATTTATAGTTTAGGTTGAATAGATGTAACATTGATGCAACATTTTTTAAATATTTGTAATTTAGATTAATTTGATTTTAAAGCACATGTAATGTTTCAAGTTTTTACGTAATTTTAATCGATAAATATAGCACAAAACATGATTGAACCAGATCTTTGGAGTAATTAGTAACTTTGTAACTAAATTATTTAGTCAATGAAAACTAACTTTCATCAGTTTCTGGTAAAATAAATTAACAGTCACAAGTAGATCTTATATATTGTATGACCTCATTCTTTCACAAGCGTATTCATTATTTTTCCATTGAAACGAAATACATTATGAAACCTTAGGTCGTAAATTACTTCTACTAAAGAAATCAACATTTAATTTTAAGTAGGTTGTTTCTAGGCACATAACCAACGCTTGCTAGCTTATTTATCTTTTTATTTACAGTAGCAATAAAGGCTACAATTAAAGAAAAAAGGCTCCAAAAACATTCCTATCAACAGTAATTATCACCGGGCCAATTACCTTAAAAATAGGTATAGAATTACCAAAGTAAATTCCAGTTAGGTCGTTAGGCTTGGGTTTAGAAGCTAGGTACTAGGTATTGCACGCAAAGTCGCGTGAGAGTCCGAGATCTGGGAAACTGATTAACTGGCTGGAAGTATACTGTGTTGGTTTCGCTCGTTTTGTGTGTAGTTTATGTACTTTCAGGGACGTGTACTGATCATTGTTGGATATGGAATACGGAGGTGGTGTGAGATATGTGTGTGCATCTGTCTTGAAAGTAGACAAGGAATGGTAGTTTTGATTTAAAGGTTTTGTTTCAAAGGTACGTTTAAACTAAGCTGTGATAGGATTGTTTACTAAAAAAAAATTTGTCCGTCAAATAAATTGACAGAAGAAAAAATAGGTGTCCAATATTTTTTATAATCTAACTGACGCCCTAATTATAATAATAATTTTATTTACTCGTATTATAAAATTATTTATAACGAACCACCGATTTTAGTCTATCGCACGTAGTGTAGTAATGTAAAAAAGTCGTTGGTTGCGTATGCGGAATAAAATATTCTTCCATGGCAACTAGTTGCCTACGAACAGGAAAAACTCCTCGTTCGCAACCAGTTGCGAACATTGGTTGCGTACGCGGCCGAAACCAGTGAAACAGAAAAATCGTTTTTTTTTTTTATAATGTAATCTCTTGTGTCAGATGTCAGATATCCACCTCGCTGGCCCAGTGCGGGTTGGTGAACTCACATACCTACGTCATTAAATTTCTTCTACGGACGTAAGCACGATGTTTTCCTTCACCGAAAATCCAGTAGTATGAAATTCCGTACAAAAATTCCGAAGAACTCATTGTTACGGGACCGGGATTTGAACCTATGACCTCACGATTGTAAGGCCGGTGTCGTTACCACTAGACCACTACGGCTATAAAACACAAAAAAATCAATCAATTATATTATCTGGTCGACTTACCTACCTACCTTCTTTACTACTACTTACCTACTTTATAATTTTTTTTTTCCAAATAAGTCTCCATTAATATTAATATCTATTTTCTAGGAACTCGACGTTATATTTTTCTATGAACTAATACAACATTCCCATTACGGTTATTACCTAATAATTATCACCTAAACTTACCAGGAACCGTAAAGTCGCGTGCTTAAAAAGCCCATGTTATTTTCAGTTAGTTTTATAACTTCATCAGAACCGAGGTGTTTCAAAATGAATGCAAATTAAAAACCATAAAACTGCGCATTTATTTTTAATGTTAATGAAGTAAGAAATGGAATATAAACACTGCCGTGGGTAAGTTAAAAAGCAGTCAACCGACATAGAGTCAAGAATAATTATAATTATATTTTATCAAATGTATCTTGAGATCTCAGTGTAACACGAGAATAAGCTATAGAAGGTTCAAAATATACTGGTTATTAGCTCTCTAGTTTACTTACAGCAAAATGTTTTTCTTGCTTAAAGTGATAAATATGCATTTTGTGCCCATAAAGTGCATGCCCATTGACTGGGTATTTATTTATGCTTAGTTTTGTATGCGTTTCGATTAACAATTTAAATCGTGGTGTGGCTGGCTTTGCATCGATTCTTCGTTAATTTAATTACAATGTACGAAAGAAACAGAATTTAAAGTTGATGTAGGTGCATATTAGAATCTAGCTTTAGGTTTACTTTATGGAGAGGTTTCATCTCAAAAAGGTATAGGAGAAGTTGTACATTTATACGATTAAGTAGATGCCATGGTGGTCTAGAGGCAGTGACACCCGCCTTACAATCGTGAGGTCTTGGGTTCAAATCTAGGTCCCGTACCAATGAGTTCTTCGGAATTTAAGTACGGAATTTTAACACCACTGGCTTTTCTGTGAAGGAAAACATCGTGAGGCAACCTGCATACGTCCGTAGAATAAATTCTATGACGTATTGATGAATCCATCTGCACTGGGCCAGCGTGGTGGATATGGTCCAATCAACCTTTGTGGGTAAGCCTACGTCCTGCATAGTTTAATAGTCCACACTATTAAAAGGCTAATACAGTACCGTATAGTACAGTATATTTAAGAGTGTAACTTTATGTTTAATTTTTGGTTATATGGATTATATCTAATTGTTATGAGAGAATAATTAGATAATGTACATTTATTGATAAAATTGTCGTTTGAAATTTTATATTTCCAAGTTTTATCATGTATTGAGAAAATGCAAATCGCCTTTTTATTTATGCTCCAAACGAAGCTCCATTGCTTCAGGTGTTACTTAAGACATTTATATTACAAAAAGCACCCATGAGTATTTTGTAGTTTTCTATTATAATGACGTAATCGTAATGTCTGGCTTATTTTAATAGGTACGTGTTTGCAAAATGTTTAAATTATTGACAAAGCTCTACCTATTTAAATACTTACACAACTTACATTTGTGAGCAGGAAGACAGAACATCATTATCTTAGAAAGCTTAACCACTGATTATACCCATATTTATAGTACTAGGGTCAGTAAAGATTTACATTTTGCGGCACAAACCCCACCTCAAAGTAATTATAGCTTTTCCCACGTATCATATTTATGTGACTACATAAAGATACCTTTGAGACTAACGTTTCTAAGTTATCTTTATTGCTTTTTGATTTAGCTTCAGCTTGCAGCAGTTTGTCTTTTCATTAGTTTAATTATTTACGATGTTATTTAAATGCTATTTTAAAATGAGTTATAATCTTCAGGATATTTAATTGAGATATTATTATGCATACTGGGTGTATCTCTGGATGACGGACGTTTTGGTGTTGGTTCCATAGTAATAATTAGGTGGTAAGGTCATTTATAACAAAAATAAAGGCAATTCGATGGTCAGTGATAAGTGCAGTGATATCTCAGAATATATCCTACATCTACAGATACACCTTGAATAATAATTTTGTGCTTAAATCTAGTAAGTATAGGAAAGGTAGATAGAAGATATCATGAAATTTTTACATCATCTTTTCCAACTTTGTATTTGAAATTTTATAAATATTATCTAATATTTATTTATTTATTTCATAAATTGCATCTACCATTACAGTTAAAAACTAATTCTATTCTATAATCTATGATATTTACATTGTACTTTTGATATTTTTATTGTTCCGACATTATTTAATTTTGTATCTGGTTGCCTTTCTACAGCATTTAATCTTGTTGCTGAAGTAGATAGTTATTTCTTTTTTATTTTACCAATTTTAAAATTTAATTATGCTATTGTGTATTGTGAAATGACGAGATATATTTTGCGGTACTAATTATTATCGTACAAACTGTTGTATATTATTTTAATTTTAGTATTAAGCTCAATACAACAAGAAATGATTCTAATTCTATTGTGTTCTACTTAGCTTTCCTTATTCCCTTATTAAATCCTATTAGGAAACAAATACTGCTCTATCAGGCATAATGAGACCGTGTGAGGATGACTCGTAGAGAATCCACGTCTCTAAAACATAGCATTTTAAGCATAACTACCCAAGACGGGACGGAGACTGTATATGCGTTTGGGGTGAGAGGATGTTTGTTTTTTCCTAATATTATGAATCCGAAAGTATATTTGTTATTTTATTGGTTTGTTCCTCTTTCACGCAGCAACAGAGCAACGGATTGACTTCATTTTTCCCATGAAAATAGTTTGAAAGACGAAAAATGACATAGGCTACTTTTCATCCCGAAAAAATAAAAGGTTCCTATGGGATACAATAAAAAAATACAAAACACGCGGACGAAAACTGGTGTTTTAATAATTTATTTCTTAATTTCATCTTTGTTGTCCTAGTGAATGGAGGGTGGAGCTCATGGGGTCCCTGGACGCAGTGTCGCTGCGCCGGGCGCATCGCTGGGGGTCAGAGGCGCACCAGGTCTTGCACCGAGCCTCACCCCCTGAACGGAGGAGCTCCCTGCCAAGGCCAGGCCGTTCAGAGGACATCGGACTGTGTGCCTTGTCAGAACGGTGAGTATTTTTACCAACCATATGTTATACCAGATAATTGATAAAAAATCTATACTAATTGGTAAACAAACTGATGGTTATTTTGATATTTATCAAATGATCATACGTGTGTCTAAACCCTCGTGTCTGGTTAAAGAATAACTTATATTGTCCAAGACCCAAATAATATAATGTGATGTAAAAATAAGAGTAAAATATTTTTATAAAAATTAATATCTATTCTTTTCGACAAAACTTTTCAATCAACTTTTTTTTGACGATGTAATGGTATATTTTATTTTACAAAGTATGAAACTTTATATATGACCAGAACTTTAGAGTCAAACCAGAAAACTTTATTTAAGCTACAAAAAATATTGGCAGATTTATAAAAAAAAAACATTATAAGTTATAAATGTTAATTAATTTAACTTTTCTATAGCTAAAAATATAGTAGATAATGATTCTATATATTATGAAAATCAATTCTTTTTGTATGAAAATTGGCATTTTCCCATCAAACAAACAACTACTCGTATCTATTACCATTACACCAAAACTAATTTAATTCATCACTAAGTTGCCACCTAATTGACGTAACTATCCGCAACTTGTATAACTTGTACTTAGAAAACTTAACTAACTTGGGTTCGTCGACTTTGAAACTTGGAAGCCAATGAAGCGACGTTTTAAGCTTGGATTGTAAGTTCCTAACTTAGTTGGAATATTAGTTTTCTTATGACGTATTATTGTTATTACTTTAAGTAAGCATTATCGTCAAATGTTACTTATTTTATTGAGTTTTATTTACTTTAAGATATTGTTGTATTCTTATCTATGATTAAGATCATTTTTAGTGCATACTTAATCACTAAAAATCAGCACAACTATATACACAAAGTTTAAAGAACAAACACTTTTCAAATTAATGGAACTGCTTTTTTGCCATACCTATTGATTTCATAGTTTCAGTTGGATATTCTGATGATTACTTCTTCTTCTTTTGTTTGGCGTCGCATTGTTGTGCATTTGCCAGTGTATAGTATTAAGTTTTAATAATTTTTGATATTTTATCAAAATAGTCAATGTCGTAGTCACATCATAGTCCAATCAAGTCGCGGTCAAGTCCAAACGTCCAAGTCATACCTCAGTAAAGCGGTGGAGACTACTAGAGGCGTCTAAGGAGTTTTGGTGACAACACGGAACGACACGATACGTCACATTTTATCACTTGCCTACACTCATGCACGTAAATCAGCTCATAATCAACGAAATACCGCAATTTTTCACTAATGATCACTGATAAAACACAAGTTTAACAAAATAATACAATGGGCCGACATGACTTTTCCGCGTTCCCTCCAAAACTCTGATGATTACGATGATATCCTAAAATATTTTCGTCATTTAAAGATCCTTGTAATCACTAGATTTTTATACATTAAGAAGTTAAATAATTTTTTATAATATTTAACGTATGATAAATTTCCAATGCTTTCAATGAAGATGGATACATGGATCTTCAAGGATATGACAATACGCAGCAACTGCTCATTGGTAAGTTAAATATAGTGACTAATTTAGCACATATTGGATTCAAATCCAATCACTATATTAATATTTAAATATACAACATTATATCAAGTAAACTATAAAACGTCAATAAAACATATTTTTAGAATAGGTATGTTATAGAAGAAAATACATCAATTTAATAGGTATTTACAATAGTTAAAATTATTGTAAATAGGTACGTTACAGATAGCCGTGGTGGTATAGTAGTCACCCGCCTTACGATTGTGAGGTCGCCGGTTCAAATCCCGGACCCGTACCAACGAGTTCTTCGGAATTTATGTACGAAAATTAATACCACTGGCTTTTCGGTGACGGAAAAGGTTGAGGTTTATTTTGTTTTGTTTTGCTGTGTTGTTTACTTTGTGGTTATGTTAAATTTTATTTTTGTTTTAATAAATAATTGTCTATTGAAAACATTGAGTCAACCTACTAACGTCCGTAGAAAAAAATCGGTGGCGTATGTGGATCCACCAATCCGCACTGGGTCAGCTTGGTGGGTATGGCCCAATCACCCTTCATGGGTAGGCTCACATCCTACAGTGGAATATTAAAAGGCTGATACGGTACAGTACGTTACAGATGTCTCAGAAATTGAATTAGAATAAAACTCTTACCTAGTGAAATGTTTATGCCAACGATTACATCATGAACTTACAAATTCAATTTTAAAAGTAAAACCACACGACAGCTATAAAAACAAATTCTATCCAAAAAAAACAAATGGAACATTAAAACACGCTCCAGATATTTCCCTAGTCATTGACCTCTCCAATCAACACTAAAACCTCAAATGTATCATTAAAAACGAAATAACTACGCATAAAGAACACGTGGCTCTTATGCATCTCTCCTATACAAATGACCGTTTAAGTACCATATCTATAAAAATCCCTTCATTGTACCAAGCAATAAAGTCAAGTACTATCAGATAAATTGAAAGTGGTTGAGTTTTTACTCGCGGCTTGTGACTGGTAAGTAAACTGTGGTTATATGGTTGACATCAAAGTGATTTGAGCTCGTACGGCTTAGTAAATGAGGCGAAAAACTTAAGTATTTTAAGACATACGATAGCTGAAAATGACAAATTTTGTAGAAAAAATAGATGATGTTGTTTTTAAACTATCGCGATTTGAACACATTATTATTATATACTACGGGACTAATCGCGCACTAAAATTACGAGATAAATAAATACCTCATTATCCCGACGTTTCGGCCGAGTTGCATCAACCGTGGTCAGGGGTAGACTGGAGTATGAAACAGCTGGTACAGCCAATTCAACTTGAACTTAAAAAATTGTCACCACGACACACAACACTGACGGTATCTAATATTGTCCTTCTACCTACACTACGCGATTTACATTTGTTGACAACAGGATTCCACGACGCTGATAACTTAAATCCATCCTCCCGGTTGAAATTGTTATGTTTTTTGATTTCCACCGCTTCATGAACTATTCTTGAAAAATAGTTCTTGAAACGTCGGGATAATGAGGTATTTATTTATATCGTTATTTTAGTGCGCGATTAGTCCCGTAGTATATAATAATAATGAAGAGAGATGTTGACGATGTAAAAATAAATTAGTTTATAGAAAGCGCAACGTTTTCAATAAACACGTATCAGAATAAATTAGCGCTACCGTGGCTCGGATGACAGGTTTAATTGTAGGTCCCGGTTTTTGTAACCGCCTCTGACATATATGTCAGAGGCCTTCATCCGGTCTAAAAACTCTGACACCAGGGCTAGCCACCCGGCCTATACGAACTTATTTAGAGTAAATAATTTATAGCACTCGAAGGCTTCTGATAATACCCGGAGCCTACAAGTACCGTGACAAACTATAAGACCATAATACCTAGTATAATTTATAATTGTAGTTAAAATTCATAGATATGCAAATCGAGATCTAAATGAACGGAATTCAACACGAATTATTGAATTGTTTCAATCGCTGTTATTCAGAATGATAAACGTCAAACTAAATCACGATTTCAGAATTCAAATCAAGATCAATGCTCAGAAAGCCGACAATAACATCTGATCCATTTCCTAATCAGAAATATAACAGTCAATAAAATCAAATAGCTTCTACGCAATAAAATCATTGCCAGCGCCAATAAACGTTATCTACTTAAAATTTCTCTAATTCGTTTCCAAATCAAGTCAATCAAGCTCAAAAGATAAAACTGCAGCTACTTAAAGACTTAACCGAAAGAATAAAATCAATCATTATTGACGTCAATATAAATGTAAGTGATCGTAAATTTGCCGTAATTTGACTCGAAGCCGGGTATAAAATGACCAATTAGGTTAGTTTTAAATAAGACCCAATCAATTTAAGAACTGAATGTAATCATTACTTGAAAGTAAATTGATCCCAATCGTTTATGAGGTGGCTTTACGAAATCAATTTCGAACTAACATGAACGTTGCTTTCTAGTGATCGGCTAGTTAGCGATTGAAACTTTTTTGTAAGGCATAAATCTAAATTGAGTATGCCAATATTCGAAAGCTAATTTAAACAGTACACAAATCTAGATGAGATTTTTCTCTTCGATTAAATTAAACGAAATAGGAGGAGACATTATAGTTAAAGAGTAATCACAAAATATCTTTATATAAACTAATGAAATGTATGCACAAAAATGAAAAATGTGAACTTCTTTAGTAATATGGTAAATCCAAAACTATGTTTGTTGCTTTGTTCCTATTTCACGCGGCATCGAAGGATCGGGTTGAATTGATTTTTCAAATGGATATGGTTCAAAGGTCGGAGAAGTGACATAGGCAGCTTTTTATTGTAAAATAATAAAAGGTTCACTTAGAACAGCACATAAATCATCACGCCAGCGAATCCGCCGGTTAAAACTAGTTTTAAATAATTATAAAAAACTAGAGCAAGTAATAAAAACCACGCGCATAATAATAATACAAAATAACGTAATACAAAACATGTATCAAATCCATCAACAAGACCACCAAAACTATAAAAAGGCGACCGTAATTACCGTCTATATAACGTCGTAAATTTCCCCAAAATCCGATTCAAAATCAAGTTCGTCATAGTTCCTGCGCGTGTGTATCGAAATAATTAACTAGACCAACCGGGTAGACAATAAAACCCAATCAAGGGCCAGCCGCTACAGCCGCCGTCCTTCTAATTGGTTACACATGTACGGCGGCACGCTTGATGAATTTGAGGACAGTGTGTGTTTCGGCAGATGTATTAATGATTGCATACTGCAATGATTATTAGATCGATGATTTTGTATTGTAAATTAATGATCGTTTTCAGCTATAGAGCAACAGATTCACGAGTAAACTACAAATACTCATAGATGAAATTTTCAGAAATCTAAATGATAAATTAACACTTAAAATTATCGTAGTTACGAGTGATGTTGTAATAAAGAAATTACAAACGCAAACAGGAAAACTATTCAACAGAATTAAATAAAATTGTTTACGTGTATTATGGCCAAAGTTACAAGGTTTTATGAAACCTTAAAAGACTAATAAATGTAGGTAAATAGATAAAACCTGAAGATGGCATACTAAATAAAGTATTTTCTTTTATTATTTATTGTATTTATCAAATATATCTCAACAATAGAACACAAATCATTCCTGACAAATATTTAAACTCGTATTAAAATGGACTACCCAAGCAAAATGCAATTGAAAGCATTCCTCCAAAACCAATTACCGCAACGTTTAACATTATAAATGGCGTATCTAATAATACAGCGAGGTTTAAACCCTATAAATTGAAATTAAAATATATCACCAAGATGGCCGCAGCCCTTACATGCGAGCTGGGTATAAATCACGAACTTTTTACAAAAGAAATTATAGTTAGCAGCGATGCAATGTTCGGAATTAAAGCTAAAACAATAAGAATTGTTTTGATGGACTCGGTAGGCGGCCGAGACGCGTGTAAAATGAACCTAGGGCTGCTTGTAATGGTTAAGCATACTTTTTAAATTCAACACATTTTTTTTTAATATATACCCAATGTTAACTTAAATGTTGGCATATAAAGTAACTCGTCTTTCTTTTCATTTTTAACATAGCCATACATGGGTACATTTAAATTATTTCTTACTTTAGATCAAACTGTACTGTATCAGCCTTCTTAATAGTCCAATGCAGGTCGTCAGGCCTACCCACGAAGGGTGATTGGGCCATATCCATCACAGTGGCCCAGTGCGGGTTGGGGATTAGATCAAACATCTCAAAAAAATCAGAAAAGTGTTTTAGAATTCTTTTTCTCAATTAATATTTTTTTTTTTTTTATGTACTGTACTGTACCAGCCTTTTTTTAATATGTAGTCCACTGCAGGACGTAGACCTACCCACGAAGGGTGATTGGGCCATATACCACGCTGGCCCAATGCGGGTTGGTGGATTTACATACGACATCGAATTTCTTCTACGGACGTATGCAGGTTGCCTCACGATGTTTTCCTTTACCGAAAAGCCAATGATGCAAAATTCCGTACATAAGTTCCAAAGAAACTCATTGGTACGGGATCGGGATTTGAACCCACGACCTCACGATTGCAGGTCGGGTGTTACTACCTCTAGACCACCACGGCGTCATTTTTTTATATTTTGTGTTATTTTTATATGCTTTCACAGTATTCATTATATACAGCATCTAGTAAATATATATTTAGACTACTTAGAATACACGTTATATTAGTAGGTATAGTGAATAATAGCTGAAAAACTAATATCAAAAATTATTATTATATACTACGTGACCACGGTCGATGCAACTCGGCCGAAACGTCGGGATGATTGATTTATTTGTAAGGTATTTATTTATCTCGTAATTTTAGTGCGCGATTAGTCCCGTAGTATATAATAATAATGTGTTCAAATCGCAAAAGTTTAAAAACAATATATCAAAAAGTTCGATGATTACAAAAGAAAGAAAATTTTAAAAATTCAAATAATTGTTCGGGCTTAACCCTTCTACCGCAACAGTAATTAATGAGCCACTCACTTAACCCCTTGTCCTGCACGCTTCAACGACGATAGATCTTATCACTTAAACCATCCATCTATGTGTGGGTGACACACTCAAACGTACAACCACGTATTCTTATTAATTAATACACAAACACATAAATCACTCCGAGTTCGTTAGAGCAGCGACAAAGGACTCTCACACACATTATTCTCTTTTTAAAACGTGAAATATGTAAATAAATTGTAGGTAATTGTCGTCCCGTTGGAGACGAAATTTTGAGAAAACACGTTTATATGGAAAAAGAAGTATAATTTAAAGATATTCACGAAGGGGAATTGTATTACGATAATTTTGTTCTCGGGACGCTTAAGGGGGAATTTAAACAATGTGTGGGATATATTACGTGGTGCGAATGGAGAATAAAAATATATTTTGGATGCTCATTTGGGAGAATTTTCTTTTTTGCTCGACGATGAAAGCGAAAGCTGAGAGCGTGTTGCTTTTGAAGTTTTAGATATTGAAAATGTTATTGATAAAAATGCTCGTGCGTTCCACGGTTTATGGTTGAATTTATATTTATCAGAGTAATGTACGACGGATCAATAAATGCAACGCGACCTAAATAATGAATAAATTGGCATTACTTGATTAACCCCTAATTATTAAGAAATAAACATTGTGAATGACTAACAAACAAAAAAAAAGACCTATTTTTGACTAAGTATAATCCATATTTAACGATGCAATGATTATGTTTGATATTTAGATAATATCACTAACAGTTGCGCATTTATGGCTCAAAATCACCAAGGTGCAGAATTCGCTTTGCCAGCAAATGATGTCTTAAATCTTAAGTTTATTGTGAAAATAAAATTACTAAAATACTAAAACCAACTTTTTTGTGTACACATCAAACAACACAATTCATAAAGAAAGTAAATTTTAAATTATATCAATATACATGCATAGAAAGTCAACTCGGGAACGCGTCTCAATGTACGATCTTCAACAAAAATTTCAAAATATTTATGAAAAACTTGAGCTATTTAACACCTGCCATCACTTGAAATATCGTAATTTTTATGAAAAATCTAGTTTTTAAAAAGTACACAATAAAGATATTAATTTTTAATTATAAAATCACATAAATAGTTTGTCTGATAGCGCACAAGTCATTTCAGTGACCGAATCTATAATCGAACAATAGTAATTTTAAGTGAACGCAACCATAGAGTCTCAATTGTCAGTAGACGAAGAAAACAATAACAAAACCGGCAGTCAGTGCGTTTCTCATCAAATAAATTAAAAATAAGTGGTTTCCTAACCTTTCCATTCAATATTCGTAGAGCGTACATTAATAGTCCGTCAATTCGGGAACGTGTTTATTACTTTTAACTATGGATGAAAGTTATTTTACGACACAAAATAACAAAGTAACCTGAAATATTTCACTATTGACAAATTCAGGCCTCATTTAAGATGGCCGCTGTATAACAAAAGCGCGCGTTTATTTGAAATCGTCATTCCGTGAACGGTCATTTCGGAAACGTTCCCGGGCATGATGGCACGTTCCCGAAATGATAGTCGCGTTCTCGGAATGATGATTTGATGATTCCAAAGGCGATGAACTTACAGTTTGTCAATAATTTATTTTACGATTTCGTCGTTTTTTACTAACAGCATTATGAAGACTCCTGATAAAGAAAAAAATAAGAATAAGACCCAAAAAAAGCTTAAAAAGGATGGTGCAGCTTATCTACGTCAAAGAGAAAAGGCAAATGCTAGAAAAAGAAGGTTTTTGGATAAGATGACTGAAAAACATAGATAAATTAAAAGAGCAAAGGACAGGGAATATTATAAAAATAAAAAGGCGGGAAAGAAAGTGAAGAGGATTTCTGATATGTCCGAACGAGAGAAGCAAAAGCATAGAAAATGTTGGAAATGTTTTGGTGAGGCTGGGCGTGGTAAGGGCCCTATGGTAGATACCTTAAAAGAACATCTGACAATCACGACTTGATGGATAATGTAACGTTAAAACGGCCTCAGAATTCTGCTATCGATGTAAAGGTAATCCCTGAAGACGACGTGATAGAGGGTAAAAACAACATACCAAATGCTTTGGATACCATTTCAGGTATTATGGATATCACAAAAATATAATGGCTAAGAGGGATAGACGTTGTAATACAATTATATCGATACGAACATCTTCACAGAGAGCTAAAACTATCGAAGCTTTCTAGTCTTTGTAACGTAAGTTCAGTTGAACCTGACGATGTTGTTACGCCTGAAATTGAATCTCCAGTTGATGAAGAGTCCATGATAACAGATTTGCAATTTAAGAATAGAGAAATCTATGTACAGCTCATCTTCTTCGGATGATAAAGATTTAATGGCAATATCTCTTCGGCAGCAGATTAAAGGAAAACATATTGACGTTGAAGGAAGTACATCTTATGACAAGGAAAATATACATCCAGATCTCGTATCCCCTGCGACACTTGTAAAAGTTTTTACTGAAAAGCCACATAATATTTGCTTTAGATATTTTGCTATCTGCAAGACATGTGTCGATGACGATGATGGGGAATTCTGAGTAGATTTTTTGAGGTCTGTGCGTAACAATATCAGGAAATTCAAACTGGAACCAAATGATGTGTCATATATAAACTTATTATAGAAAAATAATAAGTTTTGTTGTGTTTCTTAAATATTTTTAGTCAACTTGTATTTTGTTACAGAATGTTTTTTGTTTTGTACAGAATTTAATGTTAATTTTCTATACTTTATAATTTTCTATAATGTATAAATACATACGAGAAAAACAAAAAAATATTTTATACCCAATTACCTGTACATCTGAAGTCATAAACATACACCTACTTACTTTCATGCAATTACAATTTTCAATAAGATAATATTTAAAAACTTAAAGATATAGAATCACGTTGATTGCAAAGACTTATATGGTACGTAGTTAATTAAGTGTTTATCCCAAAAATGGCGCAAAGTAATTGAACCTTGTTAAACTCTGAACGTTTTGTACCAAAAACAGAATCGGGAGTTTTTGCTGTTTCGGTAAAATGCTCCCGCGGCGAAGCCGTTAAACGAGAGAGTAAATAAAAACTTTGAAGAAACAAAAACAGTCTGGCTGAAGACGGCAGTGAAAATGTTATCCAATGAATCCACAAAAACACTGGGAAGATTCAATGTTAACTTTTGGATTAATCCTAGTAATATTTTCTAGAGTCATAAGTTTTGTGTTAGTTTGGATCAATTTCTATTTTCATCCGTTTATGATAATAATATGACTGTTTGCAATTTTGTATGCTTGACAATTTTGACCATGCGAAATCATCTCCATATAAATACTCATTTGCTCATTCATACAACACTGCGCAAAAGTTCTGTCACGATAAGTATTCGTCGGTACGCCAGCTTATTTTAGCTATTACTAGCTCATTCCCGCGGCTTCCCTCTTATATAATCAGCTTAAGACACATACTAATAGATATTTCATACAAATAAAGACAGAGTTTTCGTTACAATTTTCTTTTCTGACCTAGTAATCATACCATACTCATGCATAAGACAGTTTACGTCAAAACTCAAAATGATTGTAGTTCCGTTGCTGGGTGGAATAGGAACAAACAAACCAGTAAGTTTGTGGGAGTATCGCGCTAATTATACTTGTTTTTCATATTGATGGCAAATTGTACAGACCAACATGAAGTGACATCTTTGTGGACAGAATTTCCTCACAGTGTGACTTTACGCCGTCTGCACTTCTTGTTGTTTTCAGATTTCTGTACCAGCTGTCGATCCCAGAGCCTTATTTCCTTGTCTGTTACTAGAACTAATGTTACGTCTCTGTCCTAGCGTTACCCGGTCGCTGGGGAGCCTGGTCGGAGTGGTCAGTGTGCGGAGCTGACTGCAGGCAGACCAGGCGCCGCTCCTGCACCGGGGATACTCCATGCGCTGGAGCCTACACGCAGCAGGCGGACTGTGTGGGCGACTACTGTGGGGTGCATGGAGGTGAGAATTGACTTATTTTTCTCTTTTTTACAAAAAAAAATAAATAAATACTTTTTTTCGAAATAAATAATAATTCACCAAAAAATGGCACAACTGACTTAAATTGTGTACAAACTTCAAACAGTTTGCTCAAATCGACGCATATCATCTATTTAATGTTTTTAATTTTTTTAAAACAGCTCATCTGATTTCGATACATTTTAATACAATATAATACAATAACACTTTATTGACATTAAAATAAAACATAACAGAAGAAGAAAAAACGATATAAAAGGCGGTATTATCGCTAAAAGCGATCTCTTCCAGACAACCTCTAATGAGTGGAAACGTGTAATTGATATGGACGGTGGTGTATACATAAATGAATAAAGTAGAGCTACCCCACATAACATACCCCGCGTACATTCAAAAACCTTCAGATGAAAAAAAATTTCCGTTAAAAAGTTTTTCATGGAGCTAACTGTTAATTTTCAAAAGAAGAATAAAAGAGAGGCTTATTGTCTCTCTCTTAATGATTGATTAAGATAGGTAAGGAAACTTTTATTGTTTAAAGCGAACCTGAATATTTTTTTCATATTCCTAATACCTGTTTATTTTCTGACGTTATAAGCCTAGACATTCGAAGACTTCAATTGTCACATTACTCACATTTTCCTTTGGGATTGGCTAAATAATGTAAATTATTAATGTCTAACCTCTTACATATTTGGATCTGCTATACAACAACAGTGTTTAACACATAATGATGTAAGTTAACAAAAGCAACACAATGTATGAAACAGCTACAAATATAAAACCAACCAAAGAATTTCGAAACGAAAGTATTCCTATCCGAACCTGAACCTCCCATAACCATAACACTTTCATCAGTGCCATAATGATTAGGCGGCCATCGTAGATTATAGTTTAAAATATGCCAGCTCATAACCGCGGCATTTTTCATAATATTATACATTTCCGTCTTCTGAGCTTCTCTCGCGTATTTATTAACGCTAATTGATCCAATAAATCATCTTTATAATACCAACACTCCCCAAATAGCACGCCTGCAACAAATTTCGGCCAAGACTTTATGATGGCTTGTCTTGCGGGTATTACAAATTATGAAACTGTTCCTCAAGGGACATATTAATTAAGTCGATTCTATGAAAAAGCACGCGTTTCGGTACACCAGATGCCATAGAACTAAATATACACTTCCTTTTCCGTGCCCGCTCATAACTATGAAATGTTACACGGACTGGTCTTCATAACAGGCTATCGGTTGTAATTCTACCCAACCAGCTTAAAGAGACCTTCTCCGCCTCCCTTAAATGTAAGAAGTTAGACAAAACTGAAGGTACAGAAAGGTGATGCATGTATCTGGTCTGCGTGGACGTGTTGAAAATATTCGAGAGATACTAAAATCGGGAGCCGTGACCATCTGGGTCGTATCACATCTAAATATAGATGGGGACTAAAACTTTATGGTATTCT
Source organism: Hypomecis punctinalis (assembly GCA_949316475.1). NCBI lineage: Eukaryota > Metazoa > Arthropoda > Insecta > Lepidoptera > Geometridae > Hypomecis > Hypomecis punctinalis. Next base: position 23,724,077 of record OX438800.1, on the reverse strand, counting down.
TAAGAAAATGCTTGAGGTAAAATTTTATGTGTAACTGCGCTATGACAAACTTGGCCGTTATTGTCCATTGTGCAGACATCAAAAGGCAGATGGATTTAATGGCATTAATACTGCTACCATTAAAGGATCTGTTCTAAGTAAAAGTACTTAACTGTCATTTTACGACAAGCTATCTTGATCAGATCTGACTTTACGATTGTGTTTTTGCGTAAACAAGTAAAATTTTTGACATCTGAATACAACAGTTATTCAAAATGTGGCATTAATTTCATCTGAATTATTTATGTAGAGCACATTCATTTCACAAGTTGTACGACTATGATTCATTTCAATTTAGAAATTATTTTACGACATTTAAATAGGTGCTCTGATTGCAACATAAATCATAAAGATATTTCTGAAAATATTTCTCTTGATCAACATTTAAACCTGTCTTACCTACCTGACTCCCCAAAGCGACTATAACTCATGTAACTGTACCATTAACATCGAAATCATAATCTAAAATCGATCCAACCTCAATGTAGAACCAGCTATTAAACATAACATAAACGATTAAACACATTTTACCATTTTCGTGTCTGTTGCTCCCTTGGCGGTCCAAATTCAATCTCAAAATGGAAAATGATCAGTCGATATTTTGTTTATAATGGCAATAAATCATTTCCGTAGTCCCCGTTGACTCGGTTTCAATTTCCCCATTCTGGTTATCGTACGTTTGATAAATAGCCCCCGGCCGCCTTGTGCGTTGTTTGGTTTGTACAATTTCTTCTTTGCCGCAACGCTCTCGATTTTCACGCTAAATAAATACACAATCTACTCCGTGTTTGCTTATAAATTGCTTTTGTTTATCTTCCGTCGCAGATTGATCGTTATTTATTGAGCAGCATCAGTCTCTAGTTTGATGCTTTTTATGGAAGCTTTTCTTTATAGACGGCGGTAGATTGATTTTAATAGTGATTGATTCGCCAAACTTTTCTTTCAATCTTTGTCCATAAATATTAGCTTACACTTTCGCTTTGTTGTAAAGCTTTTATGCTTCATTATTAAAAGTAACTTATTGAATCTCTACATAGAAATGTAAATTTAAAAAGCCACTCATCTCAAAACATGCATCTTTTTCATAATTATTTTTCTCATCCATTACATTTATGGAATTCAAGTTTACCATAGAATGTAGACCATCAGTAAATTGCCCACATGAAAGGTGGTATCTGAATGCAAGGAACGCCGGGAGGGGCTTTCATTCCCGCCTCGCTTGCCCAGCTACTTCATTACCCTAATTGCCGGCTCACAAAGGCGAAATGGTGAAATTTTATAGCTCTTCATCTTGTGTTGCCTAAACACCGCGGCGTAGTGTGGAAACTTTGCCTGTTGCTAAAATATTATACTCGTGCTCAATGTTTGTTTCGTTTTGTATGGTTTTACCACGAAACCAAGGAATCTTAATTAGTCAAGTGTTATTGACTATTGGTATGAAAAAATATATATTTTTGAGTTCATTTTTGTGCACATAAATAATTTGAATTCGCCGGTGACGTTTATTATTAGCATTTTTAACTACTTTATTAATACGCCTATCAGTCTTGGTATACCATTACGAACTTTGTTCATTTAAATAACTTATTATACCTACCTCACTATCTAATCTCCGTGTGAAATGGCCGTGGAAATATTTTCCTAGAATTGAGGACGAGCATAAATTTTCGCTACCAAAATATTAAGTCGGCTTTCGGAGTTCTCGTGAATAATCATGTTTCCGATGACCGAGATTATTATGTTGGCCATACCGACAGTGACACCGAATTATTGTGTTTTACTCAATTTGACAATGCGGAGATTAATGAATAAACAAACAACAGTAAAATCCAATTTATATGCGATGCGGCCGTCATTATTGGAGGTGGGTCCCGTAAATGATTTGTTGTGATTTCGTCGAGTGAACGCAGCGGGTGATCGCAAACTGCATTCACATATTGAAGCACATCTTCTACGGCATTATGACCTCTAGTAAAGTTAAATAGGGGTGCAATTCCCATGTGCTTTTAAATCCGAGAATTGAATTCCGCAAGGCCTCCTACCACGTTATGGGCAAAACGACAAGGGTTTGTAAATTTCGATTGGATTTCCTATCTCGAATCTGCTTTGGACAGAATATACGAGCGACAGACGAATGTTTACACGGAACAAATTTCGAAATTAATCCGATAAGCTTAACTCTAATCGCGCTTAAAATTAATTTTATTCGAGTAACTGAGTTACTTGCGGTTTCTGTTAACGGGGTTCGAAGTGGAGTGGCGGATGCAATGTGATTTATTGAATTTCAAACATTGGTCAGCCGTAAACCTTGGCGAGGCTCGAGCCTGTTTATGTTTGAGATTTATAGATATTAAGTAGAGTTTAGTGCGGCAAACGCATTGCGTATGCCGTCGGAATAATGTACGTGACTAGCTTCGATACTCAACTTTGCTCGGCTGTTGAATTGATTCCATAGAAAATTAAAATTAGATAAATTTTATCGAAAAATTTAGTCCAACACTTCTAACTTCAGTATGAGGTATAGATATAAGCTGATTCTGAAGTAGGTGCTCACAGTAAAGTGATTTGCTATTCTCATAATATGAGTAAAAAATAAATAAACATTTATACAGGGTTATTTCTAATCAATTAGCATCCTTTTAGGGGCTTATTCTGTACATAAAAACTATCAACTTTTGTTCTGCGACTTTTAACAAAACACAAAAAAATAAATTGGTGTTCCATAGAAAAATATCGTTCACCTGCGGCCAGATGTATGGAACGGCTGATTTTTTTTAAAGTTAAAGTTGATAGTTTTGATGTACAGAATAAGCCCCTAAAAGGATGCTAATTGATTAGAAATAACCCTGTGTAAAACGTTCCAAAAACGCATAAGAGCTTCTAGCTTGTTTAATATTGGTTTTGAAATTATTTAAATTCCTCTTTGCTTTGCCAAGTAAGCTGTTATACATAGAGGTTGTGATTCACGTCATGAACTAATTCACCGTACTGTTCTATTAACTTATGCTATGGAATGTTTTCTACAAAATATGTTCGTACAGTTTAGTAGGTAGGTCAAAGTATGTTTCTGTCACCGAAACGGCATTTTTTTTTAAATAGGTTCGTATAAAAATTCATTAGTTATAACTGACACAGACTAATAACAATCAGCTCTAGATCAGTTAAGAAGTAAGTTTGTTCGTATAGGTCGGGGGCTAGCCCTGGTGTCGTCAGATTTTTAGGCCGCCTGAAGGCCTCTGACATGGCTTAACGGTTAAGTTAAGATTATATATGTATTATGAAATGAAAAAATTAAGAAAAATTTAAAATTTCATCACATTACATACAAATCGAAAAGGTACAAAGACATGTTTTTCTTTACAATTCTAAAGCCAAGCGATAAAGAACACTCTCGCGTACTGACAAACTTTGCATATATAATATTAGTGTGATTTACAGTCGTAAATACTGTTTAGTGCGGCGTTGCGCCATTGCATGTGCTGCTGGATATTTATTTGTGATTTAATAGTAATCGTATCCGATGTAACTCGCATCAAATTTATGATCGGATTTGATAAATGTGCGAGCATTTGTGTTGTTTCTCATTCTTTTCGATTTTATATTTTAAAAGAATGAAGGTAAACACACCTGTTTGAAATTCACATATTTTTTATAAAGCTGCTTTATACCTTATTTATTGCATTCGTAGGTACAGTGTTTTGTATACGCTCATAATTATATACATCTTTTACTATTGGAGCAACTGCGAAATCGTAAAAAAAAACTGATTTTTTATGTTATATGTTTTTCGTATACTTCAATTACATGGCTTATTTTATTTTAAGATTTTTTTTTTAATTTTAATATAATGACAATACTACATTACTACTACATAGAAAGCAATTGGATCATCCACAGACCCTTGAAGGTCTAAAGATAATCCAAGTGCTCAAGCCCACTGCCAGTTGGCAGCGTGCCCAGCATGCTGGCAGCATTGCCACGCTGAATGGCAATGCTTATACGTTGAGCCAAATAAACACCAGCATTTTGGTCACGCGTCGCGTCCACCAGACGCTCAGAAAGACTTTTGAAAACGAGATGAGCTCCCGGCCCCCACGGACCCAAAGTCTCAACTCCAAATGGCTCAAATATGTAACCACTGCCGAGGTTAGCATATTTGCGCCGCTTGTGCTGCTCAGCCGAATTGGCCGCCGCTCCAGCCCTACTCTGAGTCTCAGGAAGATGTGACGGTGCCAAAGTATCGACGCAAGTTGCGTCCCATACTAAGGGCCGTCCACACTTCCATGGGACCAGCGTCATGCCGTCAGGCCTTTTGCCATCACCACGCGCCAACCCACTCGGTTCGAGTACGGCTGCGATATTGGCGGTGACAAAAGCCCTGCGTATGACATCGTTAAGGCTGGCGTGGCGTCCAATCCGACCAGCGCTTCTTGAGCAAGAGAGACCGTGGTGACCGAGCTGGTCAACTGCAGTACCACACTGACAGCGATGGGCTTCACAACACCTTGCACCCAAGCGTAAGCTGACAGCTAGACGAAATGCAGTTGGGTCTAAAAGGTTACCAGTATTGAAAGAGGGCAATGCTTGCAACCAAAGACCGGACTCCCATACAGAGACTGCAAGGATACGAGCGCGATCCGCGACGCTAGGACACGTGTCTAGAAGAGATTTCCGTGCTAGTTCGCAGATCGGCCGATCCCACAGTCTCTGCGACGATAAAGTCTTTGGAAGCTCGGTATTTGGGCAAGCGACCCTCCAAGCATTCGTTGCCTCATTCAAATGAGCTACATCTACGCCAGAATGGCCTAAAGAAGGTGCGAGGATTTTTTCAATCAAGTTCTGAGTACTATGAATGGAGGACAAGAAAGCTGGTAAAGCAACACTTGAAATTTGGCGGACCCCTAACCCTCCAAGCCTAACAGGCAAGGAGGCTTGTAGCCACGCCCTTTCACTCATGTCAATATTCAAAACCGATACTAGGGACTGCTTTACAACATCGTCTAAGCTCAAAAGGAGCTCATTGTGTTTCCACAATGGACTACATCGTAAAGCGTACATAAATTTTGGAACAAACAGACAACATCTTATAATGGTAAAAGCCATGTGGGCGTTAATTTTGAGTAGCCTATCAGAGGCACTCAAAAAATTTTGAATTTTTTCTTGAACGAAAGGCGGAAAAGACTCATCTAATATCGGCGAACCTAGAAGGCGAAGAGAACACTTGTCTACCGATTTGATGTTAGGTGCCAAATCATTAAATTTGTTAAGTATCAAATCTTTATCCGGACATGAGTCGCAAACGAAAAGTTCGCATTTCGAAAAATTTAGCTCCAAACCAATTTGACGAAACTCGTCAATAAGAATTTCCAAATCACGTAGGACTGTGCTCGCATCGCCACCCAAAGTCCCGTCATCCAGATACCAAACGTTGAGTTTAGATTGGAGACGTTGAACAATTGGATGAATGGTCAGGCTGAAAATGGCTGGTCCGAGAGGGTCACCTTGTTGACAGCCAACGGAAGATAGCAAAACATCATTTTTGTAAATTAATTTAGTGGGTTTGCCGTAGCATTGCCAAAGAAAATTAAAAAGATCGGGAATTTTGTCTTTGACCTGTGCCAACAAGGCGTCTCGATTAACCGAATTGAAAGCATTTTTGACATCCACCTTAAGCAACACCTCTCCACAATTTTGACCGAGAAAAGTACGAAGCGAATGAACAGCAGCCTCACATCCACCCCGCGAACCAAAGCCAAGCTGTATTGGTTGAAAAAGGCTACTCAAAAGAGCAACCTTTTTTCCACAACCGGCTTTGGCTGCGAGACGACGATATGTGGTGCCAACAGCAATAGGTCTGATGCCACCATCTTTTTTGACAAGTGCGCATAGGTTAGCGCCATACAAGACTTCGATAACGTCATCATTGACCTGCCCAGATAACATGAGATTTGCCAAACCCGTTAATTCTCTCAAGAGAGACTCAGCCACCTCACCAGAGCTAAAAGATAGAAGATCTTTTAGATGTTGAGGCGAGAGACCATCTAGGCCTCCGGCTGAGCCGCTCCGAAAAGAAGAAACGGCCGCTGCAATCTCCTGAGCTGACACTTCAATGACAACGTCATCAGGGTGTGGTGGCTCAGGCAGGTGGAGACATGCTGCCGGCGGATGCTTGTCACGGAGTGACTGGACCGTATCGGGTGTGTGGGGGGCAATAGTGTCGCTGGAGAACAGGACTCGTGCGGCGCCTTTGATATCGCCATCACTAATTTTGCTCTCTACTATTTTAATGGTAACCGAATCGTCTGTTTTTTTAGAATTTGGTTTATTCTGCCTTGTTGGCGGAATAATGCTTTCAAAATCTAAAGAGTTCTCTTCCAATGCGCTGTACTTTACGCAATTTTCCTTTACCCTAGTGGTAAGGGATTTTTTGTTTGTTGGGTCCGAATGTACGTAAAGCACAACGTAGGGAAAAGTCAAGAGGTGTTCCCAGGCGTCTAAAGAATTTTTAGAAATAACATTCCGAATAGCAGCAGATAAACACTGCGCAACCGAAAAACGTGCACCACGCGGGATGCGTTTTAAAACAGGAAGAGAACTTTTGAGTGAGCTAAGAACCTCCCAAAGCGGTTTGGAAGGAGCAGCAGCGCTCACGGGACTGCTGCTGGCTCCATCAGAGCCTGCAATAGGGGCCGAAAGTGTAATTTGGCTATTTTTATGGCACCGCGTACGGTGAATTTTGAGGCCTTTCTGTCCTTTAAAAAATCGCACTTGGGAACACTCTAGGCACTGAATCATGTCCCCCTGCGACACATTAACGTATTGGGAAACTGCATTTGGCCCGGCCGGGGCGCAAAATGCCATGAATAACAAGAATTATACTACAAATATAAATAAAAATAAACTTAGGTTCTATAAGTGGAGACGTCAGGACGTCAGATATTACATGGCCAAAAATATGTACATATATAGAGAATATGGAACGGATGATTCTATTTATTTTCGATTTTTCAGTTGATTGATTGGTTATTATTCATAATAACAAGCATAATAAATAAATAAATATTTTGTGAAATCTTACACACGGCCTCTGACCCCAAACTAAGCAAAGCTTGTGATATGGCTGCCAGAGACTGATATACTTCATATACTTATTTTTAAATACATACTTATCTAGATAGTAACTAAATAACACCCAGACACAGAAAAAACAGTTATGCTCATCACATAAAAATTTGCCCTGGGTGGGGATCGAACCCACGCCTCTTTGATCCAGAAGTTAGGGTCACTAACCACTGAGCCACCGAGGCAGTAAAAAAAATACATTTCTGGAAGATATCTTAGATATCTTACAATGTCGTATTTAATCCAGTCCAAAGAAACAAAAGCCTTCTTATAAAATACATTGTAATATTTAAAAACGATTTTCTCATAACAATAAAAACAACAAAACCCATTCCAATTTACTCAACTCTACATTCAAAGCTCATAACCATATCCCGCAGGGCAGTTAAAAACTTTTAAAAACCCCTGACAGTTCGAAATCCTTACAAAACTAGACACAAAAAATGTCGTTAAAACGATGTCGTTAAATTTAAGACGCGATGACATAAATAATATTAAAAGGTTCGCTCCCAGAATCTTGTATCGGTATTCTATCCTGTGAAAAAATATACAAACTCCCATTTTCCTTTCGATATTTTATAGAAACAATCGAATGTATGCTCTAATGCCTTCGCATTACGGCAGCTGAAAGTTTTCGAAAGCTCTCATTTATGTTGGTAGTTAATGTTTTTATAGCATAGAGTTAAAAGCTTATCACGTGCAGGTGGTAGCTCATTTTGTGGTTCATTTTATAGTTGTATCTGTTTTTTCTTAATCCTTCTGCTGAAGGGCAAATCTGTTAACACCCTCTTAATACTTACTATCTAATGCAAGTTCTGGTCGAATACTTCACATGAACTGGTACTTTCTGATGCCATTTTACTAAACTTAATATTATGAAAAGTTTATATGGGATTAAAAATAACTATTCCATGTAAACTTATTGTTCATTTGAGTCGATTTTCCTCACGATTTCAGAGATATATATATTTTTTGGGATATCGTTCACACGGTCTCTGACCCCAAACTAAGCAAAGCTTGTGATATGGCTGCCAGATATCTACTACATATATTTATTTTTAAATACATACTTAGATAGATAGTTACTAAATAACACAGAGCAAACACTTATGTTCATCACATAAATATTTGACCTGGGTAGGAATCGAACCCACGCCTGTTTGACCCAGAATTTAGGGTCACTAACCACTGAGCCACCGAGGCAGAGAAACTGTTGAGGTTCGGTTCAGACTCGCCCAATTCGATGGTGTGTTTTAATTCATCAACCTATACTAAGCTATTGTGGTAGATTACTGCTAATTACCCTTTGTACTTAGGCAGTTCAATAATAGACTATAAAAATGGATGGTAATTTCAATACAGTACAAGTCCACTATCACTAAAAGCTTTACCCCTTATCTCAAAGATCTAGACTAAGCATAATAGTAACATCGATCACAACTGACCTACTATATCATGCTATAGAGTGATACATTTAAAAATTGTAAAGCAACTTGCATGTCGATCCGTTTAAAGAATCCAATGGATATGTACCAACCCAAACTGAGCCAGTGTGGTAACAACATAAGCCTATGTTCTACAGTGAACTATTAGAAATAACTGCTGCATCATCGATATCATAAAAAATACAGGTCTACTAAATGTTTGACCTAACTCAAAGTATCTCAAAGATCTAAAATTCTAGACTAAGCACAAAAGTAACATCGATCATAACTGACCTGCTGTTTCCTGCTATCCTGAGTGATACATTACGCTGTCGGTGCGGTTGTCTGAATGGCGTTTAGACACGATAGCAGCTGATAAACGAACCATGACAGCTGGAATAGCTGTACGGTTAAAATAAGTACGCAACTTAACACTAAATTAGGAGTAAAACTGATTTTGTAAGTTATACGGTTGCACTCACACTACTGTGCTTGAGTATAAACTATAATCTACACTACTTTGAGTGTAAGTAGTGCACTGCTTAATCTTATTTGATCCCATCTCTCAGATATACCTACGAGGATTTGGGTATTATTTTATTTAATTTCGTTTGATTTTAAGTGATATTATAATAATTTTGAGTAACTGTTCTTTCCCGTAGAGATAATGTTAATAGATGCCTGTTTAATTTGTAGAATAAGTAGGTAATGAATGTTGGTTTATGAGCGCAAAATATTATATTGACTTATGAGGCCTAATTTTAGAAGCAACATCGTAATTATATTAGCAATTTTGAGTAGCTTTGTTTCTTTTTCACTATATGCATTTGATAAAGAGAACACTATTTTATGTTGCTATTAAATTTACGATGGCGTCTCTAAAATTAGGCCTGTACTATTAAAGAATGCAATTTTTAGTAAGATTTAATTTTAATTAGTTTTTACATATTGACCTTGTTTACATCATGCTTAAAACAATGCCGATTTGTATGTTATTATAATTAGGAAATTTAGAAAAGTAAAATGTTAAACTACTTTATAGCCCTGAGCTTCTGTATCCTCTCGACCTCGCTTGTGGGCGAACACTTTTTAAAACTAAACCAAAAAGAGAGCTTGTTTTCCCACGTAATAAAAGTTAGCACAAAACGTTAACTTTTTAGTTACTTTGTAATTTATGTTTCTTTGTGTTTCTCGTTAATTTTAAATGGCGCTTCCGCAGTGAACGATGCAGTCGAGTTTTTAGCTTTGTTTATGGAAATAAGTGTTTATTGTTCTTAACTTTTTACTTTAACGAAATATTTAAAATGAACTTTCCAAAGTAAATAAACGTTTCTTGTTTACAAAAACTTTGTCTGAAGTAGGAAATTTACTTTGTTGTGCGTTAAATCTCACGCTAAGGCAATATATGTCGTAGGGCGTAAGTTTTACTGTCGTAGAAAGTACATGATATTAAACCTACATGCAGAAGAAATCAACTTAAATCAAAACTCATGTTAATATTATACCAAATAAATCATACATATATACACATACATATTTACGTTCGCGTTATTTTTTTTCCTTTTGATACTATTATTACAGTGAAGTTCAAATATAATGTACAGTAAACGCAAATATTTTTGAGGTCTCTGAAGTTTGACGCCTCTGTGGCTCAGTGGTTAGTGACCCTAACTTCTGGATCAAAGAGGCGTGGGTTCGATCCCCACCCAGGGCAAATATTTATGTGATGAACATAGGTGTTTGCTCTGTGTCTGGGTGTTATTTAGTTAGTATCTATATAAGTACGTATTTAAAAATAAGTATATGTAGTATATATCAGTCTCTGGCAGCCATATCACAAGCATTTGGGGTCAGAAGCCGTGTGTAAGATGTCCCATAATATATTTATAATATTTATAGTCACGCGCTACGCAGACAGGCGCATTGCCCAAAATACTTCAACGTGTAAACTACTACAGTTAAGAACAAGGAGCGGCAGTGATAATGGTAGCGGTGTGGGTAGAGTCAGTGTGCTAGTGTCCTGTTTACATATATGGGTAGAGTCAGTGTGCTAGTGTCCTTGCGTAGCCAACTTTCCTATCCAACAGATAACTGAATGTAAACATTACATAAGAAGATAAGGAGATACACAGTGCAAATTCTAACCGCCGCTTTTCTTTGCAGTAGCAGCTCACAGCGATATACCACTCTACATTGGTATAGCGGTTGCTGTGGTAGTCTTCCTGGCTGGAGCGGCGGTGGTCTACAAGCTTCTTCAGAGGAAAACCAGGGATCATTCGCTGTATACTATGACTAGAACTGGTAAGTTTTAAGATTATTTTTGAACCTGGAATCAACTCTGAAATTGCGAAAAAATCTGCAATTAACTTAATTGTATTATTATTTTTTGAAAGATATTGAATATGATCAGAAAGGCTAGACAAAGTCAAATTCCATTTGCGAATCGAATTATCGAATCGCACAAAATATACCTATAGGATTGATGTCGATCAATTTAATCGAAGACCCCAAAGATATTCTCATAAACATGTGACTTACATAAGTCTTAGGTTGACATAAGTCACGTGGTTATCAAAACACACATCAAATAGGATTTCAATGTCATGCATTTTGTGCGATACGATAATTCAATTCGTTAATGAAATGTGACTTTTTCTAACCCCTCTAGACAGAAAACAAACTGACCCAATCAGATAGTTGCATTCTGGTGCAAGTATAGCACCTTTTTCACTGAACGAAGGTAAGCCTGTGTCCAAGGCTTACCTTCGTTCACGCAATCGAATTTCTATGCCAAACTTTATGCAACAATTGTTTTAAGGAAATATTTTATTATTAAATATTTTTTAATACACAATTCAAGACTACAATAGTTTACATAATTATTTCTTTTCTACCAGACTTCCAACCAGAAATGTACCCAACGGTAGAGAAGCAGTCGCTCTCGCTCGCACCTGACTTGATGCAGCACCGGCCTCCAAGATACGAGCATCCGCAGACTGACACTAGGGCTGAACACCATTACGATGTGCCTCATCTCACCAATAGGTAATTATAGCTGTAGCTTATTATGCCTCTAACACATTTTAATTACTATAATAACAGTTGCTTTGTTTTTAAATTACTTTTAGGTATGTAGCCAGAAGCGGTTTTTTTTTCAACCATTATTTTGAAGCAATTGTTACATTCAAAGTATAATAGTTGTTGTGATAGCTTTTTAAGTCAGCTAATAAGTATAAATGCATAACTTAGCAATAGGTATTTTTATACGATATTTTTAAGCATCATGGACACAACCAACCTTACAGGAAATTTGAGTGGTAGCGGTGAAACATTAATTTTGATTTACTTTCTTATTTACCACCTACACCACAGACCTAAACATTTTCAGTTACGTCACAGTTTTAAGCAAAAGAAGGTGAAAGTTTTATTTATCCATTTATTTCTACTTTTCCTATAAATTATAGTTTTACTACATTTATTTTTAGTTGCATTAAATAGCTACTTTTGTTTCAGTTACGCGTCTCCAGTAGACCATCAAGTGACTCCTTGTGCTTCAAGCAAGGGACAAAGCGATGACTACGACAGCAAGCCTTATAGTGAATCTGAGCATTCCGTGTCAAGTTGCTTTACTAGTTGTGAGTAATATACACAATTATCAATAACAAACTGAAATAACAATCTAGACTTATTCAATTACTAATCCATTAAAAGCAATCACATAATGCACTGACCCCAAAACTTGACAAAGTAAAAAAACCGGACAAGTGCGAGTCAAGTTCGCACATTGAAGGTTCCGTACAAACACATTGTTAAAATATTTAAAAACCTGTTTTAGCATGTGCTAATGAAGTTCTTTTATATGACACCTTACATGATACGATTTACTCACTTTGAATTTTGAACCCATTTTTTGTTAATTTTGAGGCCCTAGTTTTATGTGATGTAAATAAAAATGTACAGGTTTTATATTTATTCCTATATGTGTACTCTAAAACAATGCTTCTCACCAAATTTCATAGTTCTATGTCAACGGGAAGTACCCTGTAGGTTTTGATGTTTGTGAGTGCGAAATATGCGGTATTTTACGACATAAACGACTCTTACTTTTTTAAACGATGACTGAGAAGTTTTTCTTTTACACAACAGCAAGAGTTCATCGATATACGTATACAATTTAAATTTCAACTCGATATCTTTACGCGTTCTCGGGATAAAGAGTCTTGACATACACACAGACGGACAGACGGACTGACGGACAGACGGACAACAAAGTGATCCTACACGGGTTCCATTTTTTTCCTTTTGAGGTACGGAACCCTAAAAATAAGAAAACTATCTTTAGTGTTCTTATTTAACATACTCTCAAATAACATGTGGAGTTCCAGGTAATGTGTCTAAAATCTAGAGTAAACTGATGGATTCTAGGAAAATGTGCAAACATCAGGCGTACGTGAATCTATCACGTCCTAAATGTGTGTTGATCTTTACCTATTCTTACATTTTTTGCCAGAGGCGATAAAACACTATTTTTGCTGTTAAAGTAAAAAACTATGACCATGAACTGACCATTTATTTTCGGATCCCATTTAGGTATAGTCAATAATAATTAGAAAATTAATTTTATTTTTTGTCAAAAATAACTTATTTTTGTAAAATTAAACATTGTTTTTATGTTAATTTGTTCAAACAGAGAACACGTACTGATAAGCACAGCTTAGGACGTACTCACGTGTTGGTTAGATAACCGAATGAATAAGGCCTCCTTGATTCTTTGATCTTGCTGGGTGTAAGTTGTACTGTACTGTACTGTACCAGCCTTTTAATAGTCCACTGCAGGACGTAGGCCTACCCACGAAGGGTGATTGGGCCATATCCACCACGCTGGCCCAGTGCGAGTTGGTGGATTCACATACGCCATCGAATTTCTTCTACGGACGCATGCAGGTTGCCTCACGATGTTTTCCTTCACCGAAAAGCCAGTGGTGTGAAATTCCGTGCATAAATTCCAAAGAACTCATTGGTACGGGACCGGGGATTTGAACCCACGACCTCACGATTGTAAGGCGGGTGTCACTACCTCTAGACCACTACGACGGATGTAAGTTACTACATACCAATCTAGTTGCCATGCTATGGCTAAAACCAATGCCTCAGCAGTGGATGTTCTATAGCTGAAATTTTATAATATGCATGCATATTGGTCCTTTAAGCATTTGTCCTCGGTCAGCTGATTTGGTGTACATAATATATTAGCACTACCTATATGGCTCGGCGCAGACGGGCCACTGACCACAGCCACTAGTGGCCAGCGACAAGCAGTTCAAACGATTTTTTATACATTTTCTTGAAACGAAGCGCACTTGTGTAGCTGTGGCGGCCACTCGCCACAGTATTGCCCGCGATACCTACGTTCAGATGTAGCGGTATCATGCGGCTGTCTCCAGAGGCTCTGGTCAGTGGCCCGTTTGTGCCGAGCCTATGCAAAACGAGTTATCATATACTTATGTAGTATTTCTGTAAATGGCAGCACATAAGAAGAATTCGAATTTCGAGCTGTCCTAAGCATTTGGCTTTCATGTAATGCATCCCTGATCTTGTAAGACATAATTCTAACCCACACCTTCTTTCCAGCGGGCTCTATGTACGACGCAGCGAACGAGTCAGTGACCCTGCAGCTAGCTGAACTAGTGTCCAACTCACCCACCTCTCAATCTCTCTCAGTATCGAGCGGCGGGGCCCGGCTAGCCCTGCCGGCCGCCGGCGTGGCCCTCTCAGTACCCGAGGGGGCCCTCAGCCGCGGCCGCCGCGAACAAATCTACGTCGCTGTCGTGAAGGACGACAGATACAGGCCCCGACTCGGAAAAGGTAACAGTCATTATGTGTTCAGTTCAATCTCTCATTATCGAGTGGTGAGCGCTTGCTGGCCACCGGCGCGCGGCGTGGCCTTCTCAGTGCCCGAGGGGCCCCTCAGTTGCGGCTGTCGTGAACAAATATACGTCGTCGTTGTAAAGGATGATAGATACAGGCTTCGACTCGGAAAACGTACCTATACTAAGCGCCATACAAATAGGCGGATGGGGAGTTTTGTGCAAAAGTTTAAATATATGGTATACGCGGGAGCCAGAGAGACGAGACGCCGGGGCACACCCGTCAACCTCGTGCCTCCCGCGCGCTCACTACGCACTACGTCATTCGGAATTTTGCACACATGCTCAATAATTAGCCAATCACGGAGAAATGTCATCTGCGGCTAACATCTCATCCGCCGATTTGTGTGGCGTTTAGTATAACAGTTGTGTGTTCAATCTTTCTCAGTAGGTATCGAGCGGCGGGGCCCACCTGGCCCTGCCGGCCGCCGGCGTAGCCCTCTCGGTGCCGAGGGGGCCCCGCTATGTATTGTCTCTTCTAAATACATAGTTAAATCTATGTATTGTATCTTCCTTTTCGATACTTCCAAATTTATTATCCGGACGAAATCAGATTATCTAACGATGTTTTCCTTTATAGAAAAGTCAGTGATATCAAAATATGCACATAAAAATAAAGAACTCATTGAGGTATTCAACCCACGACCTTAAAAATCTAAACCGAGCTGACTTACTAAGCCACCACGGCCAAAGGTCACCTACATTATTCATACCATTCAAATTATCTATCTTCAAATATTTTCATTATCCCAACTCCGTATTTATTGAAACCCCGATGAATATTTATGCTAATAATTTCAAAGTTAGCAAAAACAAATTGATTTCGCCAGCGATAGAGAAGTTAAAGATAATTCTGTTTAAATTGCGACCCGTGTTGCGAGAAAAATGTAGCGGCCCCGGGCGGTACTATGCGGGCCGCACCTACGACTAGTAGAAATAATAAGAGTAAATTTTGCCCCGCAGGTATCACGCAACTGAGTCCAGTAGTTAAATGCGGCCCGCCCCGTCTTCAACTGAACAAGTCGGTTGTCCTTCAAATCCCTCACTGTGCGAGTCTAAAGCACGGCTTCTGGAATCTTTCGTTGTACGCAATAGACCATGCCAACACGAAACCGGACACCACGCAACCCCAGTGGAAGAAAATTGTCGGCCTCGGGCAAGAAACGATCAATACCCCCGTATTCACGCAGCTCGACAGTGATAAAATATTCCTAGTGACGGACATGCTATCCACCTTTGTGTTAGTGGGCGAAAGTTTTAATGGAAAAGCGGTCAAAGCTCTTCAATTAGCGATTTACGCCCCGGCCGCGCTCAGTGAAACCAGTTCCGAATACAACATCAGGCTTTATGTGTTTGAAGACACTCCTTGTGCCGCTTATTACTGCCAAGAGCAGGAGAAGAAATTAGGAGGCGTGTTACTCGAGCGTCCGAAAACCTTGCTCTTCCAAGATGGAGGATCAAACTTGTGTTTGAATTTGGAACATATTAGTCCCGGCTGGAAGACTAAGCCTGGTATAGGGTACCAAGAAATTCCTTTCAGTCATGTTTGGAGTTCGAATTATAACGCCTTGCACTGCAGCTTTGCTTTAGAAAGGACGCACGACTGCGACAATATAGACTTCACTGTATCAGCGTGTCAGAGGACCAATCCTTCCTACAAGCAGACATTCCGAATATCTTTAGAGGACGTTCGAAGCAGGTCGCCACGAGGCCGTTCACCCCGAGCAGAATCACAGCGAAGCTTTAATATAACCGAGAATCTTCTAGAAGCTCGCATGTGTAGAAGCGAGGATGGTAGTGATAGTAAAAGAAACGTAACCGTCACGGAAGCGGGAGTGAACGAATGCACGGGTGAAGGTCCTTTCAAATTGAGCGCAAGAGTGAAACGCCAGCTCTGTTCCATTCTAGACCCTCCCAATGCGAGAGGGAACGATTGGCGAGCGTTGGCTGCGAGACTTGGTGTTGATCGGTACACCACCTGGTTTGCTACGAAGAGTTCTCCGACTGAAGCTATTTTGGAGTTATGGGAGTGTAGAGAACGTGGAGCAGGAGCCATAGCAGCTTTAGCCGCTGCTCTTCGTCAAATGGACCGCCATGATGCTGCTGATTTACTCCATGGCAGACCTTCTTGGTTATGAATTAACGTATCACTGCCGTAATGACATTGACACTGATCCTTAAAAGCTTCTACTCTATAGTCAAAGAGCTGAGCCGAAAAAACGTATATAGATACCATTATAAATGAGAGTGTTGAGCTTGACTCAGAGATGAGTCGTAAGTTTAGGACTACTCACGAGTCGTGGATTGTTAGTGACGACTCGTGAGGCGGTAAGTGGCGATTCATAAGTCGTAACGATTGTTGGTTAACTTAAAGTAGTCTAAATGTTAATGTTAGAGAAAGTATAATTTCGCAGGCCTATGGTCCATAAATTTTCGGTAGTATATTTTGTATAGAATTATTCCACGCTGTAGATATATAAAAGCGGTGAATAAATTATATTGTATTAGCAATAATAGTGCCTACAATGTCTTTAAAAGAAATGTAACTGACGGTAGTCGGTACAAGGTTGACTTTTGTTGATTTTTTTGAAAGTGTTCGAGTGTTTATAATCATGCCTCAGTTTTCGATAGTTTTTGCTTATTATTTGCTTGTATTTCGAACTTTGTGCCAAATGTGTGACGTCACAGCAAAATATGGGCAATAATAAAGTTATACGTGTTTGAGCTTACTGTATGGAGTAGTTGCTAAGAGTTTTGTTACTTTTATACCAACATCGATAAAATTATGGGGTTTAACTTGTGGCTAAGATATTTCAAAGGTTCAAGATTGGCATCGTCAGAAATTGTATGTATTATGGCGTAATTCCAATTTGGCAAGTTTACTTTCATGTTTTTTTTAAACTTTCGCGATTTGAACACATTATTATTAGGTATGTACTATGGTATTTATTTATCTTATAATTTTAGTGCGCGATTATTCCCGTACTGTACTGTACTGTATCAGCCTTTTAATAGTCCACTGCAGGACGTAGGCCTACCCGCGAAGGGCCATATCCACCACGCTGGCCCAGTGTGGGTTGGTGAATTCGCATACGCCATTGAATTTATTCTACGACGTATGCAGGTTGCTTCACGATGTTTTCCTTCACCGAAAAGCCAGTGGTGTGAAATTCCGTACATAAATTCCAAAAAACTCATTGGTACGGTACTGGGATTTGAACCCACGACCTCACGATTGCAAGGCTGGTGTCACTACCTCTAGGCTTAGTCCCGTAGTACATAATAATAATTTACTTTTCATGTAAAGTCCTTAAGGCTGAAAATACTTAAAAGGGGTACATATTTCGAACAACATTTTCAATAAGCGTATATGTAATATCTACAACACAATCCTTATATATTTCATATTTTAATTGAATTTAAAGTTATTAAAATTGCCAGTTGATTTTATATAATTTTGTATCTTATATAAATGCAATAGAGGCAAGTAATAATCAGTTTTTAAATATTTAACGGATTGAAACGGTCACAGTTTAAGCCCTACGCTAAGAGCTTTAGTACTAAGTTGTCTCTTATTTTCTTAAACTAAGATCACCTCTGTAAAGACTTCAATTGCATTTATTCTTCGTCTTTTCTATGACCTTATATACTATTTCTCGTAAATTGCATTTTATATCTTTGTATATAAAGTACATAATAGATTGTAAATAATGTATCGGTAAGAGGTTTTATTATGATACTTGAAAGGTTTGAAATGGATGACGGAAAAAATAACGCGATTTTATTTTTTATCGGTTCTTCATTTGTAAATGCTAATTGGTGGTTTTTAATCCCAGTGAAGTGGAAAAATGAACGCTTAAGTTTTTATACGAAGCTACCAGCTTTATATTCAAATTGAATTTAAATTTATGGATGCTAAATCAACCCTTTTTATAACACCTTTATCGCCACTATATCAAGTGGAACGGGTATTTTTCTGTACATTGAATTTTTCTAACATTTTGCTTCATTCAACAAAGTTTTTTTATTTTGCACCCAATAATAGGCCGGTAAAGCAATAAATTAAGCAAAAGATCTACACTTACTTACGACCTCTTCAATAACATAACAGATAGTACTTCAATTTAAAACGTTATTAAGTGACTGTGCTATATTAAACTGGATTAGTTTAACCATTAAAATAAATCGAAAAAAAAATTTAACTAAATCCATTTAATAAAAGAGCTAATTTTGTATTTACTGAGTTAGTCTCATATTACAGTTCAAGGTGTTTTTTATATATACCCATATTTATATACAGGGTTATTTGTAATCAATTAGCATCCTTTCAGGTGCTTATTCTGTGCATCAAAACTACTTGTTCTACGACTTTTGACAAAACTAAAAAATAAATTTTGTTGTTCCATAGAAAAATATAGTTCATCCGCGACAAAATGTACGGAACAGCTGATTTTTTTTTTGGGTTTTGACTAAAGTCGTAAAACAAAAGTTGTTAGTTTTGATGTACAGAATAAGCCCTTAGAAGGATGCTAATTGATTAGAGATAACCCTGTATCCCTCCCATTAGCGCAGTACAATACCTAGTTCCAAAATACTTTTTATTTTATATCATTTATTTACTAAATATTTAAACATTTACGGTAAATATACTAATATTTTCTCGTATCATAATAAAACCTAAACGCGTAGGAACAATACTTAACCATGATTTTGTAAATGGTGTACGCAACGCAACTGTAGAATTATATTATATTTTTGTTAACGTGATGACTATTAAAATAAATGGATCTGTGATAATTAAAATAATATGAAATAAATTATGTTTAACTGTGCACTTGATGTTTTATTCCGAAACTAAAGGAGATATCCACAAAATGTATGGATGCTGGTATAATGATAATCAAAATTTCGAACCACAACAATCGTTACATTTCGAGAAAGTTCAAATTTTGCTGAGTCTATTACACCAGTCAAAACCATAAAGAGCCCTCCGTTTTTTTTTTTTTGAATTAATTTTTAATCTATTCATCATCATCATCAGCTTATTTCAGCCCACTGCAGGGCATAAGCCTCCTCCCCCTCACGCCAACTATCCCTGTCCTGTGCCAGTCTCATCCAGGTGTTGCCGCAAAACTTTTGGATGTCATCACGCCACCGTTATAAGGGTCTACCGGGACTGCGCTTCCCGTCACGGGGCCACCATTCAGTCAGAGACCTGCTCCACCTGCCATCATCACATCCGGCTAAATGTCCAGCCCAACGCCACTTGAGATTGATTATACGGGATCCGATATCTGCCACCTTTGTCCTCCTACGGATCTCCGTATTTCGAATTCGGTCACGTAACGTGATTTAATCTATTAGGATAAATAAATGTATTTGGCTTGATGGGTGGTTTATCTCTAGCAACCCTGGTTAAGTAAACTCCATTATTGTTAAATAGAATCATTTTTACCAATTAGACACAGTTTTTAAGTGTTTTTTGTCACATTGTACCTACTAACTGGTCACTCACACTGGTAGGTAATAATTTTTAATTTAAGCAAATTAGGAGATGAATGTGGAAGAATCAGCTACGAATGTAAGTAAAATAACGGTAGAAGCACTTCATTATTGCTAAACTAGAAAAAATACAAAGCTGTACTGTACATACAATTTATTTTTCACATTAAAAAAAAATTGAGCGATAAAAAAATGAAAATTAAATATTTTTGAGAAGTCAGACGGACAGACGGACGGACGTACGGACAGACGGACCGACGGACAGACGGACAGACGAACGGACGGACAGACGGACAACAAAGTGATCCTTTAAGGGTTCCGTTTTTTCCTTTTGAGGTACGGTACCCTAAAAAACAATACGAAAATGGAGGAGATCGCAAGTTAGAGGTGGATAAATTACTTCAATCTCTTTGATGATGTTTAAAAATTAAAAAAATAAAATATTACAACTAATACACTCCCTCATTTGTATTGATATTAGTATGGATAGCCTGAATCAGCGAAATTCAATTTTAATTAATTGGAGCTTATAGAATAATTGTCCAATTAAAAATTAATTGAATGACGTCATTATTTCATAATACGTGATCAATTAATCTAGACTGAATAAATGTGAAAACAAATAACTATTAAATTCAGAAAACTAGTATTGCTTATTAAATGAATGACCATAGTTAATGCTGAAAAAATTATGGCTCTCAAATAATTAAGAGAGCTCGACAGTTAATAGGTTTAAATTAAGAGAGAACAATAACACTATGCTATCAATCAGATAATTCTGATAGCTCGATAACAATATTATCACGAAAAGCTTAGACCATCCAAGAAATAAAACAATACTAACTAGTCAAAATGTAAACAAACAAAAATCTTCCAGACCTAAGACAATGTATTATTCAATCTTTGAGGAAGACAAAACAAAACCATTTACCCACATCTCAAAAGTTCTGTATAATCACTGACAAAACTATTTAAATTTCCTCTAAACATTTCTAAACACAAAACATACGCGCGGAGAATCCCAGACATACTACGAATAAAGGATTGTCAAATTTATTCGACAGGCGAGAAAAGTTGTTATAAATGACGGCAGAGTGGACATAGAGAAACATTCTGCCGTATGTAAGCTTTTAAACAGTTACGCAACTAAACGGTATTTTAAACGTAGAACAGTTGATCGTAAAGAATCTAAAAATGTGTGATTTTTGCAGATTTCGTTTTGAACTCTGGTATACCCATTTAGTTCATTTAAGTATTTTTGTTGATACTTAGTAACGAAATTACAGTAAAGTAAGTTCATATAGGCCGGGTGGTCAGACCTGGTGTCCGAGTTTTTTAGGCCGCCTGCAGGCTTCTGACATGGTTAAACGGTCAAAACAACTGGGACGTGTCAATTATAGTACATTAAGTTTTAAATAAATAGTACCTATATCGAAATGATTGGCCACATTTTGTAAATTTGTTGTATTTATAGAATATTTTAAAATAAGACATTTCTGACTAACTTTTCAATTGGCGACTACATTTAGGTGTTAAGTATTTTGAATAGGTTTTCAATAGCTAGCTAAACCAAACCAAAGCGAAGTAATGGTAGACAGTAAAGAAATATGTATCTACAATTCTTTTTTTGCTGTATTATACCAAAATATTCTCGTAAACTAAATCTATGCATTGCTATGCTTTATATATTTATTTATTTAAGTAAGTATAAGTATTAGTAGAATGTAATTAAATAAGTAAGTTTATTTTTGTATTATGTAATACATGTATGTTTATGTGTCTAGGTAGGCATATATATTTATTTCAATATATATTATTTATTTATTGGTTTGGTATTAGTATTGCTTATTTTTGTTTGTTATTAGTGTTCATTATTTATTTTTTATTTTATTTTGTTAAGGCCGATGTTTTAGTTAATTTGCTATTTCCTGTCAGTTCATGGTTGCCTGGAAGAAATCACTTGAAGCGATAAGGCCGCCATTTAGTACAACATTTTTTTTTTTTTTTCATGTGTTTGTATTGTATTTGGTTAACCTAGTAAAGAATTATCTATCTATGCAACCTAAAAATCATGTAAGTACATAAGTAAACTGATGGATTCGACAAGAAACGAAACTATGCGTCTTATAACACTATAATTATTAAGTCACTTAACTGATTCTTAGCTTCCACACGGCAGCACATGTAAATATGGTGTATTGTAGGGCGGTAATGTGGGCAGGTGCGCGCTTGCCTTTATGCCGGCGCGACTCTTGACGCGTTACGGGAGTGTGACCGATTGGCGCGCGGAGAGAGTGACGGCGTGAAGAGGGTGTGACAGCGAGCAACAGTTCCTGTTCGAAGGTAATTTTATTCAGTAGGTATGTTGTTTGGGTATATAGTTTTGAATTTAGAATAATGAAAGTAGGACAAAAGATTAAATATTCAATTCAATGCAATATTGTCACAAAAATTAACATTTTACAAATATATAGGTATAGCATTTACATAATTCATTGTATTATAGACATCTGCACTTCCTTCTTAGTGACTATTAACTAGTTACAAACTGATGTTCAGATTTTTACCGACGCGACGGTTCCCTATTGATTCGCATATTTTTTTTTGGTTATAATATTGAAAATCATATAAATTTACATCCTAATATTCGTTGCTATATACCTGATATATCAATAATCCTTGTATCATATGTCATAAACTTTATAATAATAACATACGAAAACCATATTTTTGCAATATACAGGGTTATTTCTAATCAATTAGCATCCTTTTAGGGGATTATTCTGTTCATCAAAACTAACATCTTTTTGTTCTGCGACTTTTGTCAAAACTCAAAAATAAACAGCTGTTTCATACATTTTGTCGAGGGTGAACGATATGGTATGGAACAACAACTTTTTTTTGAGAATTTATATAAGTCGTAGAACAAAAGTTGTTCGCTTTGATGTACAGAAGAAGGCCCTAAAAGGATGCTAATTAGTAAACTACTGTATAGGGGCCGATTTGGTTCTGGCGCTCGCCGGCCGCTGCCGCGGCACCACTCGCTTTGCTCGCTCGGCTCGTGCGTTGTGATCGCAAGTAACCTAACCCTTCTCCTCACTTTGCTCGTCGTCGGACCTAATGTATTACTTTGCCCTAGAATTCTAATATGACAACATACAAGTATGACTGAAAAATTATGCGCATCTAATATTATGGCTACACAATTATATGACAAGATATGTATGCAGAACAACTTTAGGACAAACAATATTGGGCGAATGAATAGGACACCCAACGCGACCCTTGACGAGTCAATGGACGCGCAACGAAAGTGACAGTAACTCTCCTTGTTCAAGGGTTATTTTATTCCATGTGCTGTTTAGATAGATAGTTTTGAATGTGGAATAGTGCTGGAAAGAGGATTAAAAAATAAGTAACAAATGTTCAGATTTATAGTGTCACTCACTCACTATTTATACTATACCTACACCTGAGCAGTAAGCTGCAAATAAATGAATTTGGCATGGGGCATAATTAAATGTATAAATACCATATAAAAAATTAAGACTCATACCCAATGGTGGAATATAATGGGTGATGATGAAATGAAGAAAAACGTAGTAAGAATATGACCAGACATCTGAAGTAGTTGCATATTACATTCAAATTACATAATATCATATGATGATATCATTCATTCTGCCCAATATTTCCATGTAAGTATTTTTTTTCGTCCATACAAATTAGTACGTACATTATCACTAGGTCTTCGTGCAAGAGTCTAGATTTCTAAAGGTAAGGCCGAGGAAGTTCCGGTAAGGGCGTGGAAGGTTTAGTACACCAAGTCACCAAGTCACCAACTTAATTTGTAAGGTTCTCTTTACAACAGACTGATTTACGTGGTTACTTAGCTTATAACCAAAATTTGTACTTGAACATTCGCACAATCTTATAACTAAATATTGTGTGAATATTTCAAGGATCTATATATGTGTCACCGTCATTTATATCGAGCGAAAAACGTCTAAAAAAACATCTAAACTTGACTGACGAACCACCGGAGGAGGTATACAATTCGACGCGTATATTTGTTTTTTTTTTATGTATAACCACGCATAACTTTTTTCATAGTGGTCCGATTTCAATATTTTTTTTTATTAGAAAGAAGATACTTCGAAATTAGTCCCGTTTAAATTTTATTAAAATGGGCTATACCGTTTTTGATAAATGAACAATAATGTAAAAAAATGCTACATCGATCCGTGCGAAATATTCGCGAATCCTGTACACGGGTGAAGTCGGTCATGCTAATTTTTGCAAAAAATTATCTTGTTTATTTAGTATTTGTTGTTATGACGGCAAGAGAAGTACGTCATCTGATAAAGTCTGGTGACAGACATGCACGGACAGCGAAGCCTTAGTAAAAAAAGGGTTCTGTTTTTACCCTTTGGGTACGAAATCCTAAAATAAGACCATTAAATTATTGTGCTCTGAATTTCCAATCACTATGATATACTCATAAGTTAACACATTTAATCGCTAACTAAGAACAGTGGCACCACACCCTACCAGCATATTTCGGGCATACATTTAAATACATTAAAACGCCATTCGGCCCGTATAGGCAGGTGCAGCAATAGAGTATAAATTACTGCTGGCTACTGATGTGTCGGTAAAGTATCGAGTAATTTGGGGGAAACGTGTATTCTCACCATTAGTTGACACTGTTGAACAATGTAATAACAGCTTGTAAATATAAATTACCAAACGATTTAGGTAACAAGCAGATGAAGTATTTAGCTGGTTGATGGTTATTGGTGGAAATTTAATATAAGTCGATAGATAGATAGATAGATAAACTCTTTATTGCACACCAAGAAATAAACACAAAAAGAAACAAATAAACATAAACAGTGTAACAATGGGCGGCCTTATCGCTGATAGCGATCTCTGCCAGGCAACCTTAGGATGGAGAGGACAGAACGCGTATGAATAATGGACGGGGTGCGCATTAAATAAAATATAAATTAGATTATACATCATAAACATACATACTAATAAAAAATGATATAAATACTTAAAATACAAACAATAAATAAAATTAAAAAAGAATAATGGTAAAAGAAACCTATGATAAAACAATAAACTAATACATAATATAAATTAAAATATACTACTTACATAAAACAACATAAATAACAACAACAACAGTTACAAAGTCAAAGGATCAACATTTTCTGCAGGTAATGGCTTTTAACCTGATCTTTAAAAATGTTAATTGACTGAGCTTTTCTGACAGTAACGGGCAAGGCATTCCATAGCTGGACTGCCTGAAACGCAAACGACCTACCGTAAAAAGTTTCACACCGTGCGGTAGGGGTCATAAGGGAAAGGTTATCCTTGGATCGGAGGGGAAGGGAATGTGCATCATGCCAGAAGGAAAAAGAGTCTTTAAGATAGCATGGAGTAGAAGGGTTGAAGATGATGTTATAAAGAAGATTAAGGATATGAGCATTCCGACGAAGACGAATTGGAAGCCACTTGAGCTTAGTACGAAAATGAGATACGTGGTCATATTTGCGTAACCCAAATATAAACCTGATGCAATAATTTTGGAGACGCTCAAGCTTATCAAGTTGGACTTCATTGAGATCTAAAAAGCTGGCGTCAGCGTAATCTAAAATAGGAAGAAGAAGAGACTGTGCAAGCGCAACTTTAGTAGCAGTAGGCAGGAAATTTCGGAGCCGTCTTAGGGAGCTACCAGCAGCAAACAACTTGCAGCTGATTGTTTTAATATGAATATCCCAGCATAGCGTACGATCAAACATGACACCGAGGTTTTTCACAGATAAGTCATTAACTACAACCAAATAAAATTAATAAATATACTTCTTGCTTAATGTGGGAGTAGATGATATATTTAGCTGGTTTATGGTTATTGGCGGAAAAATGTAAGTATTTATAAACTACAATAAATAAACATACCTACCTCTGGCTTTATGCGAGATTGAATCATTTATCAGGAGATTCGTAGAAGCACCATACTTCCCGAGTTAAGATGAGAGTGGACAGGGCACATAGGTTGAATAGTTCTCGAGTGGAGACCACGTAAGGGCAAAAGCAGCGGAAAATGTCCATGCTCAAGGTGATTCGATGACCTCGTCAAATCTACAGGAGCGAGTTAAATGCTGTCTTATTGTAGATCCATGGGGAAGGCTATGGCTAACAATTAATGCATAGCACATAACCTATTGCAATAACCTAAGGCAAATAATTAAAAAAAAATACATAATTATATTCTAATAAATTATCACCCCATACGTGATTATTTTAACAGAACACTTACCTACTCTATAATTAAGCATAAGGTGTTATAACGGAAAGTTCCCACAATTAACAGCAGAGTTGTTGATCAGATAACGGTGATAAATGGAAAGTAAAGGTTTATTATTATTTTATGGACCATGACAATCGGAAGCAAAATAAATAATAAGGTGTAAATTAAAAAAAAAGGGTAAATAAGACATATATTGATGATTAGTTATTGTTCCTCGGTGCTGAAAAAAACATGAAACTAACAAAGCGTAAGTTGTTTTTAACTTTATGATATGGTGCGTTATTTCAAAGAGTTATCTTTGTGATAAGCATTTCAAAATCCGAAGCGAACGCAGGATTTGAACCTGCCCCTTCGGATCCACTAGCCCGACGCTTTAACCAACTGAGCCAGCCCGCCTCCCACGCAAGCTTCAAATCTTTGAAGTGCTTATATTACTCCAACTTATAGCGTTGATGGCGCCTGTGATACCCGTATTAGACAGGTTATCACTCAACTAGAAGTTATTAGAACTTCTAAAGATTGACGAGAGATGACGCACTGCTAAATCAATGTTATGAATGATTTTTTAGGGTTATAATCGCCAAAACTAAAAAAAAACACCTTTATCGTGGTTTTTACGATTTTTGACAAAGTAGCATTCGGCGCTCGAGGTCGCAAACTTGGATTATTCATTAGGCCAACATCATAAACAAGTCTGCAAAAATCAGAACTACCGGATTTGACGCATGCTGTGTATGTTTAAAGTTACTGGACTATTAGCTCTGTGATAAACGCCCACTTATCAGTGTCCGTATCAGTGCCGTCAACATCAGTCCCTGAGACTGACAAGTGGAAATGCATTCATAGAATATGTTTCACTATGTCGGTACGGCGCCGGTAAGTACTGACGAATCTGTGATCGGACGATCACTTTATTGATATGTGTAAATCGGCCTTAACTATATACATTGAGGTGTACAAATGATATGATATGGGCCTTATCAGTAAGCTCCAAGTAGCCCACGAACTATGGAGAGGGCTATGCTCGGAGTCTCTCTGCGGGACCGAATCAGGAATGAGGAGATCCGTAGAAGAACCAAGGTTACCGACATAGCCCAACGGATTAGCAAGTTGAAATGGCAATGGGCAGGGCACATAGCGCGGAGGACTGATTACCGGTGGAGGCGAAAAGTTCTCGAGTGGAGACCGGAAGGAGCAGCGTAGGACGTCCACCCACAAGGTGGACGGATGACCTCATTAACACCACAGGATCGCGCTGGATGTAAGCCGCTTCCAACCGGTCTTATTGGAGATCTATAGGGGAGGCCTATGTCCAGCAGTGGACGCCCTTTGGCTGATGGATGGATGAATGGTACAATGATATGTGTAAATCGGCCTTAACTTAATAGACATACATTGAGGTGTAGGTACAAAATTGATTCCACGAAAGGTAATATAGAATAGCGGACCCGCAATCTAATCCCATCCCCAAGTTTACAAGTAAACCTATTGAACGAAATAGGTTCCTAATTCACCCATCAGCTTGCTACAGGATGTATCTCTGAACTAAGACACTCTCGAAGACTCTCGTTAAAATATAGCCTCTACGGCAGCGATATTATGTCGAAATGTCTAAATGTCGTTGCCGTAGAGGCTAAAGTTTGTCGAAAGTCTCAATTTTTTTCTCAATTTTGCATGTGATGGCATTTTGATGCAAAAGTTGGTCAAAATGATGAGGATATTTTCGATTCAAATTTACCCAAATTTAAAAGCGACATGAGGAGGATTGAGGATTCGCCATTAATGTAGATAAATTACATATTATCTTACTTAAAATCATTGGTATTTTTTTCATATACTTAAGGTACTCTTACAGTAATCATGACGTGTACCTACACGTGTTTTTAAACATGGTTTAGAACTACATTATTTAAGCATATAATTTACTGTTTAGTATTAATAGGTACCAAATAAATAATATTTAAATAAAAAAATATCCCTGCAATTTGCAAAGCAGCATTCGGTCTGTAACTAACTTTTACTACGAAATCCTTCGATCACCTATACACACTGTGTATAGGTCAAACCTGAAATACAAAATGAAATAAGCTATTCCATACATTTTGACGTAACTCAAAAAACTTTTGTATGATACAGCTGCTACATATTAGTGGCTTCGGGGTTGGTGTCTTTGTAAAGAGTAGTCGTAATGATGAGTGTAAATTATATCCTAGCTAGAATATATCCGTAGTCTAGAGGACATCCTGTACAAGAAATGATGCCATAGCTTTCTGTAAGGCTTCTAGAGACGCCTTACGACTGAAAGGGCCTGAAATGTCGGCTAATCAATCGCAAAGGGCATCGGAGTTGCGACAAAAGGGTGCGGTAGAGTGACCATCATTTCGAAGATATCTTTGTGATAAGCATTTCAAAATTATAAAGCAAACGCAGAATTTGAACTATATCGTTGATTTAATTTTAGCAGTGCAACATCTCTCGTCAATCATCAGAATTTCTAGTTGGGTTATCTGTCTTATACGGGTTGGTACCAGTTTAAATTGGTGTAAGTAATTGGTGGCATTCTCAGAGCAAATAAAAAAATCAAGAAAGAATATTGTGAACAAACAAGTGAGGCCGACCAAAACTACGCCTCGCCGTGTAAAGACAATTACACAAACATCAACGTACTAGGAAACTACGCCTTGGCTTGTCAGACGAACTATGGCGGCGCAGCAGAGACGCACTCACACATGTATAAAAAACCGGCTTCGCTTGACTGTTCAACGACGTTCCCTCTTGATTTTTTTATTTGCTCTGAGGTGGCATTTCACAAATTAGGCGCTTGCGTATGAGGCGAGCTAGCTCAGTAAGGAGAGCGTCGCTTCAGATTTTTGAAATGCACAAAGATAACTTATTGAGATAAAACCTAGTAGGTATGGAAAGCACTCTAAATAAATAATAATACCATGATTTTACTGTAATATATTTTTCGTTGATCGTATTAATTACTAGATAAATGCGGTAGTAGTCTTATAAAATAAAATGTTATCTAAGCATTATGAACTCGACGGTAAAACTCCCGTTTAGTTGAAACTTAGTACATGGAACTCATGGAAAAGCCGTGGTGGCGTAGAGGTAGTGACACCCGCCTTGCAATTGTGAGGTCGTGGGTTCAAATCCCGGTCTCTTACCAATGAGTTCTTTGGAATTTATGTACGGAATTTAACACCACTGGCTTTTCTGTGAAGGAAACACATCGTGAGGCAACCTGCATGCATTTGTAGAAGAAATTCGATGGCGAATGTGAATCCACCAATACGGGGCCAGCGTGGTGGATTTAGCCCAATCACCCTGCGTGGGTAGGCCTATGTCCTGCAGTGGACTATTAAAAAGGCTGGTACAGAACATGGAACTGTTAATGTTACTAGAGGTGAAGAAACAAATTTACACCCCGTTCACGTTCCGTTTGCAAAATATTGTAAAAATACCTTAATTCAGTTAAACTACATCTGGCTCGTTATGACAAAGGGGTTGAAATATCTATAATGTCCACTTATAACAATAGAATGAAAACCATTTTCCTGTAACAAAATCGTCACTAAGGGACTTAAAAATGACTGGCACTGTAAATTATCAGACTTCATAAATAGCAAATCTTATAAATCTACACGCCTTAATTCTGTAAATCCTAGTTTCATAAAGTCTACACTACTATGTAACTTGGTCAGACACATGTAAAAAATTGGATTTGTTACAAAAAATGTTTTCCTAAATATCATGTTTTTTTTTTACAAAATAGAAACAGTCCACAAGCTTTTCAAAAAACAGCCACCCTATTCATACGCGTCAATTCATCAGCCAATGCGAGGTGTTCAAAGGGCTTGAAGCAACTATTTCCTTTCACTTAGAGCCGGGTTTTTGTTCGACGATAAATTAATTTCGGTATTGGATGGCGTGCGTGGTTACCTATTTGTAAAGGATGTGTCGCAAGTGAGAACCGACGTTACTTACTACATACTCCTTTAGTTTGACTGAGCTTTAGTATTTGGGTTAAGAGTATTTAGTAAATAGAACCACCAGATTAGAACTAACTATAAACATAGGTCGGTCGATCTGATTAAGACCGCAGGAACATGAATGAATGCTGAATACAAGTTGTTTCCAATTGGTCTGATTGGGAATAGGGGAGGTTTATGTCTTACAGTACACAGAAAGATCTTGGTACACTTACGCTTAAGTTTAGTTTGTACTCATGGTATAGCTTGACTGGGTCATCTCTACAGATTACTGAAGTGAAGTAATAATATAGTTTTCCGATGGGTTTTTGCGGGTATAATTTTTATCATAGCACTATTGTGACTTAGATTGACTCGTTAAATTGTGAACCTCTGTTATTTTAACCGTTTAAATAATCATGTCCAATGAATGTCCATGGCATTCAAGAGACCGAGTAATTCTGAAACTTGTCACTAGACTTTAAAAATGAACCTACTCATAATATTAAATCCAAGATAAACCACACAAGGTGGACAGATGATCTCAAAAAGACCGCAGACAAGCTGCTTTCAATCTGATCTTATTGGAGATCTGTTAGTAGGCCTATGTGCAGCAGAGGACGTCTTGTAAGTGAACGACAAAACTTTTTTTTACAATTTGATAGAGTTGGTGAGTGGTTGCAAGAGCCAAAGTGGTATAGTGGTAGTGACCCCCGCCTTACAATCGTGAGGTCGTGGGTTCAAATACTAATCCCAACCAATGAATTTATTGGAATTTATGCACGGATTTTCACACCACTGGCTTTCAGGTAAAATAAAACATCGTGAGGAAACCTGCATTTGTCAGTAGAAGAAACTCAATGGAATAAGTGAATCCATCAACTAGGACTGGGCTAGCGAGGTAGATATGGCGGCGTCGGCCTACGTGCAGTGGACAATTGAAAAGGGTGGCACAGCACAGTAATAAGGTTTTATACCTAAAATTATCTTCAACTTAAATTTAAACAAACAACTTCGTCTAGATGTTCTAAAAATCTAAAAGCCTTTTTAGAAAGGTACAAGTCTAATAATGAAGTAAGAAATCCATAGCAACGTGATCTGAGTCCGCCAGCCGGCCGGGGGTCAGATGGTAAAGGGAGCGATGATATCTCTGTCGCTCGGCCGCTCGTGACTTACCTTATGTGACGATTTGGTACAAGCAATAAGATATTAGAGAAATAAAACAATATAAATGTTGTTTTTAAACTTTCGCGATTTGAACACATTATTATTACATACTACGAGACTAATCGCGCACTAAATTACGAGATAAATAAATATCGCATCATCCCGACGTTTCGGCCGAGTTGCATCGAGTGGCATCGACCCTATCCGTGACCACGGTCGATGCAACTCGCAAGTCTGATCTCCCCCGCCGGGTGACGGCCCAAGCCGAGGTCCGTACCTTCTCAGGTGCCCTTGCGCTAGTCACCCTATAACCTAATCTTAGGGCTCAGCCGCCTTCCGCGCTCGCCCATGTCCGGTAAGCTGTAGAGGCCTCAGAGGCCAACAGCTATAAGTCATTCACAAAAAAAAAGGTCGATGCAACTCGGCCGAAACGTCTGGATGATGACTTATTTATTTATCTCGTAATTCACTGAGCAACCATGTTTCGGATACACAATTTCTGAAAAAACACTTAAAAGTTTCTAGGAACTGATTTGTTTCGGTGTTCCACACGGTAGTGTTTACAGAAACAAAATAACTGTCTCTGAAACATTATTATTTATTTTGGAGTGATAAGTAGATTTTGTATCTGATACAGAGTCAATAAACAATTGTTGATCAGTGGATACAACTTGATAGAAGGCTTAACGCTTGTACCACACATAAACGGCTCGGACACAGTGGGCGAAACTGGAATGACGCGAGTGGCCATACGATTGTTTCATTTAGAAAACCCTTCGCAGGAGGCTAATGAGTCATTAGATAAAGATCGAACAGACTTTACAAGAGCAAAAGGTAAAGGTAAAAGGTTAAAATATCAGCTCCGTTTGTAAATTGAAGGTAATTTTTAAATATCGTTTTAGGTTCAAAGGATTTGGAAAATGATAGAAAGTGTCGGTCGTTTTCCGTTTTACCCTTTATGGTTGCTCGAAAAATGAGTAACCTATTATTTTATACTAAGTTACTAGCTTTTGCCCGCGGCTCCGCCCGCGTGGTATTTTGACTTTTGTGCTATCCTACAGGAACCTTTTATTTTTTCGAGATAAAAAGTAGCCTACGTCACTTTCCGACTCTTGAACTATATCCATTCCAAAAATCAAGTCAATCCGTTGCTTCGTTGCTGCGTGAAAGAGGAACAAACCAACATACTAACAAACTTTTCGGATTTATAATATTAGTATGATTAAGTTACGAGTTCATGAAAATTGGATTATGACTAAAAAAGATTATTGGCGATCTGATCTACGTCAGTTACATAAATTACGTGGAGACATCTATGTTTGGAGTCTCACTGCGAGAATCAGAACTGAGGGCAAAATTAAAAATTGATATTTGAATTGGGGATTGAGAGAGTGAGAAGAACCAAAGAATAGACCTAGCTTAGCAGACTGTCAAGTTGAAGTAGCAGTAGACAGGGACATAGCATAGAGCACTGATGGCCAATGAGGGATAAAAGCTCGTGGAGATCACATATTGGCATGTCCAGTATACCTACAAGGTGAACTGACAACCTCGTAGAAATTAGCTTAGCTCAGAGTTAAGCCGCTGATCGACGTTTTAAACTATTTTTTGGCGTTCCATTTGACGCATTCCTCATTTCAATTCAATTTTTCTTTTAGAATATTTACAGGTTTTGCATAGTTTACTCAAACTTGCGCGCTTGCCTGTGGCTCCCTCAGAGCAAATAAAAAAATCCAGAGGGAACGTCGTTGAACAGTCAAGTGAAGCCGGTTTTTTATACATGTGTGAGTGCGTCGCTGTTGCGCCGCCATAGTTTGACTTACAAGTCAAGGCGTAGTTTTATAGTTACCTGGATGTGTGTGTAATTGTCTGTACACGGCGAGGCGTAGTTTTGGTTGGCTTCACTTGTTTGTTCACAACATTCTCTCTTGATTTTTTTATTTGCTCTGAGGTGGCTCCATACATTATTGTTAGTTCTTCCTCGTTTCCTCCAGGGGCGCTGTACAAAAATGTATGAAGTTATAAGGAAAGTACTGTAGTTATAATCTACGTGTAAACTTGTACCTAACTTCTCAGGACAGTTCAAATAAATAACTTTGTATATTTTAGATATTATAGATATAGGTTGTTTGTAAACTTTCGCGATTTGAACACATTATTATTATATACTACAGGACTAATTGCGCACTAAAATTACGAGATAGATAAATCACACACCACGCACTCGCTTTGCTAAATGACCTAGTTGCTCACGAGCCGGATGTTGATTTGTTTTTTTATTGGTACTAATACTATAGGTACTATACTAATACTATACTTTGATTCAATGTTGTTTACATCATTTTGGTCGCACTAAGATTTAACAAATGTACATAGATTTAAGAAATGTTAACCTAAAGATTCAGGCATGTTTTAGTATTAAGTACTGTGAATGCTTGAATGTTTAGTTATAAATAAATAAATACCTCCTCATCCCGACGTTTCGACCGTGGTCACGGGTGGACTCAATGTTAAGTGCGCGATTAGTCCCGTAGTATATAATAATAAAGTATAAATATATGTAGTTATCTTTATGTTTTGTGTTGTATTGTTCATTCTATCATCACTATTCAACGCTCATTGTCTCGATAATCGAACAAAAGAAACAAGACTTTCATTTTGATGATCGTCTTCTCAGTAACTTAACAACAATGTATATAGATGCGAAGATAACTATAAAAGTTTATAGGCGTATTAGTGCTGGCTACACCGTTAGATGCTAAATAAATCTGGATAACTATCCATTTTTCTGTATTAGAGATAAGATAAAATTGAAATATAGTAAATTAATATCAAGAGAAGTAGGTAGTAAAGATTTCTGTCATGAGACAAGCAAAATGTTTTCACCTCTATTTAACAAAAAAATCTTTCTTAGTCCGAATTATAATGAAGTGGCAAAATAATGTGTTCAAATTGCGAAAGTTTAAAAACTACATTACCTATGTTTCTTTTTACCTATATAGTTGATTTGTAGTAGTTAAGGTACAGCTAAGGTACTTACTGTAAGTAGTTGTCTATAATTCGGTATATTGTTCATTTACGTTGCAGGGAATATTATTGCAGGTCAATTAATTTTATATCTATTTTTAACGAATTGTATCATATGACATTTTTAGTATACCAACAAGTTAAAAAAAATAATGACAATAACAATATAAACGAAAAAATTTTCTACTTAGGTAGAATAAAGGCTGAATATAATGTATCCATAATCATTAATTAAATAATGTTTTTTTCTGTTCGTTTTTTGTTTCCAATAGGAATTAATTGAAAAAAAAATTGCCTCAGGTTGTTTTTTCCATTCACAATGTTTTCCTCTAACGTATTTTCACACTATAGAAAATTAATTTAGTGTAAATTTTATAAAAGTCAATGATTGAAAGCTCAATCAAAAGCTATGGCTGTTTTTGACTTTAGAATTACAATTAACTAAATATTGGGATTTTATATATTCAGCTACACAATATCAGACACTTTTAAAAGAAAATGTTGTGAATAATAAACAAAATCTTATTTAATTATCTGTCTACTTCGTCAAATTAATAGGCAAAAAAAGTGTGTAAGACATACTGACGGATTATACGAGTACTAATCGAAAATTCACATTTGAGCTTTTTATAGAATCAGAAAAGATTAAGAGATTCAATCTGGATTCCTACCATTCCCCAAGACCAATGATGAATCAGAAAGAGACGTGTCCAACCAAACAAACCATGAGCAGCGTTCCTTCACTCTGTTGGTGGTCACACTATCACATGTAATCGATGTATCTTGATTAATTACTGCATGTTGATTACACGACTATGGTTAAAATCACGTGCTTATCCACGGTTGTATCTGCGTTCACTGGTTAGGCAGTAACTCAACTTCAAGTTGTATCATTGAGCTACTTTATAATTGGTATTTATTATATAAGGTGTTTTAGTATAATGCTTAGACCGTCCTGCGTAAAAGTTTCTTTGAACTGTCAGGAATAATCACAGAACATATCTCTTCTGTGGGAATAATAATTTATTATAGTAGCCTCAGACCAAATAAAAAAACCGGACAAGTGCAAGTCAGGCTCGCACATCGAGGGTCTAGGGAGAGAGGAGTTGTGTAAAAGAAAAATCTCTTAGTTATCGTTTAAAAAAGTAAGAGCCGTTTGTGTCGAAAAAACCGCGTATTTCGACACTCACAAAAATCAAAACCTACACAGTACTTCCTGTTGACATAGAACTATGAAATTTGGCAAAAAGCATTGTCTCGGAGTACACATATAGGAATAAATCTGAAAACTGTACATTTTCATTTAAATCACAAAAAATAGGGCCTCAAAATTCACAAAATATGGGCTCAAAATTCAAAGTGAGTAAATCGTATAATGTATGACGAGAAAAGTGAAAAAAAAAAACTTTTTTGTCGATGGTTATAGTATAGAGATTTTAACAACTTATTTCCCAATTTTGTGAAATTTTCTGAATTTGCACGGAACCCTCGATGTGCGAGCCTGACTCGAACTTGTCCGGTTTTAATTTCATAGAGCGTAATATAAGCATGGTATATGCTATTTTGTTTTCAAATACAAATCATTTATTGGTAATTTTCATTATTACAATATGTCAAGTTAAAAAAAATAATCAGTAATGGAAGCCAGTTAATATAAACTTAATGTCAAAATCATTCAATGTCAAAATCAAAATACATTAAAAATAATAATAATACTAAGTATAATCATACTGATTCTGGTAATTTTAGGAAGTCATCAATGTCATAAAACAATTGTTCATTAAGCCACGACTTAAGCTTATTTTTAAAAGACACGACGGAAGGTGCACCACGCACGTCAGTAGGTATCCTATTATAGACAGCCGGTCCCCCAATATACAATGATTTCTCTGAGCGTGATAACCTATGAGTCGGTGTCACTAGCTGGTCCCTTCCGACGTTGCTCCTCAAAGCAAACCTCGAGTACGTTCCTCTCTTCTGAAATATATTTAGTTCCGTTCACGCATTAGCCATTTTAACAATGGTAAATCGTGAACATAGCCCTATCTGTAGGATAAGTTCACATAGCGGGAGGATACGAAGCTCTCTGAAGAGCTTAACGCATGAGACATCGTCTTTCACTCTGAAAATTGCGCGAACAGCCCGTTTTCGCATAATGAACGTTCTTTTAATACTCGGCGACGCGGCCCCACACCGCCTACCCGTAGGCGATGTTACTGTGGACGGTTGCTTAGTAACAAAAGCGCACGACGTCACGCTTATTGATTCTTTAAGAGCATCGTTAATAGCATAGTTATTAATTTTTAAAATATGTTTGACACGAATCTCTTGATACCAAATATGTATCAATACAAGAATATAAATACGATACGGCGTGTTTTGCGACTTAGATTAGATCATTGATAAACTTTGTCGGTTCATTTATACGTGGTCTCCATCTTTACAACCTCATCAGCCATTTTTTTAAATTTATTTGCCAGATTTGTATTTGGTGTTCGAATAAAATTGGCCGATCATGTTTTTTTGTCTTGATTTTCGATTTCACTGTACCCACTTGATCTACTGCCATAGTTTGTAAGATACCTCCTTTATCTTCTACAAGATTGGGCATAGACAAAAAGGGTTCCGAGTGATCGTAAACAGACTCCCTTGTTTATGGGTGGGCTGGATTAAGATAAGGCGCGATAAGATTATGCTTTTTATTAGGTAACTTCCTATTAGATGTTAAACTACATTAGTTATACTGAGACGTTGAAATTTTGAAGAATTAAGGGAGTGAACTGGTTCCTTATTTCAATACTTTATTTTGTTTTATTTTGTTTGTGATTCAATTCGGTTTGTTGAATGGTACCCTTAACTTATATGCTTACGACAGAGCGGAAATAAAATAAATATTTATTCAAAACAAGAAGGATCCGCAAAGTAACGCTTGATTCAATAAACTTTATTATTTTTGATCGAGCGGTACGAAGTATTTCGTTTTACAAAGCTACATGTCTGTCCAGATGATAGTTTTCTTCTACAGGTCGCATTTCAACGGATCTTGACAAAACTTGATACACAGGTTCTATAATTAATATATTAACAGTTTTTTTTTTCCATTCGTCGATGTTATTTGGTAGGGGTGGTAAAATAGGGTTTTTTTGTCAAAAAGGGGGAAAATGTGCTGTCGCATTATTTATAAGAAACATTATTTGGAAATATTGTTTACCATTTAAATTCAACCAGTCGAGATATAGGCCTAGGTATGAAGATTCAGTTAAGGAGATGCGTCGCGAGATATACCTACTGTTCGGAGAACTGTGAGTTTGTTTTTGAACTGCTTGCTATAATTAAAGAACATCAAGTTTTATAAGCTAAACTCAATTATATAATTCATAGAAATCTACGCACATCTTTAGACAATTTTGTGTAAAAGTTTTTCTTTTGGTGAATTTTTTAAGTTAATAAGTTTTGATAAGTTAATGTTCATTGTTCAATTAGCAATTAGTAAGTAACTAATGAGATGAAAATATAAAAAGGGTTTGGACGCCAGAAACAAAATATTTAGTTAATCGGTTTAAAGTATAAATCATTTATTTACCGATATTTGGTAGGATAGGTGCGAGTGCCATCTAGCAAACCTCTATTAGAACACTAGTGGCAAGGAATTCATAATAAGCTTATGCTAAGAAAAAGTAAACATCGTGAAGGAAAGAGACACACATGTTAGAGTGAGATAGATTAGTTTTGTGTCATATTCAAACAAATATTGTGTACTAGCTGACCCGGCGAACTTCGTTCCGCCTAACAGTAGATTAACGTATCCTAAGTTACTCTTTATTACATCAGATACCTGCCAATAAAAGTCCCGTCAGAATCGGTCCAGCAATTTCAGAGATTAGCCGGAACAAACAGACAGACAAAAATTGTAAAAATGTTATTTTGGTGACTACACACTGTTGTCTGTTGCGCTGCGTGCAGTCTGCTATAATACTGAATAATACATTTAGAAAAAAGATTTATGCTTTTGAAAATGTTATAAATATAGCAAAGTCATCTTATCAAATAACTTGTTACGACTTAAAATTATCAAATCAAATAACATAAAAGGTTTCCTCATTATTTGTTTTAAGTAATTAATGTATAATTATTATATACTACGGGACTAATCGCGTACTAAAATTACGAGATAAGAGAGGTATTCATTTATCTCATAATTTTAGTGCGCGATTAGTCCCGTAGTATATAATAATAAAACATAGGTAAGCTGGCTATGGCTATTTGAACTTACTTTCATAAGAAAATAACCGGACAAGTGCGAATCAGGCTCGCACATCGAGGGTTCCATACAAACAAATGAAATAATTAAAAACCTGTTTTAGCATGTACCAATGAAGATCTTTTATATGATACCTTACATGATACGATTTACTCGCTTTGAATTTTGAACCCATATTTTGTGAATTTTGAGGTCCTATTTTCTTGTGGTTTAAATGAAAATGTACAGTTTTCAGATTTATTCCTATATGTGTACTCTGAGACAATGATTCTAGCCAAATTTCATAGTTCGATGTCAACGGAAAGTACCCTGTAGGTTTTGATTTTTGTGAGTGTCGAAATATACGAAATACGACATAAACGACTGTAACTTTTTTAAACGACAACTGAGAAGTTTTTCTTATACAAAACAGCAAGAGTTTATTGATATACGTATACAGTTTAAATTTCAACTCGATATCTCAACGCGTTATCGAGATAAATAGTCTTGACATACACTCAGACGGACAGATGGACAGACGGACAACAAAGTGATCCTATAAGGGTTCCGTTTTTTCCTTTTGAGGTACGGAACCCTAAAAAAAATTCAGCTAGTTGATAACAACTAGCTAAATTCGTAACCCACAGTTACGTCCAACATTTTTTGTATCAATGGTCAACTGAATTATTTATTCATAGACCAGTAAAACTCTAGAGATAATTCATATCATGCTCAGACCCGCAAACAAAGAGCATCGTGGTTACTTTGCTGGCATCAATTACCTGTTTTAAGGCAATGATACAAATTTTTGATTTGTAAAATATTGTAATTTACAAATGATAATTTATCATTTTTCTACTGTAAATATTACATATTAATATTTTACAAACTAAATTATGTTATCGTCGGCGTCTGTTTTCTGTTTCAGCTTGTCCTTCGAGCAAGGCCTCTTCTATAGACTTCAATTAATTCATGTCTCTTGCTTTTCGGATCCTTGTTAGTCCAGTTAATTGTTTAATCTCATTCTCCCATTTTTTATTTTGACTTTTGCTGTATTTGTGATACCATTCTGTTATAAATTTAGACATTATCCTAAAGATACCTACATGTATTAAGTACGCTGCCAACTGGCAGAAGGCTTGAGTAGGTATTTGGATTATTTTTAGACTTTCAAGCGTCTGTGGATGATTTAATAGCTTGTTATGTAGTAGTAGTTTATGTAGTTTTATATTATGTAGGTCTTGTTTTTAGTGATAGTATTAAGTAGGTACCTTCCTTAAAGTTTTGATCTATTAATTTTCCAAAATCACATTCCAATGCCAACACAGACGTACCTTGTCAGCGCAGACCCTTTCAAATGATAACATTTTAATACCAAAGTTATATGATCGAGTTTTATTATGACAAGGGTCCGTGATTTGTGACCCCGTCCGTCATTTGGGGTTGAGTGATTGGAGTTTAAGAACTTTTTGCTTTTTGTTGGCCCACGGCGTGACTTGGACGCGAACGGATTTGTTGTTTTATGGATTACTTTGAAAGTTGGGATTGGAATTTTGGTGGGAATTGTGAGTTGTAAATCGGTTCGATTTGGTGGTAGGTACACACAGCGCAGCGTAGGACGTCAACCGTCAATATCATATCCAGTGCAGCGTAAGATGTTTACCTACAATCTAATCGAGTGGACCGATGACCAAACCATGACCCCCGGAAAACGCTGGATAAAAGCCGCTATTGCGATGTTATAAGAAAAATCATTGGACACCTATGTCCGGCAGTAGATGTCTAGATAATAATGATGATGCTTACTGAAATGATTGAAATTAATTCTCCCATTCTAGTGCTAAAACAGTTACAGCTAAAATCAAAACTATACCGTCTTACCACAAAATTTTTACGCACGCTTTAGACAATGTTCAAAAGTACGAATTGCACGGTTAAACAGCGTTTAGAGCATGTTGAAATCTTTTGTGGTAAGGCGGATAGAATCCAAATATTTTATCATTTGGTGTAGTAAAGCTTTCGGAATGCTGAATGTTCTGTTAACTGGTAGTTAGCTCAAACTATAATAGTAGGTACATAATTATATTATAATACTAGTTTTTGCCCACGGCTCCGCCAGCGTACATTTTGATTTTGTGCTATCTAACATTTTATTTTTCCGGGACAAAAAGTAGCCTATTGTGACTCCGACTTACTCTACCTATCCACAGCAAAAATCAAGTCAATCTGTTGCATTGTTGCTGCGTAAATGAGTAACAAACACCCATACATACTCACAAACATTTGTGTTTGTAATATTAGTAGGATAGTGTTTTGTGAGACGCTTACCCTTGGTAAAAATATTGATTCAGGTTTATCTGAACACATTCATTTTTTGAGAAATAAAATTGTTACCTAAGAGAGTATGCATTTATATTGTCTTATTGAAAACTAGTTTTTACCCGCGGCTTCGCCCGCATGATATTTGGTTTTTGACGCATATTTTGATTTTTGACGCAACATCATTATAATTGAATTTGGAGCAATATCAAATTATATCATACTATATTATACATAATATTAATTACTAGTTTTTACCCGCGGCTTCGCCCGCATGATATTTTGATTTTTGACGCAATATCATTATAATTTATGGCCTATGTCTTATTTTGATATATAAACTATATTATTTCAAAGTTACATCTCAATCCGTTCGGTAGTTTTTGCGTGAAGGAGTAGCAAACATCCATCCATCCATCCTCACAAACTTTCGCGTTTATAATATTAGTAGTAAGTAGGATAGGATAGGATGTTTGTTACTCTTTCACGCAAAAACTACTGAACGGATGGAGATGAAACTTTGCAATAATATAGCTTATATATCAGCATAACACACAGGCTATAAATTATAATGATATTGAGTCAAAAATCAAAATATCATGCGGGCGAAGCCGCGAGTAAAAACCAGTAATTAAAATTATGTATAATATAGTATGATATAATATGATATTGCTCCAAATTCAATTATAAGCTCACTAGGAACTACAATAAAATCCATACATAAAACTCGAAGATTATAAATACATCTCAACATGTAATTAAACCCAATTTATGGTAATCGAAATCATTATTACCATCGTAAATTAAAAGGAAGCCATCAAATTATACCATAGATAATACGTATGGTAGATATGGATGATAAATTAAATTTTATTGTTTTAAATTCATGCTGTATAATAGAGCCATGAAAATCGAATGGTCTTCGTTATGGGCGGGAATGTTTTAAATATGTTATTAATGACGTTCATTGGATTTTATATTATCGGGATTTAATCTCCGGGATTAATCTGCATGTTTACATTTTTTTTGTTTCCACATTCAAATTCAAAAATTAAACGCTCGCTTACAATTTGGCCTAAGCAGTAGTGCTTAGGCCAAATTGTAAGCAGCAATTGGTAATTGCTTAGTAGGCTATTTGACTAGTTTTTGGAAATCGTTTTAAATTATTCGTTAGTATATACTAAGCACACTACATTTATATTTTCGAGAGATCTACTTTTTAACAATGAATTATTAAATCAGTGTTAAAGAATAGATATTCAAGATCCCACCAAAAACGACATTCTGTAATGGCGCTGGTCTTTGATGTCACACAATAGTAAATACCAGTAAATACGCTAGTTCACATCTAAAAATTGACAA
Organism: Hypomecis punctinalis; assembly: GCA_949316475.1. Classification (NCBI taxonomy): domain Eukaryota; kingdom Metazoa; phylum Arthropoda; class Insecta; order Lepidoptera; family Geometridae; genus Hypomecis; species Hypomecis punctinalis. The sequence goes on along the minus strand of OX438800.1, from coordinate 23,681,655 downwards.
AAAATACCTTAAAAGTAACTTACAGATCCTGTAATATGACTCCGAAATCACAGAACACAAATTACACAAACAACAGTCAATCGAGAAATTCTTGTTTACTATAATGTGACGTCACCAGAGTTGCCGCCTTTCTTAGAGCGTTTACGTCACAGATAAAATATCAAAATAATACCATATTTAATTTCGTGCGATTTGCGAAAATTAGACATGTTTTAGTTTAAGTAAAGTGAAATATGTCTTTTTTATAGGCTTATTAGGCTAGTATCTTTACGGATTACCACAATCAATAGTATATTTTCAATGTTGTCAAATAGCCTATTGATCCATAACATGTTTTGATCAAATTCATATTTATTTGCATGTTTTCTTGCAAAGGCAAGAATTATTACTACTTATCAAGTCTACAATCATGTGTACAATCAATCATATTGTTACTTATTGTTTATCGTTCATGTGTAAAGAAATGAGACACTTTTCTATATTCTGTTTGCCTAGTATGCCATATTATATATATATATTTTTCAAACACTGACATCAATTTATTGTAATAAACCTTAAAAAAACAACAAAACATATATATAAAAAAATACTTTTTATAGGGTATAGGTATATTTACATTGTAAATAAAAAACTGCTTTGAGGTCGCTGTCCGCGGGCAAAGTACTCGTATCTAAGAGGCTGGTGACATTACCCCGTTGGATAGCAAGGCTAAGTCTTTGACCGAGGTAAGCACCAGCCCTTGGATCATTTGCTCTTTCTATTAATTTTTTTGATAGATATCTATACAAGCGCCAGGTGCTAGGTCCCCACGGACCTAAAGTTTCTACTCCAAAAGGCATAAACATGTATCCATCGCCGAGCGATTCATATTTCTGCCTTTTGTGGTTTTCAGCCGTTGTTGCCGCCCGCGCCTGCCTGCCATATTATATTATTTGCCGAATATTTCTCAGACACGTTTAATTGTGGATCCCAATTTTTAGGGTTCCGTACCCAAAGGATAAAAATAGGACCCTATTACTAAAAATCCGTTCTCCGTACTTCCATCCATCCGTCTGAACAGACGGTCTGTGTGTGTCCAGTCTGACATCAAGAACCGTGACAGCCAGACAGTTGAAGTTTTCACAGATTGTGTAGATATTTCTGTTGCCGCAAGAAAACAGAAATATCTACTGAAAACATAATAAAATTAATATTTTTAATTTAATTTTTCTAACTACAACAAACGTATTTTTTCGCTGTTTTTTCCTCGATATATATATTTTTTAAATCGTTTAGTAATGTCAGATATTATTCATCAGGCGGCTAAAAAAGTTTCACTTAAGTTAGCCAGTCTAGCCACTAGGCCTAATCGAATAAATTTTATTTCTTTACTTTATTATCGGAGCGAAAAAGGTGAGGGAGAGAGTCTCAGTTTTGATTCGATCTTTTGTCCGGATGTTGATTCTTCTGTACAGAATACATTTATTCAACGATTTTTTACTGAACTTAGTAGGGGAGACCAGGTATGAAAGTAACACGGGATGAACGTAACTAATAAATTTTCAAACGAATTATGTTGGCTGCACTGCTGACTGTGTCACCAGTAAGCGCCATTTGACACCGCCCCTCGCCTCAGTTGCGCTCACGGCGCTGTACCGCTTGGTTGTGGACGTGCGAGTCGACGCCGCAAAAATTACTCGAAAGTAAGTTTCGATCTTCTTTTTCAAGTGTGTTTGTTTTTATTATCCTGAACTTTAGCTTGCATGTTAAGTATGAGTTAGATAACATAACTATTCATCTTTCTATATTAGTATACCAAACGGTAACTTTCTAATGATTTTTTTAGGTTATGAGCAAGTGATTGTCAAATTCGGGATAATTTATACGTAGGGATGAAAGTAACAGGTTGTTACTTTCATCCCTCTTATGATCGTGGTATCTCAAAGTATATTTTATTGTATTTATTTATTTTTCAAGGTACTTAAAACTTATTTTCTTATTCCAGAATGCCTAACATTCATAAACGAACAACCAGCAGAGGTTTAGTTACTGCAGAAATCATGGATTTGGCTGCGGAAGAAGTACTTCTGAGAAAAGTACCGTTCAGAGATGCTGCAAATTCTTATCAGCTGTGCCATGTAACTTTATATCGATATGTGCAAAAGAAAAAGAAAATGCTTGAAGAAGGTTCAACGAGTCTTCCGAATGTAGGCTACGTATCAAAAAGAAGAGTTTTTATTAACGATGAAGAAAAAATACTGGCTGAGTATTTACTCCAATGTTCTCAAATTAATTACGGATTAACAACTAAAGAAGTAAGAAAACTAGCTTTTCAATTAGCAATTAAATATAATAAGGAGATGCCCGCCTCGTGGAGATCCAATGAATGTGCTCCCAACAAGCTTGAAATTCAAGAAGAAGAAGAAAGAAAGCTTAAAGCTAAAGTAGTTAAAAAAAGCATTTTGCAGACTGCAAAAGAGACAACGTCAAACGCTTCAGTTGTCAAGAAAACTATTAAGAAGAAACCAAAGAAAATACTTAAGAAGAAAACAGATACTGCAGATAGTGGTGATTCAGACAGCGAAGATTGCTTCTGTTTAGTATGCGTGGAACCCTTTTCAAACAGCATGGCAAAAGAAAAATGGGTGCAATGCCTAGAGTGCCAGCAGTGGGCTCATGTAAGCTGCACCAAAAATGAAATAAGTTATGTGTGCCATAATTGTTTATCGGATTAAGATCTCATTTTTTATTATGTTGATTAGGTACTTCAGAAGATTCCTATTTCCTAGAAATTATTAATATACTTGATTTAAATATTGTGATATTGATGTAAAATCTAAAAGGCTGATTAAAAATATGTTGATTATAAACATAACTTTGTTGTTATTTACAATGTTACAATTATCCCTTTGCACTGTTACAACCAACCCTAGGGGTAGGGACGGTTGTAACAGATTCCACTTTTTTTATATGGACGTATTTGCCAAATTCTGTGATACCAGTCGCGATAAAGCTAATGTTAAAACATAGTTGTAAAACCAATCTATCATATGCACTCACTTAACTTTCTAAATTCCACGAGGTCTGAGAGTTAAGGCGAGAAAAGTTAAAATTGTTACTTTTATACCTGGTCTCCCCATACAGATTTTATGTATTTTTGTAATTATTTTGTCTTCGGCAATTTTTGATTTGGGGGTTTATCCTCCCGGCGAGCATGACCCAGGGTATCTCATACCCTGTAACTTTTTAAAAGTTTTGAAAAAAAAAAATTAGTATTTAACGAGGAGGATATCATTATCTTTTGATTTTAAGTTGATTACATTCCAAAGAATAAATATTTTTTGTTTAAATTCATGTTAATGTAAGTCTATAAAGATTTGTTGTTAATTTTACTTAGTTTATGAATAACGAGAATAAACGATGATAATTGTATAATTATGAACTTATTTTATTATTTTTGACATCAAAATACATTAATTTTAATACTATAATCAATAATATTTTAAAAAATAACCAAAATAACAAAATTATGGCACATCAACATAAGGGTATATCATACCCTGCCTCATGCTTGATGCAACTTTTTTACACTTCATGTTCTCCGGGTTAAAAATGGGGAAATTTGCTGTAACGCTGTTTATCAACCGATTTTGATATTATTTGGCAAGATTTGCAAGTATGCGTGTTGAGATATAGGTAAAAGAAGATTGAGTTAACCTAATGCGAGGTCTACTGTTCGGGATACTACTAGTTTTAGACTAATTTTAATAATATTTTTTAATAAACCACCCAAAATTCTCTTCGCCGGATATTGGATAATAATCGTACAATCCGATCAGCTCAAATGGCACTGCTTTCTGCTATAAATGACCAATAAAGAACCGTTTTTATTAAATAGCCAATAAATATATTTACTCTCTTTTTGGCAAAAGTCATAAAATGTTTAAAGGACAAACAAACAAGCCGACAAGATGCAATCGTTAAATATCTCGTTATGAAGATAAGAGGTGACAAACGTCGTTGATGAAAGTATATTTGTATTGGATTTTGGTGTACGTTTAAAAGGATTTACGTAATTATTCTCATTTTTATGATTCTTTAATCATGAGAAATGGTTAAGTGCTTTTTGGGTTCCGTCCGAAAATAATTAATTTTCGTCAAAAATATATTTAAACCAAATATAACCGTGTACTGTACTGTGCTGTACCAGCCTTTGTAATAGTCCACTGCAAGACGTAGGCCTACCCACGAAGGGTGATTCACAAAACAGATAGTGGTGTACAGAATTCAAATAGTTTGCACGAATTGATGTATCAAGTGTATTCATAATTGTTGATTAATCAAAAACGGCTCAACCAATTTCAATGAAATTTAAATAAAAATCTCTAAAAATCTACCTTCCGAAAAAAAAGATTTATTTACATCGGTTTTTTAAATTGACAAATTATCGATGAACATACACAAAAAAAAATACATGCAGCTGAACATAGTACTTTCCTCTTTTTCGAAATTGATAAAAGAGTGCAGACGCTTTTGAAACTTTTTTTGTCTGTCTCTCTGTATTTTAATTCATAGGTCATTTTAACTCGTACTATACCAATATTATATCTTCTGTTTCTTCATCGTTATTGTACTAAATAGTAGATTGTATCATATGGGAGCAAAATAATATTTTACGGCGAGGGCGCTTTTTTAGTAGAATCCTGAACGTAGCGAGTGATTCAAAGTACGTCGCCCGAGCCAAAAATAAATTTTGCGCCCGAGTGGTACACAAACTTATATTTACATTATTTTCGTTCATTTTCTTGGCCCTGAACACTAACATTACAAATACTTCCAAATTCAAAAAGTGCGCGGCGAAGAAAATTCCATCGCACTTATAAAGCTCCTTTTATATAGAAAACACCACCTTTGGGCGCACTTAAAGGCGAACCTAGTAGTCCTTTTCAAATAGATGTGATGAAAAATATTAAGTGCGTATAGGCCGGGTAGCCTGAAGGCTTCTGACGTAGCTAAACGGTTAAAGCAACCAGGGCCTACAATTTAACGTGTCGCCCAAGTCACGATAGCGCTCAGTTGGAAAATGCCACCCGCGGTCACCCATCCAAAGACAGACCGTGTGGAACGTTGCTTAACTTCGATTCGTCAGCTAAAACACCAGCCATGCAAACTACGCTACCCTACGTGAGCTACTGTACTAATGTGGCGAATCGAAGAACCCACAAAAATTGATTGGACCATATCCACCACGCTGGGCCTTGTGTGCGGCTTGGTGGATTCACCACCTTCTAAAGATGTAGATAAGCAGGAAACCTCACGATGTTTTCCTATACCGAAAATGTTAAAAGTACTTAGAGGTGTTAAAATTGGCTCTTATCCTTTTCCTTCATTGAAAATGTCAAAAAATGTTAGAGAAAGATGTGTAGGCCTTTATAGGTAGGTACCTAATTCAAAAGTTCCAAAGAATATGCAGCTGTATGCGGCTGAAGGTCTTTATATTATCTACTACTAAGTAGACCATGAGAGTCGTCACTCAAAATATATTATTGAATTTTTTTTAGTACTCTACTGTACTGTACCAGCCTTTTTTTAATAGTCCACTGCAGGACGTAGCCTTACCCACGAATGGTGGTTGGACCATATTCGCCACGCTGGCCCAGTGCGGGTTGGTGGATTTACATTACGCCATCGAATTTCTTCTACGGACGCATGCAGGTTGCCTCACGAATTTTTTCTTTCACCGAAAAGCCAGTGGTGTTAAATTCCGTACATAAATTCCAAAGAACTCATTGGTACGGGACCGGGATTTGAACCCACGACCTCACGATTGCAAGGCGGGTGTCACTACCTCTAGGCCACCACGGTTTTTTTAGTACCTTAGGGTATTTTCCTTTCAAATAATACTACTACTTAACTTATTTTAAATTTACGAATAATTTTATTCTCGTGCACTAAGCTTAAATCAATCCAAGAAATGTAATCAGCTCTAAAATCAAATGTTAACCATTAATTATACTAATTAGGCTTCTTGTTTATAAGTTAATCGTTAATTAACTTAATTAAGCTCTTTGTATATAAGTTAATCGTTAATTAATTTGAATAACAGCAAACATTAACATTCAATTTAAGTGAATTTCGTTTAAATACTTAATTGCAAGTGGGCGTTGGATGCCGACATCTTAACAATGTGTATTTATCGGGGTTTTTAGCGGTTCAATGAAATTGTTCAGAGATTTATTGAAAATCATTATTTTGCCTTTTTAATGTAGCACGGGTGTAAAAAGCTCTAGTTACACTTCGGGAAATGTATGCTGAATTATTTATATTTTAATGGCACTCATTTAACCGGGCATATTCTAGTTTAAATAAATAAAAAAATAGGAAAGGCATAGTTCCAAACAAGCCTGGTAGGTGCGGCTTAGCAGTAGAGTAAACAGAAATGAGTTGTAGAAAAATGTATAATGGGTAATAAAATAGATTTTTGGTCACTGAAATTCATTATATGAGCAGGTAAGTGTGGGTCGGGAACCAACGAAATTGGTTGATAATACATCTCATTTTTTGCAGCTCTATAAAAAAAAATCAGACAAGTGCAAGTCAGGCTCGCACACCGAGGGTTCCGTACAAATCCAGAAAATTTCACAAAATTGAGAAGTACGTTGTTAAAATCTCTGTACTCATCATCGCACTTGTCCGGTTTTTTTTTTACTGGAACGGACTGTTTTTAAAAAGAAGCCTACATTTTAAGCCCAAACCATTGGGTGTCCCAAATCCGGTGGAAAAAAAAACGGTCCGTTTTCCGGTGGAAAAAAATGCTGTGTGCAAGCGCTTCAAACCGACATTACAGACGACTAATTATTTTTACAATAATTTCTTAATGTTTCAAGCTGGCTTCAAGACGTTAATTAACCAGTAACTACCAAATAAGTTAGCCCCATCAGTTTATTACCATCATATCGACTAAAAACACTTAAAACACGACATGACCGAAATTTGCACATCAACATTTGCATTCGACACCCAACATGGGCGTAAAATTATTATAATGCTGATTTGATCCCAATTTAATTCCATACCATCGTAAAATTTAATTGGTTTCAAATTCCACCGGGATTAAACACAATTTAGTAAATATGTTTTGAGTATTTTCAAATTATGATTATCTCAAATGTCTTAGGGTTCCGTAACACCTAAAAAGATTACATCAGATTCCAAACTGCTCTATACAGACAATACATATAAAAGTGATCGAAAAGCAACTGCAACTTTTTTTTCTCCTTGTTAAGTCGTGTCTTACAAGGACTTTATGGATGAAAAATGAAATCCAGCGTATACCTATAATGCACATATGATATTAATTTTTAGTATGTGAAACTATGAGTATTTACTATTGTTGTTTTTAAACTTTCGCGATTTGAACACATTATTATTATATACTACGGGACTAATCGCGCACTAAAATTACGAGATAAATAAATACCTCTTCATCCCGACGTTTCGCCCGAGTTGCATCGACCGCAGTCACGGGTAACAGTCTACCCGTAATTTCATCTATTTATTTGTATCTCGTAATTTTAGTGCGCGATTATGCCCGTAGTATATAATAATAACTTACTATTGTGTACTTTAGATGCATTTTAATAGTCCACCGGTGATGATTGGCATCCTCACGAAGGGCGAAGGGTCCAATGTGAGTTGGCGGATTGACATACGCCATTGATTTTCTTTCAAAAACGTTTTTTTATTTTCTGCTCCACAGATTCCTGGGTCTTGACACCGTATTACGGATGCTTACGTACGGGATCCATTATGACTACGATTATGAGTGTAAAACGGTATTGTATCATGTTCTAACAATTCACTTCGTGCAAATTCATGGGATACTAAAATATTTTTAAAACAAATTATGTATCGTAGAAAACCTTCCGCAATTACGTAAGTTCAACACGCACTTGACCGTTTTTATGACTTGTTAATACAGCGTTGCGAAAAGCAGCCTTTATTTTGTGTTTGTTTATATTTTGTCGCTGTCTTGAATGTGAGTAGTTATTAATATTGATGTAAGGGACAAGGCAAAAGCTTTGAGATGGGTTCACTTCTCGTCGCATTATTATTTAGGAGATTTTTAACAGTACGATACACGTGTATCCATACATTTAGTTAAGTTAATATACCTACTAAAATTGGAAGGAGATCATCATTATCATCAATACAAGACATCCACAGCTGGCCTTGGATGGAATAAAAACGGATATATCTTACGGATGTGTCTTAGTGGGTCACTGTAGTTTTGATCAAAAGTGTTTGACGACTTTATTGATAGGCGTTTTCTGCTGCGCTTCCAGATTGAACGGACTAAAACGGAAAACACGGAATCCTTATAGGACCCTCACTTTGTTGTCCGTCTGTCCGTCTGTGTGTATCTCGGGAACGCGTAAAGATATCGAGTTGAAATTTAAACTGTATATTATTATATCCATGGTCTCTAGCAGTTGTGTAAAAGAAAAACTTCTCAGCTATCGTATAAAAAAGTTAGAGCCGTTTATGTCGTAAAAAACCGCATATTTTGACACTCACAAAAATCAAAACCTACGGGGTATTTTTCGTTGACATAGAACTACGAAATTTGGCGAGAAGCATTGTCTCAGAGTACACATATAGGAATAAAAACTGTACATTTTTATTTAAATCACAAAAAAATAGGGCTTTTAAATTCACAAAATATGGATTCAAAATTCAAAGTGAGTAAATCGTATCATGTAAGGTATCATATTTTATAAAATAACTTCATTAGCACATGCTAAAACAGGTTTTTAATTATTTTAACAATGTGTAATTTTCGATGTATTTATGACGAGAAAGTGAAAAAAAAAACTTTTTTGTCGATGGTGTAGTATGGAGATTTTAACAACTTACTTCCCAATTTTGTGAAATTTTCTGGATTTGTACGGAACCCTCGATGTGCGAGCCTGACTCGTACTTGTCCGGTTTTTTGATTTACTAAACGCACAGCTGCTGTTGCAGCAATAAGGCCACGCTGCTGCAGCGCTGCACGTAGTGGCAGATTTGAAGGCGACCTAAGTATATTCCTGAACTGAACTTTACGGCTTCATTGGATAATTATCAGTTCTACAATTGTATCTGCCCACTGTCATTTCAGCTTCCTAATCTACTAGTATATCTTTAACATTGGTTCTTCTACGAATCCACTCATACCTGATTCGATCACGTTATAAAACTCCAAGAATTATGCTTCCCATTGTTATTTTTGTGTTATTTATTTTACATACTCATCGATTTACTGTATACATATGTAGCTTTCACTATCTAGTCACATTTCTCGGTCCATAAAGGTCCGTAGTTATGTTGTTATTACTATACAATATATTTATTATGGGGCAACCCAAAATTCAAGAAAAAAAAATCCGCTGTTCCATACCAAATTGTATCTCGAAATCGACAAAATGTATAAAACAGCTGATTTATTTCTTTCAGATTTCGAGTTGGCTCTATAGTAAAAATTATTCATAAAGATGGTCTGAATCACCTCCTTTTGGCTTAGAACATCAGTTTTGGATAATCCTATACATAGCTTTCACTACCCAAAAAAAAATCCTTTATAGATAGGTACCACCAGGCCTGGGGAGACCGGTGGTTATGTCGGAGTCTCCACTGCTAGTCGGTGGCATACCCACTAAAAAACTGAGGTGTTTCCGCCACTGCGTCATGTGTCGAGGCTACGGGCACGCTTCCGCACTCCTCCGCGGCCCCGAGAGCGTAGCTTACACTACCTAGTCAGACTCAATCATACTTCTAATCTGAATCTCTCTAAATTGTCTAATATTCTAATAAACAATCTTAGAGGAACAATTAAACGCTACATCTCAATCTAAGGCCCCACGCACGCTCCCGATTCTCAGAACCGTGTCGGACAAGTCGCGCGATAAATCTGAGCGCGCCCTGTAATTACGCGTCGATGTTCATTAATAATGCATAACTCGATCAAACGATATCCGAGGCATCAGGGGCGTACACATGCGTACTATTTATTGGTGACAGGAGAATTTATGTGGGAAATCGGGTTGGGTTGACGTCTTTACTTGCCTAGGAAATTGAGATGTGATTTTGGGTATGTATGCGTATGCGAAATGTTGGAGGGTTTTAACTGATTTGTTTTGATTGGTTACTAATTTGTTGTTTTTAAACTTTCGCGATTTGAACACATTATTATTATATACTACGGGACTAATCGCGCACTAAAATTACGAGATAAATAAATACCTCCTCATCCCGAAGTTTCGTCCGAGTTGCATCGACCGTGGTCACGGTCAATGGTTACTAATTTGTTTTCGAAAATGTATCTTTTTGGATTTAACGACGTATTGTTAATTACATTAAAGATTCATTGATAAGTGTCAAATGTAAATGGATAATAATATATATTATGTTACCTGTATATTAAATGCATACCGTTGAAGGTGTTTTTATATTAGGAAAAAAAATAGATTCTTACAAAATATGCTAGTATTTTAAGCTCTCTATTCTCTATTTTCTGAAATTCTGATACTATTCTACAAATTTTATATTCCCAAACTTTTGAAAAATTATTTATTGTTACGGATTGTTCATTTTATAGTTTCTCTTCATGTCATTTACAATGATTTGTAATAATATTAATTATGTGAGACATTACCAAATCTAACTCTGATACACGTAGGCAATATACATTTCCCAGTAAAATTTAAGTGCTTATTGTACTTTATAGATTTTTTAAAATAGCTACTTAGGCCTACCCACAAACAACGATTTCATAGGTTATTTACAGAATATTGTTACCCAAATAAACACCAGTCAAATATCACTAAATCAATACCTACATACAAAATGCAATCAAATCATTAAGTCCGCTATCCCAATCATCTACATCGGAAACAACTTATCAGATCATGTCAGCATTAGACAAGCCATAAACATCGACTCTCGTAATTTAAATTAATCTCGCAATGATTCAATTGGCGAGCAAAATATTACAACATAATTCAGGTGTGCGTGCAGCCTTACTCTTAGCATGGTGCCGTGTAGTATTGTAAATTAAAACCCACCTTTGCACGCATAATCGACTGAATAAATATTGGAGAGGTACTAATTTAACTCGATTTTAATATAAATTTTTGTTTAAAGTTACACCTCCACAGCGAAAATACAAGTAGCGAAACCGCCGGGTGAGTTCCGCTGCGATTAAGTATATTTGATAAACTGGAAGTCAAACCTCATACGAATCAGTTAATTTGTGATAATCAGAGCGAAATGTTGTAGTTTCATTATTAATTTTGTCGACTTTTGGCCGGAGCGCAGAAGTGTGGCTGGCATCAGAGCTGATCGACAGAACCACCCAAGGAAAGTGACGATGTGCTACGGGCGACAATGACTACACAAGATATTTACTACGGTCACACAAAATTCTAAGATGTCATACTTTTTCTTTATGTTCAGTTCTGAAATATAATCCATCAACTTAAAAAGGCTAATAAGCAATATCGAAGCTGAAGGGTGTAAGGTGTGTGTTGATATAACAAATTTACCGGTGCGTGCTAAGCTGACAAGTGAATATATCGCATACAAAAGTGCCAAAAAATTTAATAAAACACACTAGAAAAAAAAAATATTAATCTTGTAAGTAAGTATTATATTTTATAAAATACTTACAGTAGGGACAAGATAGGTCACTTTTGACAGATGTCAGTTTTATATTCATAGTGAAGTGAGGTGACCTGCTTAAAAACATCGATTAAATGAATGAATCGAATGAATCGATACAGACTTGAAACATATGTGAATTTTAAAAATGATCATGCGAATCCCTGTCCCATTATTATTTTTTCTTTCATAAATTAAAGGAGCAAAATAAGACAAGTACCTACGTAATTTAACAAAAAAATTGCTTTTATTCACTTGAACTATCGGAACTGCTATCTTCATCACTGCTGTCAGCACTCAGAGATATTATTAATTCATTTTCAATAATATTGTCTATTCTCACATCTCGTTCAAAATCTTGTAAAATTATTTTCTTTGTCTTCTCCACGACTTTTCGCTAGTCTTTTGTAGTGACTTCTGCACATGCAGTTTGTAGCAGAGTCATCATTTTAGCAGTACTGAAGGGTGGTTCAGTATTGTTCCGCGCTGCATGACCCTTTATTTGTGCCCAAATAAGCTCGATGGCGTTATACTGGCAATGGTAGGGAGGCAATCGAATAACTTCGTGTCCATGCTCTAGGGCTAGTTCATCGATTACATAGCGGAGCTTGGACGGCTTAGTTGCTTTTACCAGATTTAACAACTCAACTTTTAATAAAGTTGGACTTGCCTCCACACCATTTCTTACCAGCCACGAGACAATTTCTTGCTTTTTATTTGCTTGAGTTGGTGGTTTATCAACTTGTACAGAATGATACGGAGCATTGTCCATTATAATTTTCGATGGGTTTTCTAAGCTGACTAGCAGCTTCTCAAACCACTCTTTAAAAACATCAAAGTTCATTTCCTCATGGTAATCTGTTGTAGTTTTAGAGGCGAATGCGAGGAGGCAGTCTGGAATAAAACCTTGAGAAGCTGATCCCGCGTGACATATAATAAGTCGGGCTCCTTTTCCCGATGGAACTTTTGAGGTGGAGGCCGCTGTATCATCGGTCCGCGCAACCGTATGGTTCGCATTCAACCATGTTTCGTCAATAAACACGACATTGTCCCAATCCGTAATTTTATTTACCTCACGTAAGAATGTTATTCTCTTCAAAATAATATCGTAGCGTTCTAGCAGGATTTTCCGCTTGTCGGATTTTTTAAATCTAAAGCCAATCGATTTCAAAACCTTTGATAGAGACGATTTGCCTCCAAAAAATAAACCTGCGCCTTTTAACGAACTCAATAGCTTTTCCCGTGTAGGATATTCTTTTCTCGAGTAATATCCATAAATGTGGTTGCGAATTGCAGTAGCATCAAAATTATCAACGTCAACAATTTTCTTGTCCCTCTTTCGTTTTTTCGGTGTACGTAAAGTATTATCTTCTGAGCCTGATGGTCCGTATTTCTCTTTCAGAATTTGAGTTACTGTCTTCTTCCCTATTCCCAATGCTTCGGCAACGCGTTCTGTCGGTGGTTTCAATGGTAAAAGAGGCCCATCGTTAACTGATTCACGTCCAAAATAATTGTACAATTTCAGCACTAGTTCGCGAGATTGACTGTTTAGAGTTTTCCCCCGTTTCGACATAGTAAGACTGTAATGTTTTTCTTGTTTAATAATCGTTAAGCAATCGGAGTCCAATTTATAGCCAGGTAAACGTAGTCAGTAAGATCAGTTCAATGAAAAAGCCGGATCAGAAGAAAATAACAGAGAGCACACCAAAAACGCACAGTCACTTCGCACAACAACAAAAGACTGCGTCATCATCATGTTATGGCGACATGACATGCGTCATCGACAGGCACTGGTGTTGCCAGCAACATCCACCTAAATTGCACCCAACATCAATGACCTTTCTATTTAGTTATTTTTTTGTAATTTTATAGTTAGTTTAAAGAATAATAAATATGTATAATTAGGTTTTACTATAATCACAACGTGGTTATAAATTTATGGTGATTTTTCTCCACAAGTAATCATTGCATTCGATTCAACTTACAATCCTATCAGCTTTCGATTTTTAGAGTAACATCCCTAGTGTTTAAAAAGAAAAAGGGTTGACTGACGCAACATTGTAACGACGTTCAGTTCTTTAGATCAGAAATTGTTTATTATGTTTAGAATGGTTTATTAGTGAAAGCAAATCGTAAAATTACTCGTATCGGTCATTATTACAATAAATATGTAAACGTAATTGAAAAAAGTTAAGCAATTGTGCAGTTCTTATTTTATGCCCGCCGTTACAAGGTTACGTTGTTGAATTTTGATGAAATGTCAAAAGTGACCTATCTTGTCCCTACTGTAGCAATAAGTTAATAGGGACAGAAAATGTGTCATTTCTATATCTATGCTCACGTCTTATTAGAGTCCGATCGGCTTTATATGGAGATTTATAGGGGAGACCTAAGTCTTGCAGTGGGCGTCTTAGGGCTGAAACTAAAGAACAACTGTAGTATTCTCGACTTTAGTTGATAGACTAAAAATAAAACGAACATACACAAAAAGTGAATTAAATATTAGTACCCACATTTTTACAATCGAGAATCGGTAGTAGCATTACTTCGTTTAATTCGAATTTCAAATATTAATTACCACTTTGGCTTTGTACAGTGTATTAATTTTATTTTAGTTCATATTGATCATTTTATAGTGAACAAAAGATCGTAAGGAATAATTTAAAATGTCTAAAGGTTTGTTTGATCAAGAAATTGTTAGGTATAAACGTGTTGCTACATTACTAAAAAGACATTCATTGTCAGACTACGTGTATGTAAGGTCACGTTCAAAATTATCATCGATCTAATTTATGATTTGTGTTGTTTGTATGTGTATGTATGCTGATGGGCATAGTGCTCCGACAGCGTCACTAAGATTCTAGTAGGACACTCAGATGATACACCATTGGACAATAATACGGATCCAATATCTCGGCGGTCACTATAAAACTTAAAGTACTTACAAGGCTTGCTCCAAACTACTGGCTTATCGAAGTTGTATCACACTCATACACCACCGATCATTATCACAGAATGGCACTCCATCTCTCTGTCTACCCTCATTCTATCTACTCCCACCGTCGCAATACCGAAGTGTGTTGCGACATGTGTAAGTACCCTCTTTAATAAGCGCAGCTAACAATAAATTGTAATATCGATCACTCAACTCAACTCGACACAACTCAGCCAAAGACGATATTTATTATTTGTAGAAAAGAACGTAATTTCTTAAATTAATTGTCTAAATAGGTGAAAATTATATCCTAAACACAGAAAGACATCCAATGCGCTCTGAAAAATTTCCTATCAATCTTTTCCGCGCACAGGTAAATTATACTTCGTGAAAGGTTTTGTGTCACAAAATGCAAAGATTTTTGGATAAATCATTATGTGGGATAGCTATTCCATATTTTTGTCCAGATAACTTTTTGATGGCACAGCTACTCGTAATTTTTTTTCGCGATTTCGCTATTGGTCCCATATATAAGTATGTAAGTTCGTATCGATCGGGTGGCTAACCCTGGAGTCAGAGTTTTAAGGCCATCTGAAGGCGTCTGACATGACTAAACGGTGAAAACAACACGGACCTACGATTTAACGTGTCATCCAAGCCACGGTAGCGCTCAGTTGGAAAATGCCACCCGCAGTCACCCATTTAAATACTGGACACCTAGTCAAACTACGCTACGAACGCTACTGTTGGTCCCACAGCAAAAGTAGTTTATAATGATGAACATTCAGAGGTGTATAATATTATAAATACATTGTACACCTCTGGATGCTTTGGAAGTTCTTTATTTTAGTTATATGTAGCTTTTTAGAAACAAAATATATTTGGATTTAAAAACTAGTTAAGCGATTTTAAGAAAGTAAAATGTTCTAAACACAAAGCACTATTCAACGCAATCAAAGCAAACGAGCTTTTTAATTAAATACAAATTGAAGTTGGCACTAACGACACTAAATTTCATTCAGCGGAGATAAGTGTTATAGCCACTGAAGTAGATTTACATTTTGAGGACCTTTTCGGAGGAGCGATACTAGAACTAATTGGTGAAGAAATTGGGCATAAAATTTGCTTTTTTTTTTTCTGTAGCTCATCTAGTGATATAATATTTTTAAGTTAATGCATCAAATTTGTAAAGTTTTATTTTCAATCGTCCAGCAATTTAATGTCTCAACAAAATAAGAGTAACAATTATTATTAATATAGCCTTTTTTATTGATTGATTAAATTTTTTTTTTTTTTAATATTTTATCATGCGATGTCAAGTTTTGTCATTTATTATCATTATAAAATTCAATCATGCTGTCATGTTTAATTATTATTATTATATATACATATTTTTCGTCTTTTATGTTTTGTTATTATTTTGCATTTACTTATTAATATTCTATGACATCAATAAAACTAATTGTTGCTCCTTATTTTCAACTTTCAGCTGGCCTTCTGGCATAGGCCTCTTCCTGGGACTTCCATTTTCTTCGATCTTGTGTCATTTGTTTCCAATTAGAACCACCAACTTTCCTGAGATCATCTTCGCATCCGAGTTGTTGTCTCCCCTTTTTTCTTTTTCCATCTCTAGGGTACCATTCTACTAAGAGTAACAATAGGTAATTGATTTTAGTGACATTATCAATATCTGTTGCCAACTCGATAAGTAATACATACTGCACTTTTCCCATGGCATATGTTCATAACACGGGTCGTTATAAAAAGGGTTATACATACATAGAGTATTTAAATAGAGATTAGGAACTTGACTAAACTAAACAATACAACAAAAAATATATATTTAAAAATCTCATTCTTTGGATGGCCCAATGGGATATTGTTGATAACGTACTACTTAAAATCAAAGGATTTTTTCGTATATTCTCCATTCTGCCAAATTGGCTCGATGAATTTTCTCCAATCTTTAGATTCAAACTCGATTGCTCAAAAAACTGACTGCACATTGTGTACGCGTTCTGACGATGGCCTTTGCTTTTATCTTTCTTGCGCCAGTTAGTTGCACCACAAGAGGGAGCAGGAAGAAAGGCGAAGCCTAACATCAGAACTCGTACACAACTACAAAACGTTACAATATCGTCCCTAAAAATCGTCACCAGAACTTCCAAAATTTGCATTTAAAATGGAGAACAAAGGTCGGACCGGTCACCTGGGCCGTTTACTTAAACGTGCCGGATTAGGACTGGCTGATAATGGGCCGTTTTAATTGTAAAAGGCCGGGCCGCTTCCGGGCCCTGGGCCGGATTTGGGCCGTTCGGAGTAGTGTTATTGAATGTGCTTAGAGAGGTTAAGGCTTAGGGTCAGAGCTTTAAGGAGTTACTTATGGTAAGAAGCTTGTACTTGGAGTTTTCTTTTCGGCTGAGCTCGTCTTGCGCGAGTATAGCTCTTGAGGCTTGCGGAAATTACTTCATATAACATCGTTTTGTCTATTTGGTACTTCTAGCTGTACTGTATCAGGGTCGTCGTTCCTCGTTCCACCAATAAGACGCTCACAGCTAGACGTAGGCTTCCTCTATTGATCTTTAATAAAACTAGTTGAAAGCAGGTAGCTCATGATGAGGTCAAGATGAGATCATTCATCCATCTTGTTCACCGTTCTACGCTTCCAAGTTAAATGATGTTTATAACTTTAATAATATAAGGTCAATAAAAATTGTAAAAACTAGGACTTTAATCCTAGTGATTAATTAAAGTTCTAGTTTTTATTGAATGTTTTTTTTTCTTTAAAAAATGAGCCTGGTGTAAAAGGTTCATTATTTGTATGTTTATGTTTTCCATATAAATGTGTTTGTTTAGTTTATTGATTGTAACACATTTAATAATATACTTAAACTATGTTTTTGAAAGTCTTTCGGAGGCGCTGTTAGCCTGATAAAGTCATTTGTATAATTTTTGCATACAAATTTTTAAGACTGTGTCTAGTTTGTACGTACTTTGTAACTAGATATTTATTTCTGATCAATAAAGAGCTTTTAAAAATGAAAAAATCCATTCATTGAAGTACTGATTACATGAAAAAAATCACTCAAATCGGATAATATTTGGAAGTAAATTTTGCCTATTGTTTTTATATAGACAAGTTGGCGCCTCACAATTTCCGCACGCAAACTTAGAAGATACCACAATCTGACTATGGCAAGACGAAGATAAAATTATATTAAAGATCAGATGAAAAATGGTATTTGCTAAACCATAAGTACAATAACAGATACACACCTACCTAATCCCCCAATCTCGGCTTATAAAAATTAAGACACAACATTGCTATTTCCTATCGCCGATGGCCGAGGGCTGGGGTGGGGGTTGAAGCCTATTGTGCTGAAATTAATTGCATTTTCCCCCACTGCATGTGCGAGCTCATACTGCGAAAACAGATAAGAGAATTGCGAGTTGAAATGTATGGAGTTGTCATCATAACCATCATTATCAGCCGCAGGACGTCCACTACTGGAAATAGGCCTCTCGTAAGACTGGTGACATTCTACCTATTTTTTTTAGACAATCAGCCCATCTTATCGGTGGACATCCTACGCTGCGCTTGCCCGGTAAGTGCGTGGTTTCCATACGAGAACTTTATCTTCTTAACTCATCGGCCATCCAACGAACTATGTATATGCCCTGCTCACTGCCACATTAAGGGTTATTTTGCATATTGCCTTTTCCTAGAAGTAAGTGCCTATAATAATATGGATTGCAACAACATAAAAATTATTAATTTTACTGAAAATTTTGTTAGCGTTCTATTGCTTAAACTTTAAAGATCCTTTGAGTAGACCACCAAACAATTTATCTGACACAAATCCTCATAGTTGCTCTACCACCATAGTTGTTCTGTGGGGTTGGGACCTAGATATAATTAATAAGTTCAAAATTACTTTTATTTTTTAAATATCACAGATATTCTAAAACTCTAGCAAGTCACAAGTTCTAATGTAATATTTTCAGTCATTATTCTTAAGTGTAGGTAGGTATATATTAAAATAGTTTATAATGAAAACGAATGCAAATTATGACGATCTGAAACAATTACTACTAACACATGAACAGTTTTGTAAAAGTATTATTAATATAATGTTATAAATTATGCCTTTATTTAAAGAATGCAATCTATTAGAGTAGCGTACTGTGTACAAACACGCATCGGAAGTCACAACAAATCGTACATTTCACAAAAGAGGGAATTCTTCAGATTGCTCGAGCTTGTTTCTCAAGGGATTTATTTTCTAAAGATAGATAATAAAGCTGTAGACTGTAAGTAAAAATGCCTATTTGCGCTAGTTATACACTGTAATAGCTATGATCAACATTTATAATAAAAAAAACCGGACAAGTGCGAGTCATGCTCGCACATTCGTACAAGTCCAGAAAATTTCACAAAATTGTGAAGTAAGTTCATAAAATCTCAATAACCATCGACAAAAAAGTTTTTTTTTTCACTTTACTCGTCATAGGTATATCGAAAATTACACATTGTTGAAATAATTAAAAACCTGTTTTAGCATATGCTAATAAAGTTCTTATATATGATACCTTACATGATACGATTTACTCACTTTGAATTTTGAACCCGTGTTTTGAGAATTTTTAGGCCCTATTTTTTGTGATTTAAATAAAAATTTACAATTTTCAGATTTATTCCTATAAGTGTATTCTGAGACAATGCTTCTCGCCAAATTTCATAATTCCATGTCAACGGGAAGTACCCTGTAGGTTTTGATTTTTGTGAGTGTCAAAATATGCGGTTTTTACGACATAAACGGCTCTAACTTTTTTAAGCGATAACTGAAAAGTTTTTCTTTTACACAACTGAACACTGACTGTAACAGTTTAAATTTGAACTCGATATCTTTACGCGTTCCTGAGATAAAGAGTCTTCACATACACACAGACGGACAGACGGACAACAAAGTGATCCTATAAGGGTTCCGTTTTTTCCGTTTGAGGTACGGAACCCTAATAATAATTTTCCTCAAAAAATTGTAAAACCGCATTCCATCGTGTTCAAAATCCGAATATTTCGCTCGAATTGTTTACATTATTGTTGATTTATCAAAAACCGATATCTGCCGATTTCTGTAAAATTTAAATGGGACTACCTTCCGAACTAAAAAAAATAATTTTCGATTTGGTTCACAGTTAGCGAAATTATCGATGAACTTACACAAAAAAATCCATATACAGACGAACATAAAACCTCCTCCGTTTTGGAAGTCGGTTAAAAATACCAAATACCCATGCTATTTATACTATATTTTAAGTGCGCCCAATCGCTCCTTCTGAATAACAGTAACTAAATATAACACTTTAACCTAACTTTTCTTCAATTTGTTTCCTTTAATTACACGATTACATAATTATTTTTACATTACCGTAAATTAAGCATAAAGCAGATATGTTTTATTTTCTAAAAAGTATCAAGATTTACAGATTTAAATTTTAATATTCATTCCAACCGCTATTACCAACGGGGAGGGTCTTAGACTGTATCTTAATAATTCATTATGAAACACTACCATGTGGCGCGCATAATTTCGATATATTACCAACTTTTCCTTGCATTTGCTAACACCATTATTACACAACAATAGAGCATAATTTTACATATTTTCATGGTAGTAGCTGTGAAATTTTCTCAAATTTTACCATTTTACCGTTGCGTTTTTGGGACTCTTATATCAAGGGCGTAGAGTTTGAAGTTCTAAAGTAGAGTTTTCATAATTTGTGAAATACCCAACTAACAGATGTCCAAATCGCTCGAAACACTTGTAGCCTGGAAGGGCCCTACAGAATTGATTATGTTGTTAAAGCCCTAAAGCGGATTTCGTTTTAATAGTTTTCTTTTGACAGGGATATTACGCCGTGTGGTCAATGAGGTGATTATTCGAAAATGAATAAAAAATATGAGTTGTATGAGGTATTTTGGATGAGAAAAGTTGGCATTGCTGTCAAAATTATTTTTTTGTTTTAAATAAAGTTTTTTATGTTTGCTTTTATGTTGTAATAAAATATTTTTAATACTCGTAGTAAATTTATTCTTATTATTATTTATCATCATCTTTCAGATAGGTACATTTATTTCACTGACCAAAGCGAAGCACAAGTCTCCGTTTCAACACAATTTTACTTTTGTCTGCCCGGATATTGTCTTTCGTCTACAGGTCGCATTTCTCAACTTTTTTTTATTCTTTTCTTCGGCAATTTTTGGTTTTATTTCCCTATAAAGTGATATGGTATAATAGTAGGTACATATGATTATAATTATTTACACAAATATCCGTTGTAATTAATATTAGTTTAATTAGATATTGGTATTTAAATACCGAAGAGAGTCCAAGATTTGAACGCATTGTATCTAAAATATTATTTAAATAATAAAATTTTGTGCTATTATCCTACTTCCTACTTCCTACTAATATTATAAACGTGAAAGTTTGTGAGGATGGATGGATGGATGGATGGATGTATGGATGTTTGTTACTCTTTCACGCAAAAACTACTGAACGGATTGAGATGAAACTTTGCAATAATATAGCTTATATATCAGAATAACACATAGGCTATAAATTATAATGATATATTGCGTATGCGGGCGAAGCCGCGGGTAAAAACTAGTAATATTATAAACGCGAAAGTTTGTGAGGATGGATGGATGGATGTATACTCGAATAGATGTTTGTTACTCTTTCACGCAAAAACTACTGAACGGATTGAGATGAAACTTTGCAATAATATAGCTTATATATCAGAATAACACATAGGCTATAAATTATAATGATATATTGCGTATGCGGACGAAGCCGCGGGTAAAAACTAGTTCTACATAATTATTTTCATACCAAAAACGATTGCAGCGTTAGTTACCGTCAATTTTTGGGCGCGACAATTATTTTTAACGAACACATTCCAGTCAAAATAAACTTACTGACAATATTTTAAATATAAGTACTGACTATCAAAATAAACTAGAACTGGCTACGACACATCAAAGGGAGAAGTTAAAAATAGCTCTCGAAAGTTATTTTGTTTTAGTCCAAAACTTCTGTTCTTGATCTACTTAATACACTAAGTAGAAAATAAATTATGAGTTGAAAGCTACGCTTAAATAGGTAGGTGTGGTGATTTTTTTCAAAAGACAGAAATCTTCGCTAAACATCCTACTGCTTTGGGGCAGCAGCTCATAAATAATGTATCATAATTTTATTCTTATTATATAAAAGTTAAATTACATTGCGTCATAATACCTGCATTAATTACTTTAATTATAACAATTGTTATATCATTTGTTTCATATATTTACATAAATAATATGATTGTAAGGAAGGGTCATGGTCATAAGGAACTCGTGTGCAGCAGTAGGTAGATGCCTATAAGCTAATAATTATGGTGATAAAGATGATAATTAGTAATTTACAATAGCGAAAATACACTGAATATGTGTTTCTAACTTCGAGCAAATATCTATAGAGTCATAATCGTGCAAAAAATTGCTCAAAACCCTGCCCAAGCTACGTTTTGGGCAGGCATTTTAGTTAGTCGTAAGGCGATTGCAAGCCGACTTCAACGCCGTGTGATGCCAAAGTGCTCGGTTATTATTATAAGCACTATAATCCGACCGGACAGGGACCCGCTGCCCACACCTGCCTCAGTCCCCCTTTGTCGTCTACTCCCGCGCCCCTGTACTCGCGCAGGCGAGGACTGAGTTAAGCGGTCGGACTATAGTTGTAATTAGTTGACATAACGTCGAAATTCAAGAAAAAGGGTCATTGTGAATTATTAAATGTCAATATCTTAGTTGGTATGTATGACGGCGCACTGCCATTTTTTTACTACTTTCACTTAGGAACTGTGGTCTGTAGATATTTGCACGAAGGTTTCTAACGACAGATTTTAAGCTTCAGGGCTACTAAATACCGCTAAAACTTTGCTTAAATACATCATAACATACTGAAAGCTAGATGCTTACACCGTTGATCTAATCTATGGGTATGGAAGGCATAGATATATTATGTGGACGCCTTACGGCTGATTAGATGATGATATCGAACTTATATCTCCTACAAACGTATGAAAGACGAACAATTTCCCAATTAAAGATTCCTGTGAGATTTAACGAAGAAATCCTTTCTTATCCGCGAAACTCCCTATAATCCGGCATAATCCCCATTAATTTGTTCAGAGGAGAGAGTTAATCCACTCCGACGTGCTTAATGTCGGGTTAATTAAGTTTTATTAATGAACTTGGTGAAACTGGGTTCGTATCGATTGTTTCGCTGAAGTGCTTTCTTTCAACAAGTATTTTCATAATAAGAAATTAATTTGAAATTAAATTTTACACAACTAATGTCTCCTATATCTCCGTCATTTTTAACCGACTTCAAAAAATTTGTTCTCTCTTTTTTTCTATTTTTAGGGTTCCGTACCTCAAACGGAAAAAAACGGACCCCTTATAGGATCACTTTGTTGTCCGTCTGTCCATCTGTGTGTATGTCAAGACTCTTTATCTCGGGAACGCGTAAAGATAACGAGTCAAAATTTAAACTGTATACGTATATCTATGATTTCTTGCAGTTGTGTAAAAGAAAAACTTCTCAGTTATCGTTTAAAAAAGTTAGAGCCGTTTATGTCGTAAAAAACCGCATATTTCGACACTCACAAAAATCAAAACCTACAGGGTACTTCCCGTTTACATAAAAGTATGAAATATGGCGAGAATAGGGCCTCAAAATTCACAAAATATGGGTTCAATATTCAAAGTGAGTAAATCGTTTCATGTAAGGTATCAAAGAACTTCATTGGCACATGCTAAAACAGGTTTTTAATTATTTTAACAATGTTTAATATTTGATATATGACGAGAAAAGTGAAAAAAAAAAAAACTTTTTTGTCGATTATATTATAGTAGTAGTAGTAGGTATAGTATAAATTTTAACAACTTACTTCCCAATTTTGTAAAATTTTCTGGATTTGTACTGAACCTTCGATGTACGAGCCTGAGTCGCACGTATCCGGTTTTTTTAGGCAAAAACACTTGAAATTTATACTAATTGTACAGAAATGATGATGCCACAAACAGACAGACTCATTCAGACATACATATACCTACATAGACTATATAAAAGACCTCTATTACTAAAGTAACTTAAAATACTATGTATGTCTCTCCATTAAGAGTCCAAAATGCTGTAATTATTCAAATTCAAAATTCAAAATAATTTATTGTCACAAGATACAAATTATACAACTTCTACATTTATACACTATTCCCCAAACTGGGTACAACAAAGCACCCGTATCTTGGGGCCTAGGCATTCTCGCTATGTGCATGTAACAACAGAATTTATTAAAATAAAGATTTGGTTAACTAATTAAATTGGAATCAATTTAATTAGTTAACCAACAATTACCAATTATGTATATATACAACGAAGAATTTGAATTGAAATGAGTGCTTATCATTATACATCTATCGTGAGTAGGCTTACTGTACTAAAAAGACCTATACAAAGTGCTCAGAACAAGCTTTAGAGCAATTTAAAGTTGTAAACTTAGACGTGAGATTACTCGTATTTGTTACATTACATCGTATATAACCTGACAAGCGTCAGTCACGTCACCCAGCCCTCAGGCTATTGTCCCAAATTCCGGCCTTCCTGTAACATCTCCAACAATGCATGTCGCAGTCAAAGTGTTCCGGTCGGTCGTTCTCGACAATGTCTACCTGAAGCCTTATATATTTGCATATGTTGTAACTTAGGGTCTTTTCCGGCATGACATGATTTTAGTTGCTTTGTTGACATCGATGTAGGTACATTGTATGTATATTGTAGTAGGGTTTGTACTGAATGGAGGAAGATTCTGGGATATTATGTACCTACCACAACTTTGCCTCATATTCAATCCTCATCTTTACTAGTATTATAAGTCCAAAAGTGTATTTATTGGTTTGTACCGAAAAAAAACATTTATTTACACTAAATTTAAGTAACATTTCATAAACTTATAACTATATATTACAAAAAAAAAAACACTTGAACTAAAAAAATTAGTATGTATAGTTGACGATGAAAACCCTAATCTAAAAATGGTTTGTTCCTCTTTCACACAATAACGGAGCAACGGATTGACTTGATTATTAGCATGGAGGTAAAGGTATCCGCGAATCCACAAGTGGAACCGAGCTGTGGATCCAAGTGGAGGGAGCCGTTTGAAAGACGGAGAGTGACATGAGCTACGTTTTAAAACTAGTCCTGCATTAAAACTAATACGGAAGAAAATAGTATCTGGCGGACTGATGGACAATCGTTCCGATAACTGTTTTAGGGTTCCGTACCTCGAACGGAAAAAACGGAACCCTTATAGAATCTCTTTGTTGTTCGTCTGTCGATCTATCCGTCTGTCCGTCTGTGTGTATGTCAAGACTCTTTATTTTCGGGAACGCGTAAAGATATCGAGTTGAAATTGAAGCTGTATACGTATATCTATAATCTCTTGCAGTTGTGTAAAAGGGCACTTCCCGTTGACACAGAACTATGAAATTTGGCGAGAAGCATTGTCTCACAGTAAACATATAATAATTAATCTGTAAACTGTACATTTTTATTTAAATGACAAAAAAACAGGGCCTAGATTCACAAAATATGGGTTCAAAATTCGAAGTGAGTAAATCGTATCATGTAAATGAACTTCATTAGCACATGCTAAAACAGGTTTTCAATTGTTTTAACAATGTGTAATTTTAGATGTATGACGAGAAAAGATAAAAAAAACTTATTTGTCGATGTTTATAGTACCTACCTATAGAGATTTTAACAACTTACTTCCCAATTTTGTGAAATTTTCTGGATTTGTACGGAACCCTCTGTGTGCGAGCCTGACTCGCACTTGTCCGTTTTTTTTATTTCAGAATATCTAGAATGGTCACCTACGGCCGGGGCATAAAGCTCCTAATGGAGACTACGCACTGGCAAGCGCAGTGTAGAACTGCCACTGACAAGGTGGACAGATGACTTTTTAAGATTGTAGGACCGGGATACAAGTTGCTTCCAAACAATTTATTAAACATCTATAAGAGGTCTATGTCTAACCAGTCCTGCAAAGCACTTTCTATAGCTAAAATGACGAAACGAGCAATGTATACAAGAAAATTACAACACAAAAAATAATACACACGTTTTTCATCCCCGACAAAACATCAAAACGCTATTCAATTATAGAGTTAAAATACACCGCACATTCGTAATATAGAGCTTGATAGAGCACGGGTATAGGAAAAGTGATTTCTACTGACGCGTGACTGACGCGGCCAGCGAGCCGTGAAACCGATAGCTGATATCAACTAATAGAGTTTTGTATTAATGCTCTACATAACTTTTCACTATGTTTGGAAAAGCTCTTCATTTTTTGAGGGTTCCGTATCCAAAGGGTAAACGGGACCCTGTTACTAAGACTCCGCTGTCCGTTCGTCTGTCTATCTGTCTGTCACCAGGCTGTATCTCATGAACCGTGATAGCTACAACGTTGAAATTTTCACAGATGATGTATCGCTATTGTAGCTATTACAACGAATACTAAAAACAAAAAATAATTAAAAGAGCCCATACAACAAATCTGATTTTTTAGCCGTTTTTTGCTCGATATTAATAATGGTGACAGGTAGGTACATGTTTGAATTACTCACAAAATATTCAGTTAAATAATAATAATAAAAATAAATAATAACTTTAAAATTATAATATTTTAAAGAACGTGATTTTTTCAAAATCACGTTTCTTATATGGGACAAGAAACGTAATTTTTGCTCGTTATTAATAACGTCAACAGGACGATGCTTTAAATATTCACAATAAATTAAGTTACATTTATAACAAAATATACAGTTACTTTGCATAACACTTACATTTATCTTAAACAATTAATAATGACTTTAAAATATAATTTAGATGGGATCTTCCATACGGTACGGAACTCTACGTGCGCGAGTTTGACTCGCACTTGGCCGATTATTTATAAATTTTTTGGCACTTTTTAAGTACGTAAAATAACCCATCTTTTTTTAAACGAACATAACCAACTCAAAATACATTTTTATTTGACCCTGTCGAGCTCAGTATGTTTTTAAAGTTAAGGAAGGTTGATAAATATTATTTTCATCACATCTATTCGAAAAGGCCTACTAGGTGGTGTTTTCTATAAGGAACTTCATAAGTGCGGCGGAATTATCTTTGCCACGCACTATTAATGTTAGTGTTCAGCGTCAAGAAAATAATGTAAATATAAGTTTTCATTTGTTTTATTATTAGATACCATTTAATTTCAATTTAGTTGTTACTCTACGTTTTATTAAATAATAATATTACAATAAAATATGAGGCGCCTTTTATTTTCTCATAGAGATGATGAAAAGTAGAGTGTACCACTCGGGCGCAAAATATATTTTTAGCTCGGGCGACGTACTTTGAATCCCTTGCTACGTTCAGGATTCTACTGAAGAATCCCTCACATCGCTCTGGATTCATAAAAGCGCCCTCGCCGTAAAAATATTATTTTGCTCCCATTTGATACAATCTACTATTATAGACTCTTATTTATCATTATTTCTTCACAGCTAAGATCAACTATGTTTTAATAGCGTGTTTTTTCTCGTTTTAGTGTCGTATGTTTCATATATTTTTGCTTGTAGGTATTTACTAGAATTTGGTACATTTGTAATCGTGTATGCAGCTTTAGTTAAAAAGTTAGAAATATTATGGAAGTAGTTATTCCCCATCACAAGCCACAGCCACTTGACAGTCTTCAGGAACGCATTCTCTCGCTGTTCAAACTATAGCAGTAGTTACGCTTACGCTTATCCCAAGTCAGAAAATTAGTTTTTTATTATTTGCAATATTTTTTCTTCCCCGCTGTTCATTTGTTTGATAGATAGATATACTCTTTATTGCACACCAAGAAATAAACACAAAGAAGAAACAAATAAACATAAACAGTGTAACAATGGGCGGCCTTATCGCTGATAGCGATCTCTGCCAGGCGATCTCTGTTTGCTTACTTTTTTCTCTCATTTAGTTAATATTTATATGTATGTATATTTAATGATTCGTAAAGAAATAGCTATCTAATAATGTATAGCTAAATATAAAAAATGGTTGCTCTTCGTGTTTAACTATAATTAGGTAGATATCTCGTATACCTTTACGAATGATTTTCCCATAAATCAGTATTTCCTATTTTTCCTCAATATGTTTGCATCGCACTTCCATTAACCAAGCCTACTTGTAATAGGGAAAACGTGTAGCACCAGTCAGTTTTTCGAGAAAAAATTGCCAGTATGGCTTTTGGCAAATTCTTATATTCTATATTACTCACGTTCAGTAAAATAACTACCTGATTCATTCGAATTACGTTCCAACACTAAAAACTGATACAATAAATCGTCCAGAAAATAATACTTACAGAGTTATAATCTCAAGTATATTGTACAAAACATATTTAGAACATAACATAAGTACATTTGGTACATGTAAAGCGCACCCTTATTCGCAACAGCTGATTTATTCTGACCAATAATTTATCATGATACATAGACATAGCAAATATTGTTGATAATATGAGTAAAATTGCGTACTAAAATAATTATTATCAATTTTTTTCGCCAAAAATGGCAAAATCGCCTTCCATCGAGTACAAACAACGCATACTACGCTTGAATTGTTTACATTATTGTTGATTTTCAAAAATGGCTTAGCCGATTTCTGTCAATTTTAATCGGAACCTCGAAAGTATACCCTAAAAAAAAATTTTTCAATTCAGTTCACAATTAGCGAAATTATAGATGAACATACACAACAAAAAATACATACAAACGAACATAGTACCTCCTCCTTTTTGGAAGTCAGTTAAAAACACAAAATACTGAAAAAACTTAGGAATCAAAAAAAAAAACAGATTCTTAACATACTCGTATATGGACACTGCATATACGATTTACAAAGCGAGGTTTAGTTGTTGGCACTACGATTTAGTAAATAGTTCTATTTATCCTTCAGGAACCGAATCCTAAAAAAACTAAACCATATTTATTAATTCGACAGTATTTCCGGTTCCGGGCGGATATTTCAAGTCCGAGTCGGAAAGTAGCCGTAATCCCGGAAATATCGGAACGCGACGGCTGCCCGCGCTGTTTCCGAACGCCGCCGCCGGAACCACCCGGAACAAATCCGGCCGTCACTTTACAGTTCCACTTACATACGGTTTCTAATTTTAGCAAACTTACTCGATTATTGATAAATGGATATTACACAATAGAAAACAGAAACTTTTTATTCTGAAAGGCAGTTTAATCAGTGTTATAAGTAAAAGTGCAAACCAAGAGAACGATCAGTAACTACTTGATCAACATGGCAAGAAATAGCTTAGTCTAATTTAAGGATGTTAACGCTTCCATCCATCATAATATCTGACGTATTTATTGAAAATTAATAATTAACATTTCATCAAAAATTCATAGCACACAAAATGCGTGCTTTAAAAGAGCATTCAAGCCTTCCTGGGGCTACTTTCCTCTGTTATAAAAGCTAGAATATTTGCTACCTAATAATCGAATTAAAATTATAACTTAAGCTAGCACAAATTGTAATTGAATCACAGTCAAACTTGTAGCCTTGCAGGCTTAAGATGCGTAATAACGAAATTAAATTTCTATTTTGATGCTATTTCGGGCTATATCGTCACAAGAAACAGATGTTACACTGGTAATTTAGGCGTGCGGTTGATGTAATGGTATTCGTTACAAGATAAGTAATATTGAATAGATCCGAGTAATAAGTAATACGAAAAAATCTGATATCCTCATATTTCGTATTGGCATAATATTTGTAAAGACCTTTCAAATTAAACTGGATATTATCGTTCGGATTTACAAATCTCTGTGATTGGCGCATATTCGCGGCGGGCCCCGCCCCGTGTCACTTCCGGACTTGCGGATAGATGGCGCTCTATCACTTGTTGCAAAAATGATAATTATAATAATACTACTTATGCTTGTGGGGGAATAAAATGGCGGACGGAAGATTCTTAAAATCATTTATTTATTTTAAAGTGTACATGAATAAATTTAATTCCGTTTTCGTGTCAGTTTTTGACAGTTGTGTATTGCCAGTGATGATACATGAAACTGAAACGTGGTATTTTTCTGTGGGCCTTATAAATTAGCTCAAGTCAGCCTAATATGCTATAGAGAGGGCTATGCTTGGTGTCTCTCTGCGAGATCGATCTGCAGAGTAACCAAAGTTACTGACATAGCCCAGTGGATTAGTAAGTTAATGAGGCAGTGGCACATAGTTCGAAGAACAGATAGCCGATAGGGCCGTAAAATTCTCCAATGGAGACCACTGACCAGCAAATGCAGCGTAGGACGTCCACCGACTAGGTAGACTGACAATATCATAAAGATCACAGAAACACGTTGGATACAAGTCGCTTCCAACCGGCCTAATTTGAAATTTATAGGGGAGGCCGACGTTCTGCAGTGGACGGCCTACTGATGATAAATTGAATATTATTTAATTTCTTCACATTTCTGACATCAACCAACGACTGAAAATGACGATGAAGTTCGTTATTTTATTTTAATTTAAAGAAAATATTTGTTCAACCTTTTATTTCTGCGTATTTCGGCCTCAAAAACAATGACGAAAAATACTCGTGAAGTAATGTCAAAATTCGACAAATTTCGCTTGCACATGTTAGAGATTGTCGACAAAAGTGCTACAGCCAATAAGCACTCACGATAAGTCTTCATTCCGTTGCGTAGTCATTTTAACGTCGTCCGAAATATCGAATTATTGCTTTATTGTAGAAATATTGAGAAATAATTCTTTAAATCGTGGTCGTATGCTTGCCCGGTGCCCCGAAGGTCTGAAGCTCCATCCTTTCCTTACCTTCTGTATTAACGAAAGAAAGAAATCTTCATAAAATTATATTCATATACTGTATTTTTTTCGAGAATATCATACTCATACTTAATATTATAAATCCGAAAAGTTTGTTGGTTTGTTCCTCTTTCACGCACCAACAGAGCAACGGATTGACTTCATTTTTGGCATAGTATATATATACCTAGTTCAAGGGCCGGAAAATGACATAGGCTACTTTTTATCCCGAAAAAGTAAGAAGTTCCTGCGGGATAGCAAAAAATTCAAATACCACGCGGGTGGAGCCGCGGGCAAAAGTAACCTTATAAAAACTCATCACTGCAATATACTTGCAAAGCTTTGTATGCAAGCTTAGTTGTGATGACACATTTTTTTCAGCCCAACAAAAGTTTATTTCACTAGTACCATAGACTAAAAAGTACCTGAATAATCTTTGCTAGTACCATAGACTAAAATTTAATAATCTTTGCTAGTACTGACCAAATTCTCCAGTAATAAAAGCAATGCTTTTAGTTTGCTGTCCTTTTTGCGTTAGATATCTTCTGAAGTTGTAAAAAGAAGAACGAAAAAGATACAGCCTTGGCCAAAAGTATTAGGCACCCTGTATTTTTACTCTATTTTATAAACTTATTTCACTCCTTTTTGGCATTTTTAACATAATTAGGTGTCAATTTTATCACATCAATAGAAATGAAAGCTTGTTTACTTGTTAGAGTCCAGAACACAAGTGACCAAACATTGACTGATAAGAACCGATAAAAACGGAGTCCTTTGTTTTCGGTCACCAGGTGTTTTATGACCTTAACAAAAAGCCACTTAATATATAAGTATATAGATAAGTCATTTAAGATAAGTACTCAGTTATTGGTTAAGTAGTAAACATGCGTTTTGATTTTTTAAAGGTGCCTAATACTTTTGGCCAAGGCTGTATATGTATGTACATTTTTATATGGTAGTTTCGATGAATAACCAATAAATATAAACTAATTTTTTTGTCAACCAACACAACAAGTTCGACACAAATGCCACCCGTATATTTCGACATGTTAACAGGAACATCGTCAGTCGTAGCGCTCGTAGCTCGTAGTGCCGTAGCTCGTAGCACTCGTAGCATTCGTAGCGTACCCAATAACATGGCAAATTATAGCAGCCTGGGAGTAGCCAGCTGTGAAGCTTATCAGGTCCGTACGCTCGGATTTCGGTAGGGTGCCCCGTTGGAATATAGTGAACTAGTGTTAAGGTACTTACAAATATAAGGAATTAGCAAACAACTGCATAGGTAACGACGGGAACACGTACACGTATTTTTTACAAAAAACGACTTATGAATGCAGTTCGATAGAGAATTAAATTGCGCGTCTACTGATATAAATTATGTTGAAATTCGCCAAATTGAAGTAGCTAGGCATTTAGAAATATGTCCTATATTAAGGTCCATCACAACATGATTGACGGGTTTTTTCGCTTCCTGTAAAATTTGGTTTTTCTAAGTTAGGAGTTGTTAGCACTTCCCCGTCGATAAATTGCTCGTTATAATAATATATGATTTGTTGCTCAGAGCACTAGTATACCTCCGCATTTTTAAGAATATGGATTCAAATTGTCTAAAACTGGTAAGTAACAAAATTTAAAATATTATGGTGTTATGTATTAGTGGCAAGCAGGTGACTTTCATATAGCTCTCCCGTTGAACGATTTAACAAATACTAGTTATTTAGTAAGTTTTTAAAATCTGTTTTTTTTTTTTACTTTTTTCTAATTTTAATCTCCTTTAAGCATCGAAATTTTCAAAGAAATACATCAACCTAAAATGTTTAAAAATTGTAAGTTGGTGCACAGACTCTTAATTTTTTATCCGACTTACTCTCAAAAATCCTATATAACACAAGTAGAAAATATTTTAAATACAAAAGTGGACTATGAACGACTAGCAAGTATATATTACAAAGAAAGTTTGGAGATATTTATCAATTTACTTTTCGAAATTATCGCTTAAAAATTTTGTTTTAAAACAAAAAATTTCATAACTAATGACAGAAAATCCAAGCAAACAGTAGACATATAATTGCGAAAAATAAAAGGTATCTTCAGAGCATTTGTAGCGACAAAACAACCCTCAACCCCTTTCTTCGTATCAATCACCAAAGTGGCAGGTAATTGCCGGGGAAAGAATCAATCCTTTGATTAGTTACTCTTTGTGAAGGGGAGCTTCTGGAAAGTTTATGACTCACTCAAATAACATTCGCAGGTACATTAAAAAAAATAACAAGTTTTATTTTTAATTAACAAATTCAGCAGTTATACGAACTATTTTAGTTTCATCTACATTTCAAGTACGAGTACCTACCGTTTATTTAGGTTCCATTGGTCACTCCGTTATTAGTTCGTTTATCTGTCGAGACCATTTTCTCAATAATACATAAAAGAAGTAAGATGAAATACTAAATATTCAGGCTTCCGGTTCTTCCTTCCAGCTTTCAAACTGTAAAGCAATGAAATATTTAGTTAAAAAATACTTTTTATTCCGACTTTTTCAAAGTGCAAGGGATTCCTTAGGTGAAAAAGTCTAAAAGGAAAAATTCGTTTGTAGCTACAAACGAAGCGTCGCCAAAAACATTGTTATAAACGTTGTTAAATACGAGTAGTTTGTCCTCACTCTAGATAGATTGGAATCTACATGACAAAATATCAGAAATTCTCTTTTAGTTTTGGACAATTGTTATTTGAATCTAAACAAGGATTGAAGCAGAATTATTTGGGCAATAATTCAATGGCGGCTCCAGCTGCGTTAATGCCGGTTATCCGGAATTACGGAGCGGAATGGTATTTTCCGGAAAATTCCGGAATTTCCGGTACAGTACCAGTAAATAATTTAATAATTTAGTGTTGTAGATCTGTTGGTTGTATGTGTTATATGACATTTCTTTATTTAGTGTAACGAAGCTTAGTTTTTATTAAGAACAAAAACTTAGTTATGGAAGTAGCTAAACAATGTTTGACGACGAAATTGTTTTCAAATTCGTAATTAAACTATTGCGTATTTTTAATAATTAATAATGTTTAATCCACGCGCTACAATGGTAATTGCGGTAACACAAATTTAAATATGTAATACTAGCTGACCCGGTGAAATTCATTTCACCTTAGCGCTATCGGTGACCAAATGCAGTAATTTTTCACAGATATGAACATTTTGTATGGGAAAATTAAGTTTTTATTATTTTCCTCGCTCTTTTTTTATTTTCTTTCCGTTTAAGCCTTCCTTTAGATTGCCCACTATGAATACTTATAATAATATCTAAGCAATCGCTATCCAAATCTCATTAACTTTCAATCTGACGATTTGGACGGCTCAAAAATAAAAAGTAACAGTAAACATCGATTAAAGTTACAGGTAAGTAATCCAATTGTCACTATCGTCACAAGAAGTGGAGTAGTATAAAAAATAATCACGTTTCGCGTCGAATCTGTCAGAAGAACTCATCAAACACCCGACACCGTGTCAAAACCGAGTTCATAGAAAAACCGATGACCGTGTGGTACAAGACATGAGAAAATAGACCAACATTGGGTATTAAAGTTAGTAGTAGTTAGTAAAGGGATTAAACCAAGTTTATACACTTTTAATCAGTTGATAATGTACTTTGTTTTTTCTTCCAGGTGACAAATTGGTAGTAAGATAATTTGTCTATTTGTCATAGGTGATAGAGTTGTAGTAGTTATCTTTGAAGGGTTTTTAAAATCAAGAAATGTATTTTTATTAATTAATAAATTAATAGTAGTAGAAATAATTAATAATGCATGCATAACATGCATGAGTTGGACGAAACAACCGTTAACAATTATGACCATAGAAACTTAGAAATAGCTAAAAATAATTGTAGTGTTGTATTTTGTTGTACTTAATATAGGCACTTGCCACTCTAAATAAAAAGCTAAAGCTACTGTGGAACAGTAGGTAAAAAAATACACATATATATATATATATATAGGTGTACAGATAATTGGGGACTTTCCCTAAATATCTATATACCTATCTAAAAAATATTGTATGATAAACAGCTGATTTTTTCACTATGACAAATATGTACAATGGATTTTTGTAATTGGTTAGTATTAAGTATTATTTTTTCAGCTTAGCGCAGCAAAAGTTTAATTAGTAACAATATGACAATAACAAAAGATTTTTTATCTTGCAAACAGAAACAGACAAGCAAACAGAAATCATTCCTAGAAACTTTCATCATTATCATCATCTAATTATTTTATTTTTGTCCTCTATTAGACGACAGGCTTTGCTTTTCCCATCCGTCTACATCATAACTTGTTAAACTTACTATCATGCGATCTTTTATCTTAAAAAATATGACACTGGGACTATACCAACAATGTTGTAGTTGTTAAAATGATTAACACTCACTAATTCGGCGCCTTCGCAGAGAGCGTTTTAGCTTAATTGGACAAAGCATCGGAGTCCCAGAGGATGTAGGTTCAAATCCTGTGAACGCGTCAATTTTTGAAATGTTTATCACAAAAAGAGAGTTCCTATACCAACCTATTCCTATACCTTTTTAGCTCGCGCTGAGCTTTTACCTCACACCACATCCAAACGGTACACTCAGTATACATTACATTTTTTCTAATTCCCGTCACGCGACACCAGCGACCAGTGTCGAATATTATTTTCCTTGTTAGCAACTCGATACCAATAATCGAATGGCGGCAATCGAGTACGATATCGATAACGAAACCTTAGGAAGTTTAAAAAGGGCATTAAAATTTAACGTGTGCTGGTGACAGGTGGGCTCGGTTTATAGCTGAGGTGAGGGACTCGTAAAGAAGCAAAAGTAATGTTTGTTTGCTGTAACTGGAAATGAGGTTTGTTATGAAACCTTACGATATGGGTGTTGTCACCTCTGTAAAATCTCTCTTGCTTCAGCTACTTACAACTGTAGGTGGAGAAAAGAAAGGAAATTATGCAACGAGTTTATACAAACATAAATATTTATTTTAATTATATCCTTTTCAGTTGTTAATTTCTAACAGTATATTAATATTATCAATCGTACTATAAAAAAAACCTTCATAGATCTAGAAAAAAATCACATTATAAGTATAGGTTTTAGATGAACCAGTAAAATGTGAACCAGCCAAAAACAGCGGTGATGCTGTGCCAGAACTGCCAACCATAATTATTCAAAGGCATCGCTGGGTTTTACTTTTTTTTTTTTTTTTTTTTTAATCTTTATTTATTGGGAACTTCAGTCGCTACGCGACTGGTTTTACTTTTTATGTTAATATTTGCAGTTATTTTACAATCTACATAACCCTAGCTAGATCACTACCAACCAAGTCGCTTGCTTATCTGCATGCATCTTTAAAACTACGCAACGGATTTAGATGCAGTTTTTTTAATAGATAGAGTAAATCAAGAGAAAAGTTTATATGTATAATAATTATACACGGTCGGGCGGGTCGCTAGTTGTAAATAGATATGTAGTAGGTTTAAAGTATAGATTCCACAGATCAGATGAACGAAGTGAGGTGTATCTGTATACCTCACTTTTTGCCCTGATCTGTGTGTGCACATGATATAGTAATATCTTAGTAATTTACTTTTACGAAAAACTAAGAAACTCAAATAGTATCAAAATGTCACCGAAGAAGCATTTTTAGAAATGGTCCTATTAAAATAAAATTGTATATTAAATAACCTTTTTTTATTATACGACTGTTCGTTCTATAATGACGTTATGTGGCATTTCATTTGTAAAAGCTCTTACGTACGTACTGTACTGTACCAGCCTTTTAAATAGGCCACTGCAGGACGTAGGCCTACCCACGAAGGGTGATTGGGCCATATCCAACACGTTGGCCTAGTGCGGGACGTAGACCACCCCGGCTTCTTAAGTACGTACAGTTTTGTATTCTACGAAATCTAAGCACCAAATCTACTGCAAACTCCAAATAAATTTCAAAATCCTTCCGTTTCCTATAGAAGCTTTATCCCGTACTCCACAGAACAGTAAATTCCTGGCAAATATTAAAACAGGAATAGCATTAAGCAGTTCTCGCAGTTATTAATGCCATTAGTCCGGGTTCGTTTCTCCGGAACGGGCTGCGGTTGTGTTTTAACGTTCGCCGAACGATCGAGGAAGTGCGAATGCTGCGGTGTGGTATTAGGTACTACGTTGGCACTGTGAACTTGCCAATATTAATACACTTCCAGCATTTTACAGAAGTAGGTACTGAAGTAAGACTTTGATCTGACTTTGACTTTTGTGTAATACAAACTGGATACATTGACACCGTAGACTTGGACAATACTAAAAAAACATCCGACATTTAACTGGGGTAAGACTTTGATTTGACTTCGACTTACTTTGTTTTTACAAACTAGATACATTGACACCGTGGACTAGGAAAATAATAAAAAAAATCCATCATTTTACTGGGCTAGGACTTTGATTTTCAGATTTCGACAATTCTTCTTGCAATTTTTACATGACGATTTTAACGTTCGCCGAACAATCGAGGAAGTGCGAATGCTGCGGTGTGGTATCAAGTACTACTTTAGTACTGTGAACTTGGCAATATTAAGACACTTCCAGCATCATAGTGAAGTAAAAACTTTGGTCTCTCACACTATGGGTTTTTAGTAAGCTCCAAGTAGCCCAACGAGCTATGGAGAGAGCAAAGCTCAGAGTCTCTCTGGGTGATCGAGTCAGAAATGAGGAGATCCGTAGAAGGACCAAAGTTACCGACATAGCCCAGCGGATGGGCAAGTTGAAATGACAGTGGACTAATGATAGATGGGGTCGAAAAGTTCTCGAGTCTCCACTCGAGAACTTTTTGACCACGT
Source organism: Hypomecis punctinalis (assembly GCA_949316475.1). Classification (NCBI taxonomy): domain Eukaryota; kingdom Metazoa; phylum Arthropoda; class Insecta; order Lepidoptera; family Geometridae; genus Hypomecis; species Hypomecis punctinalis. Next base: position 23,644,193 of record OX438800.1, on the reverse strand, counting down.
ACGGACAAACGCAGCGTAGGACGTCCATGCACCCACAAGGTGGACGGATGACCTCATTAAGACCGCAGGATCCCGCTAGAGCAAGCCGCTACCAGCCATCTAATTGTAGATATTCAGGGGAGACCTATGTCCAGCAGTGGACGTCCTATGGCTGGAACGACAACGACGAAGACTTTGATTTGACTTTGACTTACCTTTTGTATTACGATATTAACATCGTAGACTTGGAAAATAATAAAGAGCGATGGAATTTACCGAATTAGGACCTTGATTAGATTTGCCTTAGGTACATTTGTAGGCTTTGACTGTTACAATTCTTACATGACTGCGGCGACTGCCCATATGAAGGATAATTATGTTATGATAGTTTTGCCCCAATGCAGTAATCGTTGACACAGGAAATTCATTTTATTGCATATATGTATTAGTTCGGAGACACACGATTGTAAGGCGGGTATTAACGGTTTTCACTTTTCACAAAAGTCATCCATAGGCACTAATTTCATCATCAATTGTTTTTTTTTAAATTGTCTAAGTCCACAGTTTCACCTACCGATATTCCTACATTATAGTATCTGTGACCAATCGAGCATTTCTATTTTACGCCGACCGTGACAAATCGCTTATTTTGTTTGAGCACACAAAAGCTCTGTGTTTGGCCGTGCGTGAACCACACACCTATTGTCCACGCAATAAAGGCCCTTTTGTCTTGGCAACTTGATTTATTGCAACGTTTCCGTAAAAAGCTTTCTAATTGGAAAACAAATGAGGTAAAATTAATTTGGTTAGTTCCGCCTTGGCGGGGCGTTTGAAATGACTTAATTAGGTTTGTGGGAAAAATGGGACGGAATTCCAGTGTATTTTTTGAGGGAAAATGTTAATAAAGCTTTAATTTAATGCGGTTACAGAGTGCGGTTTCATAGGAATTTCGCGACCATTTCTTGAAATTGTGGACGGACAAATGCGCTTACTTTTTTATTTCTTTATGAATTTCATATGAAAATAGACAGCATGAAAGGCTTAATGTAAATAGAGTGGACGGGAGAAAATACGCGCAGAGTTGAGTCTTAATTAATTTATTGTAATGTTAATGTTATTATTATAATATACTACGGGACGAATCGCGCACTAAAATTACGAGATAAATAAATACCTCATCATCCCGACGTTTCGGCCGAGTTGCATCGACATTGGTAGGTAGGACCTCGTCTGTCTGTCGAAAATCTGAATCCTGGGCACTAACGTCTTCCACCGCGTCAGAAAATTACGTGTATAAAATGCCAATATAAAAAGTAAAAAGTTAACATTAAATATAATAATACAAAATTTTGAAACAATATTATCTTAGACATATTGAAAACACTTATAATAAAATTCTAATACTAATTGATGAATAAGTAATATAAATACAAAGGGAATTTCATACATACGGTAACAGTAAATAAAAAAGTATATATTAGTAATGTGTTTAAATAGCGATAGTTTAAAAACAACATGTTTATGTTATATGTAACGTTTTACATGTAACTGCAAATTATGGTTCAACGATCTCAAAATTCGCATCATATCAAGCTGATGTTATTATCTATGTAGCTATTACAAGGTACAACTTTCGCCGAAGATTGCTGACAGCTTTGTCTGTATTCGTCCGTTCCACATCGCTCGGCTTTTCGTCTACTGCCGGTGCTTATACCAAATCCAATTCCAAATGAAGATGACCAGCTAAGACGTCATGCTTTTTCTACATGGACATCCTCTTAAGGCATTGGGTTGCCGGCATACTTTTGTACTCCCTATTGAGCCAGATGTGTTGATTTTTGAAGAAATGTGTAATTTTTCCACGAAATACAGACTAATTATTATTGTGTCTTATGTGACCTTGTATTGAATTTCCATAACAATCTGTTGGCACAGTGGACAGAAGAATATTCGTAGCCCCTGCTGTCTGTAGCATGATTCAGTAAAACAAATAAAGCTCGCTTATTGTTTAAAATTCGTATTTCTAACAAGTCCAAAATGTTAAACGAAATATTTCCTTTGAAACAGACATAAATAATTAAAATCAAGATGTTATTGACTCGAAATACCTACAGGTCCTTTGATAATTTAATAATTTGAACTTAAGCGGGCCGTGGGAGTTCAATTATAAAGTTTTTGGGAAATCGGAACAAATCTCAGAGTTCTGTTTGATAGAAGTTTCGATGTAAAGTTATGTTGATTGTTTTAGGAATTTGTTAAATCTTATTTGTTACAAAGTTTTTGTGTGAGTTACTTACAATGTACCTATTATTTAGCTGGAGTTGCTATGAGTTTCAACTTCTATCTTTTCTATGAAAATGCATACTCTTACTTGAGAAGTAAAACTTAAACTTACTTGAATGACTAATTTAAACAATAACTTTGAAATCCTGTTGTCAGCAAAATTACGCTGGGTGCAATCCACTTTTAACTAGTCTTATTGGCGATGTGTGGATGAGAGCTATGTCCAGCAGTGGACGTCCTATGGCTGATGGATGTTATGGATGAATAAAATCCCATGTGATACCAGCCATAATAGAAAAATATAACTAAACATCTATATTGAAACGGATTTTAAAGTATTTATAAAAAACCGGACAAGAGCGAGCAGGCTCGCACATCGAGGGTTCCGTACAAATCCAGAAATTTCACAAAATTGGGAAGTAAGTTGTTAAAATCTCTATACCTACTATAAACCAACGAAAAAAAACTTTTTTTTTCACTTTTCTCGTCGTACTTCGAAAATTACACATTGTTAAAATAATTAAAAACCGCTGTTTTAGCATGTGCTAATGAAGTTATTTTGTATGATACCTTACATGAGACTGGAATAATCCATTTACTCACTTTGAATTTTGAACCCATATTTTGATGCCCTATTTTTTGTGAATTACATGAAAATGTACAGTTTTCAGATTTATTTCTATATATTATGTACTCTGAGACAATGCTTCTCACCAAATTTCATAGTTCTATGTCAACGGGAAGTAACTTGTAGGTTTTAATTTTTGTGAGTGTCGAAATATTCGGTTTTTTACGACATAAACGGCTCTAACTTTTTAAACGATAACTGAGAAGTTTTCCTTTTACACAACAGCAAGAGACTATAGATATACGTATACAGTTTAAATTTCAACTCGATATCTTTAGGCGTTCCCGAGATAAAGAGTCTTGACATACACACAGACGGACAGACGGACAACAAAGTGATCCTATAAGGGTTCCGTTTTTTTCCGTTTGAAGTACGGAACCCTAAAAAAGTATAGTGGGCTAGTTAGTAACTAAACTAATGGGTCAATGTTATGTTGGTGAGCATAATATTGATCGATTAGTTTAGGTATGACGCCTGGAACAAAACGATTTCTTTTTACCGACTTCCAAAAAGGAGGAAGAGGAGGACATTAATTTGTATGTATTTTTTTGTATAAATGTTCGTTGATATATTCGCCAATACACACAGTATACTTCCAAAGAGGTACCACTTAATTTTTTTTTAAATCGGTTGAGCCGTTTTCGATAATATAACAAAAATGTACATTGATGTCACATCGATCCGTGCGAACTAAGTATTCGGATTCTGTACACGGTAGATGTTGCGTTTTTTTTGCGAAAAAACATTTTTATAAGAAATTAACTAGTTTGGACAAGATATAGTACTTGTATTACTTGTAATACGCAGTCAACATGAATAAGAGCTAGTGTTATTATATTAAAGACTGTTTTCCTCACCATAAGGCAATGTCTTCTGGACTGTTCATCTGAAGAAACTTCGTCGCACGATTGAAAATCGTCCGTCGTGCGAATCAACAACGTGAACTTCACGTTAAGCACAATAGGTATGTTTGGTTGACTGACTAGTACAAGCAATGTTGGATATCGTTGGGCATCAATATGTTTAAAACAAAAAAAAAATGGCAATTCGATTCGCAGTGGTTTTTTCGGACAACGTTCGCATTACATATGTAAGACGACTCAATCCCGCAGTGATAAGTTGTAGTGATTGTGCTATACTTTGGAACGGGCTATGTTAATTCATTAACTTGCATTAAATCAATGGATATAACCCAATCATCTTATTTCCACCATATCCATCATTTTAAAAAGAAGTATAAATTAAATGACTTATTTTTCTCAACCTATGCTGTCTCTTCTTGGCAAAGGTCTCCCCCACTTCCTTCCATTTATCGCGTTCTGTAGACGTCACAGATATAGTTGATGTAAGCCAAAAAGGTGCTAAACTAATATGGGATTAGGCGGGTCATGTGGTCCGTATGCAACCCGAGAGATGGGCCAGGATCGTCACACAGTGGGTACCGGGCAGACGAAGACAGGAAAGGCCTAAAAAACGCTGGCGTGAAGATCTTGACACTTTCCGGGAAGGTTGGCGGGATTTGATTAGACAGGTTAAAAGACAGTTTAACAGGTATTTCAATATTAGGTATCTGTTGGTTTTGGACAATGGGTCCAATAGCCGTCCAGTGGTCGAATTATAACTTTGGACTGCTCTAGGGAAGGTGCATTCCGTGCATTTTCAATGTAAGGTCCAAGTTAAAAGCGATTGAAATGTAACAAAATCCTACAAAATTTTAACTAAATGGGTATAGTTTTTAAACTATTAAAAAACATTTATTTAATGCACATAGGCTCATAGATAGATAGACAGATAGATAAATTCTTTAGGGCCACTCTCTTCTTTTTCTTAGTCGTGCTCTTCATTACTGAAGGTCGTGTCTAAATTGCCACACCAGAACTTAAATAAACTAGGAAAACTTAAACTAAGAAGTTATAGCAAGTGGTTCAATCGGCGGCCTTATCGCTAAAAGCAATTTATTCCAGATTGACATACCTATTGAACTTAAAAAAATAATTTAAAACTTATGTAAGTTTTGTAATAATGTGTAGGATTCGTTGCGGAAAAAGAGTAACTTATTGCCAAAGGTATAAGTAATATGAACATTGCATAAGAAAGTTGCATCAATGAAATACGAGTACATACCAAAATTATGGAACAACTGATTTGATTATGCGCAAAGGTTGCGAGCATGCAGTTGTTTATTTGCACAAGAAATATTTTTATTATGTTAAATATAACAATAATGTTACTTGGAGATAAGTATGTACTATCAATATCAACTCGAATTGGTGCTCTGTTGCTGCGTATATGAATAACTCATAGCGTAGTTTGACTCAGCGTTCGTTAGCGATCATCGAAGCTAAGCAACGTTCAGCATGGTCTGTCTGAGCTAAACAGCTGACGTGGCTTCGATGACACATTAAATTGTAGGGCCCGGTTGTATTATTGTATTAGCCATTTAGTCGCGGCAAAGGCCTTTGGGCTGCATAAAAACTATGATACTATGGCTAACCACCCACTATACGAACTTACTTTAATATCAATAAAAGTCAAAGTCAACTACAGAAAATGTAAGTAAGTGTACAATGCGCTTATGCCTTGCGTGTAGAACAGACTGGAACTTTTCCAATAAACGTAACCAACCCCAGGACGAATGTCGCTGCGGTCACGGCTGCATTGTTGTGCCGTCATTGATTAAAGCCATCCTGTAACCGCTTTTTACCGGTTTGAAGCAGTTAGAGGCCGGTTTAAACCACTTTTGTCCGGACGCAACTGGTTTTAATCTTTTAACGCTAAACTTTTGTGCTGTTTTAGATAGGGTTTGGCAGGTATTAACATAGTTATAGTAAGTGTGGGGATGTTCTTTATTTTTAAGAAAATCAAGTTGTGATTATGCAATTTTAGAATTAATAGGAAAATCTGTTGGAAGAACCAAGTTTTACTAGACGGGATAATTATTTTTTGAAGTGCGCTTGAATAGAACCAACCGCACTACATCTGAGCAACGTTCTCAACTGATTTACTGTGGGTTTACGTGAACCAATGGAAAATCAGTACAAGACCCACCTAAACGCAACTGTACTGTACTGTACTGTACCAGCCTTTATAATAGTCCACTGCAGGACGTAGGCCTACCCACCAAGGGTGATTGGGCCATATCTACCATGCTGGGCCAGTGCGGGTTGGTGGATTTACATACGCCATCGAATTTCTTCTACGGATGCATGCAGGTTGCCTCACGATGTTTGCCTTCACCGAAAAGCCCGTGGTATGAAATTCCGTACATAAATTCTAAGGAATTCATTGGTACGGGACCGGCATTTGAACCCACGACCTCACGATTGTAAGGCGGGTGTCATTACCACTAGACCACCACGGCTTCTACGCCTAAACGCAACAAGATACACCTAAATAAATGTAAGCCATCTTAATATATCATAATACCTACTTTCATCCTGAGTTTATTGTCGTTTCCGTCCATAAATTTCGTTAAGGTCTTCTTTTCCGCCTGGGGTGTTGTACCTGCCTTACAATCGTGAGGTCGTAAGTTCAAATCCCGATCCCGTACCACTGAGTTCTTCTGAATTTATGCATGGAATTTCACACCACGAGCCTGCATACGTCCGTAGAAGAAATTAGATGGCGAATCACCAACCCGCACTGGGCCAGCGTAGTGGGTATGACTCAATCACCCTTCGTGGGTAGGCCTACGTCCTGCAGTGAACTAATAAAAGGCTGATACAGTACAGTTGTACAAAAATGTATGAAGCCACACAAAAACTCCTATAATTTCCGTTTACTCATATAATAATCTCTACTAGACCTAGTGATTACGTAACAGAAAACAATACATTCCTAGCAGGCGGAACACAGACCCGTTACTATTATCAACACGGTATCCTAGTTGGAGGATTGCCAAAACACTTGCTGAGTGGTGATCTGGAAGAACGATACTAATTCACAGGTCATCTAATTGGAATCTAAATAGTTAGTAAAAGACTTACTTTAAATAAAAATCAACGGTTTGCACTCCGAGAGTATAGTAAGTGAAAACTTGGTATGTGGTAAAATACAATATCGCACAAGCACGCTCGCGCAAGCGCCCTGCGTCGTCTTACGAATTTTCGATCAGGTCACGTGCCCTGACGCGAGTATAACATTTCTTATCCATCCCGGAAATTGCACAACGCCACTAAAGAAGTTTTCACTTAAAGACAATTAAAGAAAAATCGTGAGTAATAAATATATAATGGGGATAAATTACGGACCACAGCCTGTTGAATCTGGCCCAGTCACCCTTTGTGTATAGGTCTATGTTCAGAAGTGGACAATCAAAGGGCTGGCACACGTGAAACAAATGATTCAGTTAGGTACAATAATATTATAGTTTTAGTAGATGTTATTGAATGAAAAAAAAAAATAGGAAACCATTGAGTTACCCTCTATTATTTGAAGCTGTTTTTTAAAACCCATGATACGAGTATGTCAATGCTTGAAAAAATCTCCTGACTCTCTCAATCTTGGCAATTTTGTTTTTATAAACGTTTTATTTCTCGTCCCTCAACATAGAGTCATAACGCTCCACGAAGTTTTCAAATCAATTAAAAATTAATTAAGTGTTCTTGTTAGTGGCCCAGTTCGGCAGCTCGGCGCGGCGCGGGGGATTCGCTAACTAGATAACAGGAAAGAGATAAATAGGGACGAATAGTTTAACTCGTGGTATTACTCAGAATTTCTTAAGTGACTAGGCGTTTTGTTTTTTCAACCAGTCTATGTCAAATTCAATTAATCAAGTAACATTTTATATACTGGAAACTATAAGTGTGGTTTTCACACTTTTTAATGTTATATTAATATCACGGGATTGTACTCGCGTTTATTTTTAATAGTCATTACATAGTACGGCTATAGTATCGATCGCATTCGGGGATCTTTTTAAAGTCGTGTGCTAGCACGCGAAGCAGTCTCTCAATGCACTAATGACTATTAAAAATAAATAAACGTGAGTACAATCCCGTAATACAAAACATTAAAATCAATCAACCGTTTGAATATTGAATTTCTTTAATCTAGATTTTTCACTATTACACTAGTTTTATTTTATTAAAACATTATAAGGGATTATCTGCTTGTTCTGTACCAATCCAAAAAATTGTGATTCTTAGCATCATTATGAACAACATTACCTATGATTTTAACACACAATTCGAGAAAATAAAACTTATCATACAAAATTGCGACTCGGAATCAAAAAAACGTATGAAACAGCAGACTTTTTTCTCGAATTCCGGGTTGGCCGGTTGCAAGAGTTGTTCAAAATGATGGTCTGTATAACCTCCTTTCCGCTCAGTACACCAGCTAGCTTACCATACGACCACGAAACAAATTCTTTTCGACGTGTGAAAATGTGACAGATATGTGTTGTTTTTAAACTTTCGCGATTTGAACACATTATTATTGTATACTACGGGTCTAATCACGCACTAAAATTACGAGATAAATAAACACCTCATTATCCCGACGTTTCGACCGAGTTGCATCGGCCGTGGTCACGGGTAGACTGTAGTAGTCTACCCGTAGTAAGTAAGTAAGTAGAAAGAATTATTTCGTGAAGCGTATACTAGTCAGACAGTTCTGAATAACTTGCTAAAGGTACCTATTGATTTGGCTAACTAAGATTTTTCTGTAGTTACTCTAAATTCCAATATTACGCAACTTTTACTGTTAAAATATAGGAAACAACGTGAACTTTATTTGCAAAAATACTCTCTTAAGCACCCACTACATTATTTCTTTTACCGTTTCCAATTTTCTCTGGTATTCCATTAAAGGTTTATAACGAAACGCCCACAACACACTTTTTACGTAAATTGATACTCCAAATTCTGTAAGTCCTAAAATAGATTAAAACTTGTACCGAAAAGGTTACTTCAAGTCGGTGAATTGAGACTTTATAGATATTTAGGATTATGTGAGTTATTATACTACTATATCAATAAGGGACTTATCGCGCAATAAAACATGAGATATATTAATTAAATACCTCTTTTTCTTTTTCTCCCGACGTTTCGACCAAGTTGCATTGGTCGTGGTCACGGGCAGACTAAAAGACTAAATGCGACACCGTATCGCTCAAATTGAAATTGTTACTACGACACACCACACTGACAGTATCTGTATAGGTCTTAATGCCTACACCACGCAGTTTACATTTGTCGACTACAAGATTACACGACACGGATAGTTTGAAACCATCCTCTCGGTTGAAATTACGGTGATTTTTAATTTCTACAGCCTCACGAACTATTCTTGAGAAAAAATGTCGATCAGTGGAAAGTACTTTCGGAGCTTTCGTGGAGCTCAATCCAATGACTTGTTCCTCCGTCAAGCAAATGCTCGGCCATGGCAGACTTCTCTATCTAGCAGTTTTTGAGCGAGTTATCTTTATTGAAATAAAAATAGTGAATAATAAATCATGAAAAATAGCATAGAATATTTGTGTAATAGCTCGATGATATGTTTAAAATGCAATCAGGATTATAATAAAGCCATTTTAGTTGTTTTAACTATTTAGCCTTCATAGTTTAGTTTAGTTTCAGAAGCCTTCAGGTGGCCTAAAAACTCTGACACCAGGGCTAGTCATCCGGCTCATACGAACTCACTTTTTTTATAAAGCCATGTAAGTATTGATAATTTGGCGACATAAACATAAAAAAATACTTATTACAAATTAATAGATTGGTACCTCCCATTTATACTCTTGTTTGTGATCTCTTTCCGTTCAGTGGTTGCCTGGTAGAGATCGGTATCAGCGATAAGGCCGCCATTTGTGGCACTAATTTAATTTAAGATAAGTTAAGTATCTACTCTGTACTTAGTGCACACAATAAAGAGTTCTATCTATCTATCTATCTAATATAAATTGACAAAATTCATCATATTATGAACATGTAGATATTTCTTATTGTATTTGATTTGATTTATTTCTTTTTAATTTGTATTTTAAAGCAATCCGACTAATTGTCTAAATATATTTTGAAAATTCCCATCTACTCTAAGAGCGTTTCGATATCTTAAAAATTGAAAATACGTTAAACAAAAAGCTTCTGTGTGATTTCATCGCCGTTTTAAAACTTCACACATGAAATATATTCAATTGCTTTGGCAAGTAACCGATGCCGGTTTGAAAGTGGACTAAATAAAGATTCTAATGATAGAAAACTGTTTGATTTTTCAATTTGTCTCTTTCTGCAACATGTCCAAAATGCCGGTAGCATTGCCACGCCAAACGGCGAAAATAAAATGACAACCAGCAATTAAATTTTAAGGTCCTTTGTTCCGCGTATACTGTTCTTAGAAAAGTGCTATTTTTCCGCAATACAAAAGCAGTAAAATGATAAAAATGCTATCCTATTGTTCGGCATAACAGCCACAAAAACTGCACGTGAAATCTTAGCTTTACTCGTCATAGAGTGCGGAGAGGCGGTGGTCACTAGCAGTAAGGTTCGAATTTAAAATTCAAGTAAACGTTTATCAAAAAAAAAAAAAAAAATCACAGTCCTGAGATATTTTTACTTTAGAGATATTTTGGTTGTGGCTGCGATTTTTTTAAACCATCAGAATAAGTTTATGCGTTTTACAGTCACATCAAGAATATAACTTAATTTTTATGGTAGTTAATTTATTTCTACCATTTGGGATGATAGATCGTTTTTAGATAGGTCATTTTTGGTGAATTATTGTTTATTTGTGAGAGAGAAAAATCGCTAACAAGTTTTAATTTATGCATTGTTTATTTTTAAATAGTTCTTATCGTCTGCGAAGAAAACGAGTATTCATTCATATCACATTATGTGGTTTTACTTGATAACATGTTGATAACATTTATTTTTCCTCATTGATTGGAATATTAAGTAGGATTTTTTTTAATGAAAATAAAAGGCAATCTAATAATATTAAACATAATTATTTTAATGCACTTGAATAATTTTAATTTTCCTGAACCTAAAAACACAATGTCATATCTATAAGACCTTAACTCCACTGAACGCAAGCTCTCAACGTATTACACTGGGGTACAATAGTATGGAACAGTGCCACCGTTATTATAGCAGCCACTTTGTTGTTCTCCAGTGTACAGTGCAGTGCATGTCGTACCATTAAGGATCGGAATGATACATGCAACGCTTACTTACTGTTCCGGGACTGGTATTATTCGAGATTTGGATATTATTAACTTGATTCATCCATGGCGGAACAGAGATCACGTACCGATTCGCGCAGCATAGGACTTTCACTCACTAGGTTGTTCGATAAACTGATTAATATTATTAGACTGCGCTGTAAGAAAGTTGTTCCCAATAAAAATAATAAATTAGTCATAAAACTAAATGTTGATGATGCTTGTTATGCTAGAGGTAATCAGAAGCATTATATTATTTTTATCAATATGTATTTTATACTTACCTACTGAAATGTTTATTCTATTCGTGACTTCTCCATCAAACGAGTTGATGCACAAACGCAGACTGAATAGGCGTAAAATAAATATATAGCCCATATACCTACGTATCTAGTCTTCATTTTAGACTGCTACAATCTCATTTACCATCGATTCGTAGGTGCTGTGACCCCTGGTCAATGTAACATCAACATGTTAATATATGTATACAGTATAATCTACAGTGGCTATTTTACTTCACTTCAATAAAATAAACTTAATTATTACTTTCCACTCTGACTAAAATTAAATAACCTACTTAAACAAACAAAACAAGAGGTCTAAACAAGAGGTGATGGAAGCGGTCATAACTCTTGCTGCCGAGGCTCGCAGGGTTGGGGTTAGAATAAACCAGGAAAAAACTGAATACCTCCATGTCAAACGCTATAAAAATACAAGACAAAAGCGGGAAGACCTACGTTTTGGAGATCTCTCTTTTAAAGGGGTTGCAAATTTCAAATACTTAGGCTGCACTGTAACGGACACAAACACCAGAGAAGAGGAAATTGATATCCGGATTCACAACGCCCTCCGTTGTAGTGCAGCGTTACATAAAGTGCTTGTGTCCAAGCTTCTAAGCCGGAAAACCAAGATCCGTATCTACAAAACGGTCATTAGACCGATCTTGATGTATGGGAGTGAAGCTTGGACATTAACCCTAAAAGAAGAGAATAAACTCTTAGTAGCAGACAGGAAAATAATGCGGAAAATTCTGGGACCAACCCAACGAAAGGACGGTAGCTGGAGACTAAGGAAGAACGCCGAGATAGAGGATTTGGTCGCTGAACCCAATATCATAGGAGAAACTAAGACCCAAAGACTTCGCTGGGCGGGCCATCTGCTGAGGATGGGGGAGGATCGCAGTGTCAAGAAGGCCTATCTTGGAGTAGCAAGCGGCCGCCGACCCGTCGGTCGGCCCAGATACCGTTGGACTGACGCCGTGTGGTCCGACCTGCGTGAGCTCCAGGCGGACGAGTGGGAAGAGACATCTCTGGACCGTGACCAATGGCGTTCTCTGGTGTCGGAGGCCAAAACTCATTTTGGGTCGTTGCGCCAGAGGAGTAAGTTAGTAAGTAAGTAAGTACTTAAACAAACAAGAAACGAAAAAGAAGCAATCTACAGTTAAGTCGAAACTTTGATTCGTCCCCCGTTTGCACCACGAAGTAATTCTTTCTACGCGTCATAACGAGACAAGGTTATGGTGAAGAATGTATCTGTCATTTCTTGAAACGTCGAAAAGAGTTTTTTCGCGGTCGCATGCTAAACTAGATAATCTTTTCATTAATGATTCGATTTCGCAAAGAAACTCCGACTATATCCTTCTCAACATCTCGTTGGTCCCCTCACCAATCCTGTTTACGAGTAGCTAAGTATCTGTGAACGCTAATTCTAAGGCATTCCTCTCCATTCAGCTAAAGAGAAAACTACTCTAACGGCTTAAAATATCCATTATGTACGTTTATATAGCTTATAAGGCTTTTAACACACTGTTGTGAATATGGGGAAGATCGCGACGGAGCTTGTTATTTCGCTAGAACGCGCCGAGCGCTTCGAACAAAGAATGCTGTTAACTGTCATCTTATATTTTGTACTGGCAGTTTTAAGAGACTTAAGAAATGTTGTTTCGAAATGTAAATGACTGTCCTTACATCTAATAATCTATTGAAATTATTTTTCGCAAAAAATGGCAACACCGACTTCCACCCTGTACGAATCAATGTGACAACTGTGTACATTACTGTTGATTTATCAAAAACGGCTCAGCCTATTTTAATAAAATTTAAATGGGACCACCTTGAGAGTATAAGCTTTTGAACTAAGGAAGTAAAACAAAAAAATATACAGTAAAACATAGTACCTCCTTATTACTATATACTACGGGACTAATCGCGCACTAAAATTACGATATAAATAAACATAAGAATTTCAACCGAGAGGATGGATTTAAGTTATCGGCGTCGTGGAATCCTGTTGTCAACAAATGCAAATCGCGTAGTGTAGGTAGAAGGACATTGTTGGATACCGTCGGTGTTGTGTGTCGTAGTGACAATTTTTCAAGTTCAAATTGAATTAACGGTACCAGCTGTTCCATATTCCAGTCTACCCGTGACCACGGTCGATGCAACTCGGCCGAAACGTCGGGATGAGGAGGTATTTATTTATCTCGTCATTTTAGTGCGCGATTAGTCCCGTAGTATAATTATAGTAATAATGTGTTCAAATCGCGAAAGTTTAAAAACAACAATAGTCTCTTCCTTTTTGTAAGTCCGGAAAACGATGGGTTTTAACTGATTTTGTCTTGCGTAGCTTTATAATTTCTATAAATATCATAGCAAAAAACACTAAGCGCAAGTCTCTCTAAGCGGCTTTGATGCAGCTATACAGGCGAGGCCTATGTAAACCAGTAGACGTTTTACGGCTAATATAATGATGGTGATAAGCTACTAAGATAGAATACGTACGAAAAAGTAATGGTTTATTAGATATACCTGTTACCTACATCTTTGAAAGGAAACAATCGACTTCCTGCACCTTGCAACACCTTTCAGAAATTCAATATTTAATTTTAATCATTACATTAAAAAAAAATTACATACAGAAGAACATAGAACCTTCCTCTTTTTGGAAGTCGGTTAAATAAAACAATAAAAAATCTGGTACTTATTGTTAACGTTTAATTGCTACCTAGTGGAATCTTCTAAAGAATTAAAATTTGGAAAACTCACGAACATACAAAATACATACGTAGTAGCAAACGGAAAATATTTTTGCAATCGCGTTTGAGGCGTTCAACATACCTGCTGTTAATATTTTTAGCAGTCAAAAAATGATAAACCTCCACGTTTTCTAAAAGAAAGTACATTGCTCTTTATAAATGTAAAAATATAAGCACAAGTAACAATGTTCGTAACTCGGCTATGGAATGCTTTTACCTCGGCGCCTGCTCCTTGCTCCATAATATTCAGGAGAAATAGGCCTTCTAAAATTCTGCATACACGACAAGACTCTTCAGCAGTCCTGGAATTACTTGAGCGTTGAGCTAAAAGCATTGCGCTTCGAGTGTAGGTACACTCCACCATATACAATACATACCTATACCTACTTTACTACATAGGTGACGAAGGAAACATGCATTATATAGGTATAGTCACTAACGTAAAAATATTTTGGAAATGTTTATGTTGCATCATTGGGCGTCAAATGATGTCTTTGGTATTGAAGAGCTAAAATTTACATAGATAGATAACACTTTATTGTAATCAAAAAATAAAAAACGAACAGTAACACATGAAATACTTACGCTTGTGTAACATAAGGCGGCCTTGTCAATGGCAGCGATCTCTTTCAGGCAATCCAAATGTTCATGGTAATGAGAGATTTAATAGCTTATAGCGGTGTCAATAAATTTAAGAGCACAACGTCATATTACGGCGCATAGCATTGAACTGTACCCTGTACTAGCCTTTTTAATAGTCCACTGTGCGACGTAGGCCTACCCATTAAGGGGGAATTGAACTAGTAAAGTTTTAACTTATGAGTAATAGGTAACATTAGCTTTTTTATTATGATTTCAACCGTACAACGTCTACTGCAGCATAACCTAGTCTAGCCTATTTTACAAAAGAGATTACTGTAAACAATTTGTATCTAGCGCGCTGCTGCGATGCAGCAGGCCAATCGCGTTAATTTTAAACAGCTGCGATCCATCTGTAATTCAGTTAAAGTTCGGTTACAATTGTAGTTAAGTTTCGATTCATCTTCAAGGAATTAGGTATTGCGCTAAACATCATACACCAACCGTTCATTTGACACCGGTTACATTCCAACTCTGATCGAGTCGCGTTTCAACTTTAGTCAAAATCATTAGTGCGATACGAAAATAGACAAAAAGTCGAAGTTCAGTTAAAGTTCAATCGTAGTTCAGCTGTAATTTTTTAGTCCGATTGGCCTGCAGGTAATTTGACCATATTGCGACCGAACGCCTGCGCTGTGTTTGGTTACTTGATCTTCATTGACATTAATACATTATTTAGTCACCATCACAGCCTTGTGACGGAATCGGCCCACAGTCATCTTAAAAAGATAATGTCATGAAAGATACCCAAGTCGCATACGAACTACTCTCGACGCAGAGTTTCTTGAAATTTACTTAACGCTCAGTTATTTTATGCATGACATACTCCCGCGGCGCAACACTGTTTTCCTTTTAGTTAATAATCTGTGCATGTTGTGAAATTCGAGTTTACGTCGCGGCAGAACTTGTAGGCAGCTCAAGCTTTTTGTTTAACGCTTTAGTGATGTCCTGTAAATGACAAACTATTCGAATAGAAAAATCAAAACTTCTAATGTGTACCTCTAACTCTTAATATATCAGAAGTTTAGGTTCTCCTTTTCAAAAAGAGGACTGTTGTTGTTTTTAAACTTTCGCGATTTGAACACATAATTATTATATTATTATTGAGCCGTACCTAGTGGTCTAGTGGTAGTAACACCCGACCTGCAATCGTGAGGTCGTGGGTTCAAATCCCGATCCCGTACCAATGAGTTTTTTAGAACTTATGTACGGAATTTCACATCATTGGCTTTTCGGTGAAGGAAAACATCGTGAGGCAACCTGCATACGTCCGTAGAAGAAATTCGATGGCGTATGTGAATCCACCAACCCGCACTGGGCCAGCGTGGTGGATATGGCCCAATCACCCTTCGTTGGTAGGCCTACGTCCTGAAGTGGACTATTAAAAAGGTTGGTACAGTACAGTATTATTATATAGGTATACTACGGAACTAATCGCCACTAAAATTACGAGATAAATAAATAACTCATAATCCCGACGTTTTGACCAAGTTGCATCAATCGTGGTCACGGGTAGACTACACTCAGTCAGTCGAGTACGAGTCAGTCTACCCGTGACCACGATCAATGCAACTTGGTCGAAACGTCGGGATGATGAGGTATTTAAAATAATAATGAATAGATGACTAAAAATTTATTGTTATAACTTCACAACAAAAATAACAATTTAGTCTGTCGAGATCCCGATCGATTTGATCAAAAAAGGTTGTGACACAAGTGAATATTTTGATTCTGCTGACAAAATTACTATGTACTTTCTGAATTGAGACAATGTACGTCTCAGGAAACTGTACTGCAAGTATACCATGCTCATGTTGGCTCCATTATTCGCTACGGAATCATTACATGGGGAAATTCGTGTGATGTTAGTAAGGTTTTCATTAGCCAAGAGAAATGTATCCGCGCAATGTATGGTATGAAATGGGATGACTCATGTAAACCAGTTTTCAAAGCTAAGAACTTGCTAACCGTTCCTTGTCTTTACATATATGAGATGGCCAAATTTGTACTAAACAATCCAACTTTATTTGAGCGCTATGACAATGTAAATAAGAGGTCGGCTCCTCAAGTACGTCTCAAACTACCACAACCTAGGCTCGAGATGTTTAGAAAAAAATGTATACACATTAAAAAAAAAATGTATAAAAATTGTATACAGGCTGCTTTGATCTTTAATTCGCTTCCAGAGGAGTTGTTCGAATTCCCACACAGGAGATTTTGCTTTCAGTTGAAGAAGTGGTTAGTGGCGGAGTGCTTTTACGAAGTTGACGAATTTCTTAATAAAACAGCGTGTCGCTTCCATACATATAATAGAGGCTGTAAACATTAATTTATAGATTATAAAAATAATAATTATGTAATAGAATTTTTCACATTGACAATTTGAAATGTATTTTAATTTCCAATTATTGAAATTAAATAAATAATAAATAAATAATTCTTTATTTCAAATTTCTAAACATTTCAGTAATAAAGAACATTTCTATTACTTAATTAGCTAGAATAAAATAAAATTAATATATATATATATATATATATCTGTTGCCGAACTAGGCCAGTGGCCTGTGTTTCGGCTTACAGCGCCCTCACTTATTGCATTCACTTCTAGCATAAAAAATAATTTGAATTTAGATAGCAATTAAAATATAGATCGTGCTTTATAAACAAATCAATTATAAATAAATATAAAAGTTTGTATCACTAATAAACCTATTATGTATAAGCAAGCATGCCTACACTAAGTAACCTAACCTACACTAAGTAACATTAATCACCGATCTTATTGCTATATAAACAACAAAACCTGTATTCTATATCATTAAATACAGATGCATGATGAATTTGCACACTTTTTATGGTTGTTAGTGGATGGATATATATTTGTATAATCTTAAGATCTTTTGAATACCCACTATCATGCAAATAAATACTTTGACTTTGAAGTTGAATACCCTTTGTCTCTGTCCAATTTATCATGCCGCAGCAGTTATTAGCAAAATCGAAATATGATACGCCCTTTTTTACGAAATTTTGTATGACATATTATTGTTATTAATTGTAAAACTATTAAATTTACCAATCTTCCTACAGTTTTGGTTTTTGTATCTGAATAGTCAATCAACACAATCAACACAATTATTGCAAAAAAAAATTATTACCTCATGAGATCTACAGCTTGTAGACCTTCTATTTTCAATTGGTGTTATCATATATCATTGTCTATATATCAAGTATTAAATTTAGGTCTCAGATTCGAATAATTTTCGAACGAAAACCTTTTCCCGTCCCTAGTTTAGGACGAGCTTAGCGTTCGAGGGTGTAAGCCAGCTTTAGACTTTCCCCGATGTCAACCGATGTTGCAATTCCTTTACCGGCTTCTGTAATGTTCTTAAATGTCTTGAGGAAGGTCTTAGAGGCTCTTATAAGTAGGTATATCTTAGTCACTTTCTTGCTTGTAATGTTTTTAATAAGTGGAAGTGACAGGGATAAAATTACGATGCACAATCATGTTACGCAATCGGCATGACGACTGGTTACCAGTTAGATTACAAATAAATATTTGACACGTATTTTTTATTTTGTCAGTCAACCAAGTAATCTCAAAAAAACTACATATATTTATTGCAACAAAATTTAAACGACGTTTCATAAATTAAACCATATATTACCACTACTATAATACTATACCTAAACCTCAGAGCAAATAAAAAAATCAAGAGAGAACGTCGTTGAAAAGTCAAGTGAGGCCGGTTTTTTAAACATGTGTGAGTGCGTCGGTGTTGCGCTGCCATAGTTCGACTGACAAGCCAAGGCGTAGTTTCGTTGTACGTGGATGTGTGTGTAATTGTCTGTACACGGCGAGGCGTAGTTTTGGTTGGCTTCACTTGTTTGTTCACAACGTTATCTCTTGATTTTTTTATTTGCTCTGAGACCTAAACAAATTATTAAAAAAAAACTTGAACCAAAAGAAAATATTGTGTTATTTATTATAAAAGATAAAGATTGTTAAAGATAAAGCGAGATAAAGCTCCGGAGTGGTGCTCGTGAATTATTTTTTTGGTAAAAATTCTTCCAGATCGTGACACCACATGGGACTATACCGGGTTAAAGGTATTAAAAGCAAACCTTTTAAGGGCGGGTCTAGTACATCTAGACAAACAACTTTAGTACTACGACTTTTGAAAATTCGAAAAAAAAATCGCTTCTCCATACATTTTGCCGCGCGTTGACGAACTTTTTGTATGAAAAAGCTGATTTTTTTCTTCGTGATTTTCCAAAAGTCCTAGAACGAAAGTTAAAGATGTTCTAGACCCGCCCTTAAAAGGTTTTGCGTTTAATATTTATGACCCTGTATAACGAGCTTAGATTTTGTTTAATTATAAAAAATACAAATACGTCTTATACATTTTGATAAATATAACTGACGGACAAATTAAATATTTTAGTCATCTAGCCTTTAACCTACATTCATTTATGTATACGTCATTTTATTTAAATTATTATATATATAGAACCACTTAAGCCGTAGTGGTCTAGTGGTAATGACACCCGCCTTACAATCGTAAGGTCGTGAGTTCAAATCCGTGTCCCGTACCACTGAATTCATTGGAATTCATGTACGGAATTTCACAACACTGGCTTTTCGGTGAAAACCTCGTGAGGCAACCTGCATGCGTCCGTAGAAGAAATTCGATGGCGTATGTGAATCCATCAACCCGCACTGGGCCAGCGTGGTCGATATGGCTTCGTGGGTGGGCCTACGTCCTGCAGCACAGTACAGTATTTAAATTATTTCATCATTGCCAAATTTTATCCTACTACGACCTTAGTACCAAGTCTCCTGCATAAGTTGCACTTTACAAAATTAGCAATCTCAATTTCATAATTAATTATTTGCTTAGAAATTGAAACATGAAAAAAATTATAATTCAGTTATTTGACATAACCATGCCAAATTCAACATTTTCGACCCAGGAAAATCCTTTAAGGAATACCACCGGCTATACTAAATTTTGCAATGAAAATCATAATAGAAGTAAAAGTAGAAGAAATGAGAGAAAAGAAAGACAACGAAGGAAATTTTAGAACATATCTATGAGATAGATGCCATGTCACACGGGGAGGTAAAAACAATGGCCAGGGGTCGCGAGATGTGGAAGGAAGGTGCTCCACCGACAAGAGCCGCGCTCTTAAATTCTGAATGAATGAGTACTAAATTCAATCTAACCGCTCTGCAAACTAATTCACAACCCTACACCAAGACGATCCACATCAAAACAATCAATTCAAAGCGTATTTCCACCTTTTCATCAGGAAGAAGTTACAACCATCAATCATCCTGAAGAATGCTCCTTCCAACTCCCAGACCCTTTCAAACTTTAGGCCCGGATGCAAACTGGCTACAGAAACTTTGAGAAACTTCCACAAACTTCCCTGTTGGAGTTTTAGGCAATTAAAAGGCGTTTTTGAAGTTTGGTAAATAATAACTTTGTTAGATTTTGGAATTTTCGGAGTGTGGCCTACTTGGGAAATTGATTTTCGTGGGAAGCGCAATATTAGGAGTTTGTTTGAGCTTTTAGCTATGTATGGCATTAATAATGTGAAGTACATTTGTGTACCAATTTTTTGGTATTCTTTTAAGTTTCGCTGAAATAAGGTTAAGTTAAAAAAGTTAAGGTCCATTAGCAATTTTTCCATTGATTTTTTTATAGGGGAAAAAGTGCATTTATTAACTACAACAAAGTACAATACTACTTTATAAGCTAAAACTACATACACTACTACTACTACAAAAAACCAATTGAATCATCCACTGACCCTTGGAGGTCTAAAGATAATCCAAATGCTCAAGCCTACTGCCAGTTGGCAGCGTGCCCATTTTGCTGGCTGCATTGCCACGCTGAATGGCAATGCTTATATACGTTGAGCCAAATAAACACTAGCATTTTGGTTAAGCGTCGCGTCCACCAGATGCTCAAAAAACAAGATGTTGATAAATTTGTAACCAAAGACAATAAATAAATTATTATCCTACGAGTATTCTGATACTAAGAGACTGATCGAGAGTATTCCGTGACCACAATCCTAGTCCAGTAACTATATACATCAACAGTATGCATCAAATCTGGTATTTCTGATTTTTGCAGACTTGTTTATGATGTTAGCCTAATAAATTATCCAAAATAACTAATAAACGTCTTGTGACAGTTTTTTCAAAATCTAGTCCTTTAGGGTTATAATCGGCAAAATTTGGAAAACATACAATTTTTTCGGGGTTTTTTCGATTTTTGACAAAGTTGCGTTCGGCGCTCAAGGCCACAAACTTGGATTATTCATTAGACCAGCATCACAAACAAGTTTTCAAAAAATCAGAACTACCGGATTTGACGCATACTACCCTATACTATCAAACGACAAAGTTACTGGATTATCCATGCATACTTGATCTTTTTATGAACGTTTTAGACCAATACTTAACCATGCTTTGTCAGTATAAAATATAAAGAATATTTATGCTATCCTGAAAACCCACCCCAAAAAGTAGCGCCAAAGCATTACCATAAGCACATTTTCGATACCAAAACGTCTGAAAACAATACTAAAACCCCATTACCATGCAGTGGCATGATAAACGGTGTCTGTGCACCCGTGCGAAGTAAGCCCTACTCGTTTACAATAGACGACACGATTTGCAACATTGTTTTTAAAACAACGTCTTTAGCATTCTATTCACACTTTAACAGTAATGCAGGCACACAATAAAAAGATACCGACGGCTTTAACAGCGGCTGACACATTTTTTATGTGATCTTATAAATCGATGAACTCTGGCAGCACGCACGAAAAAGTGTCAAGCGTGCAATAAAGAGTGCGGAACAAGACAGTCAGGATCGTCATAAGCGTTCAGCTTTTTTCAATTGTTGAATCAACAATATTTTCTTAAGACGTTATCACGTAAAGTTCTCTTCCGTAGACCGACTTTACAATCATTTTTTATGTTTATCAAGTTCAGTATGGTTGTTTTAAGCGTTTAGCCATGTCAGAGCCATGATTCGACCTATAACAAAGAATTATGTAACTACAAACTGTACAAAATATCTATTGATGAACCTCTCAGTGTATTAAAAAGTACTAAATATCAATTAAGCAATTTCAAAATCTACCTACTACGTAAACGTGCGCTGATCAAGTACTCCGAGTTCAATGAACAGATATTTGGGTAATGAATATTTTTATTTTTTATGGATCTGGATATCCGTTGTCCTTGTCTTAGTATATATTATGTTCTGTGGCACCCCACACAAGGAACCCTTAAGACAATAAAACAATCTATTAACTATTTCTTGTCATGCAAAATCGTATCGTCGGTCATAAAACAAGACGCACAGCGTCCGAATCAATGTACTGTAAATAATAAATTAACATCTCGGTTTATCTTAATGTGGGCGCTTCCTTGCCAACTCGCACCTAGCGCCGTCGGCTGGCAAATGAGTTATCGTAGCGGAACATTATTGTAATGTGATTTCTAGGGTCGGAACATGGAGAGATATTGTTCTTCGTGACAAACTACGATACTGGCAGGATTAATGAAATCCAAGTGAATATGCGATGATGCTACTGTGACGTAAAAAAATTTGATCCAGTCAAGGACCCTGCAGATGCCTGTGGACGCATGAGTTATTTCGGCGTTAGCTCGCATAGCTGAAACAGTTTTCCATAGATCTGTGCAGACTGCGAGCTATGCACGATCTATGAAAAACTGCGTCAGCTATGCGAGCTAAGCTAACTTAACTTAGCTCTTGGTCTGTTACCCTAATGCCGGTAATGCCGAGCATCCTCTACGTGAGGTCCTAGGCAAGTTTTCTTCTTCTTTTCGCTCAGGACGAAGCGTGCCTGAAGCTGAGGATTACGTCTCCAGTTGCATTGAATAGACCCGAGGCAACTGCTCGAACCGAGCCCACCTCTTATGGATGCTCAGGTGTCTTTAGCATTCGGGCGGTGGCATATAAAAAATCTATTTAATTATTATATACTACGGGACTAATCGCGCACTAAAATTACGAGATAAATAAATACCTCCTCATCCCGACGTTTCGGCCGAGTTGCTCAGTCTACCCGTGACCACGGTCGATGCAACTCGGCCGATACGTCGGGATGAGGAGGTATTTATTTATCTCGTAATTTTAGTGCGCGATTAGTCCCGTAGTATATAATAAATATGTGTTCAAATCGCGAAATTTAAAAAAAAAATCTCGTGAAAAACGGCGCTGTGAAATCGCTACCCACTGCGGTTGTGACCGCTCATCTTTTTATGATTAGTCCTTTTTGCTTATTATCAATCACATGTCTTAACACATTCACTGCCGCATAATTTTCTGGATGCACTCCAGTAGCCAAACCATTTAAATTGTTAGTATTGTAGTATTATTATATACATAGTGACTGGTACCAATAAAATTGATGATACGAACATATTTTGATTAAAAAAAAACAAAACACGGCGCCGTGTAGTCGGCATATGGACTAATGTGTGGCCAAATACACGGCGCCGTGTGTTGGTAGATCAGAAGAGTAACTATGCATTTTAATTCGTTATCTTAAAATATATTAATAAAGAATGAAGACAAATAATTATAGGTATATCTGTTTTACAAGAGCCGCGAAAACATTTAGCTACTTTTACTATTTTTGGCAAATAAAACACCAAATAAAGAATATACTTAATTTTATTTACTTATGCTCTTTATAAAAACAATCAAGGCAATATCCAGGAGAACCGTCACATCCCCTACACTCATAGAGTGTCGCTACCCTCTTTTTCTGTTGTCTGCAGCCTTTACATTCTTTTCTGACAATTTCCTTGATGGTTCTTGTACGGTTACCTTCTTTTTTTTCGCGAACCTTCATCTTTTCAATTTTACTTAAGTGATGTTCAACACTCAAAATCGTTTTAGGCACGGATTGTTCCATGTTTGGTAGTAACTTCTCCAAAATAGATAGCCTAAAATCGTAAAGATTCATTTTTCTGTCCGCACCATACTTGTTATACAATAAATGAGCGTTGCTCAAGCTCATTTGCATAATGTGTATAAAAACCTTCTTATACCATCGCAAAGTTTTTCTTTCACAAGGATAATAAGACAACACCTGGTCCTGCAGATCCACACCCGACATAAAATTGTTATAATGAACTATTGCTGACGGTTTGATAAGTGCTTGGCCTCGTTTGTTATTTATTTCCAGCATTTCATCGTCATGCTCGGTGGATATATAAAGCACGTATCGTTTATCCTTCCATTTTCCAATATGGACACCGTTCAAAAACAACGATTTGTTTTCGCCTTTTTGAAGTGTTACAGCGCCAATTTCTGTGGGGTTACCTCTTCTGTTCTTACCCAGCGTGCCAGTGGAGTACGTCTGGCGATCTAACAATTTTATTGCTAATTCATATGAATTATAATAATTGTCCATATACACACTGTGCCCAGAGTCCAATTTTTCTTCTAGTAACTTCATGACAATTTTTTGTGTATGTCCTGCTCCTGAAGTCACATCTCCTGCACCGGTGTATACTTGGAATTTCAACACAAGACCTTCAGGTTCTGCAAGGACGTACAACTTGATGCCATACTTGTGGCGTTTGTTTTTTATATATTGTCTAAACTGAAGGCGACCACGCCAAAGGATCATCGACTCATCGAGAGACAACTGTTTTCCAGGATAGTATATGTTGTTCATAACATCATTGAAGTGATCTATGATTGGTCGAATTTTCGCTAATCGATCTTCATCACTTGGTTCTGACGAAAAATGAAGGCATCGCATGATCAATAAAAAACGATTTCGAGACATGTATTTGGCAAAGGAAGGAACGTTAAAAAGCCAATGTTTTTTCCAATAGTCGTTCAACCTGTTTAATCGAATGGTTCCTGTGTGAAGCACTAGTCCAAGAAAAGTTAAAAGTTCTTGTCGTGTCAAATCTTTCCAACTGGTTATTCGGGAATTTTCTGTTACGCCAGGTTCCTGGAAAACTCTTACTGCATTCAAATTTGTCTCTTGTACTATCAAGTCCAATATGTCGTCGTCGAAAAACAGTCGAAAAGCTTCTAAAGGGTCAGCTGGTACAGGAACTAATAACTCTTGCTTTTTGGTAAAATTTATAATTTTCATAGAGCGGTTGCTGCTCCAAGTCGATGTTCCTCCTTCCTGTGAAAGCTGTTCTCTATTATTTTCTATGAGATCCTCATTGCTAGTAGTGGGATGATTTTGCGATTGGTAGGGCGCAGGTAAAATGGCTGCAGCGCCATCCTTTGATGGTGCAACAGGTGTTTCCAAAGAAAAGTTAGGGCTTGGAGCATTTGACCTGAGCAGAGAAATAGAAGGTGAAGTAGAAGCGTTTAACCAACTGTCGGGTATGTCAGGTAGAATGCCATAATCTTGCATAATAGAAGGTGACTTCGGTATACGTGGATCCAGTGGCTCATGGGTGTATTGCGGTGATAAAAGTAGCTGCTGCTGCGTAAATGTATTTTTCTTACGAGTATCAAATATACTACAGACAGAGCCGTCGCTCTGCTCCGAGTCCTCGTCTTCTTCATCACAGCACTGGGAGTAAGCAGCTTCTTCACTGGAACACTCGTCATCTTCAAAACTATCGTTTTCCAACGTCCTGCGCCTTTTTTTAGAATAGGAACTCGTCATATTTACACTAATATAGCGCTTTGAAGGTCCAGGCTTCTCGTTCATTGTGACAAAAAATAAGCGTCCTGTTCAGTTCGATGCACAAGGCAAACTGAGCGCGCGAACTTAAAACCAATCACTGTTTAAAAAACTTCGTTAAATTGTCCGTGTGGCCACGTGCGAATCGTGCCTGTGCCACGAGAGCCGACGGCGCACTGACGCTTTGAAAATGTTCCGTAGCAAACCACGGCGCCGTGTACCCGGCCCCCCCGCCTCTACACGGCGCCGTGTACTTGGCAAGGAATGTGTTAACATGAGTGATATCATGATCTAAATAGCACAGGTAATTTTATGGTGAAATTGAAACAACGGACAGTATACTCAACAGTATAGTCTTCGAATTGTTGACAACGACGTTTGTGAAACTAAAATTGTAATGCCGCAGTTTTTTGATTGCCAGCTTCCTATCACTGGATTTTTTTAAAGAATATATCGTCAAGAAACCTGAAAAAAAATAGGTACAAGAAAAATGAGAAAGCTAGATATATTCTAAGCAAATACAGTAAATACTGATCTGTAATCTAACGCTGGCTGGAGGTGAACGTTTCCCCTTTCCCGAGTCACGGCGCCGGTCTCCCAGCACCTACTTCTGGAAAAGATATAATAAAACTGGAAAATATACGAGAACTTTCTACTTAATAAAACGCTCCAAATTATAGCTGCATAAAATATGTTACCAAAAAAATTAGCTGGAAATAAAAAATGTACATGAGGATAGGATTTTAGTCCCAAAATACTACGAAGAGATGGGAAATTTGCCTAAACATGTTTTTTTTACTTAAGAATTTCAAGCGGCAGAGTTTAATGGCAAAAACAAAGGGAGACCTATGCCTAGCAGTAGATTATCGTGGGCTGATGATGATGAACCTAAAGCATAGCAAAAAAATTCATAATGACTATTTTTGTGAAAAAATATTCACTATGAATTTTTTTGTGGTTTACAAATTAACAATAACAAAAATCAATTTATTCTTAATTTGAAAAGTTGGGAAAGTAGATGAGCAAATTCGAAGTGTTAATTCTAAAGACTGTTCCCGTATGTTTCCTTCCACAGTTGGCGCAGAACTTATTGGAGTGTTTTCCTTTAAATTTAGGGCAGCGTACGTGACCTAGCCCGGCCGTGGCGAGACGAATTACGAGCTAACTTCGCAACGCTCAAAATATAGTAACGTTACCCGAGTGAAGCTAATCACACACTGCAAGCGGAAAGATTCTAAAGTTGTATCTGCTCGCTGGTGCTATATTTTCTATGTTATTATTTGGAGTCAGAGTTTCCTTAATATGTTTAGAGATCTCAGTATTTTTAATTTCGCAAATAGTAAGTAAGTTCATATATCGTAACCGGGTGGCTAGCCCTGGTGTCAGAGTTTTTAAGCTGCCTAAAAACCTATGACATGGCTAGACTGACATTTCGCAGATACAGATTACTACTTTAAACTCATTAAATGTCCTCCTTTTATTTATTTATGGAATTAACAAAAGATATCTGATATCCAAAGAGTGTTCAAATTGGTGCTAAAACGCTACTTGCCTTTTTACATATCGTCTTATATCCATCGTTAGATCTAAGCGCACCGCTGATTGACCCATTTAAGTGGTGCGTTTGATTTTAGGTGATGTATAATTAAATTTCCAGATTCACAAATAAACAAGAACTTGAACGCCTGGAAAAGAGTTTCTGAACCCATCTTTTGTTTGCCAATTAGGTACTGAACTGAATACTACAATTATCGCTTCAATTTTAAATCTTAGCACGTCTTTCAGTGGACACTCATCCAGTTTAGGGTCTTGTAATGCGACGTATAGTTAATACGTTTACGAAGTTCCCCAAACAGGCGTGATTTGTGCGCGAATGGGTGCACTTGCCGGCGAAATGGCTGTTTGGATAACTGAGTTTTGTGTGAACTGACTTTCATGTTAACGTACTAGTGCGTATGGAGATTCGGTTAGAACGCTCGGAGTTAGTGGCATAACTTGACATGAACTAAATGTTGAATAAATTATAGCGAGTTCCGTAACATGACTTTGTTTGCGTAAAATGTGTGACATTCAAACCTTGTAAGTGTGACCTGACAAAATGTGTATGGCCCTACCACATCCCTATCTTGACAAATTGTCTCAAAATAAAACTATTAGGGAACTAAACTAAAACTATTAGGGCTGAAACTGCTGGACTTGCTGGACTTGACTGGCTAGACACGTCTGCTGCATGCCGGATGATCTTTGTATCAAAATTACCACCCATTAGCAACTGACCATAGACGAACTCGCGGCAGACCTAAAAGCGATAGCAGAACGACCTTCACAGGCACCGGAAGAACTGGCATACTTTAGTCCAGGATTGAGATAAATGGGAAGATAGGAGGCCTATGCTCAACTTTGAGACAGTATAGGCTCTTAATAATAAAAATATGAAACTAAATAAACCTTTAGTAACGTACCAGTTATCTAGCACTCAGACCTTTTTTAATACGACAATAAGAATGTGGAATTGTTAAGAGAATTATAAACTTGCGATATTTTAGGGCGTTATTTTTTCATATATCTATAAAGTTAAAAATAAATGGATATTATACATCTTTACAACGTCATGAAAACAACATAGTTTGGGTACTTCGGGAGAATCTTCCACATCACTGCGTAAAAAAATACGCAATCGAAACCGTAAAACCTCAACGTAAAACTGAAAGCCCAGATTATTGGTAAATAAAGGTATTTACAGCCGGAGGTAGCGTACTTATAATTCAAAGGGCTCAATTCTCCGGAAACAGGAGTCGTAAATACGAATTCCTCGTTTTTACTGCGAAACCTGACCACAACCTTTGATGGGGTCGGTCAAACGGTTGTTGTTTCAGATCATCGATCTCGCGAGATGGGGCATGTGTATAGTTGTAAAGAATATTTGACCCAGTGCTGTCAAAATTGTCAAATGTGTATAGAAAATTGATAAGAATTTGACGATACACAACGAAAAATCCAACAGCTGCCACCGAATCGAAATATTTTGTATGTCTCTGTCTAACTCGTGCTTATCAGTGCGTCTCTTTCAGATTTTCTCAATCGACCACAGCGTAGATACCTTTAAAAATAAAGTGTACCAACTCAGAATCGCACGCTGTTGGAAAATCATGTTGTACCTAAGCGAAACTTTACACGCTATTTTCCAACCGCGCGCAATTGTAAGTTGGTGCACTTTATTTTTAAAGATGCGATGTGGTCGATTGAGAAAATCTGAAAGATGCATTGATTAGCGCGAGTTAGACAGACATGAAAAATATTTCGATTCAGTGGCAGCTGTTGGACTTTTCGTTGTGTAACGTCGAATTATTATCTATTATATAAAAGGCTTCCCTGAGTGACTGACTGACAGACAGCCTACAGCCCAAACCGCTAAAGATATAACGTTGAAATTTGAAATATAGGTACATTGTACGACGCAATGGAGCACTAAGGACGAAAATTTTGAAAAATCGACCTCTAATGGGGTAAAACGGGCCCTTTTCGTTTGTATGTTACTTTTTATTCCCTATACCGATTGACTTAAAACTTTGTATACATGCTTTTCAAACAAAACAAAAGTTACGTTTTTCCCTATTTTTACGAATTTTCCAAGCAAAAAAGCATCGATTAAATCCAACAAGCTGAACTGTTATGGATAAAATCTGGTACGGAGGAAGCAAACAACATGTTTCAGTACAGGAACTATAATTATTCCGGAAAATCTGTAGGGTACCTTAGGAATAGTCAAAATTAACGAGTTTAGGCTACAGCCTAAAATGTTGCAGATACAAACTTATAATTTGGAATAAAGATACATTGTATAGCGTAATGAAGCGCTAAGGACAAAAAAGTTTAAAAATCTACCTCTAACGGGGTAAAATGGGCCCTTTTCGTTTGTGTATCATTTTTTATTCCGTGTGCCGATTGACTTGAAACTTTGTAGACATGCTTATCAAACAAAATAAAAAATATGTTTATTGCTGTTATTCTGAATTTTCCTTATCTATCAGATAAGGTCCCAAAATTGGTGAAAAAAGCATCAATTACATCCAACAAACTGAACAAATATTAATGAAATCTGGTATAGAGGGAGCACACAACATGTTTTAATACAAGAACGATTATTATCCCGGAAAATCTATAGGGTTTCTAAGGGTTATCCAAAAATAAGCTAAGATACAAGCTAAGATAAAACGGGTAAATAAATTCTAACGAAATGTGGTATGAAGCTAGATAATAACATAAATTTCTACTTAGGGTACTGCTATTCCGGAAAATATGGGTTGGTCCTTTGGGATATCAATTTCTTAAAAAAATACTAAAATACTGTTTGAAAATGAATGGAGTTTTGTTTGAAAATATGTCCACCATTTTAACTAATAAGTGACTATTGACGTCCTAGACATGGTCCCGGATTTCTTGTCTAACATAATTATACAGCATAAAAAATAACTTGAATGCGCTTTTTTAATAATGTAGTGAAGTATCTCGAAAATATAATTTAGACAATGATTCATCTTTAAATGGGGCAAAATGGGCCCCTAATAGTTTACGAAAGTTTTTATTTTGTGAGCCAATAGACTTGAACTTAGGGTACATACGGATCAGTATACCTACTTACTTTACTACGAATGCAACCCCGAAAAAGGAAAAAATACTTACTCCATACATTTTAACGCGGGTCTATGAACTTTTTGTGTTAAAGAGCTGATTTTATTTACGTGATTTCGGGGTTGGTAACTTAGTAAAAGTTAGTGAAATGATGAGTATAATAGCATCCTAGAACATGCCTGTCGTCTTATCTACAGTGTATTTCACATGTATTTCTCAAATAAAATAAAATATACCTACTTCTGTGCCACTTTTTTATCTGTCTGGCGTCAGAGTACGTCTGAAAAACCTACAAGTGCCTCGATCACTTTTGACTCGATGAATGGTTTTGGGAGAGATTGTCATAATGTTCTCTCGGGAAAAATGAGTTCAGGATAATTGATATTAATGACTAAATGAAACATGTCGAATACCTGTACTGGCCTTTTTCAACAGTCCACTACTGTACGTAGGCCTACCCACGAAGGGCCATATGCATCACGCTGACAGAGCGCGGGTTGCAGAATTTACATATGACATCGATTTTTCTCTGCGGACGTACCCATGCAGGTTACCTCTATGTTTTCTATCAATGAAAAGCCAGTAGTGTGTAATTCCGGGTATTGCTCCGTACATAAGTTTCAAAGATGTTCAAATCCTGGTCCCAGACCAGTGTCTGGGACCAGGATTTGAACCCAAGACCTTACAATTGTAATATAGACCATGACATGTAAAAGGCGTTCGATAAACATTGGTACAGGAGTGAGAAACGACATGGGTCATGCATGAGTGAGCAATATATCGAAAACTATTCTTTTCACGACACAAAAATCAGTATTTTAAAGAAATTGAATTAGTTTGATTAATATAAATGTAAGTAGGCAATCACGTGAATTATATTTCCAAACTCTTATTAAATAATTTGTAGAACGTGGAATAATAATATAATAATTATCAATTTTTTTTTATTAACCTATACTATCCCACTCCTGGGCAAAGGTCTCCCCCATTTCCTTCCATGAGTCTCGATCCATCGCAACTTCTTGCCAACCCCTCTCGAATGAGTCAAGATCGTCACGCCAGCGCTTTTTGGGCCTTCCCTGGCTGCGTCGTCCGTCAGGCACCCACTCCGTGACGATCCTGGCCCATCGATCGGGGTGCATCCGCGACACATGTCCGCCCAGTCCCAATAATAATTATTACTAAATTAAAATCAAATATTCTGCATCTCATCATCTAAAAATGCAAGTACTTCATAATAAGCTTTAGACACAAGCAAATTAAATACCTAACTAAATGAATTAAATTATGAGACAATGTAGGCCAATCCGTGGGCTATTATCCTAGCAAGTAACACGAAAACGCTGGCTACTCCACGAGCTATTATTTTAAGCAAGTAAGTATAAAATCAACGCGGGCCAAATCGCAGGAAATTATCATTTTGAGCAAGTACTTAAATAACGCGGGCCAGCCCAAGGGCTATTATCATTGCAAGTAATATAATACAACAACGCAGGCCAAACGGCAGGCTATTATGATTTTAAGCAAGTATTAAGATAACGCGGGCCAAACTACGTGCTATAAATTACCATCTCAAGCAAGTACTAAGAATACGCAGGCCAAACGGTGACTTATTATCATTTTGCGCAAATGCAGAGACAATTTTGCCAAGCCGTGGTCACTGGGAATTATCCTTGCAAGTATTGCGACAATGCGGGCTAAACCACAAGATATTATTATTTTAAGCAATTACTAAAACAACTCGGGCCTGACCGTGGGCAATCATCATTGCAAGTAATATGACAAAGCAGGCCAAACGGCAAGCTATTATAATTTTAAGCAAGTATAAAAACAACAGAGATCAAACCGCGGACTACTAGATATTGTTATAAGCAAGTATCAAGACAACGCGGGCGAAGCCGCGGGTTTTAAGCTAGTATATTATATATTTTATGCTGCTCAACTTACTCGTAGCAGGGACCGAATTTCACATGTAACTCTATAATTAAAACCACGTGACGCCCATAATTACACAATTATTACTCGAATACATTATTTACCTTACTTTTTCATAATATGAACTAACACAACCACAATATTCATTTTGCAGTGTATGAGTATTTGCTACACACAACTGTCTTGCGCAGAGTAAAGAGCGTACGTTAACATGAAAGTCTCTCTTTAGCTCTCTATGTATAAAATGTACTTACTCTGATTAGGAAGCTGTGGTCGGCAGACAAAGGGAAGTAAAAACTCGTACTGCTATCAATATTTTTTGTTTAATATTGCGTAAATTCACTAGTCCTTTAGTCAATTCATCTCACTGCTTACTCAACCTGCGGGACGAGTTGACTAAATAAATTTTAGTATTTTTACTTTGTCAAATGATCTTACATTAAAATATATAATGTATTGTATTACCTATTGATACGACAGCAACATTGTTTAATAAAAGTGATACACCATGGCTTATGATTAAACTGAGACAGTTATAAAAAAAAACCCTCTAATCCAATTCATTCAATATTTTAGAGATTGAGTCGGGTAAATTCCCCTACACAGCAGCTGCAGTTGAGCACATATTCATTTGTGTTTTATCTTATCTTATACCGTTTTCTTTACCTTTATGAAAATTATTTGTTTTATTTATTATTACATAAGAACCACATTGATTATGTATCGTTGTAAGGCACGATATCACTTGTGTTGAACCAACTTTGTTGTATCAAGACAATTCATAAAATGTATCAAATGATTTAGTTTTCCAATTGAATACTTTGACTAGGTCAACTCATGCCGTGTAATAAGTTTGGACGGGGTCAGCTGACTAAAGAGTCACTCTACTTGAATTTTATAGCCTACTTAGCCCATTTAGACTGACAGGATAATAATGTATTTTCATTCCAGTGTAAGTGTTCTTTAAGCACTAAAAAGGCACAATGTATTGGCAGAACAGCTTTTGAATTATGGTCATGTCTATCATCATGTCTTGTTATCTAAGGCTTCGTATGCTATGTCATAGTATTAAGCTATAATTTTTAATAGATTTTTTAGTATCGTCCAGGAAGCATACGTATCTTATATAGCCGAGCAATTGTTACAGAATACATTTGTTTGTTTATATATTTCTACGTTCATTGTACAAAGTTAGCATATCTCTCAAACGGCCCCAATGGTTTTTGAGGAAATTTGGTATATAGGTATAAGTAGTTTTTTGTTCTAATCCATTATCCTTCTGGATCTCTAATACAATCTTTTGGAAGCGACTTGCAATCAGTGAAGTTATTAAGAGCTAATTATTTTTGAAAATCTAATTTTGTTAATCAATAATTTGAGACGATGTTCATAAAGTTTCAGGACGATACGAGGAAGTTGTGCTCTTAATATCGACTTATATACCAATTTTACCTCGTCATCCTCGTCGTTATTTTATCCCTAGGACGTCCACTGCTGGATATTGGCTTTCCCTATAGATCTTTAATAAGACCGGCAGGAAGCAGCTTGCATCCAACTCGATCCTGTTAGTATGAAGCTTTATAATTATTTAATTCAGTTAATATTATTTCTATTTTCTGCAATTGTTGTAATGATTTGTATAATTTGATGTATTTAATTTTATTTTTAATTAGAATGAACATTATTTTGAATTATTTGAAAATTTATTTTGTTTTTAAATTATTAATTGATGTAATTAAATGACGTGTACTAAAATGTATCAATAAATGAGTATGATATCCTGCGGTCCTAACGGGGTTATCATAATTTTACGTATAAGGGTCTAAATCAAAATTACACATCTTACAAAAATTAAATGCAATTTTAACCATAAAGTAAGCAAGCCTCAACCTCACACGCTTTCCTTACCAACGATTAATTAAACCGATACTCTTCCACGTCATGATTCAACAATATAATTCAAGTAATTTCGCGCGTATAAAGACCTTAAAATACGCTAACGCAAAACATTAAACCTCAAGTCGTTAACGGCTTTTCAACCGGCAACAGCTGTCTCATTCGCACATAATTATGTAAGTTTGAGTTGTGTACTCGTCATTGATTTTATATAAATGTAGCATTTATCAACCTAGATACGACTATATATTTTACAAAATAATTGTTAAAAATCGCAACACCGACCACCGTGTATAGAATTCGAATAATTTGCACGAATCGATGTGACATCCAAGTACATTTTTGTTGACTTATCAAAAACAGCTCAGCCGATTACGATAAAATTTAAATGGGACCAACGTCCTCGGAAGTATACGCTTTCGAACTAAACATCAATTTATATTAATTATATTTTAATCAGTTCCCAATTGGCGAAAATAACATTTTTTTTTGACATCCTTACACACTGCCTCTGACCCCAAACTAAGCAAAGCTTATGATATGTCTGCCAGAGACTGATATGCTATATATACTTATTTTTAAATACATACTAAATATAGATAGTAACTAAATAATACCCAGACACATAGCAAACATTTATGTTCATCACATAAATATTTGCCCTGGGTGGGGATCGAACCCACGCCTCTTTGACCCAGAAGTTAGGGTCACTAACCACTGATTTTGGGAAGTGCACTTGAGAATGAGAGAGGAAGAGCTCTTCACTCTTTTTTCAATGAAATAAGTCTGCATGTGCTTAACATGGGTGATACACCTACTTTTGAAACCGTCAGAGGCAACACACGCTGTACAAGCATAGTGGATGTCACCACTTGTGGTGAGTCACTTCTGGGAAAAATTGTAGGCTGGCAGGTGAATAGAAATCTTACAACTTCAGACCATAATGCCATTACCTTCACATTGCGCTTAACGCGGGGTCTTAAACATTTGAGACCTGTTACCACGCGTAAATATAATACCAGGAAGGCGAAGTGGTCAGATTTCATATCGTGCCTGCGAGGTTTCCTTGAGGAGAGGAAATTGTCACCAAGAGTAGTACGAGAATCCGCAAACTCAGAGGATCTTGAAAATTTAATCACAAGCTATACACATTGTATCCACGAAGCCTGCGAGCTCTCCATCCCAAAAATAGGCTTACGAAAAGGGAATCCAGTCCCCCCTTGGTACACAAAAGAGCTTGATGAACTTAAAAAAGAGGTCCTCCGAAGAAAGAGAAGAATAAAAAATGCAGCTGCCGATCGAATTCAAGCAGTCATCGATGAATATCAAATGGCCAGGATAGATTACAAAGAAAAGTCTGAAATAGCTCAAATTGTAGACTGGAAGGAGTTTTGCACAAATCAAAATAAAGAAAGTATGTGGGATAAGGTGTACAGAGTGATAAGAAAAACCTCAGAAAAGCAAGACGACGTGCTATTGAGGGATTTGGAAGGAAACACTTTGTCACCACAAGATTCTGCAGAGCTTTTAGCCAAAACGTTCTACCCTGACGACTCTGAAAGCACAGACCAACCGTGCCACAAAAATATGCGAGAAAAGACCAAAGATACACCTGCGGGCTTGTCACCAGACGATCCACCTTTTACGTCGGCAGAACTTGAGCTAGTGTTGCGAACACTGAAACCACAAAAAGCCCCAGGGCCAGACGGGCTGACCGCTGACATCTGTGAATCAGCCATTCATTGCAATATGGAGTTGTTTCTGGCGATAGCTAATAAATGCCTATCGCTACGATATTTCCCGAAGCAATGGAAATTGGCCCATGTGGTTGTCTTACGAAAGCCAGGCAAGACAGATTATGCTGACCCTAAATCCTACCGCCCTATAGGTCTGTTGTCCGTGATCGGGAAGATCGTTGAAAAGCTTTTGATCGGTCGACTTCAATGGCATCTTCTCCCCACACTGAGTTCGAGACAGTATGGTTTCATGCCGCAGCGAGGAACGGAGGACGCTCTCTATAATTTGGTAGAGCACATCAAAAAGGGAGTATCGGATAAGAACTTAGTACTCCTCATCTCCCTAGATATAGAGGGCGCCTTTGACAACGCGTGGTGGCCTGCTTTAAAATATCAACTAATAGAAAAAAAGAGCCCATTAAACCTGTACGAGATGGCATGCTCCTACCTCGGTGACCGAGAAATTGAAGTCAACTACGCTCGAGCGACGTACAGGAAGGGGACCACCAAAGGATGTGTTCAAGGGTCAATTGGTGGTCCAACTTTCTGGAATGTTATCTTGGATTCGTTGTTGCGTCTATTGGAAGCCGAGGGGGTACATTGTCAAGCCTTTGCCGACGACGTCGTTCTCGTGTTCACGGGCCAGTCAAGCACAAAATTGGAGCAAGAAGCAAACAAGGCATTAAACACAGTAGTAGAGTGGGGCAAATGTAACAAACTGAGATTCGCAGCCCACAAAACAAACGCGATGCTAATGACTAGGAAGCTGAAATACGATGCACCGAATCTGGTTATGTCTGGCGTCCGGCTTAATCTTGTGAATGAAATCAAACTGCTCGGCCTCTTGCTTGATCGAAGGCTCAACTTCAAGGCACACGTAACCGCTCAATGTAAAAAGGCAGCGGATATTTATAAACAACTTGCGCGCGCAGCGAAGGTGTCTTGGGGGCTCAATAGCGAGATCACGAGAACAATATACGTCGCTGTGGTGGAACCAATCATTTTGTACGCTTCAAGCATATGGGCTCAAGCAACGGATCTGGAAGAGGTCAAAACTCAACTTAACTCTTTACAAAGAGGCTTCGCCCAAAAAATATGCAAATCATATCGTACTGTTTCCCTCACGTCGGCTCTGGCTCTGTCCGGTTTACTCCCTTTGGACCTAAGAATACACGAAGCTGCAAATCTGTACAAAGCTAAGAAAAATATTTCTGTGGATTATCTCGCACCAGACACGGAGCTTGAACGAAACCTGAACTTTCTGGACCAACCTCATCCGTCCACACAGACATCCTTAGATTTCGATCTCCTAGAAACCATCTCTAACCCGATAAGTGGTCCCCAGATTTATACAGATGGCAGTAAAATTAAAGGCCATGTTGGCGCTGCCTTTACCTGGTGGGAGAATGGCCAAGAGGTTAGGTATGCTACTTTTACACTGCACGCCGACTGCACAGTATTCCAATCAGAACTTTATGCACTATACCAAGCAACTCAAGCAGTGATGTCGAGTGTAGACCCCTCGGTTAGCATTCTGAGTGACTCGAGGTCTTCACTCGAATTATTGCGGAATCCCAAAACGAGTCATCCATTGGTTAAATGTATAAAGGAAAACATTGGAAGGATCAGTGCAGAGGGAAGATCTGTTCGTTTGTTCTGGCTGAAGGCACACGCGGGAACTGTCGGTAATGAAAGAGCGGATGAGCTCGCAAAATCGGCAGCTCTCACGGGCACGTCCTGGGATTACGAGGGGATCCCCTTGTCCTATGTCAAAAAGAAAATCCGTGAGGAGTCAGTCAGGAAGTGGCAAGACCGGTATGAGACTTCAAGCACTGGTAGAGTGACATATAAGTTCCTCCCGGATATCGCCAAAGCATACCGGATGTCACGTACCACAAAACTGACGCCTTTTCAGGTGCAAGCGCTGACGGGACACGGAGGAATAGCGGAGTATTTGTACAGATTTAAGCTTAAAGAAAGTCCAGGTTGTGAGTGTGACTCAGATATCTCAGAGTCAGTATGGCACATAATCATGGATTGCCCACGCTTCATTGCGGCTCGAAATGACCTTGAAATATGCATTGATAAAAAGCTCTTAGCCTCAGATCTCCACAACATCTTAGAAGATCCAGAAAGCAGATCGCACTTTCTATCATTTGTAGATAGGTCGTTTCGAATAGCAGCCAAAAGAAACTCAACTCTTCATAGACCCTCCTCTTCTCTCGGTCTGATGGCGCCCTCCGCCTCTGCTTCTTCCTCCCGCACATGGCCTTCCTTCGCCTCACACATAGCTACACCGGTCACCACCAGTGCGCAGAACTTAAGACTCCCTCCGGAAACCACCATAAAAGACGTAGCAGTAGACTTCTTACTCGCTTCTGCGGACAGAGGAAAGCCAGGAATTCGCATCCGTGGGGTAGCCCTTTTCATGGATAACAATAAAGAGAGGTTTGGAATAAGCTTTTGCCTCACCCGGAACAAAAAACGTGTCCAGCTGTCGCCCGGACTGGCTTGTTTGCTCAATGGCAGTACTTCTAAAACCACTATGAAGCAGAAAACATACGACGCGATGCCAACACTGGAAGTTGCGGGCTGTCAATGTCGACTGGTGCGATCGAAGAATAAAACGATTGCACTGTTTGACTTGACGACTGAGACTCCTTATGCGCGGGCTGGTTTGCTGCTCAAAAAATTAGGTGAAAACGCAGACAGTAGTTGTCGTGTGATAAGCGTCGACGCCATGGTCATAGCACATTGGACGGGAGAAGTCGCGGATCGATTAAGTTGCCTGGAGGCCTCTAAACATCATGAGGTCATTATATACGAAGACAGGGGAGAAAACCTAAGTTTTTTGAAGTCTTCGTCAGAAAACCCTGCAACCGACAGCTGGGGACATCCCGTTCCATGTTCGTCCATTCAGAGCGGTTCTGAAAGGATGCAAGAAAGAACAGCGGCAGAAAGGGCCACGAAACGGCAAAGTGACGGCAGACGCAGTGAGAGTGGAGGGCACGTTTCGGCTTTTTTGACAGCATTTAGCGCCGCAGCACAGAGCTTGTTCCCACAAACAACGAAAATAAAATGGCCCAGCACTCAGTCAAACACAGCAACAACACCACGAACAAGGCAAGTGGTTCAAACGAGAGCCGACATGGGACAAGTTAGTCCGCCCCTCTATATCCAAGCCTCGACAGCAACAGATCACGCCAGAAACGCCTTCATAGAATTCTTAGCTATAACGAGAGCGACTAGAGAAGTTAATCTCAGGAACTGCGAAAACATCATGCAGTCTTTCAGGCTAGGAAATGAGAGTCTTTTGATGGCGAGACTGGAAGAAGCAGAAGCAGCCATATACAATAACGACACTTCCCAGGTCATCAAGGGAACGATGAGAGGTCAATATATGGCTGCTTATAATGCAATAGAAGGCTTCGTGGCCCTGGATGATGATGAGACGAATCGGACTGGCAAACTGAGGTACATGACGCCACCAGAAGACCCTATTGTGGTTGCCGCCAAGTGTACCAAAATAATGCTGGACGACAGGATTATTGACATGGCAAAAGCCATTGAGGGCAGTTCTGGAGTCGAGGCACAGTGGGGCAATTGGACGGTACCCAAGATCCAGTGGGTCAATGGAGTGCCCGGTTGCGGTAAGACAACTTGGGTGGTACGACACTTCGATGTGGATAAGGACGTTATCATCACCACAACAACTGAAGCAGCCAAAGATCTAAGAGAGAAGCTGGCGCAGCGTATAGGTAATCTAGTAAGAACTAAAGTGCGCACCATGGCTTCGACTCTCGTAAATGGTTTCCGAAATTTCGAGAGCTGCTCCCGCTTAATGGTGGATGAAGCTCTCATGAACCATTTTGGAGCCATAGTGATGGCTTTGAGGCTGTCTGGTGCCAGTGAACTTGTCCTCATCGGAGACGTCAATCAACTACCTTATATCGACAGAGAAAACCTCTTCGAGATGAGGTATAATCGCCCTAACCTGGTCGCCAACATTAGCCAGGAGTTGTTATGTACGCGCCGGAACCCCATGGATGTGGCGTTTGCACTGAGGGAGATATACGCGGGTATATATTCTTCGTCTATCCAAGTCAGATCTCTAGAGCAGAAAAAATACACGGGTGCACAAATACCCTACAACCTCTCTAACACCCTTTATTTGGTCCACACTCAAGAAGAAAAGGAGACCCTTATCAGCCAAGGGTATGGAGTGGGGTCGGGGTCGCGCATCCTTACCATCCATGAAGCTCATGGTCTGACATACGACTCTGTCATCGCCATTAAAATCAAGGCCAAGATTAGATTGCACGAAAGCGTTTCGCACGCGGTCGTCGCAGTTTCACGCCATACCAGGTCCTTCACATACTTTGCCGACAACGAGGAAGACGCCATCAGCCGCTTCGTGCGGCGTGCGACGACTGCGTCACCTAAAGTCATCGTAGACTATAATATAAAGATGGCCATTAGAGAGCGAGACGCGGCGGTGGTGGAGGCCCTGAGTGGTATAAGTAGTCCTTTTTAAAAAAAGAAGTTAAAAATCGTAATTTTAGAAATTTAATTAGGTTTAGATTTATTTTAGTGTAGAGTCCTCTAGTAAAGCCTTAGTTTTAGAAATATTGTTCAAATCAATTAAAAAGTAATGTATAATCTTAAAGAGCACAGGCCCCGGTGTCTGTGGAGTGTAACAATTCAATAAAAAAAAAATAAAAAAAAACCACTGATTTTTGGAAGTCGGTAAAAATAGGTTTTGATATATTTTGATTTAACACAAGAGATCAAAATAAGCTGTTATTGGTTGAAAAATAGTTAATGGCATAGGATTACCTTCCAACTCCTGAAACCCCCAGTCCTCGAATCGCTGACACTGACATATGAATTTACTACTGTGCAACGACTCACCTTGTGTTCAAAGACGCTATTATGTAGGTCTATACTTTTTTTATTCTACTCCGATTAGGACATATAACAAAGATTATTTTTTGCAAAAATTAGCATGAACGACTTCACCCATGTACAAAATTCGCGAATATTTCGCACGGATCAATGTAGCATTTTTCACATGATTGTTGATTTATCAAAAATGGCTCAACCGACATTAATAAAATTTAAATGGGACCAATTTCAAAG
Organism: Hypomecis punctinalis; assembly: GCA_949316475.1. Classification (NCBI taxonomy): domain Eukaryota; kingdom Metazoa; phylum Arthropoda; class Insecta; order Lepidoptera; family Geometridae; genus Hypomecis; species Hypomecis punctinalis. Next base: position 23,603,409 of record OX438800.1, on the reverse strand, counting down.
TATACTCTTTCTAATAAAAAAATAATTATTGAAATCGGACTACTACAAATAAAGTTATGCGTGGTTATACATTAAAAAATATATTTATACGCGTCGAATTGTATACTCGTACCTCCTCCGGTGGTTCGTCGGTCAAAAACGGAAAATATGGCAAAACTTGTAAAAGCTACATCCAATATTTAAAAATCTCGTGTCAGTGTTTGTTACTTAATTACTCCAAAACAACTTATCCGACTTTTAAGATTTATTTTGTGTACATTTTGTAGGTCTAGAATCTGGAATGTAGGTCGTAAGTACTCGTAGGCTATTTTTAATACCACTAGATGATAAGTATGGCTCCCCAGAGTTTTTTTTACACCGCAGAACAATATTTTCCAGGTAGCTAGTGATTATTATTATTATAATAATGTGATATCTTCATGCGATTAAGATGAAATTAGGCGTATAAAATCTCCTTAAATATCTCTAACGCAAAACATTAAAACCTCAAGTCATTAAGTACGAGGATCCCGTAATTTTCGCTCCTAATCAATCTCAAAGGCGTTTCTTATTAATTTCTGTGCTAAATCACCTCGCGACGGAGCAAAAAGATTCAGCCCCATCAAGCAACGTTGCAGTTTTTACGGGAAACTTGGTAGGGGGTTACTATTGGTTCTCAAATTATTCTCGTCAGGTATAGCCTGGAAGAGATTGCTGTAAGCAATAAGGCCGCCCTTTGTTGCACTAAATTAAGTTGTTTTTTTTTCCTTTCTGTGTATTTTTCTGTATTCTGTGTTAACAATAAAGTGTTCATTCATTCATTCATTCATTATTGTTTCGATTAAGATCAACCAGGAAGGTTTATCTGTATTTTTTAAATATCCTACTAATATTATAAACGCGAAAGTTTGTGAGGATGGATGGATGGATGGATGGATGTATGTATGGATGTTTGTTACTCTTTCACGCAAAAACTACTGAACGGATTGAGATGAAACTTTGCAATAATAAAAAAAAAAAAAAAAAAAAAAAAAAAAATAATAATAATAATTTATTTAAAAACATCAAAGTCAACATTACACTTGAAAAGCAAAAACATTTAATAAATAACACACACACACACAACTGCCTGAACTAGGTGAAACCTGTGTTTCAGGCTGAAAAAGAGCAAAAAATGCTAAATAATATATATATAAATAAAATAACTATTTGCTACCTAAAACTAAGTAAAATACTGCTAAAACTGATTACAGAGCAATCGTGTGACGTACTACTTAAAAACCTACCTAATGTTTTATACATTACTAAAAAATTGAAGACTAAGCTATAAAATATATGTCTACCTAATATTTAAAAATTGCACGTGAAATTTGTATACCTATAATAATATGAAAGTTAAAGATTGCATTTTCATCTCATTTCACTATAAACAACAATTTTTCCGTATCATCGTACGACATATTGTGAAGGACTTCCGTGATTAGTTTTTTGCAGTTATTGTAGTTGACCGGATATATATTAATTAACGCGTTTAACCTATTGTAGAGAAGCGGCCCAAGAAACCTGTAAAATTTAGAACTAAAAGCATGTTTTGAGTTTGTTAGTTGAGGGCAGACATTAAAATTCCGTCTTTTGTTAGTAATTTCTGCGCTATAGGGAAGAGCTGCGTGCTGTTTTAGAACGATGTTTAGTATGAACAACTGCCTTACTGTTAGTACTTTACATGATTCATAGAGTAGTTTAGTAGGAAAAATAAAAGGACGACAAGTAGCAACTTTGAGTATCGCTCGTTGGGCTCGCTCTACAGTTAATAATATAGTTTTACCCGCACCATCCCATGAAGTTATGCAATAAGTTATAATAGACTGACAGAGAGCGAAATAAACCTGTCTGATTAGTTTTAAATCCGCGACATGTCGCAGTTTTTTAAAAACAAACATTAATTTACGAAGTCTGTTATTTAAGGCTTCCAAATGTGGTCTGAAAGTTAGAGTACTATCTATTATGACGCCTAAGTATTTAATTTTATTTGTGATCTTTATCGCGGTACACGTGCATTGGGTATTCACATGGTCTTGACAATAATGGGCAAAAATTTCTAAAATTTCTTCCGTTGACTTTTTCTTTCTCATGCTAAAATTAATGTTATATGTTTTATCTGTATTCAATGTTAATAAATTATGCTGAAGCCATTTGTTTACTGTATCAAAACCAGTTTGCGCATATCTGTAGACCTCTTTTTCAGAATCAGCGGAAAAAAGTAGAGCAGTGTCATCGGCGTACGAAATGATGGTGCCGTGGTTTAGTTTTAAATTACATAGATCATTAATGTAGACCAAAAACAGGGTTGGTCCCAAAATACTTCCCTGGGGAATAATATAGCTTATATATCAGAATAACACATAGGCTATAAATATTAATACATCTTAATATATATAAATCTCGTGTCACAATGTTTGTCCTCAATGGACTCCTAAACCACTTAACCGATTATAATAAAATTCGCACATCATGTGCAGTTCGATCCAACTTGAGAGATAGGATAGTTTAAATCTCAAATTATAGTCGCAATTTTAATTTATTTAGCCACAGCAACGCGTGGCCGGGTCAGCTAGTAGGCTATAAATATGATTTTGCGTCAGAAATAAAAATATCATGCGGGCGAAGCCGCGGGTAAAAACTAGTACAAAATAATGCAATGACTGCTTAAACAATATATAGCTTAATTTAAAAAACCTGTGTTATTATTAAGCTCCATGTTATTTCATGCCGATCACTGAAATAAAGCAACGGTTAGTATGGTCCTTGCTCAGTCTTCAGAGACCGCGGGTCGTATTTTAACTGAGTGTGGTGCTTAGTACGATTGAACTAGGCTGTAAACTGGCTTGTATTAGGTACATGTTAAATATTATTTCTGGTTAATTCAATGGCTTGACCCATGTTGGTTTTAAGCAAAGTGAATTAATTATTTTATACAGATTAATCTCATTATTGATCAGGGCCTATAATATAAACTGCGCTACAATTATCTACAATTCAAAATTTTATCCGAGCTATCATTTGCAATCACTCTTTCGAAGATTGTCAATACTTAATAAATAAATAATTCTTTATAAATAATATAAAGTAATACAATTGTCACTTAACCTAGTTTAAAACAAACGGCGGCCTTATCGCTGGAAGCAATTTCTTCCAGGCAACCCCAGTACGGAAAGGATACCGCAAAGAACAATCGAACGGGGTGCAAAAGAAGATACTAAAAGAAAATACTAAATACTACAACATACCTAACAAAAATAAAAATAAAACATATATCATAACATACTACTACCTACATAAATACCAAATAATAAACTTACATATATATACCTATACCTACTCATAACAGTAAAGAAAAATGCAATTCAGTATAGAGAAAAACTATTCCGATAAATAATGCGCCTTAACTTGACGCTTGAAAACATCCAATCTATACTTCATATCGGTTATCACGTTATCACTTATAAAAACCTAGTCAAGCTAAACCATGAGTGCTACAACAGGTTTTGACAACATGAGTGCTACGAAAATAAAATAAAGTGAGTTCGAGTCGAGTTCCAGCAGTACTCGATCCCTAATCCGACGTCAGCGCCGTCGAGCTCAGGAACTCATTAACGGCGAAATAAAAAGGTTTTATTACATATTTTTATTGGATGTCTGAAACTTTGCGTCGAGATGCTTTATAGGGTTTTAAACTTAGCTTGGGCTTAAATGTTATGGCGCGAGCTATATTCCTGATCTCATAATTATTATTGTTGTTCATCCTTTAGAATTTTAATCAGGGAAAGAAAAAGAGTATGTGAAAGAGATGCGTATCAGGTGTTGATGAGCAATTTCTCTCCTAAGTTATAATTATAGTTTTATATATAGGTACTAAAAAGATAAACTGGTATCTTTCATGAAATTATGTTTTGCAAACGACTTTTCAACTGGTTATAGCTGTCTTAAGCAAACTTAGTTCTAGTTATAGTATTTTCATGTGTGTCTTTTTTCTAGTGTTTCGTTTTTGTTAATAATTCAATCAACAATAATTTAGTATATTTGCATTATTTCTTTTAGAAATTTGAGTACATAAGCATATATCCTATTGAACGTCTATACAAATATTATAAAGAGGAAAGATTTGATTGTTTGTTTGTTTGCATCGAATAGGCTCCGAAACTACTGAACCGATTTGGAAAATTATTTCACTGTTGGAAAGCTACACTATCCCCGGTGAACATAGGATATATTCTATTTTCCAAAAAAAAAAAAAATAGGGATCATTACTATATGTCTTCTTTAGCCAATCGTACCCGGGCGGAGCCGGGCCGGGCAGCTATTAATATATAAAAGAAACATAATTATGTATTTTTTGAAACATGTGTCATTTTCCTGTGTTTTGTTTTCGTAATAAATGAATAGATGTTCATTTATTAAATTGTCTATTTGTCAGTTTCGGTACATAGACATATTATTAGACATAAATATTTTTTTTTATAATATTTATTTCCAATAATAATAATATTGAAATTGAAAAAAACTTTATTCGACATTACAAATACAGGAGGCACAAAAAACGAAATATCGAAAAGGGCTCACCTCAGCATTATGCTGAATGCAGGTAGGAACCGAACACTCAGCCCTGGTTGTCAGGTTAGCCCTTTTTTAGGATAGGTAACAAAAAAACATATAAGAAATGAGTGAAAAGCTATTTGACAAACAGTGCAAAGCTAAAAGAAAGGAAAATAGAACAAAGTAACGTTAAGGAACATGAAATAAACGTAATAAATATATATTTTCACATACAAACACAATATAAACAACAGTGATATAATTATGATGATTAATCTACAAACTTATGTAACGAAATAGAACAACACAAAAATGAAACAAATAGCAAAAATACATAAATTGCCAGCAAAAAATATCCAGAACATGGTAAAAGATCGCAGTCATTTATAGAAAGGACAGGTCGTTCACTATTAATCCCTGCTGAAATTGTTTCGAAATAAGATAGCGTTTCAATTGTACTCGGAAAGAGTAGAGACTCTTCAACTCTCTAATAGGAGGAGGCAGATTATTCCAGCATTTGGCCGCCGCATACCGTAAGCTACCCCTGAAATTGACGGTACGACAAGGCGGCATCGCCAACTGCTGGGCACACAATCGGCGATAACGGTGCCTAAATAATAAATTAAATAATAATATATAATAAATATAACCTATTTTTGAACACTTTTAAGATGATGAGTGAGAAAATATTAGTTTCTATTTAATGTGAAAGTAGAGACTTTGTTATCTTTTCGTTATATAGATGTCGCAGGCAATTTGTATGATTCCGCCGTTTACATACGGCGTCGTCAGTTTAAAAACGCTCGCCGTTATGTAAAATGCCGAAGGCAAAATGACAACTCATTCAATTGTAATAATTTCAACGTCGGTTGTAGTTTTAGGGTGACCATGACAAAACACACTTCAGAAAAATTAGATTGACAGATAAAAATTTTGGACAATTCAAATCAATCAGATCGATTATAATCTCGAGATAAGTATAGTTTGTTTAACGGTTGGAGTGTACGAAACGAAAACGTGTGTGGGGCACTGAGCCTAAACCGCGATCTTCGGAATGCGATGGGATGTAGGAGTATATGGGTGGGGAAATACTGACATTGACTTTTACGCCAGGATAAGTGAACCAAACTTAGGTCAAACTTATATAAAGTTTGTAGGTTAGGTTAGGTTTGAACAGTGACAACAACGCGCGAGCCGAGCGAGCGAAGCGAGCGTGCCGCGGTAGCGGCCGGCGAAGCGCCAGAAACAATATGTCCTTATTACGAGTTCAGGACCTTCCGTTAAATATGTATACTCTAACATTACCTAACCAACATAAGCAATTATTTAAGGTATTTCGACTTCAATTGATCAGGTTAGCCTCTTTTGATATCCTCTGACCATTTTTTAACTATGGTCGATATGCAACAATCGGAAGACTCCTGCATATTTCAGGAGTCCTCGGAACACCAGATTCTATGGACACCTTAGTATTTTTTATGTACCGAAAAACCTTGAAAGTTGTCCACGGCGTGTTTATTGCTTTCGTTTAAGAATCGTAACTTTTTTTTAATTCACTATAATAATTGTCTTTAAAATCACAAGTATTTTGCGAAAAGCCTTTTGTACACGTAGTATTTTCAATATTTTCTTGGGTCATAAAACCACTACTTGACGCCATTTTGTTTGTTTTGATCAACAGCGACGCGCGTGGTAAGAAACAGAACTAAATACTTCAATTTGCCTCGGCATTATGTATACGGCGTTTTAATTGTCAATCAAATGTTTCGGCATAATATAAAATGCTAAGGCAATATACATTTTGCCTTCGGCATTATACATAACTGCGAGCGTTTTTAAACTGACGACGCCGTATGTAAACGGCGGAATCATACAAATTGCCTGCGACATAGACATGGCGTCACACGATAGGTTTTACTTGTTTGCGCTTTTATGAGCAGGGAGGTCAAAAGTTAGCCATTTCATAGTATTTCTAAGAGTTCACTGCTGTTTGAAAGAGACATAAAACTTTAGTATTTGATTTTACTGCGTTTCTAAGAGCTGATACGGCTTGAGTGAGGTTTTATTGGCGACATGTTAGGTAACCTACTTGTTTCATTGCTGATGCTTCGTTTCTTAGTATTTTGTGGATTCTTAAAGCTTTCATAGGGACTTTATTTTATACCAACATTTAAGTGGAGAAGCGAAGTGGATATTGTATTTAGTTGGTTTTATGATAGTATACCTAAGTCATGTTTTTGTACTATCTACGCAATTTTTGTCTATTTTTGCTGCTGGCCGATAGGATTTTGTAGAATAGGATTATCTGTCTTTTCAAAAGAGAAATATGTCGTGTTCAAGCCTAATTTCTTTACCTATTATTTAAATCCATTGCTTGCCACACTAACAGCGCAAGCCAAGGCATGTGACGATAATGTTCGAGCAATCCTAGAAACCAAAATTTAAAACCATTTTGATTCAACTGATTGAGGCTCGAAACTAGTAGGTAATTGGCTAATGAGGGCAGTGTGCTTTCTCGTCGTTGTTATCGTTTCAGCCATAGGTCGTGCACTCCTTAACATAGGCTTCCCGTGTTAATCTCCAATTAGACCGGTTGGAAGCTGCTTGCATCCGCCGCGATCCTAAAATATTAATTAAACTCATTAATACCGCCTATAATTGTCTACTTATTATTTGTTAGTACGCGTTTTCTTTCAAGATTTCATGCAAGGAGTCTACTGACAAATTATATCATCACTATCAATATAATCTCGTACAACAAAACTTTACTTACACCAACAAATAGAAAAACATAACTGAAGAAACAAAGTCAGAAAAGGCACAACTGGTAGTTTTATCGCTAAAAGCGATTTCTTCCAGGCAACCTCATTTGGATGCAAGGAAACGTATAGACGACAAGGTTACTTACTTACCTGTAAGAAATGTTATGCTCCATCTTCCGTTACAGCCTTTACGCGTAAGAGTGTAAAGTGTTATTATTTCACAGCCCAAGGTTTTGCAATACACCTAAGCAAGAAAGCTCCGACCCAGTGCCTCAGAGAACTCCAGTTTATTAGCTCCGCCAGTAAAACTCTCTAATGCCGCACTTTATCTCCAGGGTTCATATCTCGTAAACTTGTGAACGTATGTGTACGGCAGTGTTCGTGTGTTCTCCGCCTTAAGGTGCCTTAAGCTAGCCTCATAAAGCCAAATTAGGCGTGTCTTGAGCTGGGACACACTGGCGTTAAAAACGACAAACACCAACGAGGAAGGTATTTCCATTTGATTCGAAAATCAGCATTGTTCATATGGTCAGTCTTCGGATGAGTGACCGCGGGTGGCATTTACAACTGAACGCTACCGTGGCTTGTAGGACCCGGTTGTTTTAACAGTTTAACCATATCAGAAGCCTTCAGGTGGCTTAAAAACTCTGACACCAGGGATAGCCAGCCGGCCTAAACGAAATTACTTTATTTCCAACAAGTCTAACTATTTCTTTAAATTTATGTACGAACTCAATTGGTATATCTAGCGATACCTCTTATTTACATTATTAATTCTTTTGAGCAAAATTGCAACGAAAACCACGAAAGTGATAATGAAAATCATGCCGAGGAGTAAAATACCCAGGTAATTTCATTGAGTTCGCGAAACAGGCTTTTGTCTCGCAAGAAGACAAAGTTACAATAGAATACATGCTTCTAGAGCCGAAGTTCGAATCCACAGCTACTTATAAAGCTTGAAAATTCCTGGTATTTTACACTGGCACTGCCTTTAAACTTCAAAGGTGAAAATAAACAACACGACAACATACAGAAGACAAAAAGATAATTTTGAACGCGTCTCGCTCATGATTTTTGATTAAAAAAAAACGAAAAACAAAACAATTTTTTTTATTTCAGTATAATTTTGTTCCACATTTTTACTATAGATGAATATGTAAAGCGCGTCACCTTAGCATACTTTTTTTTGCCAAACGCCGCAGCAGTGTATCTCAAACACGAGGTTCCTGAAACTCTACCCCAAATTGTTGCATTTACACAACACAGTTACACGATTACATACCTTACTTCCTTGCAAGAAGAGCTACATGCTGTTTCGTAATAAGTATTATTTATATTTATTCTTACCTGTACTTACTGAACGTACTCGCGTGTGCATTAAGCCTTTTAATGAAAATATGTTTGTAAGGAAACAAGTTGCAGAAGAAAACTTGGGCACTTACTTGTTTGGACGCATTGTTAAGGGTGGGAAATGTTTCAGAGGCTATGGATTGACCTGATTGACTTATTAATTTTGGTGTTATCTTGTATTTTACCACCTTTGTGTAGTTACTGTAACGTAGCAAGACTTGGTGTTTTTTGGCGAAAACTGAAGTGTAGCAACGTTCAGTACGGACAATTTTGAGACGGTGATCACGGGTGGTATAGTGTAATTGTTTATTGAGATATAAACTATTAATAACATCATATGCATATATCTCACAAAATAATTATCAGAAATAGTAGGTATTCAAAAATTAAATTAATAGTACATTATGATATAAGTGCGGTAAGTTGAAAATTATAGCCGAGGCGATATTGCTATTGCTGTAATTTTCAAAGCGCACGTATGTTATACGACGTTTTATAATATATTTGCGAGGAAATTAATAAAACTCTGACTTTCTTAAACGAATAATCTTTAATTACTTGTTAAAGCAGTTATAGAAATTTGAACAATTTTTAAAAGTGATTGTTACGTTGCCAGATTATTGACCACTTTTCTGACAAAAAAAACTCTTTGCTGAGATTTTAAAAAGTATCGTTCATCGTTTTAACTGAGCATCTTAAAAAACCGTGCATGTTACTCTAATTGAAAAAAACTCGTGCGTTTTACATTACAATAACGCACAAGTGCGTAATGAAATACATTACGATATTGAAATTGGTGAAATTACAGCCACTTTACGAACGAATATGTTATAAAATAATTATCAGAAATAGTAGGTATTCAAAAATTAAATTAAAATAAAATAATATAACTATTACTATTACAATATTATGGCAGTGTAATTATTTTTCGCAAAAAATGTCATGACCGACTTCAACCGTGTATAAAATTCACGAATAGTACGCACGGATCGATCTAGCAATTTTACATAATTGTTGATTTATCAAAAATTGCTTTGCCGATTACGATAAAATTTAAATGATACTTACCAATTCCGAAGTATACTTTTTCCAATAAAAAAGAATTAATTAAATAGGACTACTACATAAAACGTTTTGCGTGGTTACAAATTTAAAAAATATATACATGTCGAATTGAGTACTTCTTCCGTTTCGTCGGTCAAAAATATGTTTAAAAGTAAAGTTTAAAAATGTCAATACAATATCATGTCAAACAGTTGCTTCAATTTTGATTCTGCCGCTATTTACCAAGAGCGCTACACTTTGATGACAAAGGTGTCATCAAAGTGTAGCGCTCTTGGTAACTCGCAAACTAAGGAGTTTGCGCTCGTTTTTGAAACGTTTCGCTGTATCAGAAGGGTTCAAGCGGCTTAATAGCTCTGACTCTAGGGCTCGCCACCCGCTTTTGACAGTCGCGGACTACTGCTATAGAACCACTGAAGTTGCAATTGACCATAAAAAAGGTTCACAATTAATTTTAGCCAGACAAAGCCGGGATGGTTAACTAGTTACTTAATAAACATAAATTCAAAAATTTGAAACAGATATTTTGTCTTCTAGGAATCGAGCCCGTGACACACAAAGCAGATACTCAACCAACCAACTACATAAGACAGGAAGTCCTTTGAGTTATCTTTATTTCAAAATACACCGTCTAAATTAAAATCGAAGGGCGCCCTTTGGATTCCGTTCGTAGAGCGGAACTCATTTAGCTAAAATTGCTCCCAATTTGTTAGGATTCCTCGAATAATTCCATCCAAGTTGTATTCTGCAATCGCTTTTACAGTACTGAAAAGAAAACTCAATTATTCGCAATTTAAAACTTATTCTATTATGTAAACGTCGATGGACACGACGCGTGACCGAAATTCTACTGTTTATTTGACTCAACGTAGGTTTAAGTACTGCAAAGTCAAAATCATTACCATTCAGCGTAATAATGCTGCCAGCACGCTGGGCATTTTGCAAGATAGCTGAGGATTAGAGCCTTTACATTATCTTTAGAATTTCTATGGTCTGAGGATGAATCACTTTTTGTAATTTGTAATTGTGTACTCACTTTTATTGCCTTTTAACCGACTTGAAAAAAATTGGTTCCCAGTTCGACTGCATAGCTTTTTAAGTATGTTACACGATTAATTATGAACCGATTTTGATGATTTTTTTTTGTTTAGCAGAACTGACTTTCGTAAGTTTAAAGTAGTAGAAGAACATTAGGTAATAAATTTTATAAGTGAATTATGAAATCTATTAAGATCAATTGAGTGGTCTGTCAAATCACTACATAGTATAAAACAAAGTTGCTTCCTGCTGTCTGTCCCCATGTATGCTTATATCTTTAGAATTACGCTGCGGATTTTGAATAGATAGAGTGATTCAAGAGGAAGGTTTATGTGTATAATACACTTGTGCGTAGCTGGGGCGGGCCGCTAGTCAAAAATAATCAAAAAAATATAACGATTTGAGCAAACTCTTCCAATTCCGTGCGTAGATTGCAATAATTAAGAATCAATCGAGCTCACTTAAGAGAAGATTGATGATAATTATCCGAAATCACCGAAAAAGAGACTGCATAGCTCCTTATTTACCTATTTATTGGAAATAATACGCCGGGGACTCTATGCAACTGAGTAGAATAAATAGATAATATTTTGGGACATCTTACACACGGTCTCTGACCCCAAACTAAGCTAAGCTTGTAGTATCGCTGCCAGAGACTGATATACTACAAATACATATTTTAAATACATACTTATATAGATAGTACCTAAATAACACCCAGACTCAGAGCAAACACCTATGTTCATCACAAAAATACTTGCCCTGGGTGGGGATTGAACCCACGCCTCTTTGATCCAGAAGTCAGGTTCACTAACCACTGAGCCACCGAAGCAGTCAAATAGGTGAATAAGGAGCTATGCAGTCTCTTTGAAGGTGATTGAAGGATAATTGTAGTCAGTTGTGCCATTGTTAGTGAAAAATTACTGTTTCGGAGTTCAAGGCACGTACAATTATCAAAATTAAATATTATGTTAAATAGAAAGAAAACAAAAACCGCAGATTTCACTTGAAACTTGAGTTGTGAGAATCTCTAGCTAAGTTCGTAGGACTGTATACAGTGCTCTATTATTATAATTTTACAAAAATATAAAAACTAAGTTAAACATGCCCAATTATAATTTAGCAAACACAGCAATCTCCAGTTAAGTACGAGATCTAGCAAAGTAGTAAGTAGGAAGTACTAAGTAGGAAAACCCGCCCATATTTTAATATTAGCACAGCGAAGTGGAAGCAGACAATTTTCCGTCACTACACTATTTGCATGTTAAACAGCCGCGCGGGTAGTTTTATAATTACTCAAGCTCTGTTTCACCACTCTAAGATAATATTTAACTGTATACTATACTGTACATTGTACCACGGCTCAACTGTAAAATATAAAAGTAGTGTGACATTTAATTACGAGTAAATGAACAACGACGTACCTACGACTTATTGATAAGTAACTAATTAAAAGATGTGTCAATAAAGAGATGTGTTAAATATGGACCACACACAAACACATGATATACAGAATATTATGTTATTGTTATATTATGTCCACAACTCCTAATTTTGTGCGTAAAATTTAGCTAAATTATTCAATTCGCATAGATTTGTTTTCACATTGTTTTAACATTAAACATTCAATTTGTTAACTAGGGTAGATGTGGCCATCATAGCAACATTTTCGTCACTTGATATTTCGACAATTTTAATATTAAAATAATATCTAAAGAAATTTTCAAACTTTAACATTCACGCAAACAATATAATGTATGGTGTCATTGTTTGTCACAAATTAATGCAATAATTTTGACATTAAATGACCAATACCAGGGCAGTGGCTACAACTGGTGCATATACTATGTCACAGAAAATCATTTTCCCTGTTTCCACTAGTTATTCCATACTCTACTTCAACAAAACAAACCTAATCGTTGCGAACAAGATGTAGAGGAATGACGCTACGAAGTAGAGTCGTTTGAAGGCGACGCGAATACAAAGAGCTGCTCTACCGGCTCTACGGTTCATTTAGTTTCAGCTTTTTAATTGGAAGAGTAAAGAGAGCTTTGAAACTGGGTAGAGGAGAAATAAGCTGTGTTATTGACATGACAAGGCAGACTGGAGAATTTAGATAAATATATGTAAAATCATCGTGTTGCGTCGTACGGATTGGCAAGTTAAAATGGTAGTAAGCAGGGCACATAACATGAGGGATTTAGAGTAGTGATAGGGTCGCAAAGTTCTCAAGTAGAGACCACGTACAGGCAAGCGCAGCATATTATGATTTCCACCTTGTGGGCGTTATGGAGATCGCAGAATCAGCCTGGATACAAGGCACTTTGAAATGGCATAAATAATAATAATAATAAACGCAGGGGCGGCTTCGTGGCGAGCCGTCGGTGAGTGGCGACACCGCGAACCCTGATTCCCTGGGGCTAAATGAACCCCTGACTCCTCTCTTGCCCTAACTGGCCGGCTTGGAGTGGAAATCGCAAGAGCTAAGAACCTAAGCTCCAGGGTGGAAGTGTTAAAGGGCATAACGCCGCTAGTAGCTCTTAGTGAACGCGCAGCACACCTCTCGACACCCTAAGCCGTCCACACCAATGTTGCCCCTCCGGCGCCAATATACGGTAGCTATTATGAGGGGCCCATTTAGTAGATGGCAAGTCACCACCCGCCTGAATATTTGAAATGAGGCATTATTTGCCGGGTACCGTACCTCATTCCATAATCTAGTTTTGTATAACACCCAGAAGTTTACCACAATAACCCATTATTTTTTCAATTCATTACTCACAATAGGCTCCTTGTACCTTCACCCCTACAACATAGCTAATTGGTGTTTAAAAAGGGCCTCTCAGTGTTGGCTTCGGCTCCAGTGATGCCCATCAAAAAACAGGGCTTGGCCCGAGAGATGTATATCATATAAATAATAAATATTTTTGGGACACACGGCCTCTGACCTCAAACTAAGCAAAGCTTGTGATATGGCTGCCAGAGACTGATATACTACATATTTTTAAATACATACTACTTATATAGATTGTAGCTAAATAACACCCAGACACAGATGTCTGCTACAACAAACACTTGTGTTCATCACATAAATATTTGCCCGGGTTTGGGGATCAAACCCACGCCTCTTTGATCCAGAAGTTAGGGTCACTAACCACTGTGCCACCGAGGCAGTCACTTTCAGCTTCACCTTATTTTAACTCTATTATGGAAGCCAGTGAGCTTCCTTACTGACGTTATGATAATCACGATGAGCTTAAATCAATGACCAGGTTATTTAAATCTTTATAATGCTTAGGAACATTAGTGGTAGTACTTTATACTAAACAGAATGTGAACGCAGCGTCAAAATATCTATCAGTACCTAAAGTAAACTCTTCAGTGGAAGCATTTTTATGAATTTTGTCAATAAACAGAGTCCGTAATAGATCCGTTCTACTCGTAGTGAAGGACGGACATTAAAATTAAAAAAAATAACACAGTCCATTGTTTTCTAGTGTTAGTTTGTGTCCGACTAAAGCCCCGGTATTGGGAAAAAAACACGCACCAACACAATGGAAGCGAGATTTCCCGTAAAATAGTGAAATATTCATAGTTCCGCGCGCGGTTTATTATATTTTTTATTTGCTATCCGTTATTCTCCTCACACTTTATCGAATATCGATGGGTTTGATCGTGATTACTATTTTAGATGCGTGTGAAAACAATAAGCAGTATGGGCAATCGTTGGATGTAATTTTATATTGTCTCAGTTATTAATGTTAAACAATTTTGTTATTGTTGTCAAAATAAATGACAAAACAGGGACATTTTAAATAATCTTACGAAGATATATTTTTAGAGTTATTTCTAAAACAAGGAAATATTTTCCTTGAAACCTTTTTTATCTTAATTCGTAGATAATATGGGTAGGTATTTTTTACGATTAAAAATAACGCTATAAACATCGGTATTTGCGAGTATATACAAAAAATTTGCTGAAGTTACAAAAATTTAGTTTCACATAAAATGTGAAAATCCATGGTTACAGCATTCTGCTGTTCTGTGGCTACAGCAATGTTTTTAGTTATAACGCTCGAGTATAACCTCAAAGTTTAAAAAAAAATGATACTGTGCGAATAAATAATTTATTTATTACATTTATTCCATTTATCACGCTTAGGTACTGTTGATGAAAATAACAAAGACTTAATAAACATCAGTAAATATTTCGAGCACAGTTTCGTGCCAACGTTACCCGTTGGAGAACAGAGAGATAAGTGCGAGATTTTCGCTTGAGCTCGATCGCGTTAACGTTTGATGTGATTTCTATGGAAATGGCACAGCGCCATCTTGTGTCACGTACAGAAAATTGAATAGCTAAGTGTGAGTATTTTTTACGGTAATGTAACGAGCGCCAAACCGATCGAACACGAGCGCGGCAACGTCTGTGATTGGCTAAGCTTGCTCGCGTGTAAGCACGGCGCGCTCGGTCAACGCGACGTAAAAGTAATTCGATTTGATTTGCAAATCTCCCATTTGACACTCTGGTCATTGTCAACTTACTCGTTTACAACAGAGCTGATTAGAGCGGATATACACTAATGCGAGTTGTAGATCAAGAGCTAAGCTGAGTCAGTTCAGGATTAGCTCGCATAGCTGAAACAGTTTTCCATAGATCTGTGCAGACTGTGAGCTATGCACGATCTAAGGAAAACTGCGTCAGCTACGCGAGCTGAGCTGAACCAAGCTTAGCTCTTGTTCTGTAACCGGCAGATTTTTCAAAACAAAGAAATGTATTGAGTTACTGCCGTCTAACTGTATGGCGATATTTTTTGTGTGAATCTCTGAATCGAGAATATCATACTAGGACACGTGTCGAAAACAAATGAATAGCAAACGTAGTTCGCGCTCACTTCTCATTGTGTTGTGTATTTTTACCCGACTGCTTATGAATGACGGTATTCGTTTTGGGATACGTGCAAGTGTTGTAAGTTTATGTCAATGTGTCTGTTTTATGTTACCTGCTTTAGTTCAAATGGCTGGACCGGTTTCGAAGTGTTGGTATCTTTACCATAAGAACGTTTAACTAAATACTGATAAACAATAGGTATTTAATTAGAAAATGTTAGCATATATACTGTAAAATAATTTTAAGATAATGAAATCTACCCTAATAAGTACAAAATGCAAGCCTTTCCGCTAGAAATATCACAGATCATAAAATTACTTTTTTTAGGGTTTCGTACCTCAAACGGAAAAAACGAAACTATAGGATCACTATGTTGTCCGTCTGTCCGTCTATCCATCTGTGTGTATGTCAAGACTCATTATCTCGGGAACGCGTAAAGATATCGAGTTAAAATTTAAACTGTATACGTATATCTATGGTCTCTTGCTGTTGTATAATAGAAAAACTTCTCAGTTATTATATAAAAAAGTTAGAGCTGTTTATGTCCTAAAAACCGCATATTTCGACACTCACAAAAATCAAAACCTACAGGGTACTTCCCGTAACTATGATTTTTGGCGAAAAGCATTATCTCACAGTACACATATAGGAATAAATCTGAAAACTGTTCAATGTTATTTTATTTAAAAAAAATAGGGCCTCAAAATTCACAAAATATGGCTTCAAAATTCAAAATGAGTAGGTAAATCGTATCATGTAAGGTATCATATAAAACTAGATTTTAACAACTTGCTTCCCAATTTTGTGAATATTTCTGGATTTGTACGGAACCCTCGATGTGTGAGCCTGACTCGCACTTGACCGTTTTTTTTATTTAACCTGTACTGTTCCACTGCTGGGCAAAAGTTTCCCCCGATTCCTTCCATTCCTTCCGGTTCTGTACTACCTCCGTCCAATCCTTATTAAACCTCTCGATTTCGTCGCGCCATCGTGTTGGAAGATGGCCTCGGGCTCGACTGGACAGAGGAACCCACTCCGTTAAGCCGGCCGGCAAAAATGAAAACTTGAATATATAAAGTACTGTATCAGCCTTTTTTTTTAATAGTCCACTGCAGGACTTAAACGTGGTGGACAAGGCCCAATCACCCTTCGTGGGTAGAAAGGTGATTGGGCCATATCCACCACGCTGGCATAGTGCGGGTTGGTGGATTCACATACGCCATCGAATTTCTTCTACGGACGTATGCAGGTTGCCTCACGATGTTTATCTTCACCGAAAAGCCAGTGGTGTGAAATTCCGTACATAAATTCCAAAGAACTCATTAGTACGGGACCGGGATTTGAACCCACGACCTCACGATTGCAAGGCGGGTGTCACTACGTCTAGGCCACCACGGCTACTATATAAAGTACTATCATTTAAATGTCACACACGCACACGTCGTGCGTCTGCGTCGCTTAAACGTCTACTCCCTCTCTCCGTCGTACGAATTTTCGATCAGTCACGTATCCTGACGTAAGATTCCCAAACGTTTTTCCCATATCAAAAAGAGTTTTCACTTCAAAAAAATTATAAGTATCTATTTTTTCCCTCAAGGTACACTCTATGTAAATTAGCAATGTAAAAAGCTCACGAATAGGTGAGCAAGAAATAACAAATTTTACCTAGTATTTTACCTGAGGAACTGAAAGGTTCGGCCGTTCTAGCAACTTGGCTAGACGGATTGCTAAAATACTGTCTGCCTGACTGCCTCGGTAGCTCAGTGGTTAGTGACCCTAACTTCTGAATCAAAAAGGCGTGGGTTCGATCCCCGCCCAGGGCAAATATTTATGTGATGAACATAAATGTTTGCTCTGTTCTATGTATGTATCTATATAAGTAAGTATTTAAAAATAAGTATATGTAGTATATCAGTCTCTGGCAGCCATATCACAAGCTTTGCTTAGTTTGGGGTCGGAGGCCGTGTGTAAGATGTCCCAAAATATTTATTATTACTGTCAGAAACCAAAATGACCTCTACAAAGCGATTTTTTCTTCAACGAAAAAATAAAGAAGAATACAAATGAATAAACAAAATAAGTCACAAATTTTACACAGTATTTCCCCCCAGGAACATATCACAACGATCCAGCGAATTGCGTGAAAGGAACCACAGTAGCGGAAACATGTTTCAAGCAGATATTTTGATAAATACATTCAAACAGGCATTCCGATTTGAGATATTAATATGTGGGTACGAATCGCGCGTATTTGCGATAAGATATTTTCGTTTTTCGTGTTTACTGTGAACGTTTATTCAAAATACTTGGCGCATGAATGGGGTTAGGAATTTGTAGCATTGTCGGCTTATAGAGGGTTTATTTTTATTGTAATTTTAGTCGGATTGAAAAAATTGGACGGATAATAATTTTAATTTTGAATAGGTACATAAGTGTTGAGATACAAATACATATGTGGCGTATACATTTTAAAATTATTACTTATATCCAAAAGAACTTTATCTCAAAGAATTTCTTTATTAATAAAAAAACCGAACAAGTGCAAGTCAGACTCGCACACCGAGGGTTCCGTACATATCCAGAAAATTTCACATAATTGGGAAATAAGTTGTTAAAATCTCTATACTACAAAGAAAAGAAGAATTATAAGAAATCGGCTAAGCCGTTTTTGAAAAATCAACAATAATGCGAACAATTTGAGCGAAATATTCGAATTTTAGATAAGATGGAAGGCGGTTTTCCCATTTTTTGCGAAAGATAATTATTTTATATCGTAGAAACATAAGAAAAGAAAACTAATCGTATAACGTATTTTCAACAAACTCAATCGTTTGTACCAAATCTGGTATTTTTTCAAACACAGTAGCGATATGTGGAGAGTGAAATGGAGCGGAAGATGAAAGGAATAGATACGGACAGATCTTTTCTCAGAAGAGAAAATTTTAACTACACCGAGGAGACTTTAAATAGGAATTAATAAAACTCTTATGAATTTAGCTTAGTTTTCCAGGCACATTATTGATAAAACATTGTGAACTTGGTTACACTTTTTACAATTAACTTAATTGATGTAGGTAATACTAGGCAGGTTTATATAGGTATAGGTAGGTAAGCTACTCCAGCTCATCATCCAGGGGAAGATTGCCGGAAAGAAAAGTGCTGGTAGAAGGCGGCACTCGTGCGGACTGGTTCAGCTGCAGTACCACCTCATTATTTAGAGCAGCAGCTTCAAAAAATAGAATTGCCCTGATGTTGTTCAACCTCTGATAGGAGTAGAACTACAAGAAGGAAAATATGTAGGTAATGTGTTACTGATGATAAGATCCTTAACATTCATCCAGCATTTCATCATGTTTATCATAACAGCTATGTGTGTATGTAAATTTGCCCTATCTAAACCGAAAGAAGCTCAGTATACGACAAAATAATATGCTATATTAACTAGTATTCAGGTATATCCATTATGAATTACTTTTACTACGTAAAAAGTACCGGCAAGGCAAAAACATCAACTGTTTTTAGGGTTCCGTACCTCAAAAGGAAAAAACGGAACCCTTATAGGATCACTTTGTTGTCCGTCTGTCCGTCTGTGTGTATGTCAAGACTCTTTATCTCGAGAACGCGTAAAGATATCTAGTTGAAATTTAAACTGTATACGTATATCAATGAACTCTTGCTGTTGTGTAAAAGAAAAACATCTTAGTTGTCGTTTAAAAAAGTTAGAGCCGGTTATGTCGTAAAAAAACCGCATATTTCGACTCACAAAAATCAAAACCTACAGGGTACTTCCCGTTGACATAGAACTATGAAATTTGACAAGAAGCATTGTCTTAGAGTACACATGTAGAATTAAATCTGAAAACTGTACATTTTTATTTACATCACAAAAAATAGGGTCTCAAAATTCACAAAATATGGGCTCAAAATTCAAACTGAGTAAATCGTATCATGAAAGGTGTCATATAAAAGAACTTCATTAGCACATGCTAAAACAGGTTTTTAATTATTTTAACAATGTGTTTGTACGGAACCCTCGATGTGCGAGCCTGACTCGCACTTGTCCGGTTTTTTTACTATGAAACATACACTATCTATATATGTTTCAGCAGTTAGGTACTAAATACATTAGGAACCTGATAGTTGTATAATGGCTCATTTTATAACTTCCTGTTTATAAGTTTTTTTTTTATACAATTTATGTTATAGCATGTTGTTAGAAAGGACTTTTCTTTCATGGAACTCAAGTCAAAATAAAACACAACCTTATAAAATCATAACCACATCAAAATTAACATCATATTTCTGCAAAAGAATTTCACACCATCCAAACCACATTTTTGCGTAAACCACTTAATTTTCATACAGCTAAAAAGCCCTCTCGGAGCCCCTGTCACCTTTACAAGATAAACAAACAAATCTGCGAATAAACAAGTCGACAACGTTCAACAAAGCTTCCTCATTACTCGCTTAAAACGCTCGCGAAACAATGCCTTATCTCTGAATTAGATCGGGAGCTGCGGGATAGAAAACTTACTTGCGATCAATGGTAAAGTGAAGCATTAAGCCCAAGCTTAAAGTAAGCCAGCTTTCCGGTGAAGGAAAATATCGTAATGCAATCTGTGTACGTCCACATAAGGAATTCGATGGCGTATGTGAATACACCAACCCGCACTAGGCTAGGTTAGGTCTAGGAGGCGTGGTGGAGATGGCCCAATAACCCTTCGCGGGCAGGCCTACGTCTTTTAGTGGACTATTAACTTTATGTATTTGCTACTTATGGTTACTTACCTGCTGACGCGTTCTACAAATGTTTGACTACGTTTAAAATTAGCAACATGACGAACTATGATTAACTGACATCAATGGCAATTATAATACTTCCGTAGTACCTAATATAGTTTATTTTTTTCTGATATTTCAGCTTTTAGCTGATCTATAAACGTCAAAAATCAATTGATATTTAATTCTAACTATTAGTCGAATTTAAATAAAATTCGATGAATTAACTAGGATATAAATAAGTACCTACCTACATCAATAACTAGATATTAAAACTACATCACGAACAAAATTCATGAATTCATGTATCTAAATATCTTATAGCGGTTCTTTTGATTCAAAAATCTAAAACTTACTGACACATTATTCACACTACTGTTTCCTACATGTAATTATAGTCCCCCGCAGCTCCCAGCCTAAAAGAAGTCACAGATTAATAATGAGGAGCTTCAGGTGGAAGCGATAAGAGGCCACAGTGGCCGTCGCTTCCATTAAATAATGACATCTAATTATATAACCATTGTCGAATTTCGACGCTGCATTTAATTTTGTTTGTAAAGTTAATGTGGAATCGAGTGTGGTTGAATGTGTAAGTGGCAGCGGAATTCAGCGGATTTATTCCACATTTTTAACAGCGAACTACTTAATAACCTATTATATATACAAGGTTATCCAGAACTGGAATAGGTACTAAGCCGAGGGGGTGATTAAGATCATCATCACGAACAACTGACTGCCTCGGTGGCTCAGTGTTTAGTGACCCTGACTCTGAATCTTTGACTGAGTCAAAGAGGCGTGGGTTAAGTTCCCTCCCAGGGCAAGCATTTTGTGTGATGAACATAGGTGTTTGTTCTGTGTCTGGGTGTTATCTAGGTTTTATCAAGTGTGTGTTTAAAAAATATGTAGGTATATTTAAGTAGTGAACCAGTCTCTAGCAACCATATATCACAAGCTTTGCTTAGTTTGGAGTCAGAGACCGTGTGTAAGATCTCCCCTTATTTTTATTTATTTATAACTTTTACTATTAACCAACCAACTCAATGTTTGAGAAAAAAATCAGCTGTTTCATAGATTTTTTCGGCTTCAAGTTGCAATTTTGTATGGAACAGCTGATTTTGTTGAAACTGCCGGGGCCTACAATTTGACGTACCATCCGAGCCACGGTAGCGTTAAATTGGAAATTCCACCTGCGGACACCCACCCCAAGGCTTGCTTAACTTCGATGATCGCTGACAACATCTAGTCAACCTACGCTATGCCCGCTACGTCACGTCACAATGCCAAATCACAAATTTTGGTGGTTATGATGTTAGCTATAAGCTGTGGGTAACCCAATCAACGCACAGCTAAATTAATCAACAAAATATACTAAAAACAGAGAAATATAAATATATATAAAATAACCGGACAAGTGCGAGAAGAGGGCTCGCACATCGAGGGTTCCGTACAAATACATTGTTAATATAACCCTGTTTTAGCATGTGCTAATGAAGTTATTTTATATGTTACCTTATATGTTACGATTTACTCACTTTGAATTTTGAACCCATATTTTGTGAATTTTTATTAGATAAAAGTGTACAGTTTTCAGATTTATTCCTATATGTGTACTCTGTGACAATGCTTCTCGCCAAATTTCATAGTTCTATGTCAACGGGATGTACCCTGTAGGTTTTGATTTTTGTGAATGCGAAATATGCGGTTTTTTACGACATAAACCGCTCTAACTTTTTTAAACTAAGTATAACTGAAAAGTTTTTCTTTTACACAACTGCAAGAGATCATAGATACACGTATACAGTTTAAATTTCAACTCGATATCTTTACGCGTTCTTGAGATAAAGAGTCTTGATATACACACAGACGGACAGACGGACAACAAAGTGATCCTATAAGGGTTCCGTTTTTTCCATTTGAGGTACGGAACCCTAAAAATGGGCAATGCCGCGAGCATAATGGGGACATTTGGGCGGAATGCACATTGTGGGGGCTTGTTTGATTAGGGAGTTGTTGACTCTGGTCAATAACTCTCTTGAATAGACATATTAGTGTTATTGTATAGCATTATATAATTGTATATTGATCGGATATCTTATTTTGATGTTTTGAGTTTCTTACTCCAATTAAAATATTTAACTTACTATAAAAAAATATAAATATTATATATTTAAGGGGGCTCCCATACAACCTTGAATTTTTAGCCGCTTTTCGCTCGATATTAATAGCGACAATAATTCATGAATTATTCTCAGAATATTAAGTTGGACATTCCCTTCAGAAATAAATAATTAAATTAAAATAAATATCTTAACGATATATTCACAAGATACAGAATATTTCGTGCGCCGGCCTTGCACTTGGGCGATTATTATAACACAGCAAGGTCTCAGACACCATTTTGGGTCCAAAAACTTGTCCCTTGTCCCAGCCGTCAAATGTCATTTAATTTAACACGCGAGCGTTCGAGTGTGCCTGATAAATGTGCGGCTCTCGGCGCCCTTGCGATTATATCGACGGTTTCCAGCCGAGTTCATCCCGCTGAGTACCTGTTGTTGACAGAAACACACACAGATGTGGGGCTTGAATATAGTGGTAGCGTGTTGGAAATGCACTTTGGCGACTGCCACCGACCTAGGCCCCCATCGACTAAAGCCAAAGACTCTACTAAAGCGCAGTGAAGATAATTATGTAGAGATAGAGTGTTTTGATTTGAGAGTCCACAGCATAAATACCTACCTTTACATATACGTGCTATGTAGAACCGTGTTGCCAACTGCAATTGCCGACAGCACGTGCAGCGGCAGATACCAACTAGTGATGTAGCTGCGGCACTCCAGACCGCATAGATATGCAGATGCTTAACATCAGGCAGTGTGTGTGGCCACGGTTGCACTGTTAGATAAAATCTACAGTTGCCGGCAGTTGCCGTTGACAGCTCCTGTTCAAATTGCATTTTAACGCAAAGTGCACAGTTGTGAACGGAGATCAATTGTGTTTTCTTTTCCGCTAAACAATCTTGTATGGCAGGCCTGCGGAATACAGCCTAAGAGCGCTCGAGCGGTGGTGTTGGCATTCGCCTTATGTCCCGGATAATATTGAAACTCAAAACGTAAGCAAAATATAACGTGAAGTAAAAAGACATCATACTTGTCTGATAAAGCCTCTATTCAACGTTGAAGTGTTGATTTAAAGAGACTCTACTTACGGGGTAGTTTTAAACTTGTATCTATATCAATAAATACAAAAAAGCAGTGTTCCCTTACACAAACTTTAATTTTATTACACTATGAACCAATGTCAGAGTTTGAATACTGTCTATCTCAATACTCCCAAAGAAAACAGCGTCCGTCGCAGTACGTAGGTAATTAATTTAAAATATGCCCAGTAATTGTCATTTCATTAAAACTGGGACGTCGAATTAACAAGTTAATTATGGCTCTCTCACCTTTCTTTTGTATAAAGTACGAGGTGCGAAAGTGGGGCGTAACGTTTGTGTTGTCGCAGTGACCACAGAAAATGACGAAAATGTGTTTTATTTTCAAAATTTTATTTATCCCTAACATGTAGCACATAATTCAAAATTGCCTATGGGCGTAGTTTTTGATATTAATGATTTGTAGGTATTTTTTCTATTTTTCGTATAAAATTAGTCATGTTATGTTAGTTAGTTTCCGAATTATTTAAAATGTAACATTAAGTGAGTATTACCTTCCCGTCTGGGAAAGAGCTTGGATCCTACGACACAGGTCACCCTAGTGTGGGATCCAGTGCACTATGAATAGGTATATATTTATTTAATTTTGTACCTATATTATAATGGTAAATTTGTTTTGATATTATAAGGAAGAGCCTAGATCCCACGACACAGGTCACCTTAGTGTGGGATCTAGTGTACTACTTGTTTTGTGTTAACTTTTATGAACAATAAAAGTTTCTTTTTGATGTTAAAAAGTAGGTAAACGTGAAATGCCATTCTTGTTCTTGAAGTAGTCACTATTGTCTCCATCTCTCAAGTACTTCCCACAGAAGAGAGAAAGAAATCTGTTCTGTGGGACATCCACAGCTCAATACCTGTTTATTTTAGGGCAAATGTTTTATTAACTACTACTAAATACAAGACTTACATAATCTAAAACTACATAAACTACTACTACATAACCAGTAATTGGATCATCCATAGACCCTTGAAGGTCTAAAGATAATTCAAATGCTCAAGCCCACTGCCAGTTGGCAGCGTGCCCAGCATACTGGCAGCATTACACTGAATGGCAATGCTTATACGTTGCCAAATAAACACCAGCATTTTGGTCACGCGTCGCGTCAGACGCTCAGAAAGACTGGAAAACAATATGTTTTAAAAACATGATGAGCTCCCAGCCTCCACTTTCCTTACTTACTTACTCTATACCTTATGTCTTCTCTACCTTTTGTTTTCCAATTCAACCACAACCAATTGAACAAAGCTTGAATGAAGCGAGTCAGCAAGAAGATTCATAGATCAGTAGTATACTTCTTTTTGAAAAAATCTCTACACTATTACTTACAAATCTTTATGTATTGATTTGGAAAAAAAACATTAAAAAGGCTTAGAAAATGAAATAATTCAAGAAATTTCACTGTAAAAATTTAATTTACCACCCATGAGTAGATTTTATTTAAAATCTATAGAAAATTATTTTCACACATCTTATTTACTTCCCGTTACCTTTAAAAAGTATTTGGTATTTCTAAATGTAATATAATAAATCATCATTACTTCTTGAACATTTTCAGCAGCAAATTCCTCCGATCAATCTAAAGTATTGTCTAAAACGGAAATTCCTTTTCAAAGGAAATCGACTCGACTTCAGTCAGCTTACGAAGTACACAGACCAATTAAACTTCCCTAGACACAAACAAAAATAACAAAGCTCACGGCAAATAATCAAGCCGGCCAAGTTCGCACTAAAGACTTCAAGTAATAATGCCAGTTAGGGTGGAAATGCATTTAGACACCCTCTAAGAAGCATTGCAATTCAACATTTAGGTTTTAAGTAATAGCTAAAGAGAGTGCAAAAAACTTCCACCTCTTTTTTTTAAATATAGGTACCTAATAAACTTATTTTTAGTAGGCCAGTCATATCGTACAAATAAAAAGGCTGAAATAGGAATAATGTGATTAGTGTTTATTCAAAAAAGTTTTGATTCCAAAATGGATTTGATTTTAAATTCCTCTTAAAACTCTATTTAGGGGGGTTATTTTAGCTTATAGTCCTTAATAGTCTTTAGATAATTAAATATGTTTTAACTACACTTCGCAAGTATTTCCCCTGAGATACCGACAGTAACCTGATATTTTGGTCGAAAATTAAACTTTTCCAAATTTCCAACATTTTGGGGAAAATAGTGCACATTTGGAACCCTGTATTGTGTGACCTATTAGACCTACACAATTGTATTAGGGCTCAAACTGTCAGGAGTTTTATAAAATTTAAAAAAGTAGAGTGGCTTTTGTCGTCAGAGCCTTCCAATATCGTTTTTTTTGCACAAAACTAAAAAAGAGAAACAAATAATGGTTTTTCAGCAACTACTCAGCGCGCGAGAATTTCAGACTGCTGCAAATCTGGATTAATATTATCCAGGTGGACCCAAATAAGATACTAAAAAAGCAAGTTTACCGCAATTATTCCTGTTTCGAATGTAACGTATGACTGGCCTATAGGTAAAATATCCTTAACTTATTTATTTAATAGTGAAATTGACGTTTCATGACTATAATTATATTAAGTACTTTAATGTAAAAGAATTCTGTATGTATGTACTGTATCAGCCTTTTTTAATAGTCCAGTGCAGGACGTAGGCCTACCCACTAAGGGTGGATTGGGCCATATCCACCACGCTGGCCCGGTGCTGGTTGGTGGATTCACATACGCCATCGAATTTCTTCTACTGACATATGCAGGTTGCCTCACGATGTTTTCCTTCACCGAAAAGCCAGTGGTGTGAAATTTCGTACATAAATTCCAAAGAACTCATTGGTACGAGACCGGGATTTGAACCCACGACCTCACGATTGTAAGGCGGGTGTCACTACCTCTAAGCCACCACGGCTTCAGAAAAGAATTCTATAAATGTCAAATCTGTAAGCTCATAATCGATGTCGCTTAAAAACCGCAGTCGTGAATTTGTTGATTGTTAACTTCTGAAAGGACGAAAGCGCAAGCAGAATTTTTAAGTATTAGACTGCTTCACAAATAATTATTTTTCGCAAAAAATTGTAAAACCGCCTTCCCTCGTGTACAAAATTCGAATATTTCGCTCGAATTGTTTACATTACTGTTTATTTTTCAAAAATGGCTCAGCCGATTTCTTTAATATTTATTTTGGACCACCTCGGGAGTGTACTCGTTCGAACTAAAAAAGAGTTTTTCGATTCGGTTCGAAATTATCGATGAACAAACGCAAAAAAAAATACATACAGACGAATATAGAACCTCCTTTGGAAGTTAGTTAAAAAATGGAAGCAATTGATGGCTAACGTCACATAGGCGGTGCCAAATGACTAAAATGAAGTCATAAACGATTGCTATTACGATTGCTATTGCTTAGGCGGTAGGGGGGCGGGACTTAGACAAAGAGTTTTAATCGATGTCATCAACATAGAAAAACGGAAAAAATCCAAGTCGATGATCGATGATTGACGAAATTTTAAGTCTATGTCAAAGTCTCGTATTTTTTGTCGTAGTGCGTTCTTACCTCGAGACCCAGGGGTAAAGAGGGGTAAGGAGGGCCAAAAACAGCGCCCAGGAAGCACCTGGGACACAGTGATAATGAAACTAATTTACTAGATTTAGTCCGGGGGAAACGAGAACTGGTAGAGGCGGTGTTTTACTAATGTTGACTTGGAAAATAAATAAAGCTATTTATTGTTTGTTTAACGTTTCTTTAATAACGAGATGATTACTATAGATAGATTATTTTGAACTGAGTGAGTTGTTAGGTTATGAAACTTATATCTGACTTAGCACTAGACCTAGCGTTGCAGTGATCTCTTTCATTTGTTTCATAGACTTCACAACACAGCATATAACTACTGCGCTATATAGATCTATATCTGGCTAATTAGTAGAATATTTCTATTCATCTCAGATAGCGAGCAAAGTCTGTTGTCTTTGAACTCTTTGATCATTGCAATCAACATGAACGAAGAATTGTGTCCATTTTTATACAAACCTAGTTCAACTCGACCGTCTCATCATAGCTACGCGTATAATATATTATAATATATTATACGCGTATATATATATATATATATATATATATATAAGGAAAACATTCAACAACAATAGCATCAAGTTACTTCTGACGTGACATTTCACAGCTTCGCTACACATTCACCCCTTCTCATGAATCTAAGATCACATACATAGATAGGTACTTCCATCACATCTGACTCGCCCATCTCTGATCATAAGAGAACACTGTATACACTGCGCCATAATAAATTGTCAATACCTACAACCTAATAGGTACACGCATTATTTTCAACTGCAAAACAAAATAAATTTTATTATAAAAATTTAACTTTTAAAATACAAGCTTTAGAGATCCTGGGTCCTGCCAGCCAAGACAAGTAAAACAAGCTCAAACACGACGGGTATACCTTGTTTAGAACAAGAGTTCCTATAGCCACCTCCCGACTCTCTCATCAGATCAGCTCCAGAGTAAAATAATATTACATAGTCACGCAATATACAGAGGTACGCGTGCAAAATTTCAGCTTAATCGAAAACCGGGAAGTTCGTCAAATTTAACAAGATTCCACCCGAACTTACATACATACCTACATTGCAAGTTAAATAAAAGCTTGTAAAACATTATCTAGCACAATTTGGTTACAAGAGTACTACAATAACATAATCGACATAATATACCACCTGCTCGTACTAAAGGATTCGCTTCTTCCTTCATAATGCGGACCTCCAGGGACTGGACTGCCCAATTACAATCTGGATATAAATACATAACAAAAATTTTTTTTCTTTCTTTTTCTTTATTTATGCAAATTTCAATCTATTTATATAAAAATGAAACCCGTTTTCCGTTGTCACGACATAACATGAAAACGGCTTGACCGATTTGTTTTTTTTTTTGTAGTTTTCTCTGTACAAGGTTCTTACGGAAAGCGAAACGAAGTTCGCCGGGTCCGCTAGTAGTAAATAAAATTTCAGTCAATTAATTAGCTAGAAAAGTTACACTCTTTATGTATATGTTGTCGAACTAGGGAAGTGCCGGTGTTTCGGCTTACAGTGCCCTCTCTTATTGCATTTACTTCAAGCATAAAAAAATATTTTCTAATTTAAATTATAAATAAAATATAAATCGTGCTTTTATAAATTAATGCAAATTTATATAAATGTATAATGTTGTACAATTGATTGATATATTTAAGGCAAGCGTATCTTCTTGGTCTACATACTCCACATCCATCGGCTACAACAACGTAGAAAACGTTAGCGCGTCGGTAGCCACATGTAGCCCTATAATTATAAATATAAAAATAACATCCCAGGTGTCGTGAAACATGTCCATGGTCCCAATTTGCAAAGCTAATTGATTTGTTATATTAATTTTGGTAACCGCATCTCCCAAGTTTTTTACACGTGAACGTCGCGAGAGGGCTCTGAATGCAGTCGGAATTAAATTTTCTCTTTCACTGAATGCAGCCGTGATACCTTTGTAACTGCACGCTGAATGGCGGTGATAAGCTGCATTTGTGAAATTATTCTCTTGACTTATGCATTTTGTAATTACCTAAGTATGTAGTAAGTACGTTTAAGTAAGTGCTGTCATGATATTTTCTACCAGAAATCGTCTAAGATGCATAAACCCACGTACGCTGTACGCATATTCAATAAGACTGATTAGAAGTGGCATGCATCCAGTGATGTTCCTTTTACCGTATTATACGGTCCTCTAGAAACCCAAAATATGGCTTACGATTAGCGGATATAACTTAGAGTCAGCGTAATATGATATAAAACCTACGAAATATAATTATTTTTTCCAAAAAACAGCTTGACCAATTTCACTCGTGCACAGAATTCGCGAATATTTCGCACGGATCGATGTAGCATTTTTCACATTATTGTTGATTTATCAAAAATGGCTCAGCCGCTTTAAATTTGAATGAGACCAATTTTTAAGTACCTATACTCCTTCCAATAAAAAAGAATTATCAAAATCGAACCACTACCTATGTAAAATGTTTCACATAAAAAAAAATATATATATAGGTAAATACGCGTCGAATTGAGTACCCCCTTCGGTCCGGCTCGTCGGTCAAAAAGTTGACCGACGCCGACGTGTGTCGTCCGAAGGGTTCGTCTTTTAAATGTAAGTTTACTGACGAATTTAGCTAAGGGTTCAGAAATAAGCCGACAAATCCCGTACTTGCTACATTCCATATCAACCCTCTCTTGTATCCTATTTGAATTGATTCGGTGGCAAGCCGCGAAGGTGCGGCGCAGTACATCAAATTAATACATTTTCAATTATACATTAAGTATTTACTTCTTACTTCGAATGGGTGCACTAAGCTAAAAGGGGGTGATTAACATTATAATGAACAAACCGTTTATTATGAGGCCAACCCTATAATTTTAGTTATTTGTAAATGGTTTATACCGGGCATACTCGTAATTATACAGAGTACAGAGGCTTTCAGAGGTGTGACGTAAAAAATTTTTACATCAATTCGAGCGAATTTTGTACACGGTGGAAGTCGGTTTCGCCATTTTTTGCAAAAAATAAAAATTATTTTATACAACTTTTACTAAAAGATCAAGTGATAAATTACTGAAAAACAGCTGTTCCATATTAACAACAGAAGCGACTGTGCTTTTTCGCGATTTCGCTGTTGGTTCTATGGTAAACGCAATTCGGTTAAAGTATAATTTTACTTTAGTTAGAGTCTATATCATAGCAATCGTAAGTCTTTTTACTGCTTATGTACGTACTTTTATTACTAAAGTGTACTTAATAATTTTTCTAATGTTTATATTAATTTTACATTATTTTATTTGATTATTCTACTGTAATTAACGATAATTACAGTAGAATAATCAAATAAAATAATTATTGTTTGACGGAGTCCCTTTACAGCTGACATTTTTAAATTAAATTATTTTTATTTACCAAAATTAATAAAAGTTAATGTATAAGTACCCATATTTATATTAAATTATAGGACTGAATTTCTAAAATATCATTTTTTGTGATTATAATTTAACGATGCCTCTGTACAAAGCTGAGTCATTTTGATTTTATTTGTATATGGTGAATTCATGTACCTACAATACCTACATATTTGTTATGAATGTCTGACAATTCTCAAAAATCAACAATTATATTATGATCAAACCTATTGTCTAACGAGGGAATCATGGAAGTTAAAACTTATATTTTTGTTTATGTTTATTGCTGTTGTCGTTCTCTGATGTAATCCAAGCTATATTTTTTCTTGTTGTGAGGGTAGATTGTACTTAAATAAGATGAGTACTTAAATAAAATTACTGTAATTGTGACGAGTCCATGGCAGAACCATTTATATAATATATTTTACTAAGTAAAAATGTGTAAATGATATACTATGACAATAAATGATATTCTATTCTAACCGCAGCAATTCCTTTTGTATCGAGTCACAAACTGTTAAAACATCTCTTTTTTTGGAAGTCGCTTAGGGTGTGAACAAACCTCGAGGAGCGTACCTCAGAGTCTGTATTCCAGTGACCGCAAGCCTCCTGCAGCCGCGACAATGCCTTTATTGCTCTACCTCGTTATTTATGTCGCGATGGGGCAAACTTTCACCTGCGGCAAAGATTAACATCTAAAAATTAGCATCCTGGGATAAATTTGCCTAAAACTGTACGGCACGATACAGATTTGTACGGTAATTTACTATGGTAGGAATTACAATTCTTAGTGAAAGATTCATGAAAAGCTTTGGAGGGAGATTTTAAAAACATATGACTTAAAAAAATGATGCGTCATTATATTTCCTAATAAAGATTTTTGATTTTGATCTTTTTTTGATTATTTTTTACGTAATCTGAGAATAAAAATACCATTTATGACCGTAATATCTAGCGCGTCTGCATTGTGAGCTTAGATTTTAGGGTTCGATTCCAAATCGTATAGTATACATCTAAAATCACGATTGAAATATTTTCTATTAGCAATTTTTTGACTGTGTGTATTGGTATTTAAAGGTATTTTAACACAAAAATATAAAAGGGGGAGTTTATTACTCTGAAACATTAATAATTAACCCTTCGCGTACAAGGTGATTAAAACTCCTTTCGCGTACAATGTGGGGTATATTTTGCCCCACGCTAAATATCTACCTAGTAAGGTGATTATAAAAAAATAACAAGCACAGATGCTTGATACAGGTTAACACAATAAGCCTGATTACAGAGGCGCCAGCGTAACTATATTAGCTAAATAGCATAGTTCTGTTTCTATTTCACTTTAGGAATTCGATAGAGATAACGCTTTTTACGTTGCTATTTAATTAACGCTGGCGCCTCTGTAATCGAGCTTAATATACTAGTAAATAAAACTATATAATATACTAAGGATTAACCTTCAATTATAAAAAAAAATCAAAATTGAACAACTACTTCACAAAAATCAACTAATTTTCTTCAAAGCTAGAAAAAATACATTAAAAATATAATTTATTTACAAACATTACCTATTATTTAACTTTTATGATACCAGCCATATATTATGACATATAAAAGATAAACATTACCAATTAAGCTTATTCTGGTGACATAATTAATTATCTTAATCAGTACAATTTTGGTACATCAGTTTCATGTAATTTGTAAGCATAAAAATATGTATCTAAAGCAAGTAATGAATCATTCTTTGTCTTTTTATCTATATGTTTAGAATAGATAAATATATTTGATTTTGCTTTATCAGCCAACTTGGAACCGTTTGTTTGAAATCATCGTGTTATTTTGGCAAGAAAGAAAAATATGATCGTCTAATGGAGATAAAACTTCATCTGGTAATATGGCCACAATATTACTATTTTGGAGTTATTCAGACATTTTTAATCAATAATATCTGTAATAAGTATTTTTGAAGTCTAGTAGATAGTCGGGGTATTTGTTTGTATAGTTTTGTAATATTTATTGATTTCTCATGAATTTTATTTTTTTATGTTTATATTTATGTACTGAGTGTGACGACGATATTTTATAATGTTAATTAAGTTATTTTTATCATGTAAGCGACATAAAAGTCTTGAATGATAAATAAAACTTTTTAAACCTAATAGTAAACTGACTATATTGCTGTAAGTTCTTTACGCCAATTTAAAATTGAAAATTTCATAAAATGAAAAAAACAGCGCCTTTTTAGCTACGTCCCTTACAACGTGGGGTAAAAAACGCCCAGGGTCCACTTTACATGCGCCTATAGACAAAATTAGTTATAGTAGCACTGATATATGATGACGTATCAATGCAGTGATGTTTAACGTCCAGCTACTGTAGATACAATTGCTCAATTTTCACCTATGAATTTAGCTGTTTTTCCAGGGCTGGGGTGACATATACCCCACCTTGTACGCGGAGGGTTGAAATATCTTCGGTGAATACAATACTAAACATTTGCAATATCAGTAAGAAGTAAAATTGTAATATCTAATCATAGACGAAACCATTTGTAGGTAGAATTAAACCGCCTTTTACACATCTACATTGATATTCTTTGCCAATATTGTTTTCAGCCTACCTTCACCACGCATAGAGGGTGTTCAAAGATTGATGCTTCAATTTCGCTAATGGTTGCTTATTAGGAGTTGGAAGCACTTTGAGGTTCGCGGTTGTGGTATTTGGGACACCCTGTATGTAGGGACTTGATTTAGAGATTTTAGGGTAATCATTGTGATTACGCGAAATCGGAATGTTTAAATTGATTAAAGCCGTGTGTGGGACAGTAAAAGCAGAAAATAAAATGAAAATGTATCTCTTAAAATAATTATTTTTTTCAAAGAGGAGGTTCTCAATTCAACTTAAGTAATGTCTTTTATGTATGTTACGCAAATTACTCTACGATCACAGATCAACAGAACTAGCAATAATAGCTAATTATGAATCAATTTTGATTATTATTTTTCTTTTTAGTTTGGTATCTACCAAACCAGCCAGCCCATCTCCATTTGAGACTTTGAGAGAAGTGCAGGGCTGGCCATGTTGGGAGATACGGTGACAATAGATGGACAATTAACATCACAAAGTGGAAAGGACCACATTTATTTATTTATTTATTTATTAGGCTTCACATTGACAACTACATCAGAAAAAAACATCAATTACTTACATACTAGCTTAGACTAAATGCGTCATCTTTTTAAGGAAGCACCACATGCAAAAATTTTACAAAGTAGCAAAAATGTTACTAAGCTAACTTAAAATTACAATTATATAAATAATAAAGATTGTTAGCAAAATTATTATTGTGTGCCGTGAGAAGAGTTAGAGAATGGGTTGGCACTTTCTGCCATAATTGAGTTTAAATTAATTTTGAACTTTCTTACTGTGTCTCCAAAAATATCAAACAAATTATGTTGCTGGTATTTATTTATTAGTCTACTAAGCCTGGGGACAGGTGAATTTGCACCTAGCACGGTTCTGCGAAACACTGGAGCAAATGGTGTTATTGGCATGCGAGGATATCTGAAAGGAATTCTAAATTTAAATTTCATTAATAGGTTTGGACAGTCTATGTAGTTGTGGAGTAGATTATACAGAAAAGTAATGTCTAATTTGTCGCGACGATCAGATAGTGTTAGCATATTAAAATGAGTTAGTCTCTTTTTATAAGATTTTAATACCTTAGCCTTCTTTGTAGAGTAAGCCAAATGCCACAAGAATCGTTTTTGTACTCTATCAAGTCTTAGAGAATGTACTGCGTAATGTGGTCTCCAGACTGGACTACAATATTCGAGTATACTACGGACTAGGCAGTTGTAGAGTAGAATCTTGGTGCTAGGTCTATGAAAATCCTTTGTATTTCGAATTAAAAGTCCTAACATTTTCGAAGCCTTTTTAGTAATATTATCTAAGTGGGGAATAAAAGTTAGTTTTTCATCGAACTTGACACCGAGGTCCTTAATGGATTTAACAGATTTTAAAATAGATGAACCAATTTTGTAGTTGACCTTGATATTGGAGACTTTCCTACTAAACGTTATTTGGTAACACTTGTCGGTATTTAACGTCATTCCATTCAATTGACACCAGTGATTTAAATTATTTAGATCCTCTTGTAGTTTGTGACAATCCTGAACTGTATCTATTACTTTTAAAATTTTAAGGTCATCAGCAAACATAAAAGGAGTGCAGTGGGTTAAACAATTTGGAAGATCATTTATCAGATAATTAAATAAGACTGGAGCAAAATGAGAACCTTGAGGAACTCCTGAATTTATTATTGGTTTGATAGTGGACTTGAAACCCGCTGCTACGACGTAAAACATATGGCGTGAGAAGTAGAGGTCGCCCGGGAGCCCGGTGGCAGGACGAGATTGTATCCGTTGCAGGAAGAGACTAGATGAGCACTGCTAAAAATAAGGATAAATGGAATTCTTTGGGGGAGGCTTTTACCCTGAGGGGGTCCACATTAGAAGGAGATGAAATTGCATAAACTAACTAATCTAATCAATTCTTTGTGGAATTAAATAAAGCTTTTTTATTATTATTATTTCATTTATTTGTTTTACAACTCACGGGTTGCCCCGGATCTTTGAAGGGCATTGATGGGGCCGAAACCAACACCAAGAGGCCCTTTTACAATCATTCAAGTAAAAAAATACAGTTTTTGGGTGATAGGAAGAGGTAAACTAGTGTAAAGGCGGGGAATAGGTACTTCTTAGGCTATTATAATGAATTATTACATGATTATAAGCTGGTCTATGGAATGAGGTGCGGCACCCGCCAAGTGATGCCTCATTTCAAAATATTTAGGCGGGTGGTGACTTGCCATCTACTAAATGGGCCCCCCCCCCCATAAAGGCTACCGTAATTTGGCGCCGGAGGGGCAACATTGGTGTGGACGGCTTAGGGTGTCGAGAGGTGTGCTGCGCTTTCACTAGACGCTACTCGCGGCGTTATGCCCTTTAACACTTCCACCCTGGAGCTTAGGTTCTTAGCTCTTGCGGTTTCCACTCCAAGCCAGCCAGTTAAGGCAAGAGAGGAGTCAGGGGTCTCATTTAGCCCCAGGGAATCAGGGTTCGCGCTGTCGCCACTCACCGATGGCTCGCTACAAAGCCGCCCCTGCGATATTATTATAATTATTATTTATTATTATCTACCAAACAAAAAAAAACTTAATTTAAGTTATATCGAAAATGGCTGAGTAATTTTTGGAAAACCAACAATACCTAATGAGCAAATTACTACATCGATGATACATCAATCCGTGGCAACTGTTGATATTATAGATATGTTATGTAGATGGGTATAGCCTGTAAGTAATCGCTTAAGGCGATAAGGCCGCCGTTGTACCACCTAATTTTAAGAAAATTTGTACTTTGTTATTTAAGCTGTTTTTCTGGTGTACAATAAAGTTATATTGTATTGTATGTACCTATCCGTCTGCGAATTATTCAAATTCTATACACAGAAAAAGTCCGTCCGTTAGGTATGCCATGTTTGGTAAAAATAATTATCAAGATAATGTTTTAAGTTTGTGTTGTTTAGGACATGATAGTGTATTTTGTAGAAAATTACAGAGCTTACACGTGGCGCAGCTTAAAATTCCAAAATTCAATAATACGAATAAACATTGTAGGAATTTGCATGACAATAACTTGAAAACGATACATTTGGCCGAGTCGTTTGAATTAACTCGTTCGTCCGTTCCAAATAGGCTTTATTTAAAACAATACCATAAACCATTCGTAGGCGGTTATGGGCTATATATAGGTATGTCCCTTCTAGCATTTAAGGTTAATGTATTACGTAGTTTTCGTTAACGTTCATGTATTAAAATTATTATTTGACACAAACTTAAGCCCAACTTTCTAGGTTACATCGAATAAAATTGCTGGTGTAAATTAGACTTTCATAGCCCAAAGTAAAAACTTTACCAAATTTAATTGTAGCGGTTTCAAAACTATTTAACCAAAATTAAAATTATTAAAAATACTGTGAGGCCAATAAAATATTAGCGGACTTTTTTTAACTTTTTGATCTTGTTTGAAAATATAATTGCACATGCATACACACAGTCCAAATGGCCCTGAACAAGCCCGGAAAAATGTCGAAAACATGTCTACGTGTTTCGTTTCAAAGACTTCGTAGACGCTACGCCGTAAGAAATCGCTCCACCATCGTCATCACCACCATCGCTCTCTCGTCGTAGCCACAAAATGCTATCGAACACTGTTGAGACGACAAAAATGACGCGGCGGGCAGCTACATGCAATATCTATACCTGTACTGTACTAACCTTTTTAATATTCTACTGCAGGACATAGGTCTACCCACAAAGGGTGATAGGGCTTTTTTCACCACGCTGGCCCAGTGCGGGTTGGTAGATTCACATACGCCATCAATTTTTTTCGCGGATGTATGCAGTTTGCCTCACGATGTTTTCCTTCGCCGAAAAGCCAGTGGTGTGAAATTCCGTAATACACAAATTCCGAGAACTCATTGATACGGAACCGGGATTTGAACTCATGACCTCACGCTTGTAAAGCCAGTGACATTGCCACTAGACCATCACGTTTTATTGTAACAGTCATATCATTTTATTGTTATTACTAAAAATTAAGTTACTATTTTATCAGGGTTGACATTTTCTAACTCTATTATAAAACCATCAACTCGATGACGTCATGGAGATAAATGCTTGATATTGAGTCCACGTTTGTACATAACAGCTCACCTATGAAGAAAGTTTGGGCCATATCTATAACGCTGGCCTAGTGCGAGTTGGTGGATACATACTTCGTCGAATTTACAAACTTTATCAAATTGTCTCACGATAGTTATCTTCACCAGTGGTATTTAAATTCGTAATTAGAGCCTAAAAAATTCTGTAGTATGGATTCGAGTTTAAACTCACGCCTCAAGCTTGTAAGGCGATTGTGTTTCCAATCGAACACCACGGTTTTACCTTGCATGCAGTGAAAATTAATTGAAATCTACTCCGAAAAGCACACATTGTAATATTAATTCAAATTCGGAAGTTAAATTAAGCGTACACAGGTAACATTCAAAACAAACAGCGTTCGCTGAAATATTCAAAAACTGTTCGGGAAGTTCAAAATAACAGAGCACGTTGGACAGGGTTGTGGTGATCGCACACCGTCAACCCATCATGTAATAGTCATGATGACTAAAAAAAATATAATATGTCCGTCACACACTTTTATCTTTTGTCAATTAAATAAAAATAGATAAGTATAGAGACTTCCGTGAGAGAAGTGACTCACAAATTTTGACAAGGTTTATCTTTGCCCTTTGTTGTTTTATTGACAAAACAAAAATACGTGACCTATATTTTGGATTAATTATAATAATGATTTTTTACCCAATCATCATGGCTATCGACACAGGAACAGTTTTTACACATTACACTTCTCAATACGGATTGTTGTTTATGTTTATATTAAAGTTCATAAAATTGACACAAAATGAACTCATTATTATTATATACTACGGGACTAATCGCGCACTAAAATTACGAGATAAATAAATACCTCATCATCCCGACGTTTCGGCCGGAGGGGAGGTTTCTCTGGGAAGAGTCTACCCGTGACCACGGTCGGTAAAAGGTAAAGGTAAATGTAAAAATTAAAAACCTTTGTTTACGAGTATACTTACCAATCACTATATAAATTATTCACTTGTGATAATAATCGTTCCAATATAAACAATAAAATTGCTATACCCTTATAAGGTCATATGTATAACTATACAAAACATGTTAACTAAGAAACGCATGTAAATTTCATATGTTGCAATAAATGATTTGAGTTAGAGTTTAGTAGTAGGTATGTGAGAGTTTATAGGTAAATGAGTATATTTTATGAGTCGAGTCAGAGTGGACCCATAATGGTGTGCGCAGGCCTTTTCAGAGCTCGTTGGACAGACTGACTCGTGAAAATTTAACTAGAGCGATGTTCAGTTTTATTTGCACTGAGGTGTACTCCGCTGCAGGAAGGTAAACTTTATAGCATGGAAGCTGTTGCTTCATTTTCTTACGAGTACCTATCACCCACCGTGGGTAGGCCGACGTCTTGCAGTAGACTATTAAAAAGACTGATACAGTACAGTACAATACTTGTGAAGTCAAATAATCGTGTAAGGTAATAGCTGTTTAACCTGGACACTATTGCAAATTGAAATGCTAGTGGTTAATAAACCTTTATCTTGCTAATTCACTACACACATCGATCTGGCATTTCTTCTGTTTTGCTGCATACACTATATATTTACTTTCGTAGGACGGATGGCTGACATTTTTATATTTGTATTTTTGAATCCATGGGGCCGCAAAGTCCTGAAATGGAGCGGACATATCAACAATTTCAACGTAGGACGTCCAACTAGAAGTAGACTGATGAAATAATTAAGGTCACAACATTATGCTGGATGCAAACTGCTTACAATCGGTCCTATCCTATTAGATAAGAGAACCTTGGTATAGAGTTAAATTATAAATTAAAAAAAATATTTTCAAAACAAACAACATTCTTTGTATAATGAGAGCTTTAAACGATAAGAACTTATGTTATGCCCCTTCTATGCTAGTCCTATATCAGATATTCGAATTTTAAAGCCGCCTGAAGGCTTCTGAGATGGCTCAACGGTTAACACACCAAAACCTACAATTCAACGTGTCATCCAAGCAACGGCAGCGCTTTGTTATAAATGCCACCTAAGGTCACCCATCCGAAGACCGACCATGCTGAACTTGCTTAACTTCGGTAATCGGTATCATACTAATGTTGTTTCATACTCTGAAGTTGGCAAAGTACGTCTCGTAAATAACGATACCCGCTGTCTCCCCGCCTACCCGCGATACACACCGAGCAAACTCCATTCCGTCGATACGAGACAAACTGTTTACGCAAATACACCGCGCCAAAATAATTGGCAGCAGCCAATTACGATATGAGTGACAGCTGGACGCGCGCACTTACTCCGTAATGAATGGGGAGACACAATGTTTGCCGACGTTTGGACGATGCATACAGTTGATGCATTCAGTTGATTGGCAGGTTGATTGGTTATATTTTGGAATAAAGGATTCCTCGTTGCAGTAATGTAATGTAGCATTGCTATGCATCCGGTCATACTGAGTGTTTCTGTAGATGACATTCTTATTCTGGTACCTATACAGGGTTATTCTTAATCAATTAGCATTATTTTAGGTCCTTACTCTATACATCAAAACAAACAACTTTTGTTCTGCGACTTTTGTCAAAACTCAAAAAAATCAGTTGTTCCATACATTTTATAGCGGTTTGAACGATATTTTTTCTTTTGATTTTCTATGGAACAAAAAATTTTTCAAGGAAGCTTCTAATGCAACTTCCATCAAGGTTGCGTTAAACGTTTAACGCTACCATGAAGGGGGTATGGAAGCACTGTTGCATCGAAGTTTCTCTTCTTCCACGCGGAGGGACGCCACGCACTATTTGTTTTTTTTAGTTTTGACAAACGTCACAGAACAAAAGTTGATAGTTTTGATGTACAGAATACGCCCCTAAAATGATGATCATTGATTAGAAATAACCCTGTATAATTGTACAAGACCAACATCAACATTCATCATCATCATCATTTCAACCATAGGACGTCCACTGCTGGACACAAGCCTCCCCTAATGATTTCCAATAAGACCGGTTGATAGCGGTTTGCATCCAGCGCGATCCTGCGGTCCTAATAAGGTCATCCGTCCACCTTGTGGGTGGTCGTCCTACGCTGGGCTTGCCGGTACGTGGTCTCCACTCGAGAACTTTTCGACCCCATCGGTCATCAGTTCTCCGCGCTATGTACCCTGCCCATTGCCACTTCAACTTTCCAATCCGCTGGGCTATGTCGGTAACCTTGGTTCTTCTACGGATCTCCTCATTCCTGATTCGATATCGCAGAGAAACTCCGAGCATAGCCCTCTCCATGGCTCGTTGGGCTTCTTGGAGCTTAGTAATTAAGACCAACATCACTACGGGACTAACCCCATAATCACTTAAAATGTTAAATGTTGTTCTATACAAAAAGTTCATTGTCTTCGCAAAAAAATCATGAAACAGCAAATTTTATGTTAACGTCATGGCAATTGTAAAACGTCTACTTTGGCACATCAGCCTCCCTGATTGATTTTAAATAAGATCGGTTGAAAGCGGCTTATATTGAACGGATCCCCGCCTAAATAAATCGTCTATCCACCTGGTCGATTGACGTCCTACGTTGCGCTTTCCAGTGCGTGTTCTCCATTCAAGAGGTCCTAAGGATTTGAAGGTCTTATAGCCAATTAGTTTTGCGTGCTAGGAGTACCGCTGTATTTTAGGTCTAGATATTAAACTATACATATCGTTATGAATAGCTTATATTGTAGGACCCAAGCAGCAATCAGCAAAACAAATGTTCCATAAAAATGCTACTGATTTAACTATTAACTAAAGAACTAAAAACTTACAGATACTCCTACGATTTCCTATTCACTTTAAAACACTTAACGCATTACGAAAACAACGAGGCTACAACTAAAAAAACCTATCTTCACTAAGGAGCTAATTCGCTCGACAACCTACTAACACTACAGTGCTGATTTGCAATGTAAAAAGAAGGCTTTGATGTAGGATTTGCAATGTAAATGTCAGTATAATCCATTAGGGCCGGACGTCCTATCGGTCCTTAATGAAAGCAACGACTTAAATCAATCAGATTGGCTGGACTCGAGAGTATTGTACGTAAATAGGACTTCGAATTGTATGGACTCATTGACATATATCTCAGAACCAGCATCTAGTGCAAAAAGGTGCCATTGTTTTTTCAGCTGTATTATTTACGCCAGAGTCTACAGATATAGAACTATAAATATTTTCAGTACACACTACTTAAGTATCTATAGGACGCACTTATAATTGACCGTAACCTGGGCATATAGCACGGAGAACTGACAACAGATGAGTTAGAAAACATATCGAGTGAAGATCATGGTTTCTTGGCAACCGCAGCGTAGGATGTCCACTGTTAAGGTAGACGGACGGACTTTATTAAGACTGCAAAACGCTTCCAACCAATCTTATAATTTTATTAGATTTAGAGTCCTTTTGTTAAGCCTTTATGAGCAATATTGTTCAAATCTTTTTTCTTAATTTATATCTTAAAAAACACAGACCCTGGACTCTGTGGAGTGCTATAATTAAAAAAAAAAAAAAACAATCTTCTCGGAAATCTTTATCGGAGGCTTCGGAGATGGAGAGGAGATGTTCTGCAGCAGACTTTCTATGGTTCAAACGACATATTATATAGCAGCAACTTGCATTTTGGACGACCCTGGGGTATTAATCGAGCTTTAAGTTCTGGAAAATAGACCTAGAACCGTAAAGCTTTGTGTTTAGCGCCCAATAACAAGGTAGATATATAAGTGTATCTGATCAAGAGCACAGAAACACGCTAGATCCTGAGGCTAGATGAAAATCTGTACCAGCCTTTTTAATAGTCCACTGCAGGACGTAGGCCTACCCACGAAGGGTGTTTTGCGCCATCGAATTTCTCCTACGGACGTATGCAGGTTGCCTCACGATGTTTTCCTTCACCGAAAAGCCAGTGGTGTGAAATTCCGTACATAAATTCCAAAGAACTCATTGGTACGGGACCGGGGATTTGAACCCACGACCTCACGAATGTAAGGCGGGTGTCACTACCTCTAGACCACCACGGCTATGATGAAAATCGCTAACGTATAATCAATCTTACCAAAAATAAGATTGTTTTTAGATCTACATACTTCGATAAACAAAAATCTTTCGAAATTAAATAGGTTAAAACCAAAGAGGTCGAGCTCCAATCGAACTTAACTTTTTCCTTTTCTGAGTGGCCAGTTGCAATCCATTAACGTAATAGATTACTCTGATTTGACCGCACGGCAGAGGTATCGGCGCGCCAGCCGCATTGCTATTTTAAAATTGGAATTCTGTTTCACCTACTTTTATTTGGAAGTGCAGCCAGCTTGGATGGTTATTAGCTGATTGGAAAATCGGTTTACTTTTTATAGAAGAAACATGTTTTGATTTTTGAAGTGAAAATTTCTTTAGCGGCCTTTTTGGGATGCGTAATAAATGTTAAACTCGCGTCAGGACACGCGACCTGATCGAAAATTCGTAAGACGATGCATGGCGCTTGCGCAAGTGTGCGTTCGTGATATTGTAGCATTGTTACCACACTGCGATTTTGATTCTTCCAAATATTTGGGGGAAAAAAAACTTTTTTTGAAGCTTTATTTTGTCGTCTTGGAGTTTTATTCAATACGTTAATTATTTTCTGCTTTTTGACGTTATTATTATGCCAAACTGAGGTTTTCCATTGATCTCCAAATGATCCAAATGATTTCAACGCTACTTCATTACGATGAAGATTATAATAATATATGAATATAATATACTACCTATATGAATCATTTTGTTCAGTTTAGTACATGACGTAGGTTTAAAAAATGTTTTAATACAAGGTTAAGTACCCCAATTTAAAGGTGAATCCGCGATGGTAGTAGCACCATGTGTTGTCATTTGAAAAGTTTGCGAAAAATTGCAGTATCAACTTTCGGTAGCCAGACTCTTGTACTTTAAATGCTCAAGTTTTCATTTCTGTCGGCAACCGGGAGGATAGCAACCCATTGTTTTTTTTTTTTGAC
Organism: Hypomecis punctinalis; assembly: GCA_949316475.1. Lineage (NCBI taxonomy): Eukaryota > Metazoa > Arthropoda > Insecta > Lepidoptera > Geometridae > Hypomecis > Hypomecis punctinalis. The sequence continues at coordinate 23,560,020 of OX438800.1, read as the reverse complement.
AAGAAAACTACCAACATAGACATACCAACATACAAAAGAGATACTCTCTTAAAAAGTCAATTATATTATTACTAATCAATTATATTACTTTATTAATACCTACATACAACACTTAATAAACATCACTAATAGGACCACTATAATCAAAAAAGCTACATGTAGTAGAGAAAAATAAAGAGAAACAATAAGAACAGTACGGAATGAAAATAAATCTAAAAAGAAACCGGAATTTATAAAACAAATTCCTTTACATAATTATCCTATCGGCTTCGGCCGCCTAGGAAACCAGGGTTAGGAAACTGGTTTCCTAAATGGCCTTTTTTAAACTCGTATGTAACTGGTTTCCTAAATGGATTTTATCAACAACAAGATTTAGATGTCAACCCAAAAATCAATAAAATTTTACATCACTTTTATATGATTATTTTCCACTGGCAAGTTAATCTGCAATGTCAACACAACCGTAATGTAAGCAGTGTACAAAGGTTCTCTAACAAAATGCCAGCCCCAGACGCATGCAGCCGTGCAATCTCCTTTAGCTTTGAAGACGACACGACATTATCGAAAATTTAATACGGTGCAGCAAGCTGGGCCCAGATTCGATTCGGACGGGGCTTCCAGATACAGTCTTAAACTCTCCCATGAAGCCGTAAAATAAAACGTGCGTATATTTTTTTACATATTTTACGGTTCGGTTCAATAAAACTTTTAAAAGTGTTGAGTTTAGCACAAATTTTAAAAATTAACTAAAATGACTTGACCGAAAATAATCAATTTATCTCGTTGCTGATTTATCCACATTAATTAATTGAAATAAAAATAAAATTATAATACTGAAATTAACCCGTGACATCATAAGTTACCGATACAACTTTACAAAAATAAATGCTTTCCACGTTAAAATTAACCTTAAAACCGAGGTTCATATCAGGATCGAAAGATTTGTTTCACACTACGATGAAACGTAATAAAATAAATCTGATCCAAATCTATGAGTCTAGTCCAGAATAGTTGTAAAACTATTTGTGTGATTAACGCTGATAATATTTATGTTATTGGATTATTAACGATGATTCTAATAACAGATTTGGGATTTAATTCAGATCAGATTCGTTTCGGACGCAGTGTAAAACCAGTGGGTTTTTACTTGTATCCTTCTTTTTCTGTACCATATGTATTTTATGAAATAATAAATGAATGTTTAAGAAAAAAACCCACATATAAAAACATTTATTTTCATAAATTTCCTTACTTTTTCTATTACTTAAGTAAGTTTTCGTCCTGGCAGCCCCAGTCCTGTAATCTCGCTGCGCCGCCCCGGCGGGCGGGCGGGCGTTATGAACCGATTTGTGCGATTGCTAACGTCATTCCCTATATCAGATTATATGCGGGGATATGGATGTAGGTAATCTGGAGAATTGACCAGCGCCCATGTTAGGGTATGTAAGATGGATGATATGTTGCTATAAGACTTATAGTGATACCTCGTGTATCGTATTATAGGATACCTTTTGTAGTATAAGTGATTTATTCGAGTAAAAGCTTCATGGTCAAAACTAATACGTAACGGAATAACTTGACTGCCTCGGTGGCTCAGTGGTTAGTGAACCTGACTTTTGGATCAAAGAGGCTTGAGTTCGATCCCCACCCACGGCAAGCATTTATGTGATGAGCATTGGTGTTTGCTCTGTGTCTGGGTGTTATTTAAGTACTATCTATATAAGTATGTATTTAAAAATATGTATGTATATGTAGGATATCAGTCTCTGGCAGCCATATCACAAGCTTTGCTTAGTTTGGGGTCAGAGACCGTGTGTAAAATGTCCCCTAATATTTATTGATTATTATTTATTAATTATATGTAATTCAGTTTCATTATTGGTCATGATGACCAGAATCATGATAAAGCAATGGTGCGCCTCGCCTTCTACTAATACACGTATTATATATATTAAAGTATAAAGCGTGTAATTGCGAGTATTCTTTTATTTGTCACAGCAATTATTATCTAAACAGTGTCAATAAAATCAAGTAAGAACCAATATACAAATGCAATCCACAAAACTATTATTAAAATTCAGCCCTACGTTGGGCACCAAAACATTACAATACAAGAAGTAACATCCCTACTTAGCATATATTCTCAAACTCACACAGAAAGTCTTAAAAACCACCCCAGTAAAGTAAACAGATATATTATGCACCCCCATACGTAAAGAAAAGTAAAGAAGTATAAAGGAGTCGGCAATCGCTTCCGTTTTAATAATATATCGGGAGTTTTTCAGTCTAAATAATGGTTTTATGTCTGTAAGCTGAGGTAATATTACTATTAAGAGTCTTGTTTGGAAAGGTACAATGGGTAAGAATTTTAAATCGGCTGTTGAGAAAGGGAAATAGGTATCTTTCTTTATCTGAGGACAGGATTGTGATAATTTATACATACTGTTTATTTAAAACGATGGACATTTAAAGTTATCTAGAACTGGTGTATTATGCCGAAATGAGGTAATACAGACAATTATTATTAACAACTTTTTTATGAGACCAACCCGGAATCCGAGAAAAATAATCAGCTGTTCCATACATTTTGTCGATTCCGAGATGTATTTTTTTATATGCTGCTTGGTGCCATAAAAAAAAATGTTCATTACGATGGTCTTAATCACTTCATTTTTGCTTAGTACAAAAACTACAGAACAAACAGAAAACCCTGTATATAAATAAGAATAGAATATAATAAATACTAGATGACAACCCGGCTTCGCTCGGGTGAAATATGACTTATAATACACACACACTCATCATAATTTTACTTGATCACCATCTTTACGAAGAGCTCTTCGCTGCATCAATTTTTTACAATCATGACAATGATTACCAAATGCAAGGAGCATAGATGAAAGAAGGATCGCTTTGCTCTGAGCGAAAACTTATCCTTCATCTATGGCAAGGAGATTAGGCTGATAACAAAATGATGAAGGTCAAGCAAAACAATTATGAAAGACATTTATATTAAAAATAGGTAATTTCGGAATGATGGGTGTAAACAATATCCCAAAGTAATTGCTCAAAACTAAATGAATAAGTACTGAAAATGTATCTATACATTCTGATAAAACGAAAAGAAAGGCAACGTCAACTTTAAAGATTAGGTATGGCAAGTATTATATTTTCTATGATTATCTATCTATCTATCAGCCGTAGGACGTCCACAGCTGGACATAAGGCTCATAGATTTCCAAAAAGGCCGGTTGGTGATATATTATGATGTACTTTATGTAGCCTGTATCCTTTGTTTCTCCAGTGGAGTCTGATTACTACATTCACAAAATTAATAGCCTACACTCCTGTCCTATTTTATGTTTCGGATCATTGAAAACATTAAGTAGGTACCTAACCTTCGGTTAGATACTAACCTAGTATATTAGATATCTGTGGTACTAACTAAAGGTTGGACCTTAACGTGACTACGACAGTGACTATTTTGATACAATATTATCAAAAATTATTAAAACTTAATACTTGACACTGGCAAATGCACCAAAATGCGACGCCAAAACATAAAAAACTTGACTGCTCAAGATCAGTGATGCCAATTTAGCTTTTTTATGCTAAATTTAGCATATTTTCATCTTGTTTAGCATATTTATTTGCAATTTAGCATACGTCATATTTTTAGCATGTGAAATAATTGTACAATAAGTTTTTTACTATTAAAATTACATGCAGAATTGCAGGTTTATGTCAGCAATATTGTTTTTAACGCTACCACTTTCAGATGACGAAATTGAACGGGTTTCTTTTAGTTTTAATACATTCAGTATTAAAAATTATGCTACGCAATTGTTTGTCGGTAAAAACTTTAAATGCTATTTTTTTATACTTATAAGATTCGACTTAAAAAGGGCAAGGAAATGCTGCTAGTCTTACGCAGTTCCAGAGAACGCACTACGCTCTGTAGGCAAGATCCAAGACCAAGATACTTACATTTTATTTGATAACATAATAATAGGTCATAGTCGATTAAAACACATATTTTTTAATTAATAATAATTTTATAATTATGTTACGTTTCATTTCATATTGAAAAATGTTATCACAATTTTTAGCATGTTTATATAGCATTATTTTGTCACAATTTTAACACCATTTTAGCAGATTCTTTATTTGTGGTGTTGGCAACACTTCTCAATTTATGTCATCCGTCATCCGGTGTCAATATGGACACCGTGTTTTTGTTTGTCAGCACCGATATAATTTATTAAAATACTCGATAATCCGAATTTTCCGGATATATGTTGCCGACTCGAAATCATTATTTTTTTATGTTTTATCATTCAGATAAAGTTTCAATCGAGTCTACCGTACCCCTTGACGAAATTATTAATATAGATAGTCGTAATTACTACACCATATCCCAATTTTATTATTTTAGAATCAACTGTTCAAATCGCGGTAAAAATACTGACATAAATAAGTCGTTTCACTTTTACGAATAATTTACAGATATCTGAGTATAGGAAGCTTTTAGGTGACATTTTAGATTTTTTTTTCAGAATTTTAGTGGTTAGTAGTCCTGATCACGGAAGAGAGAAATCTGCTGTTCTGTGGTCCTGATAAAAGTTGATAATAATTGAGTACTACTATCTACCAATATCAAAAATATTTTATTTTCAGACACATAGGATCCATAATTTCAATTCAACTATGGTATTCTAAAATATGCCGATCGTCGAGAATCACTTAACGTATTTCTCCACAGTTTTATTAATTTAAATAATCTCTGTAAATTATCCCACTGTTGATCACAGGCCTCCACACTGGCTAAATGCGGCTTGGCACAGGAAGACTTTATATAATTTAGCAACAGTAGATACTCGTAATAGAGCAAATTATAGCGCTTACTATCATCAGACTATTTCTAACAGCTCACTGCTGCAAACAAAATAGGTATATAAAGAATACAGAGAATAATACAGAGAATAAGAGAATAGAAGCTCTGCAATTGAGTACAGTACAGTACATTTCGTATAATGTTAAATAAAAATTCAACATCGACAACGATGATGATAGGGACCGTAAATTGTTGTTTGTTGATTATTATGAAAAATAAAGCTAATGATGCCCATTTTTATCAATTGAATGGAAACAAATACATCAATTGGTTGCGATTTAGATTAATGATGTTTTTATTACATTAATCCATCCCCTATTGACCGGAAATAGAAAAATGACCTTTTTATTAATAACTTGGTTTTATTTATTAAGCAAATCAACAAGAATAGAAACTAATGAAGAAGAACTTGATATAAACTTTTTGGCTCCCTCCGCTTGGATCCACAGCTCGGCTCCACTTGTGGATCCGCGGGTACCTTTATCTTGATGGAAAATCTAGATGGAAAAAGAAGTATCCATGAATCCACCTGAGGATTTAAGACGAAAAAAAGTATCCATGAGTCCACGGTGGATTTAAAAGGAAAAAAAAAGGATACATGGATCCACCGGTGGATTCAAGAGGAGATAAAGGTATCCGCGGATCCACAAGTAGAGCCGAGCTGTGGATTCAAGTGGAGGGAGCCAACTTTTTTTGTGAGCAGAACAGATTTATTTGATTTCTTTGTTTGTTAATTGTTTTGATGGTAGAGATCATATTATTGTATTGTTTTGCGAATTACATCAACAATTTTTATTTCGGGACATTTTCTTCTAATATACAGTTTGAAGCTGCGCAAACACCAATGTTTTTGCTGCTTACATATGAATTAATTGCTACTGCGCAATGACTTCATGTTCACAGACGCCGTTACCTTTCATTCGGTCTGTTTGAAACATGCAGTTTTTTTAATAGATAGAGTGATTCAAGAGAAAGGTTTATATGTATAATACACCTGAGCGAAGCCGGGGTGGGTAGCTAGTTACATAATATTGGCAACTATAACATAACGCATGTTACACACTGGTGACTTTCATTATACCATACAATATATTAGAGAATCAATATAGCAAATATGACATACTAAGAAATATTTATTTAAAATAAACTAGCGTCATGTTTTTCAGGGAGTATTTTGTATTAACCTTTAATAGTCTACTGTTGAACATAGGCGTGTCCTCAAATACCGAGGGGATAATTTCCACCACGCCGACCTAATTACAAGTTGGTGTATCATGGTGTATATTTACAGTAGTTTGAAATTCTGTACATCACTTTAAAACAAAACAGTAATACGGGATTGGAATATCAACCCACAATTCTAGGCCGAGTGTCTCACTAGGCTATCACGGTCAGATATAAAATGCTACATAAAACTAGCTTCATATAAATACGTACATACGTTAAGTATAAATTGTCAACTATAACGCATGATGCACACTGTTGACTTTCATTACATTACCTTCCAATACCGCCCATTCACCGTCCAGCCATTACGGCAACCATCAATATTATAGAGAATCAATAAAGCAGAGATTCGATCCATCATTAGCCGCGACACAATGCTACCATTGTGGCGGGGAATGCCAATATCTTGCCATTGTCCACGTGATAGGGGACGTTAACCATACCTGCTTATCTATAGGGTTAGTGAAGGTGTAGATATATCTAGCTTATGTATTAATGATATATCTATGTGGGAGAGGGTGGAACGCTTTAAACCTAAAGTTTCATTTATAATTTTTGACCGACGAACCACCGGAGGAGGTATACAATTCGACGCGTATATTTTTTTTTAATGTATAACCACGCATAACTTTTTTCATAGTGGTTCGATTTCAATAATTATTTTTTTAATTGGAAAGAGTATACTTTGAAATTTGTCCCATTTAAGTTTTAACGAAATCGGCTGAGCCATTTTTGATAAATCAACAATAATGTGAAAAATGCTACATCGATCCGTGCGAAATATTCGCGAATTCTGTACACGGGTGAAGTCGGTCATGCTAATTTTTGCAAAAATAATCTTGTGTGTATTTTCTGGTTTACTTTTATGGTATATTTGTCAAGCAACTTTCTTTTTGTGATTAACATTTCAAAAATCACAACTTTATCACAAAAAGAAAGTTTCTATAGACCTAGTGTGTGAAGCACGATAAAAATATATTTGTCAAGCGTTACGCTTTTTTGATCTGGGAGTAGAGTATCTTTTGAGACAACAATCCCAAAAATCATATTATTATTATTTTGTACAAGGTTTACACTTACAAGATGTACATTTAGATCACTATTCATTATAATATAATTATAGCGGGTCTAAAACAACGCGTACCATGCTTCGAGCAAATATATATAGTCACAATCGTACAAAAAAGTGTCCGAGCCAAAACCCTGCCCACGCTACGTAGTGGGCAGGCTTTTTATTTAGTCGTAAGGCGATTACAAGCCGACTACAACGCCGCACGATGCCTAAATCTTCGGTTGCAAGCACAGTTAGTGACATAACGTCGAGATTCGAGAAAACAGATAATTGCGAATCATTTAATGTAATAGGCTATATGACAACATTGAAAATATTCTATTAATTGTGGTAATCCATACAGATAATAGGCTGAAAAAGACATATTTCACTTTATTTAAACTAAAATATGTCTAATTTTCGCAAATCGAACAAAATAAAATACGAAATTTTTTGATATTTTATCTGTGACGTAAACGCTCTAAGAAGGCTAGCAACTCTGGTAACGCCACGTGCTAGTAAACAAGAATTTCTCGATTGACTGTTGTTTGTGTAATTTATTTTTGTGATTTCGGAGTAATATTATTGGATCTGTAGGTTACTTTTAAAATATTTTTTGGCAATTTTTAGATGTGAACTAGGGTATTTACCAGTATGAACTAACGTTATTTACTAGTGAGTGACGTCAAAGACCAGCGCCATTACAGAATGTCGTTTTTGGTGGGATCTTGAATATCTATTTTTTAACACTGATTTTCATTGTTAATACAGTAGACCTCTGGGAAATATAAATGTAGTGTGCTTATTATGTACTAACGAATAATTTAAAACGATTTCCAAAAACTAGTCAAATGCCCTATTATCTAAATCGGTATGTATGAAGGCGTTAGGACATTTTTTTACTACTTTCACATAGGGACTGTGTCTGTGTAGATATTTGCTCGAAGGTACCATGCCCATTTCTTGGTACGCGTTTTTAGACCCGCTATAATAGCGCTACTCTAGCAAGTTATAAATAACTAGGTACATTATAATTTGGTATATAAAAAGTTATGCTGAAGCAAGTCAAAAAGTTTTCAAAACTTAAACTTACTTAAAGAGGCTTACAAGTTCCCAGTTCCATCACTTAATATACTTAGGTATCTGTTTTTTCAATTTCGTTATCTTTTACAGTGTCTGTCGTCGTCTTCTTCTGCCTGATTACTAATGCTCATCTTACCTCTCCATCATTTATTTTATGCCGCCACAATAGCTTATTTTATTTCAGCGCTCTAAGCCTGATAATTCAAACCTATATAGTACCATTATCAAGGTCGTATTCACGAAAAATATGACTGTTTTCGACAAACACTTTAACAACAAACCGCCAGCAGTACTTACAACTTTCCCCATGAAAATCATAACAGGCGTTAGTCTGACAAGTCATTAACAATTTTTCCCATAAACCGAGATCCACTCCAACTAAAACAAGTAAATCCCTTAATAGGTGATCAAAACACCATAAAAGTTTGGACACAAAACATTTTATGGGATCCCGGGGCCTCGCTTTATGGGATTTCAGGAGGACTTATCATTTTTCACATAAAAACGGTTTAATGGATTCTCGGACTCACCGGACCGGCACAAAATTTTATTACGCGCTTCAGGATTCTTTACAATTCATTCCATAATCTAATTTCATATTTTAGGGAATGGTTTTACATTTTGTGAGTATAACATACTGGTAAATTATGTGTATGTCGCTAAGGGTATATTCGCATACCTATCTATAAGGATTCATAATGAATGAACCTATTATTTGACGCGTATATATATTTTTTTTAAATACGTATAACTTTTTTTCATAGTAGTCTGATTTCAATAATTCTTTTTTATTGGAAAGAATATACTTCAAAATTGGTTCCATTTAAATTTTATTGAAATCGGCTGAGCCATTTTTGATAAATCAACAATAATGTGAAAAATGCTACATCGATCCGTGCATAATATTTGCGTTCTAGCGATGCGCCTCGGCTTCGCACAGGTGTATTATGCATATAAACATTTCTCTTGAATCACTAAATCTATTAAAACAAACTGCATTAAAATCCGGACAGCGGAAAGTGACATTGTTTTATATACTATGTAATGATTTCTGGTGAAGTCGGTCATGCTATTTTTTGCAAAAAATAATTACAACTTACATTTTAAAGCCTTCGTGATATTATTATCTAAGTCTTATGGAAATGTGATTCCCAATAACAAATTTAAAAAGTATAATATATTTTGATTTATAGAAAATCCTTACTCTACTCAATAGTTACAAGCTTGAAACTATTCACAGCTACAATTGAACATAATTTAACACTATAAACCAAATAATTATAATAAGTAAAAAAATCCACAGTGTAATGCATTTTTAGAAGTTAAAATAAATCACACAATAGCTGCTAAATTGATACAAATAAAATTAAATAGGTATATCCGACTATAGTGATACCTTCATTACCACCATAACAACTAAACCATACCGAAGTAAAGCAAGACTCCGCCAATAGCACTAAATTAACGATCCGAATTGCCAAACCAAGTACTAGCCGCTGCAATCCGATGCACTTTAATGGTACCAACACGTCTGTAGTTACGCTATATCGCACTTTACTTGCAAGCACAATACACCGAAGAAACAGAAGTCAAGTTCGTACTTGAAATATACGCTCAAGTATTCACACATTATTATGTAGATGATTTAAAAATATAGACATCGTTCATGGAAATTGGACACGAAATTAGCAACATCGGCAATCTGTTTTTGCTTTTCAAATTTGATCCGCAGATTAAATGCACTATTTTGGGGAAAAATGAGTCTACTTCATTTGACACAGGACAATAACAGACCGAACAGAACTAATAACAGAATAATAAATGATAATGAAAATGATAACAGAATGGATCATGTCTTCACGGATATTTACTCACGTCGGGGTTCGATGCTGTGTCCGTAAGAGATGTTTCTGTGTAGTGAGCATTGTATGAAGCTTGAGTACTGTAGTCGCGGTGTTCTATGTTGCAAGTTGCATGCGGGTTGCGAAGTCAATCGACTGCAGAACAACAAATCAGAGCGTTCTCCTTACTAATGTATGTAAACTTGGGCCATTTACAGAATTATTTGGTACTAACTTTGCTTGTTGTTTTAGTACAAGTTTTATCTAGTTTTCCTACATCTCATTGCTTTTACCTCTCACAAAATATCGTCACCATTGGTTGTTTGTGTTTTTATGGGACTAATCGCGTACTTAAATCACAATATAATTAAATACCTCATAATCCCGACGTTTCGACCGAGTTGTATCAACAGATAGCGCCTACTCGTAACCATGATCGATGCAACTCGGTCGAAACATCGGAATAATGGAGTAATTTATTTATCTCCTTATTTTAGAGCGTGATTAGTCCCGTAGTATATAAGAATAAAATAGTAGTGTATAAGTTCAAATCGCGAAAGTTTAAAAATATCATTAAAATGAGAACGGTAATTTTAACACTACACTACAATACTTTTAACAATACTCAATTTGAGATTGTTTTGGCTAATATAAATTTTATTAGACACTCAAATAAATTCATACCACATCATAACTGTAAACAAAAAAATATGTGAATATTGGTTACAATGACACCAAATCCGTCTTCAAAATAATAACGAGGAACATTCACGCACGATTGATAAAAAGCTAAGCCTCCAGCACAGAGCGACACGAATATTATAGCCCCATATTCACATTTGTACGAGGCAGGGCCAGATTTAGAGGTTTTAGGGAAACAGAGGCACTCAGGATCAGGCACTCCTTTGACCTCTTGGTCACAACCAAGTGCCCGATCCTTACTTTTCCTAGTAATATTATAAATCCGAAAGTGGGTTTATTGGTTTGTTCCTTTCACGCAGCATTGGATGCAACGGTTTAACTTGATTTTAGTATAGAGATATGTAGTTTGAAAGATGGGAAGTGACAAAAATTACTTTTAATACAAGAAAAACAAAATGTTCCCACGAGCCAGGACAAGAGTTAAAAACACCAAGCGGGCGAAGCGGCAGGCAATAGCTAGTAGAGGAAAAAGTAATCATTTGTATATGCTTTATTTATCAGAATGATTTAGAATTTTAATATTTCACTGATTGTCTGATTAGAGTGAACAAATATAAATAAAACACGAAAAAAATTTGATTTGTTACATTTATTCTAAATCCATTATGGCCCCTATATTGTGGAGGCCCCGAACATTTGCCCTGGTTGCTTTCCCCTAAATCCGGCCCTGGTACAAGGAAATGTATGAAAATCTACAAAGGCAAGGGCGTTTGATCTTCGAATAGAGAGATTTTCAATTTGCATCGTGTTTCTTGAGGCTCGCGAGTCGATGCGTCGGTATTTCGGGTTTTGAATCGAGAATATCGAGACCAATTTCGTATTGAAACGATTTTGATCAAATATTTCAGCTCTGTCTGGAGTATCATTGATTCTCTCTGATACTTTGATTCAAAATTTTGAACTTAAATGTCGAACCAAATTTTTTGTTTAATTTTTTGGAATGCATCTCTAGAGTCTAGCTAGAGGACCGATATATGTATTTTAGGCATCGACTTGGCTTTGACAGTAGAAGCTATTAATTTGTTTAGATAAAAAAAAATATTATAAAAATATAACTTATCACATTACAAGCTTTTGAGATCCTGTGTATCATCTAGCAGCAGAGTGCTGGACAACACAAGTAAAACAAGTCCAAACACGACGGGTCTATCTTGTTTAGTACAGAAGTTCATATGACCACCTTCCACTTAATTACGACTCCATTATCAGATCAGCTCCAAGGTATATGGTACATATTATTGTATTGTCATCCGATATATAATACTTATGCGTGCAAAATTTTAGCTCAATCGGAAACCGGGAAGTTGGTCAAATTTAACTTGCAAGATTCCTCCCGAACTTACGTAGTTACAGCATATGACACGTTTAGGAATTGACAAATCAAGTATTTGACGACCGTCTGCGTAATTCATAGTTCATACATCCATTGGAAGTTAAATAAAATGTTGTAAAAAACGGTATACCACATTAAATATTGGGAACCTTCCTCACAGCATTCGACATTAATAATACCTGATTTTTTGCGATTTCAGTGTTAGTCTCAACTAAAATTTTATAAGCATGAATATAATAAAATAAACTAGAGTATGTCTAACGACATGTCAATCGGATACTTCTTTAACATCATTATACATACTTTAATTTTCAGTGCTTTGCAACTGCGACTAGGTCAGTATCACCCTCATCTAAGAAACACATAAAGAAACCGATCTCAACCGTTTGTAGGTCGCCACTAAACAACGGAGCAGCAATTCCCGTCATAACAAATTGCAAGTAAACAACCGGAACCGGACACCGGCGGCGTCCACTCCGGTTTCCGAGATGCCACAGAATACCGATAAGTACACCCCGAAAGGGAAGTCCAAAATCACTCCAATATTTTCAATAACGGAGAACCGATCTGCTTGGGAAGCCTTTATGTTTTCATTTATATAGTAGGGAAAAGAATTATTACGAGGTAAGTTATTTGCGTGTCGAAGATAGCTGCAAAAGCAGCTAAATTTTGATAAGTAAAGGACGACCTTTAAAATGTAGTCTATATTGAGTGTATATGTCGCAGGCAATTTGTATGATTCCGCCATTTACATACGGCGTCGTCAGTTTATAAACGCTCGCAGTTATGTAAAATGCCGAAGGCTAAATGTATTTTGCCGTGGCATTATATATTATGCCTAAACATTTGACTGACAATTGAAACGCCGTATACATAATGCCGCGGCAAATTAAAGTATTTAGTTCTGTTTCTTTCCACGCGCGTCGCTGTTGATCAAAACAAACAAAATGGCGTCAAGTAGTGGTTTTATGACCCAAGAAAATATTTAAAATACGACGTGTACAAAAGGCTTTTCGCAAAATACTTATGATTTTAAAGACATTTATTATAATGAATTAAAAAAAAGTTACGATTCTTAAACGAAGGCAATAAACACGCCGTGTACAACTTACAAGGTTTTTCGGTACTTAAAAAATGCTAAGGTGTCCATAGAATCTGGTGTTTCGAGGACTCCTAAAATATACAGGAGTCTTCCGATTGTTACATATCGACCATCGTTAAAAAATGGTCAGAGGATACAAATGGAGGCTTTTTATGTTATTGTTATTTCTAGGCTATTGTTTAGTTTTTTGGGTGTTTACGTATTTGAAAACAATAGGGAAGTCTCGAACTTTCAAGTTGTTTACTTGTTAACACAATAGCGTTTATTAGATCGAGTAATGTCACGAATTATCTCGTAGGTTCGATACTGTAGGTAAAAGCGGATATAAATACGCCGGTCGACCCTTGGGGACCAGTTTTTCGTTAACCGTCGAAGCGAAAACATCTCGTATTCAAGTGCAGTACCAGTGATTGTGAAGTGACTAGTTTATGTGAATATCAGTGCCAGTGTAAAGTGTTTGTGCGAACAGTTGTGACGTACGTATCGCGATTTTGTGCAATAAAGTGCAAAGTGAATAATCTGCGTTTTATCTGATTATCCAAGAACCCATCTCGTAACAATATAATACATACTGCAAATACCTATTTTTATGTATATGCCTAATGGCACGCACATCGTAAAACGTCATCCGACAATGTAGAAAGAATCAGATGACCTAAACTGTAAGCTTCTGTACATAAAGCTACTGGTTACTGGTAATTAGTAGTAATCAATTAGTATCTTTAGTTGAGCTTAGTTGTGAATACCACCCGCGGTCACCTATCCGAAGAATGACCGTGCTGAACGTTGCTTAACTTCGATGATCGCCAACGAACACCTAGTCAAACTACGCTATTAGCAATATACATTATTTTGGTCTTTTGTCTGATATGATGATGAATATTCGAGGTTCATTTTAATAAAGCATCAGTTTTATTTACTTAATTGCCTCCCAGATCCAACTACATGCCACTTACAAATAAGTAGGACGCAACAGTATCGATAATCCAAAAAGCCGAAAGCTTTTTGCTCTCCGAATTTAATTTATTGAGTTTCCTATCAGAAAATTGAACCATTACTACATACTCCGTGACGTAAAAATTGTGACACATTTTTCATTCCCGAAAAATGGCACTCAATTTGTCCGTCACAGTGATAAAGCCTTACATTTTGTGGAATTTTATGCACTATTTTTTTGAATTATGAGTTTGGGAATAAAAATGTGACTCTTCCTAATTTTTATAGTGGTGGACATTTTTTTTTGTTATTTTAGGGTTCTGTACCTCAAAAGGAAACCTTTATAGGATCACTTTATTGTCCGTCTGTCCGTCTGTCTGTCTGTGTGTATGTCAAAACTCTTTATCTCGGGAACGCGTAAAGATATCGAGTTGAAATTTAAACTGTATACGTATATCTATGATTTCTTACAGTTGTGTAAAGTAAAAACTTCTCAGTTATCATATAAAGAAGTTAGAGCCGTTTATGTCGTAAAAAACAGCATATTTCGACACTCACAAAAATCAAAACCTACAGGGTACTTCCCGATGACATAGAACTATGAAATTTGGCAAGAAGCATTGTCTCAGAGTAAACATATAGGAATAAATCTGAAAACTGTACACCTTTATTTAAATCACAAAAAAATAGGGCTACAAAATTCACAAAATATGGATTTAAAATTCAAAGTGCGTAAATCATATCATGTAAGGTATCATATAAAAGAGCTTCATTAGCACATGCTAATACGAGAATGACGAGATGAGAAGTCAAAAAAAAAACTTTTGTCGACGATGATGATGAGTATTCCTAGAGATTTTAACAACGTACTTCCCAATTTTGTGAAATTATCTGGATTTGTACGGAACCCTCGGAGTGCGAGCACGAGCTGAACAAGGTTATCTGTCATCATTCTTTTTTTAGGATATACAATTATACATGTTAATGCCACCATTATGTAGGTATACATATACGAGTACCTACATACAAACAACTTCTATTTCACAACTTTTCTCAAATCGCAATAAAATTGCTGTCCATGGTAAAATATGGTACATCTTCCTTAAAATCGCTGATTTTCTGTTTTTGACTTTAAATTAAATATGAAAAAGAATAACACAATTCAAAATAAGCTTTCAAAGATTTAGGTATTCGTAAGCATGACTTATAAGTTACATACCTCTATTATTTCATGTATATGAGCTTAGCTAGTATTTTCGAGAAAATTTCACATTCAGACAATATTAGAATGATCTTATGCACCCTAGGACATCCTGCCTACTAATATTATGGTAATAAACCTTTTTCATACATTTCCAAAATACCTGTTAGAAATGTGAAACTAAGAATAAACTTGCAATACGCATTAACAAACCTACGTATACCTACATAACAGCTGAAATCCCAACTTACCTGCGAAAAATGCGCTTCCGAGTACTGGCGTTGACACATTGTTAAACCTCGTGATAGGCGGGCGATCTGCTAAAAAAACATGTACGGATGTACACACGGTCTTATTTACCAATCAGCCTCCACTGGGCCGTTTGATTGAATCAACCCCGGAAAACAAACACCCCCCTTGCACCAATACCTATTCTAAACAAATCTACCTTAATCAAGCGAGCAACCATTACGCGCTCTCCATCAGAAATCTAAATTTCGAACGCGTACACATCGCAATGGTGAGAAACGCAAACGAAAGATGCATGAAAAGAGTGTCGTGTTGTGCCGTGGTAGAGGTTATGATGCGATGCTAGTAACACTGTAGTGGAAGCTATTAAACTTGCATAAAGGTTGCCAGTAGCGAATAGTAATTTAAAGTTGCGAACGAACTAAAAATGGGAGATCGTTGTCGCACTCTGATCGTGTTTGTGCAATTTTTATGTTTACCTTTTGCTGTGATGCTGTTTTGAATGAAAATTTGAATTTCAAACGCTATAGCAATACGGGCACATGTTTTAGATTCGCTGTTTTATAAAAGCAAATCTATTTTTTCTGCTCATCATCATCATATCAGCCATATAACGTCCACTGCTGGACATAGGCCTCCCCTAATGATTTCCAATAAGACCGGTTGATAGCGGTTTGCATCCAGCGCGATCCTGCGGTCCTAATAAGGTCATCCGTCCACCTTGTGGGTGGACGTCCTACGCTGTGTTTTTTCTGCTATCTCTTAAAAAATAAAAAAGTGTTGTTTCGAAACAAACTATGTTCACGCTTCACGATCCAACTTTTGCCTCAAGTAACATTTTATAAAACTGAATCTGATTTTTTAAAATTTCACGCCTGGCAATTTCAATTTCTTGCAAAATAAACTACAGATAGGTACAATCACAGAGATAGCAGAGGGATAATGTGGTCGACCGAGAAAAGAAAGAAAGAGATTCAATGATTTAATATGGCATGAGTTAGAAAGAGACATAAAAAGTAGCTCGATTCAGTGGCTAGTTGCTGTGTTTTTCTCTCAGTAGTTTCAAATTCCAATACATATTTGACAGTTTTGACAGCGCTGAGCAATATTTTCCGTACCTTTTTGTGGTTATTTAATTACCTCCAGCGACAACAGCGCTATCACTTTAGTTGTAATAGCTCTGTGGGTACAATATACAATCAATGAAAAGAATCAACGTTTTAATCCAAACGCCATACCCAGGACCAACCTTGCAATCAGCTGGAAACCGAAAATTTTACTCAAAGTTAGATGAAAAATATAACTTTTCTCGAATCTTGAAAAGAACTTGTGTTCCCAATTTCCGGGTTAGCCCCATAGTTAAAATAGTTCTTAAAGATATACTCATCCTGTTCCGGCTTAGTATCTTCACCCTTTCTATAAACTACTAACTAACTACTACTAACTGTAATAAACTTCGTAGCGGCTTTATTATCGTAAAATATATAAATATCTAATCCAATTCACTAACTCGACTCGAAACAATTCATAATTCCCTAACATTTCCTAATACGCCACTAAGCCTCCCCATATTAATAAACAATGCACCCAGCCGTAACAAAGCTATAAGATAATGCACTTATCGCTGTATAATAGGCTTATCAAGCGATTGCGACACGAGGTGGCGGTGACGGTTACAGCTTCATCGGACTAGCGACGGTAAATATTGCCCACTGGTGTTGCCAGATGCTGTAAAACAAATTAAGACAATTCTACTGCAAAAAATGGACTTTTGTATCTCTGAAAACAGGATCACATTCCAAAATCATCAAATACAGTCAAACCTAGATAAGAGAGAGTTAAAGGGACTGCCATCTCATTCTCGCTTATAGAGGTTTTTCACTTATCCAGGTTTCTTACTTATCCAGTTTCAGAAGTGGCTTCTCTCTCTTACAGAGGTTAAACAATACGTCTAATTTGTATGTTTATAAATAGTATATAGGTACTAATTGTTCGGGTTGTGTTGATTAAAATTAAACATACATGATAATTTGTTTTATTCATTCTAAAAGATACTTCTCAATATTCGGAAAATCAAAAAGTTGACTCTTTATATTATTTCCATGTCCTTTAGAGCACTGAGACCATATAGGGTCTTTTGAATTTATTGTTTTATAAAAGTTTGATTACAATAAATAAAATTCATCGCGTATTTTATTTTGAGATTTTCCACTTATGAACGCATGTACCTATCTTAAGCTTATCACTTAACGATTTATTGATTTATTCCTTAAGATTTCTTTATTAACACCTAACCTTTCGCCTCAATTGATACTTATCAACTGTAAGTTTGACCAATAAGATTGTGTAAACGCACGTGTGGCTATTCCAAAATAATGTGATACAAAAATAATGTTAGGAAGATGAAAAAATAACACAAAATAATTTTGAATAGAACGCTATTTTAACAAACAGAATAGTATAGACGCATGTGTGGCCATTCCAAAAAAATGTGATACAAAAACAATGTTACTTATTTACACAAAATACAAAAAAGAATGTTTGAATAGAACACGATCCGAAAGCAACAGTAGTTAGTTGCATGAAATTTAGGAATGAGTCATAAAGCACAGATGTTTCATTACCCTCAACTGTCGCTTAGAGAGGTTTCGACAAGTAGTACTCTTAGTTATAGAGGCCCATGAGGGAAAAACGACTCTCTCTTATAGAGGTTTTGATCTCTCACTTATAGAGGTGTTTGAGGGGTAAAATGACGGGACCTGGCAATTACTCTCACTTATAGAGGTTTCTCACTTATCCAGTTCTCAGTTAGTCAGGTTTGACTGTAGTCATAAGTAGTCATTTATATTTTGCAAAACAAATTTTACATATCGAGTTGGATTTAAATATACTATAACAATACCCATAATGACGCATATTACGTATAAAACATCAGTAATGATAATTGTGTAACAGTAATTCCGTAACAAAAGCTACAAGATGTACTTACCGCTGTATGTACATAATTAATAGATTTATCAAGCATTTGCGACACGAGGTGACGGTGACGGTTACAGCTTCATCGGAATAGCGACGGTAAATATTGCCCACTGATGTTGACAGATCTTGTAAGAAAAGTTAGATATTTTTATGCATATAGTTATTGTGCTTTTTAGAATGCAGAAAAACTGATCGTAAAAGTCAGTCTTAAAAATGTTGAAAGTAAAAGAAAATGAAGTATTAGTAATAAAAAGAAAATATTTAGTCATAGATATTTATTGGTTGAAACAATTGACGTAATACACTCTAACATCTTAACGATGACGCATAATTATATTGTACATGTATGCAAAAATATTAATTACATTTTGAAACAGTAATGCTGTAACCAAAACATTAAGAAAAAAATGATGCAGTTATCGTTGTATATACTAGGCTTATCAGCAATTGCGACACGAGGTGGTGGTGACAACTACAGCTCCATCAGACTGGCAACAGCAAAATATATTGTCCACTGGTATTGCCAGATACCACAGCTGAAATGTACCTTAACTTTTGGCGTTTTATGGATGGAATCTACATTGTAGAACGCTATTAGCTACAAATAAATACATTTAATTAATTAAATTCTTAGGCAAATGCATGTTTTGTTATTAAATACCAAAACAAAACAAATGTTGCTAATTATCTGGTGTAAAAATTGAATAGGATAGCATTTGCATTAGTTTTCGCTACTTCTTGTTTGGCCTTTTATCTCCCACTAGCTCACGTGGCTTCGTACACATGGACTGATTACATTGCGGTAAATTATTTTTTGACGAACCTGTCTTACCCTGCATTTTGTGGTTTTCCCACATTTTGCCATAACAGGTCAGAGCTGGCAGCCCCACCGCCCACGAGCGAACAACAGAGACATTAAGAAGACATCGCCGCGATTGTTCAACTGGGGGCGTGCCTGCTGCATTGTAATGGTAATGAGCCAGGTACGAATGACTAATGCAATCAGGAAATGAGGAGATGCTTTTGTGAATTTATGGCAAGTTGCAAGACGTGTCTGAGGTAGTTTAACTTGGCTTTACGACCAAATCTTCGTAATGCTTTTAAGACCTTAGAATTTACATAGCGTTTATCGATGAATTTACACAATTATGTACAAATATAGTTACTAAAATCATGCAAGGTCTTGATACTTGAACCAGCAGGGAAACGTCGGCGTCGTTCGTTAAAAATTTAAGGTTACGATTATATAGCGCTCCCACCGCTTTAGCGCAACTTGTAAAGTAGACTGTAGTACTCTTATTCATATTTATTTTATTCTAGGTATTATGTTCAAATCCTAACACCACTAAGATTAAATCAAATATTTTTTTTTCACAAAATAATGGCAAAACCGTCTTCTATCGTGTACAAAATTCGAATAGTTCGCTCGAATTGATTTTTATATTTATTACATTATTCTTTATTTTTCAAAAACGGCTAAGCCGATTTCGATAAACTTTAAATGGGTGGTCCCATTGCCCTGCGGGAGTAATACCTGTCGAATTTAAAAAATAGTAGATCAAATACAAAGATTTGAATAAAAAAATGTTTTTTTTTATTCTGCTCACAATTGGCGAAAATATCGATGAACATACACAAAAAATACATACAAACGAACATAGAACCTCCTCATTTTTGGAAGTCGCTTAAAAATTTAGCTTGTATTTCAAGAATGGACTATAGAAAAGATAGCAAACTAAGAACAGTGGCTATATATTTTTTTCTTTAAAATACCTACTTATTGAACTGATTTGGTGGCTACAACTTAGAACTTCGCTTCTATCACGATAAAAAGCACCACTCAAAACGGTCTCCAACTAACCACTAAAACGACAAAGTAAAACCGCACAGCTTATTTCTCACCAAAATAAAAAGCCATCTCACCAGCAAAGCTCCAGTTTTCCCAACGCAAGCCAAGCTATTCCTGTCACGTCGCGCGGTGGGTTCGCCTCGCCAGAATGGGAATTAGGCCATTCCTGACCTCGGCACAGGTGCACCCGGAGACCGGACAGCTGCAATCTGGCTCGATTAACCCGATTCTATTGGCAATTGGCACTGAACTTATTGGGAAAATAGGGGTGTTTCTTTAAACCGCACATATATTCTAGAATATTTTTGTACGTTCTAGAGTTTACATATTTTACTTTAAGACCAACCATAAAAATATAAAAAAAACCATCTGTCCCCTTAAATTCATGTAAGGTCAAAATCAATATTTTTTTTGACAAAACAGCTGTTTGGTTCGTAATTTGAGAGCTGGAATATCTACCAGTGAAACTCCAGTTTTTCCAAAACAAAACAAGCTACATTCCTGTATTGTCCAGTGGTGAAATTAGGCTAATCCTAGACTTGGCGCCCGGAGACCGGACAAATGCACTCTGGCTCAGTTCTTGATTGGCAAAGAACTCATTGAGAAAACAGTATATAAATGCGCTTTAATGTATAGCAATACACAATAATAAATATATATCAGTAGCACGATAGACTTTTCAACGCGATCATCATCATGAACCAAAAAATGTCCACTGGTGGGCTTAGGCTTCCCCTATGGATTCTAAATAAGGCCTGGCCGAAAAGGCTTTTATCGAGATTTTCCCCCCGTTTTCATTAGATCATTGGTCTACCTCCTTATATGTGGTATATTTTGTACTAAGCCTAAGTAACTAGGTACTATAGTAGTCTGGGTACAGCATAAATTGGACTGGTGCCGTGAGTCCAGCCTGCGACGTGAGTGGAATGGTCCCGACGCCCTTTATTGGGTTACAATCTAGGGCACTGCAGTTGGTTGTTACTTCATGCACAATCGGGATGCAATTTTTGAACTGCAATGAAGTTATAGATTTTAAATGGTTTTAAAACGCTGTAGAGTATAAACCTGTACCTGTCAGTATAAAATTTGATTTCTGTCAAGATTTGTAAAGAGTTTTAGCTGAATATTATGGTTTGAGGCTGATAGTAAATCTATCTATACTGTATAAAATTTAACTTGATCTTTGCGACAGCTGTCAGAAAAATCACGCCTATGAAGTCCTGAATTTCTTAATAGTACAGACAGTACCTGTCAATGTCGTACTTTATGGGCATGCCGATTAGTGATGGGCGACAAATGATCGTGACCACAGAGTTTTAATTAAAATATCGATAGTTTATACTGACGAAATTTTAAATAAAACTTGATATATCATTAATTTTATTGTATATTTTAATATCATAACATTTTTTACATGTGTAATTAATAAATAATAAATTAAATTAAACCCAATTATATGTTACATTAGCATCAATAATAGTGAAAAACGTCGATAAATACTATCGTTACATTATTATGAGTAAATAATTAAGATCATAACATTATTTACATGTGTAAATTGATCTTAAATAATAGTAAGTAAATGAAATCCAATCTTTCACCTTCAACTACTCATTCGATTTCATTACAACATTGTTTGAGAATCGATTTTTTCCACCACTATCCCAACTCTAAAAATGTCAATCTCCTACTGTCGCAGTGGCTATTTGTTTTTTTTGTATCATTTTAAGATGTTGCGATTTTTATCGACTAGTAGTTTTTCGAACAGTAGACTCGTTGCGCAACTTTTTAACTAGATCTTCATAAACCTTTATCTCGACTCGCTGTTGAAATATTTTGTTCATACTCGCAAGTTTTTAGGATTTTAAACAATCTTGCCCAAAATTCTCGAAATCGGTTTATAAATAGCGCGACAGCAAATTAGTGAGTCTTTTAGAGAAAGATACATGATGAATAAATTTAAAAAAAATATGATAAATAAATTATTAAAAAAATGCTGAAATTTAATCAAGAATGAAATTCAAACACCATACAGATATGTTCTAAACTAGGTAACTCACAAAACTGTAGTACTGTACTGTACCAGCCTTTGTAGTTGTCCACTGCAGGACGTAGGCCTACCCACGAAGGGTGATTGGGCCATATCCACCACGCGGGCCCAGTGCGGGTTGGTAGATACACATACGCCATCGAATTTCTTCTACGGACGTATGCAGGTAACCTCACGATGTTTTCCTTCATCGAAAAGCCAGTGGTGTGAAATTCCGTACATATATTCCAAAGAACTCATTGGTACAGGACCGGGGACTCGAACCGACGACCTCACGATCGTCCATCCCCCGTGACTCAACTGCTTGGCTCAACTAGTAGAGCGAAGGGAAATTTTAGTTTCCCGTGGCACTACTAGTTGTGCTACGGGTAAAAGTACATTTCCCATGACACTACTCTGTTTCCAGTAGTGTCACGGGCAATATTATTTCCTGTGACACGACTGGGCTAGCTAAAAAAGAATTTCATTTGTTATGTAAATTATAAAATCATATAATAATACATTTTAGCCATTTTTTACCCGTAATCAATCTAGACATAAATTGACAATTTGTACCATTTAATTATATTTTTTACTTTAAAAAATGACAGATGTCAAAATGACAGCTGTCGTATTTTAGAATTCGTACTAGAATAGCATGACAGGTGTCAAAGTGACAGCTGTCAAATTCATAAGTAGGTTTTCTCCGTAACTATCTATGCTAGACCGTTGCCGTCTTGACAAAAGTGATAGAACTCAATGATACCTATACTTCAAATGACAGCTGTCAAACTTAAAAGTGAATCGAAAAAGTGATCCTTGTAACTATCGAAGCTAGACATTTCACATAAAATGTAGATCTCGTTGAGCTCTATCACTTTTGTAAAAGGCAGCAAAGGTACTTCCAATAGTTACGGAGATAATCCACTTTTAAGTTTGACAGCTGTCATCCGAAATGTAGATCTCGTTGAGCTCTATAACTTTTGTGAAGACAACAATAGTCCAGCATCGATAGTTACGGAGATAATCCTTTTTTAAGTTTGATAGCTGTCATTTGAAATATAGATCTCATTGAGCTCTATCACTTTTGTGAACACAGCAATGGTCTAGGTTTGATAGTTAGATAGATAGATAGATAGATAAACGCTTTATTGCACACCAAGAAATAACCATAATAAGAAGAAATAAAGATACAAAAACAGTGTAACAACGGGCGGCCTTATCGCTAATAGCGATCTCTGCCAGGCAACCTTAGGATGGAGAGGATAGATAGCGTATAAATAATGGACGGGGTGCGCATTATATAAAAAAACATATATATAGTTATACATATAAATTAAATTATACGTCATAAACCTACATACACTAAATAAAAAAAAAAAAATATATAAATACTTAAAATACATAAAAATAAAATAAACCTATAACTAAATAATAAACTAATACATATAATTTATAATTTACATAGATAATTTATACATAAAAACAACAGAAAAACAACAACAACAGTTTCAATAAAGCGACAGTTTCTGTAGATAATGGTTTTTAACCTGATCCTTAAATACGTTCAGTGATGGAGCTTTTCTAACGGTCACCGGCAATGCATTCCATAACTGAACCGCCTGAAACGCAAACGATCTGCCGTAAAAAGTCTCGCACCGTGCGGTAGGAGTCATGAGGGAAAGGTTATCTTTGGATCGGAGGGGAAGTGGATGTGCATCATGCCAGAAAGAAAAGGAGTCTTTTAAGTAGAATGGAGTAGAAGGATTGAAAAGGATGTTATAAAGAAGGTAAAGGATATGAGCATTCCGACGAAGACGAATTGGAAGCCACTTGAGCTTGGTGCAAAAATGAGATACATGGTCATATTTGCGCAACCCAAATATAAACCTAATGCAGTAATTTTGGAGACGCTCAAGTTTATCAAGCTGGACTTCGGTGAGATCTAAAAAACTGGCGTCAGCGTAATCTAAAATAGGAAGTAGAAGAGACTGTGCGAGCGCAATTTTAGTAGCAGTAGGCAAGAAGTTTCGGAGCCGTCTAAGAGAGCTACCAGCAGCAAACAACTTGCAGCTAATAGTTTTAATATGAGTATCCCAGCATAGCGTACGATCAAACATGACTCCGAGGTTTTTAACAGATTCATTATATGGCAGAGTGATACCGTCGAACTCTACGCACGGAAGGTTGGCCCAGTCGATTCTCGAAATGTTATATGAGCTGCCAATTATAATAACTTGTGACTTTGCAGGATTAATTTTTAAGCCAAAAGAATTGCTCCACTCAGTTACTTCATGGAGATCAGAATTTATTGCAGCTATCGCTGAATAAATTCTGATAGTTATGAAGATAATAACATTTTAAGTTTGACAGCTGTCATACGAAATGTAGATCTCTTTGATCTCTATCACTTTTGCGAAGACAGCAATAGTCTAGCATCGATAGTTACGGAGATAATCCATTTTTAAGTTTGACAGCTGTCATCTGAAATATAGATCTCGTTGAGCTCTTTCACTTTTGTGAAGAAAACAATAGCCTAGCTTCGATAGTTACGGAGATAATCCACTTTTAAGTTTGACAGCTGTCACTTTGACACCTGTCATGCTATTCTAGTACGGATTTTAGAATATGACAGCTGTCACTTTTACACCTGTTACGCGACTTTCGTATGAATTCTAGAAAATGACTGCTGTGACTTTAGACACCTGTCATGAATTCTGTCAAAATGACAGCTGTCAAAATCAATAAATTATTTTATTTTAAACTAAAAAAATAAAATAATTTAAGTTACAAATTGTTGGTCCTCCTAAATTCAGTTGTGCCACGGGTAATGACCAAGTTCACGGGTAATCAGATTGTATAGACTAAGCAACCATAGAAAATTAATCGTGCCACGGGAGAGAAAAATTTCCTTTGGCACTACTAGTTGAGCCAAGCAGTAGAGCCACGGGGGATAGACGCTCACGATTGTAAGGCGGGTGTCACTAGGTACCTCTTGACCACCACGGCTTTCAACTGAAAACTGTAGTAAGACCCGTTAATTAAGTTATTTACTTATTTTGTCCTTAGCCATTTATGTAAGTCTCTAAAGTACGTCAAAATTCCATAAAGATTGTAAACTGATAGTAACTCATGCTAATAAGCCTGTAACTGTGTTATATAGATGTTACGGGAACCATTTCCCAGATTTACAGGTCCCGCGGCGAACGTTCGTACGGAAAAGTGTCGTGCGGAGACTAGGGCATAAAGGTTGACGACTCCTGTTTTAGTAGCACTTTAGTACTTCAGTCGCAGAGGTGGTGAATAAATACGCGACTTCTGACACCAAAAATCCGGTCAAGGACTCATCAAAGAAAGGTCCTTAGATACCCAAGCTAGATCTGTATTAAAAAAAAAAATATTCTTATTTGTAAATAGTAAATGTTAGTAAATACATCATTTACAGGTCCTGCGGCGAATGTTCGTACAGAAAAGTGTCGTGCGAAGAGAGGGCATAAAATGTTGACGATTCCTGTTTTACTAGTACTTCAGCGCTTCAATCGCCGTTAAGCGCCGTGGTGAATTAGTGAGTCACTTGTTGCTTTTACCAAAAATCTCGGCTCAAAGACACAAATAAAAGTTTGACATCTAAATTCGCATTTTAAAAATATTATGTAGGTTTTTTTATTCAATGGATTGAAAATATTTCTTTACGTCACGCCATAGCTGTACAGTATTGTAGTAGACGTGTCACGTCTGTGTTCTGTCGTGATCAAAAATGTATTAAAAATAATTTCACAGATTTACTGGTCCCGCGGCAAATGTTCGTACGGAAAAGTGTCGTGTGGAGAGTAGGGCATAAAAGGTTGACAGCTCCTGTTTTACTAGGTACTTTATTACCTACTTCAATCGCTGCGGTGTTGATTTAGTGCGTCACTTTTGGCTCTAAAAATCTTAGATGATCAAATATTGAGATTTTTAGACCCATTTCATGTTAGTGCGTTACTTCATAAGCAAAGTTCTATAACTTAGATTTGCATTGCATAAAATATCAAATGCTCCGTCTTCGGCTAGAACATCGCTTTCCATAATTAGATGAAGGCCAAAATTTAAAAAAAATTTCATTAATTTTCGTAAGTATACATGTATACGTTATTACATAAGTATATTACAGGTGTACTTTTTTAGCGGAATAAGCTTTCTTTACCTATAGATATTTTGGTTGTTTAAATTTTGCTCCAAAAGACATTAATATTTTATTTGGTTCGGCTATTACTTGGTTTATAATTATGTATCTATACATGAATCCTTAACAACTATTCTTGAATATAACAGAAAAGCGGAAAAAAAAACAAAAAAATATACATTTAACAATCCCAACAACATTTAATTTACTTGAATAAACGTAAACTTCAATGAAAAAGCGTGAAAGCATTTCAGCACATTTCACAAAGGACGTTTAATCATAATTAAGTAATCTTGTCGTCGCCGGCATTTTTCCATTATTTAATTTAATCCGTTTGTTAGTACAGCTGTTCCGCGAGAGGACACGGAAGAACGAAGAAATTATGTCACTTTCATTGTCTGAAGAATATGATGAGTAAAAAAAAACATTTTTATAATTAAGATTGTTATCCGCAAGAAAGTCTCATCATTACGACAGCGAGTGCGAGCTAGCCACAACAGAATCCTGACGATAATTTTTAATAACCTACCAGATTGCCTTATTCAAATCAAGTGGATGGTCACTGTTATGGGACAAAAATTGGGATATCTGTCAGTATATATCTGTCTCTGTTGTCTTTAAGTATTTAATTTTAAATTTAATTTATCTTGATCACATTCTGTTATATCTATATCTGTACTAATATAATAAAGAGGTAAAGTTTGTGAGATTGTAGAGGGTAATCTTTGGATCTACTGAATCAATTTTGAATTCTTTTACTAATAGAAAGCCACATTATTTTTGAGTATCATAGGCTACAAAGGCTACAAAGTAAGCGAGGGCGAAGCCGCGGTCTAAAGCTAGTAAATTATATATAATTGTGATTTTATGATATTTTCTATGGTTGTAATGACTGAAATAAATGGATTAATAATAAAAAATAATTAATGAGACGTATTTTTTCTTTCGCCTATCAAACAACGATGCTCATCAAAGTTCGAGAGTGGGAGTTAAATATAAATTCGGGAGTAACAAACGTTTTGTATGTTATAGCTGAATATTTTAAATCACTATATTTTTTTACTTTTCAGCGCCAAACATTTTTGTACTAGTACATCAGTTTGTTTCAAAGTTTCAAATCCAAATATAAATAAAACGAAACCTATATTTTCATATCCAACAAACAAACCAGGATTCGATATGTGAGCGTTTCGAGTAAAATCCGAAACTAATATTAAACCCCGCTATTTTTCGGAACTATTTTCAGTATTTTAAAAGGCTCCGGGCAAAGCGCCTAGATTCAAAGTGAATTCAATAAAGTTTTTCAACTTTCACATTTTTTATATTGATTTTTTATAGAGACTTTTTGCTGTAGAGCGCATTACTCTAATGAAAAATGTAGTTCTTTTAGGCAACACAAACACTAATAATGATAAATATATATAAGGTTATTTCAGATTAACTTTGACGACACTTTAGTATGTTGTCGTCAATGAAGTCATTTTTGTGCTTGATGAACGTCAGTACTTTTAGTGATATTATTTTGAATCACTGCATAGTATAAAACAAAGTCGGTTCCCTGTCCTATGTATGCTTATATCCATAAAACTATGCAACAGATTTTGATGCGTTTTTTTTTTTACTTTGCAAAGCCGGGACAGGTCGCCAGTTTAAAATAGAATTGTTTCATTGTGTCAACAGTAAAAGTAAGAAGAGGGTCAAGAAGAACGCCTTATTTTTTCTGGTTTATTTTTTCTTTGCTTTTTGTAATTTTTTAATACCGCTTGCGTTTTTCTTTTTTTTATTTGTATTTAATCGATTTTCATTTTTAGGCACACAGAAAATATTTCTCTATTAACTCCGCACTCGAGCCCCAAGTCACAAGCCATGAGCTTAGTTTGGGTCTCATCGAAATATCTTGTATACTTAGAATACATAATGTAAACACTTACGCCTACTAGAGTTAGTAATCCGTTTTTTTGTGTACTCTTACTCTGTATTTAAATTTAAGGTAATGTATTCGATGTATGATAGGTATATATAAATATTCTATTCTATTATATTCTAAAAAAGAATGCCACTATTTGTTCTATTCCATTTATATACATATATAGCCATCATTACCCATACGCGCAATTGCAAACTGCTTGCTAATATTTCGCCTTGAAATTAGCTTAACGTAAAAAAACTTACCTGTTTCTACAGTTTTTGTGTACAACATTCAAACCTATCTCTTTCTGTAATAGCAACTAACCCCACTGAACATATATTATTGTAACAGATTCCAAATGGAAAAGACATTCTCATTTCTCTCCTACAAACAACGGAGCGTTTTTAATCAATCAGCTTCTGGAATGCTTCTCATTTCGTCAATACCGAAAAAGTCTACGCGTAATTCTTATAATCCTCTGTCAGTCATACTTACAAGGAGACGCTAAGTGGATTATAGCTTATATGGCTTCGATCAATAAGGTAGTGGGTTCGAAACGCTCGCTACCGGCTGTAGGCTGCGAGCGAACGACAGTTTTTATTACGAACAGAAATAAACTTTACCGAAAACCGTTGTAGAATGATTGAATTGCGGCGTCGATAACAGCAGTAAGCAATGCCGCCGAAGTTAGCTACAA
Organism: Hypomecis punctinalis; assembly: GCA_949316475.1. Taxonomy (NCBI): domain Eukaryota; kingdom Metazoa; phylum Arthropoda; class Insecta; order Lepidoptera; family Geometridae; genus Hypomecis; species Hypomecis punctinalis. The sequence continues at coordinate 23,530,773 of OX438800.1, read as the reverse complement.
GCTGCACATACCTTTACTTCTCACTGCCAGTTTTATTTAAATAAGTAATCATCAGGTACTTACCTAACTTACACTCCTTAAGTACTTAACCAAATATTTAATGCTTACACTCAAACAGGTTGAACAGTTTCTAATGTTATGTTTAAACATATTTTATTGTAAAATCAGTAGAACCAGAAGATGTAGAATTGTAGAAAGAGTATGAGCAAAAAGAGAACCGTCATGATTTTACGGTGAACTAACAAAAGATTTTAATCAGCAGCCAAGGTACCGACTATACTTGGTAGACGCGAGTACTGATGAAAACCGAATAATTGGTGTCTACCAAGTATCAAACACTTTTAGTTGTACTAGCAATGACAGAGCAGTGTTGTCAACGTAACAAAATTAGTAAAATGGCACACGGGCGACCTCACCTACAACGCTTCTCTTTTTAATCAAACTCTACTTAAATGTCATGAAGTTGACATAAAAATACCTACTGTTCCTGATCCGTCATAAAATACAGTGATATAATATTATTTCCATACTGTCCTATAGAGTTGAGTGCCGTTGAGTCGTGGTGGTCTAGTGGTAGTGACACCAGCCTTGCAATCGTGAGGTAGTCGTGGGTTCAAATATCGGTCCTGTACTCTCGAGATTTTTTAATCTATGTACGCAATTTCACACCACTAGCTTTTCGGTGAAGGAAAACATCGCGAGGCAACCTACTTGTGTCCGTAAAAGAAATTCGATCACCCTTCAATCCAATCACCGCTCGTGGGCAGGCCTACGTCCTGCACAGCAGTAGACCATCAAACAGTAGGTTGATACAGTACTGTACAAATAATAGGTATATTTCAATCGTAACGACATACGCTGGTATAAAGATATGGTATATATAGCTCCGAAACTAATTTCGTTTAAGGGTTCAGTCCGTTCGTTCCGTTGGGTTCCGCCCGATATCGCAGGATTTATTTATAGCCCCGATTGGATTCGATGGGATTTCGTTTATTGAAGTATTTATTTTTAAGCCGATGCTACTTTTAAGTGCACGGTGGGAAATTGGTTTTCTGGGCTGCATTTTAAATAACTGGGTTTTACTTCTACAGGTGAAAATAAGATAAGTTTTGTCTAGTCTTGTCTACACATTTCGATGTAGATAACATCTCTTCAGTCACCTAGCGACTGCACTGTCTGACTGCCTATATTGGTAATAGTCCACTGCTGAACATAGGCTTATCTACAGAGGGTATTTTTAGATATACCCATCCTCCGCAATGACGCAGTGCCGGTTGGTGAATTCACATTCTTCTGCAGACGTTTATATTGTGCAAGTTTCCTTCTGACTGTACATACAGTCTGTAAAATATGTATTCAATTCTTCGAGCAAAAATCTAGATCTTCGAGCAAAACATATATTTTTGCTCGAAGATTCAATTACATATTTTTCAGATGACGAGGCCTTACTTTAATTATTTTCTAATACTATAACTAATACTTAAGTACTCGTACTTAATTTCTACATAGTCATCTATAGTTATAATTCAGATACTTGAAACTATAATATCATTCACTATGGTACCTATTTCAAATTTTATGTATTGCTACAATAAAAGTAATAGTAATTTTAAAGAACTATTTTATCGTCAAGTGCGAGTTTAATCTAATGCAGTGGCGTTACCTCAACAATGCCGGCTCGAGACAGCCGCGAATACCGCTGAAGCCGCGCTGAAGGACGGCGCTCTTACTGACGGAGACAGTTGCTGTACTTCATACCTGGCGTCGCTTTCAATGATTAAGGAAATGTGGACTTTATTAACAAGGCATTGAGAGGAGTCGTCAGATGACCACAACGTCCTACCAGAATTCGAAAATCTATTGAGAAAATAATAGTTAACAAGTTAGTGAGTAGGTATCAATTTCATAGCACAGATATACAAAGTATATTAAGAAAAAGAATACCTACTAAACCAAAGAAAAGTGATTCATATCGTCATTGAGACCAACTTCTACTAAGAGACCTACTCGAAATTCGAGAAAAAATCAGCTGTTTTATATATTGTGTCAATTGAAAGGTGCAATCTCGAATGGAACAGCTGATTTATTGGCAGCTTTTACCTTGAGTACTAAGTAGCTCACAAAGCAATGCGGCCACAAAGCGTAGTACTCGAAATGATAACAAAGTATTATGAATCCGTCGACTATTATTTCTCTAAGAGTATAATTAAATACTTTTACCGGTTGCCGCGCTAGTTACATTTCTACAAGGTTCACTAATCTTGGATAGTCTTCATTTACAAGTAGGAAGATACTAATTAATTTTATTTTCGTCCACCACGTCCCATCTAAACAACTGTTCCTCAGTAAACTGCACTGAAACGAAGGAAATCCTAGCGGATCGTCGAGGCAATAATTCAAGGGACGATGAATTATTGATGGGCCACGATGTAGGGACCAGACGGTATTAGATGATGTATGCCGCCCCGAGGCTGAGGGATTTAAAAATGAAAATAATGTGGGAGGAATCCGCCTCAATGGAAGGACGAGGTGAATAAGAGATGGGGTTTTCTCCGGAAAACTCCTGAGCAGAACGCCTGGATTCTACTTTTGTTAGCACTTTTTTTAAACGTAGCGTCTGTAACTGTATGACGTCTACACCTTAAGACAACAGGATTGCAAACTGTTTCTACCAGTGTTGTTAGATATCTTTCGGAGTGGAGGAGAGAAATATCAAGTTGGCATCAAATGGCTGAAGTGATGACGGATGAGGTAAACATGAGATGGGGGTTTCTCCGGAAAAGTTTATGAGCAGAACGCCTGGTTGACCTGGTTCCTATATAACTACTTTCTATTTTTGTTAGGAACACAAAACTGTATTGCTATTTTAAATCGCAGCTTTTGTGATCGTAGAACGTAGATTGTTCTACGATCACAAAAGCTTTTAAGTTCGTAGAATTATGAGAGATGCAAACCAATTTTATTGTAGATGTTTAGAAGAAAAAGAGAGGTATATATCCAAAAATTGCAATCCAATGGCGATATGAAACAAAGACGATAAAGCTGTTTCGTGCTAGTATATTGTCGACCAACTATTTAAAGATTGTATTGATTGTCTAATTCAGGCATTTCGTTCTACACATACATACTTTGGTTTCAATGAAAGTGAGAAGAGATAAAACTAAATAACTGTATCTTATAGGTAAGATAAAATTTAGACTTACATAATTCACGATCAGCATTAAATCAAAATGAGAATCTCTTCAATGTATTTATAATGATTCACAATAGTCAGGCGCTTAATAAAACAGTTATTCATTTAGAAAAATATCAGAGCATTCGTATTTAATATTTTGTCAAATTAGTCAAAAATGTTTTGTTTTATTAGCTATCTCAAATCATTCCTAACAATCTTCTGTAATAGACTCCATTGATCTTCATAACTCCTATCACAGGAATCTTGCTCTCTGGTTGTTCAGTATCTGTTAGTTCATCATCGAAATTGTCTCCATCTGGTGATGGATCTTTCATCAACGTCATAGCGTCATCTTCGTTTAGTATAGGTGACTTGCCATCTTTTTTAGTAACTGGCTCTTCTAGATCTTTGATGTGTTCTTTTTTTGAGTTAAATTTGCTCCATTCATTATCATCTTTAACATTGATACGAGCTGCTTCTTTTTTGACGTAATCAGGCATGTGAGGTTCATGTTCATCTCTTTTCATATTGTCTTGGATCATCTCTTTCCAACTGAAAAAGAGAATATTGTATTAAAGTAAAAGTTTGATGACCAGAATAACATATTAGTAATTGAATCTTTTTATTCAGAAAGCGATTTTTGCTTGTGTTTTTCTTAGATTTCTAATTTCGATATCTATTAAAGAAATTCTCAAGAGATATTTTTTTGCGTTGCTTTGTCGTTTCAGCCATAGGATGTCCACTGCTGGACAAATCGACCAGTTAGAAGCGGCTTGCATACAGCCCGATTCTGCGGTCTTTATGAGGTCATCCGTTCATCTTTTAAGTGGACTTGTGGGTATGGGTATCTATAGCGCAAGAAAGTTTACTTAGACCGGGTGGCTAGCCCTGGTACGTACTTACCGTAACCGAGTATTTAAGTCCCTCTCCATAGTTTGTTCCTTGGTCTTTATTTCACGGATCATATGTGCTGCAGCTTTGGCTGCAAATTCATTAGCCAGCGCCTGTATATAGTCTGAAGAGACAATCGATTTGAAAGAATTAAATATCTCGTCGGGGTGAAGAGATATTGTTATAGAGTCATCGTAACTTTGAACAAACTCTAGTATTGCAAAAGTATAAAAGATGGCTTTCAAAAACATTATTTTTTTACATTATTTGCTTTTCACATTTTCATTAACTTTACTAAACTTGACTGTGATTGCGCAATTTTGATTGGATTGCTATTGGATTTTAATGAATCGTGAAATGGATTCCAACATCGATCACTCTATTTTCTGAAGATTTGATATCGTGAATTTTGTAGTGATGCACTAAGTTTGAACTCATTAAATAACATAAATACATCATTTATATTTATTATATGATTTTCAATCAAGCAATACATAAGTGCTTAGATTATTTACTTGATTTCAGGTGTTTTCAAACGTCTCTTGTAGTTGCGGCACAGATTTATAGCACAGCACGCCATATTTTCGCCGCAAAACAGAGAATAATAAGACGGGTTATCCGCGCGGTGTCTGTGGCGTCACTGATGGGTTAGCGTGTAGCAGTTTTTTAATGTAATAAAATAGTGTGACTTTCCTTCCTAGGGTGGTACGTAAGTGGTCGAGTAAATAGGTTACATTGTTATGACTGCATATATATTATTTGCCTAAGATCAGGTAGATAAGGTACGAGTAGATAATAATATTCTACCTGTACTGTACTGTACCAGCCTTTTAATAGTCCACACGAACGGGCCATACCCACCTCGCTGGCCCAGTGCGGGTTGGTGGATTCACTCACATACGCCATCGAATTTATTCTACTTACGTATGCAGGTTTCCTTACGATATTTCCATTCACCAAAAAGCCAATTATGTAAAATTCTGCACATAAATTTGTACGGGTACCGGGATTTGAACCCATGATCTCACGAATGTAAGGCGGGTGTCATTACCACTAGACCACCACGGCTACTAGAAGAAGTCATAATTTGTGGCAAGAATTTAAAAAAGCGTATAGGTAATTATTATCAAGATTCTGGAATTGCTACAATATTCCGTAAGACTTACTCTTAAAGAGTTTCTTACTCCTAGTGAGTAGCTTCATACTTTTCCGTCAAATCACAAAAGGTAGCGTTATTAGATTTCCCAATTTAGTCGGGAATAATTTACTAGATGCGATTAAGGTCAATCATAGTACACGGTAATGTAATAGGTATTCGGAACATGATGCCATTCCCTCGGGAGCCTTATTAGGGAAGCCTGTAGGGTAAGCGTGCGTTCGACCGGTGTTATTGTAAAAACTTTTGATAGGTCTATTATCATATTTGATTAAATGATTAAGATAATTACAGAAATGTGTGAACAAATTGTACCGACCCCATATGAAGACTGAGATGAGCGTAGGGGTCTACCATAAAGAATGCTTTATCATCTCCAATGTTCCGTGCTTCTTCAACGTTCTTCTGTGCATACTTCATAGTTTAGGACCGCTTGCAGGTGGACGTCCTACTCTGTGTTTTCCGGTACTTACGTGAGATCGAGAACTTTTTCTTATACCCCCAGACTGACCATGCCTCATTGGCCATCCGCTCTACGAACTGAGTGCCCTTTTTTGACATGGGTGAAATCTTTAACAGATACCCGGTTTCGTTGGGGTGCCACAGACTTTACCACTAAAACTCCCTCGGTGGTCGCCCTCTATGCATGTCAGAAGGAACTGAGATCTGGGTAGGAACGCACCAGAGCCCTCTCATAGATCTTGACACTCCGTAAGCTTTTAATAATAGCTTTCCTGTGTACAGCGGTGCTGGCCACACAGCGCCGTTGTCTTCCCAGAGCTCGTTGGGACAGATGGTTTGATCCCCAAATACAACCATCACCGAGCTCCGAGGGCCCCTTTTAGTCGGCTCTTACGACAAATGATTTATGACCGCACGACTCAGTTGGTAGCACGGTGACTATAGGTGATCGCTAGATCATCGAAGTTAAGCAACGTTCAGCACCGCCAGTCTTCGGATGAATGATCGCGGGTGGCATTTCCAACTGAGCGCTACCCTGGCTCGAATGGTAGCCCCGGTTGTTTTAACCGTTTAGCCACGTCAGAAGCCATCATGTGGCTTAAAAACTGACTTAAAGATAGCCTCCCGGCCTATACGAACTTAATTAGTAATACCAGCTGGAGGTTCTAGAGTCGATTGAAAGGCGAGCCAGGAGGCTGATAGGCAACGAAACCTTGACTGAGTCGAAGCTACAAAGTCTCGAGCATCGACGTAGGGTGGCGTGTCTATCAGTCTTCTATCGGATACAGAGATCGGATACGGAGAGTGCGCCCAGGAGTTGCACAATCTGGCCCCACATTTCTTCTATCGTACGGCTAGACAGACGCGACTAAAGCGCCACCCTTTTATGGTGGACATCCCGCGGAGACCAAGCGTTTCGAGTTCATTCCTCATACAAACTGCCAAAATGTGGAACGCTTTGCTAGAGTCTTCCCGCTAAAGTACAATGTTGGTGTCATCAAATCCCGAGTAAATAGGTATATATTTTCTAGGTAAGCGTGTTACACCCCAGACCGTAAATATGTTTAACATCAGGCAGTGTGTAGTCAAACGCAAACCTAAATGAAATAAAAAAACTCGTATGTGAAAGTTTTTTTTTAATAATGCATCAAATAGTTAATTTACTGACTAACATATCACCAGTAACCAGTACATCAGTATAACCTGCCCGGATCAATACGTCGGTTCGTCAAATATTAACCGACAGGCATTGAACAGCGGTGGTGTTGCATTATAGATGGAGGGCCGCGAGTCGGATGGCTGACCTAATGTCAACCGAAACATTGCATTGTTGCAACTGATTTGTTTTCAATTTGGTTGGATGGGCTTGTTTCATGATAAATAATAAATGTACTATTATTTCTGGCGTAAATATGTCGACATTTAAAAAATGCCAATTTTACAAGGCGGCCATTTTAAAGTGTGATCTTCTCATGTAAACGAGTTATGAACTTCACCAACAGTTATCAACTGCTGCTGTTCTTACCTTTTCTTGCTGCAGTGGATTATCTAAAAGCTAGCATAGTATAAATTATTATCAGTTATTTATAAAACAAAAACAAGCTGCACTTTGAACACACGGGACTTATCAGAAGAGAACGTATAATGAATATTGCTTCAGAATGGTCCAGCTGATATCAGTCAGTAAAATTAGGCAACAGCGACATGTGACCCGTTATAAGCCCATCGATCCCTAACTAGCTAATACATATAATATTACCTCACCTACATTTAATTGGCCTGCTCTATAAAACTAAAGCATTTTATCTATTAGACGTTCGTGCATAAGGAGACTGGTGTATTTTCCTATCAAGAATTTATGAAAGTATCTTACGTCATTTGTAAAAGCCACCCGCGGCCATCCATGTGAAGACTGATCGTGCTGAACCTTGCTTAATGCTTCGATGATCGCTATCGAACTTCTATAAACACCGCGTTATCAACTGACTCGTGCGACCAGAAATCATTTCTCTATGTCTATCTCGCTCGCACTCGTGGGTCTTATGGAGCTGCATAGTGATGTGCGTAAGATGGTTAGAGGCTCATATCGATAATAATAAAATTATATAGAAACATAGTAGATAGTATTGTAACCCTGAATTGAGGCCTGAGGCGACTCAGTTGGTAACGTGGTGACTATAGTCAAACGCAATGACCGCTACAAGAGTAAGTAAAATACATATAATATATCTTATATCATTACATGTCATATAATATACAATATTCTATTATACAGGGTTATTTCTAATCCATTAGCATCCTTCTAGGGGTTTATTCTGTACATAAAAACTATCAACTTTTGATCTACGACTTTCGTCAAAACTCAAAAAAAAATCATCTGTTCCATACATTTTGTCGCGTGTGAACTAAAAAAATTTTTTTTGAGTTTTGACGAAAGTCGTAGAACAAAAGTTGTTAGTTTTGATGTGCAGAATAAGCCTCTAGAAGGATGCTAATTGATTAGAAATAACCTTGTATACATTATAATTAAGGTACGGCAATTACGTATAGGCAATTGTGAAAAAGATAAAACAATTTATACGCATTAAATTTTACATAGTATCTACAGTAGAACATTCCTCCGTAGAAGATACGAATTTCCTACTCTCTTAGTGCACGAACAGCCCAACTAACATGTAAACGCAGTAAGAATCCGGCGCTATCGCGAATGCAATAAAATGTTATGCGCCGTCCGAAACATGCTCCGCGTAATACGATAGTGCGTGGATTCGGCGCGGGTCCACTGCTGAATACGATACGATAACTTCTATCAAGAAAAAACCGTTTGTTTCATGTGGTCCTACCAGATGTGCTACTAGTACGGCCAAGGGCGCGATTTCTTTTCCCGTAGTCCTACTAGAATGCTTGGTGGGAAAGAAAAATCTGTGCACATAGTACTACTACACAGATCTATGACTGTAAATGAAAATCTAAAAAATGCGATTTAGGAAACATGCTCCGCGTAATACGATCAAACGTGAAAATGTGAAGAAACTCATATAGAAATACAGAAAATTTTATTTGACACAAAATAATTAGTTACACAAAATAAAATAAAATAATAATAATAAATATTTTTGGGACATTTTACACACGGCCTCTGACTCCAAACTAAGCAAAGCTTGTGATATGGCTGCCAGAGACTGATATACTACATATACAAATAAAAACATGAACACAATGAAATGAAATAAAATACCTGAAGCTTTCTCACGAAACTGATCCCAACTCAGCATTGTCACGTACCAAATCCCGGTCCCATGGCCGGGATTCAAACCCTCAAACTCACGATTCTATGACGGCTGGTACTTCTACTAAGCCACCCCGGCTTCTTACCACATTAGTAGGCTACAATGTGTTTGCGCAACGTCTTTTCCTAGGTATGTGTGTACGCCGAGTTATATCCAGTAGTAGAACGTACACGCGCAGTCCATACCGTCAATCCAAAGGCTCCACAGCGCGACAGGCCACGCGTAGTCCCTAGTGCCAATAAAAGTTAATGAGCTTCACCGATTGTACGACTATTCGGATATACACGGTACAGATTAAAAATAGCAGATGAAGTTTACAAGTATTTCAAAGACAGATATTTTGGACAGGGTAGAGCATAAAAATTACACGTAAAACGTAAAATCAAATGTAAGTACATATATTTTCATAAAGTAGCTATGTCATTAAAACTCGCGTGAGAATTCATTATACTAAAAAAAACACCGGTTTTTACTGGCGCACGCGCAGTCGACGGGAGCGCGTGTATTCCCTGACGAAGGAGTACTAATTACTCTGAAACCGGTCGGGTTCCCAGCGGCCCGACCGCGATGTTATACGTGAGTAAAAACCGGTGTTTTCTTTAGTATAAGTAGCTATGTACTGCTTGTAGTTCTTACTTTGTCTTGTTGTTATTAATCTTTCACGATTCGAATACATTATTGGTATATATTACGGTACTAATCGCGCACTAAAATTACGAGATAAATAACTTCTCATCCCGACGTTTCCACCGAGTTGCATCGATCTTGGTCAGTCTATCCGAAACCACGATGGATGTAACTCGGTCGTAACGTCGGGATGAGAAGTTATTTATTTATCTCGTAATTATAGTGCGCGATTAGTCCCGTAATATACATATACATAATAATATTACTTATCTTTTTTTTTATAATCATTTCGTATAAAAAAAATCGTATTACATTTATAAACACAAAAGGCGAGGTAAACCGAGCTTGATATCCAGCAAGTAGATCGGTCGACGACATTGACAAATTCACGGGTCCGAGGCAGATGGCATTCTAAGAAATCTGCGGATGATGATGATGCGTGCACCATACAAAGTAACGACTTACAACTAAATGTAATGTGAAAAAATTATTTAAACAGGTTTCAACTACAATTTTCAATTTCTAAAGCGTGTGAACTCTAACAAGCGTTCCTCTCGGCTCTTGTTCAAAGTTTTCCATCTGTTTTTATCTAATTTTGGTAAAATGGATATTCATCTGGTACAAATAATACAATTACGCAGTATTGTGCAATAATTTGAAATTGAATGATTGTGCGTACACAGATGATCACAATCAACACTCCTGTTCATTTAATTAAAATTTTAGCTATGGTGTTTTAGCCGTATTGTACCTTCTCTCTCTCTCTCTATCATTGTACCTTCTCTCTCTATATATCATTGTACCTTCTCTCTCTCTCTATCAATATACTCCCGAGGTGGACCCATTTCATTGCGGTTTTGATAAATCAACAATAATATACATGGATGTAATCTCGATTCGCGCAAAGAGATTTATTGTGAAATAATAATATTATTAATGTTAAATTCAAAGCTGAATTAAGTCAATAATTATTTTTCGCAAAAATCGCAACACCGACTTCGACAGTGTACAGAATTCGAATACTTTGCGTGAATCGAGGTTACATCCATGTATATTATTTGTTGAGAATAAAACCGTCCCTGCGCGCGAGTTACTCAGCTCGGTGCAAGTACGGCAGTGTGTGACTTGGACGCCGTCGCGGATGACGTCTGCGGAACGATTCTAGGATTAGCGGCCTAATTCTTAGTGTGCCAATTATATTAAGTGGGGCGCGGATCGCCTAATTTGTGTTGACTGTTGATTTGAAGTGCAAGTGATTGGCGGCGGATGCAATAGAATCCTGAAGACACCTCATCAGCTGTGAGTTCGTTCCATTTAGTTTTGGTCGACCAAGGGGGTAGGATTCGGGACGAGTTTAGGTTATTTCCAGGGTGGAATGAACTCGTCGGCTTGCGCCGCAGCATTCGCGAATTGATGGTAATCGAATTCCTATTGTTTTAATTATTATATGGGCCCAGCACGATTTAGTAGATTGGTTGGAGTCCAGTCTACCGGTATTTTTTGGCGGAAACATTTTGTTAGCAGAAGCGTGGTTCTCACGAAGTGATTTTCGTGCCACGGAATTGAGAATTGCATTTAATGTTGTATTGTTTGTAAGTTAGATGTAAAATGCGGTCATTTTATTTGGTGGTTTTTTGGTTAAATTGTGGGTAAATCGTAAACTGACTTCATTTTACTGTGAAGGTTTACTACGATTGTGGAATAGTTTTGCATTGTATAGCACCTTATCGTAATAAATACGCGGTCGTATTAAAAGTAAAAGGTAGGTACATTTGTAAAACTCAACTCATTAGTTTGTCGTAAATAAATTACTATTAGCAATCTTAGTAGGGTTGCATATGGATAATTGTGTTGCATTATTGCTATTTGTTATTGTTTCGTATTTTCGCAATTGATAATTGTTTGTTTGGTAATTTTAAGTCGCACGATTGCGTGGTACTTATTGTTTACTTTAGAAATTATCCATAAGAAGCGTAGGCTTGGCTTTTAAATTGCTTCAATATTTTATTAGTCAATGGTAATTAACTAGGAATTGATTCGGTTTGTTTACATTAGAGTAGGTTGTGTACGCTTGCCGTTATCTTTATTAGTTTCATTTTAGTGCGCGGTCGCATTTAAAACTATACTTAAGTTTTAATAAAATTTAGGGTTCAGCTTAATATACCACGGGGTTCCGTACCATTTATATTAAAATTAAATTATAATTTCACTGTAGGTTATAATTGTGTACCTACTATTGTGATACTATTGTTTGCGATTGTTACCTATAGTTTGGGCTGTTGTCACTCGGGGTGTCACCAAGTTTAACTGTGTCATTTTTTGGTCTTTTATTTACGGATCACAGTTGTTTTTATTGTTTAATTTACGTTCCTTTTCGTTTCACTTACTTCGAATATGGCACGGCATGCGGCGAAGGACATTTTAGCCAAGGAGTTAAGATGGTTCCTTGGAGCTAAGGGGCTTATCGGTCGACCGGATCGGAAGTCTGCACTACGTCTACGCGCGGAAGCCGCGCGTGGCAGACTTGAGAGCGCTGAAGACGCTTTCATGACATTAATGGCCACTGATCCTTCGCCAGAGATATTTGCCAGTTATGAGGCAGATCTCAATCAAATCTCTGAAACATGTGATGAGATTATGGAGGCCGTGGAGGCCATGAAGGCGGCGCAGGTGGGTGGCCCGCCAGTCGCTGGTGGAACAAAGACAGAGCCGGGACATGGCGTCACGGGCCGGCTGCCAACTTTGGAATTACCCCATTTTAATGGGGACGTGGGACACTGGGTGTCCTTTAAAAATATGTTTATGTCGCTGGTCGACTCGCGAAGGGACCTGACGTCGGCACAGAAAATGGCGTATCTGTTGTCGACACTTGAGGGCGAGGCACAGTCGCTCATCCGGCATCTTCGGGTCGAAGATGATCAGTATAATACCGCCTGGGAGCTGTTGAACTCCCGCTATCAAAACGTCCGACTACTGGCGGACGTCCATGCGAGCCAGATACTGAATCTGCCGAAGATAGGGTCCAGGGCGGACCTTCGGCATAAGTTGCTCACGCCTCTAACAGTTGCGTGTAACTCGCTGCGCACTCTGGGGTTACCAGTGGACGAGTCGGCGAGTGGATACTTGCTCGTCCACCTAGTTTTAGGCAAACTCCCAGCCGAGCTGCGTTCGAGGTTCGAGCGAGAGCACGGTGCGGGTCCAGATGCTCAGGGTGTCGACGCCCTCCCCAAGTTCACGGATCTGGTGAAGTTCCTCGAATGGGAGGCCAGGATCGCCGAAACCTCGGCCCCGGAAGCTACCTCAAGTGCGCAGGGGCGCATCCCAGGGGGGCCTTCGGGAGGAGGAGGAAGGGCGCGGGGGAAGGACGTCCGCGCAACACCGAATTGGAAGTGCAGCAACAGGGTTGCTACATTGGTTGCCGGCGAGGCTCGAAGGGCTTGTCGGCATTGCGGCCAAGAAGGACATGGGCTGTTGCAGTGCCGCTCCTTTAAAACCTTGACGGTACCGGAGAGGCGCCGGTACGTTAAGAGCAGTAACCTATGCTTTTCGTGCGCTGGGGCACATTTTCACAGGGACTGCTCCGAGGCAAAACCGTGCACGTGGTGCGGAGGCGCGCACCACCCCATGCTATGCATGAACAAGGGTGACGCAGGCCACCAGGACAAACAGAAGGCGTCTGTCACGGGCGGGTGCGCTCCCCCCCGAAGCTCTTCTCCGAGGGACGGAGGAGGTGCCCGGGCACAAGGTCAAGTGCAACACAGGGGCTGGGGGGGGTCGTCCTCTAGTGAGCGCATTGGAGGGCAGAGCCCTCAGGTAACCGGACATGCGGCGGCCGCATCCGGTCCTTATTACGCTCGGGCGAGCATGGCCACCCACTCCAGGGCGGAGGGGTCGGCAAATTGTGATAAGGGGAAGGGGGCCTCGGCAACGGCGCCAATTGCGGTCGGCCATCCCCCATCACGAGGCCAGGAGGTAATGACCTCGCAACATGAGCGGTACTCGCCGCCCATGCATGAGTACCCACGGTTGGAGTATCACCCACCGTACTATCGGTCCGGCAGGGCTGCCGGGTACGTGGTGCCAGCGAGGACGCTGTGCGTGCGTCCCGCACGTCCCACGGAATATCAGGCCTATCCAAATTGTTCTCCGCCAGCTAGTCAATAGCTAGCTGGTTCCTCTGAGGCAATAGGCCCACAAACTGTGCTGTTACCTACCGCGGAGGTCCGCGTTTGGGGTACAAGGGGGGACAGCGTACGGATACGAGCCCTTCTTGACACGGGGGCACAGGGGTGTCTAATAACAACGCGTGTGGCACGTAAATTGCGTTTAGAGCTGGAACGCGCATCGAAACCCATACTGGGTGTGGGTGATTCGGAAGTATTGGGTGTGAGGGGCCATACATACGTCTCCTTTTCTTCGGTGCACACTCCAGCGCTGAGGATTTCTGTTGCCGCCATGGTACTGGATACCGTGGTGGGTTGGCATCCATCAGTGGATATCCCTACGGGAAGGGTATCGCTGACAGAGGGGTTGGACTTGGCCGACCCACTCTTTCATCAACCAGGCCCTGTAGATCTGCTAATCGGAGCAGATGTATTGGGATGGGTATTAACGGGAAGACAGAAGACATTAGGGACTTCTTCCTTGGTAGCAATTTCTACTATTTTTGGACATGCGGTCATGGGTCCGGTGTTTGAGGACCAAACTCAGGGCGAGTCATCGGTCACTATCGCTAGTTCAGCCCTTGCCAGAATTATGCGGAAGTTCTGGGAGGTGGAAGAACCCCCTGAGGCGTCACGGGTAGACCCGAATCACGACGAGTGCGAAGCGTTCTTTAAGGACAACACGGTTAGGCTTCAGTCAGGAAGGTTCATGACTAGGCTACCCTTTATTACCTCGCCGCCCTCGTTGGGGTCTTCTAGAGCGTTGGCCGAGAAAAGACTGCTGTCCATGGAGCGACGTATGCAACGAGACCCAGTTCTCCGGGAAAAATACATCGACTTCATGCGTGAATATGAAGCACTAGGTCACATGTCGCCTGCTCAAGTCGATTGGAGCTCGACTGAGCACTACTTCTTGCCTCATCATGCGGTGCTGAAGGCATCTACGGGTAAATTAAGGACCGTATTTGATGGTTCTGCTGTTACCTCAACGGGAGTAGCTCTCAATCATTGTTTGCACGCGGGTCCCAAATTGAATCGTGACGTTGTCGATGTCATTCTGAACTTTCGGAGACATCAGGTAGTTTTCGGGGCGGACATCCGGATGATGTTCCGTCAGACTGTCATTCACCCAGAAGATAGACGCTTTCAGCTTATTCTCTGGCGTGAAAATCCCAACGACCCAGTGGTCGTATATGAGCTCAACACCAACACGTATGGGTTGAGGTCGAGTCCCTGGATTTCGACTCGCGTGCTCCGTGAGTTAGCGGAGTGTGAGCGAGTGCGTTTCCCTCGGGCTGCTGCAGTTTTGCGTCGCGATTTATTTGTGGATGATATCTGTACGGGTGCGCAGACTTGGGAGGAAGCTATCACTCTACGCGACGAGTTGGTTGCCATACTGGCGACAGCTGGTTATGAACTGCGTAAATGGTTGTCGAATGATCCTAGGGTAATGGAAGGTATCCCAGAAGAACACCAGCAGAATCCGGGCCTCTTCGCGGACGGAGAGGACCCAAATATGATAGCTGTGTTGGGTATGAAATATCAGCCAGTAGCTGATACCTTTACGTTCCAAGTGGATCTGGAACGACATCAAGTGTGGACAAAGCGGACTGTTCTATCCGCCATCGCACGGACCTTTGATCCAAACGGCTGGGTTAGTCCCGTGATCTTCTCAGCCAAATGTCTTTTACAAGAACTTTGGACACTGGGTATCTCGTGGGATGAGCCACTCAATGGAGCCCCATTGAACACATGGCTTGAATTGCTTGATACCATTGAGGAGGTCAATCGGATTGCCCTTCCTCGACGAATACTGCCACCGGGAAAATACCAAGCCAGTCTGCATGGCTTTTGTGACGCCTCAGAACGAGGTTATGCGGCGTCAGTTTATGTACGAGCGGTTGACGCCGAGGGCCGGGTCTCCGTCGTATTACTGATGGCCAAGAGCAAGGTTGCTCCTATTCGGACCAGGTTGACAATACCTAAATTGGAGCTGAGCGGGGCTCACCTTTTAACGCGTTTGTTATGCCACATTGGCAAGGAGTTAGCGTCCACTGTAAATATTGAGAAGATATACGGATGGTCGGACAGCCAAGTGGCCCTGGCGTGGCTTGGAGCTGCACCGCACACGCTGGATGTTTTTGTGGGAAACCGGGTTTCCCAAATCCAGAATGCCGAAGTTCATATTGATTGGAGACACGTTCCGGGCGAAATCAATCCGGCTGACTGTGCGTCTCGGGGCTGTACAGCTGTGGAGCTGGTGCAGCACCCACTTTGGTGGGGACCGGACTGGTTATTGGAACCAGAGTCCTCTTGGCCTGCTCCAAGGAAGGAGAGGTTACTATCGGTGCTGCCGGAGTTGCGCGTGAATGCAGTGGCAACTGAACCAAAATTGGATAAGGATTGGTTGGTGGGGAGATACAGCAGTTTGGAGAAGTTACTGGGTGTGACCAGTTGGATAAAACGCTTCATCCACAACTGCCGCCACCCGACTCGGAAGCAGCTTTCACCCACTACGACGCCGGAGGAGCGGCGAAGCTCGTTGTTATATTGGATCAAGATTATTCAGTCGGACTGCTTTAAGGCGGAATTATCAATCTTACGCTTAGGACGCGCGAAGTTGAAGGGAGCCGTGGCTCGGCTTAACCCTTTCATTGATTCTGATGGTTTTTTGCGGGTCGGAGGCCGCCTTCGAAGGGCTAACATTCCATATGGGAGTAGGCATCCGTTACTACTTCCGAAGCAGGGAGCTTTGGTAGAACTTATCGTGCGAGACAGACACATTCGCAACGCGCATGCAGGGTGCACTGCGTTGCTTGCAATTTTACAACGAGAATTTTGGATTTTATCGGCCCGGAGGGTTGTCCGGGGTGTTATATTTCGTTGTATACCTTGTTATAGGGTCAAGGCAGCTACGATGCAGCCACAGATGGGTGATCTACCCTCGGATAGGGTCAATCAAGCGAGGCCGTTTGATGGGGTTTCTACCGACTTTGCCGGGCCATATTATGTGAAATCGTCTACATTACGAAACGCTAAGGTTACTCGCGCTTATCTATGCGTATATGTCTGTTTATCGACAAAATCGGTTCATTTCGAGGCGGTATCCTCGTTAACTACTGAGGCATTTATTGCTTCTCTAGACCGTTTCGTGTCGCGAAGAGGTCTCCCGTCACTGATCCGGTCTGACAATGGTACAAACTATAAGGGTGCAGACAATTATTTAAAGGAAGTTGGTAAATTCCTACAAGCTAATGGAAATAGTATAAGTCAGGCTCTTGCCCAGAGGGGAATAACTTGGCTAACGAGTCCGCCAAATTGTCCCCACTGGGGAGGTATATTTGAGGCCGCGGTAAAGTCAGCCAAGACGCACCTACGGAGAATATTAGGAGAGACGGCTCTCACGTTCGAAGAGCTTGCCACTGTGTTTTGTAAGGTGGAAGCTGTTCTGAACTCACGTCCGCTCTGTCCATTGTCTTCCGACCCAAACGACCTAGAGGTCCTCACCCCAGGTCATTTCTTGATTGGGCAGCCACTCGCGGCTTTGCCAGAGTATCCGTGGACGGATGTCAATACGACACGGTTGTCGCG
Organism: Hypomecis punctinalis; assembly: GCA_949316475.1. NCBI lineage: Eukaryota > Metazoa > Arthropoda > Insecta > Lepidoptera > Geometridae > Hypomecis > Hypomecis punctinalis. The sequence goes on along the minus strand of OX438800.1, from coordinate 23,513,418 downwards.
GTTTCAGATGTTACAACAAATGGGTCAAGACCTATGGCGTCGATGGTCTTTAGAGTATTTACACATTTTACAACAACGGGTTAAATGGACAGATCGGACGGATCCTCCACGGGAAGGGGATTTGGTTTTGTTGAAGGAAGCGAATTTGCCTTCATTGTTTTGGCGCAGGGGGCGCATTATAAAGTTAATTATGGGTCCTGATGGGACTCCTCGCGTCGCCGAAGTGCTGGTCAGAGGCTCGACTTTACAGCGGGCTATAGCGACGCTCTCCCGGCTCCCGGTGGATTAAGACTAGCGGCTGGTTTCTCCAGCCGGGACGGGTGGTTGTTGAGAATAAAACCGTCCCTGCGCGCGAGTTACTCAGCTCGGTGCAAGTACGGCAGTGTGTGACTTGGACGCCGTCGCGGATGACGTCTGCGGAACGATTCTAGGATTAGCGGCCTAATTCTTAGTGTGCCAATTATATTAAGTGGGGCGCGGATCGCCTAATTTGTGTTGACTGTTGATTTGAAGTGCAAGTGATTGGCGGCGGATGCAATAGAATCCTGAAGACACCTCATCAGCTGTGAGTTCGTTCCATTTAGTTTTGGTCGACCAAGGGGGTAGGATTCGGGACGAGTTTAGGTTATTTCCAGGGTGGAATGAACTCGTCGGCTTGCGCCGCAGCATTCGCGAATTGATGGTAATCGAATTCCTATTGTTTTAATTATTATATGGGCCCAGCACGATTTAGTAGATTGGTTGGAGTCCAGTCTACCGGTATTTTTTGGCGGAAACATTATTGTTGACTAGCGGACCCGGCGAACTTCGTTTCGCTTTCCGTAAGAACCTTGTACAGAGTATTAGAAAACTACAAAAAAAATAAGCCAAATCGGTCAAGCCGTTTTCATGTTATGTCGTGACAAAGGAAAACGGGTTTCATTTTTATATAATTATATAGATAGATTTATCAAAACCGCAATGAAATGGGTCCACCTCGGGAATATATTATTTTGAATAATTTTTTTTTAAATCGGTTCACAATTGCCCAAATATCGATGACCATACACAAAAAAAAACATACAGACGAACATTTTGAAAGTCAGCAGAAAGGTATGAATTATAAATACAAATAATAATTATAAGCTAAATGCACAAACCGTGTGAAGCCAAAAAACATGACGTGAATAAAATTCTATGACGCTTTTAGAAAGTCGTTAATTGTGAGTAGAGGTAATTAATTGGACTTTAATTACATGGAACTGAGAAGAATTTTAACAGTTTTCCAATGGCTTCGGAAGCTGATTTAGCAGACATGAACCGCAGTTACAGTAAACTTTATCTGGCGGATAACGTTAAACGACAAACTTTTATTAATATCAATGGATACCTGAATAACAAAATTGTAAGGATTATCATTAATTTTGAAATCATAAAAATTATTTTTCCTTTAAAAATTTTATTCGATTTATTTGCAGCAAACGCATAACATTGATTTCGAAGAAATTATTTTTATCGTGCTTCACACACTAGGTGTATAGAAACTTTTTTTATACAAACTTTTAATGATAGAAATTCTCTAATTCGACGTCTTCGCAGACAGCGTTTCTAGCTTAGGTAATTGGACAAAGCATCTGGGCCGGAATTCCAGAAAGATGCAGGTTCAAATCCTGCAAACGCGTCAATTTTTGAAATGATTATCACAAAAAGAAAGTTTCTATTGATTTCGAAGTATTTTACTTAACACTTAATTGTCCTTAGAGATGCTGTTAAAGTTTAATCTTTAGTCTGTGCCTTTGTGTTTGTATGTTTTTTTTTAAGGAAAACTTCTTTAGCGGCGTTGTGCATTTTTTGGGATGGGTTTAATATGGCGTCAATTGGCGTCAAACACTCGCGTCAGGACATGACGTAACCTGATGGAAAAATCGTAAGACGGAAGTAGCAAGTTTTTACTTCTCCTGGCACTCTCGGAGTGTAGCCCGTTGTTTAGTTACTCTGAATTGCTGTTCTAGTTTTAAAAAAAACCGGCTAAACTCCGAGCAAAGTTCCAGTTATATTAATCAGACGACTGTAAACACAGTCTCGCGGCGAGATGCAAATCAGCTCAGCACGTAGGCAAATTAACTCCAGAATGGTCACAAACATAAAAACTAACCATCCACTATTAGCATAAGTATGGTCAAGCCAGACCTTGTTCACTTAGGATGTTCGTAACAGGTTTTATTGGAAATCTGTAGGAGATAGCCATAGATTTCAATAAAACCACTGGATATCCTGCATTTAGTATGAGCTTGCAAAATAACATATTTTTGAAAAATTGTTGTTACAGAATTTGTAAATTGAACAGTAAATTTTATTAGAATTTAACGAACTGGTTCTTATAGGTTTGCATATTATTTATGCTAGTTATATTATTAACCTTGTTACATGATTTTAACAAAATGAACACATACAAAAATTATCCACCTTCACGTGTCCGGAAATAGTGATCTTAGCTGAATTCTGAAGCCTGCTCAAGCCGTGGTGGTCAAGAAGTAGTGACACCCGCCTTACAATCGTGAGGTCGTGGGTTCAAATCCCCGGTCCCGTACCAATGAGTTCTTTGGAATTGATGTACGGAATTTCACACCACTGGCTTTTCGGTGAAGGAAAACATCGTGAGGCAACCTGCGTACGTCCGTAAAAGAAATTCGATGGCGTATTGAATCCACCAACACGCACTGGGCCAGCGTGGTGGATATAGCCCAATCACCCTTCGTGGGTAGGCCTACGTCCTGTGGACTATAAAAAAGGCTGGTACAGTACAGGGCGAGGTTAGAACTATATCATATCCTGAAACGAGAATGATATTAGGGGCTAACCTCAACCTGCCATCTGACCGATGAGCAGGTTAAGCGAAAGGTTATGGATGGAGCGCAGGTCGTGAAGATCTCTATAACAAGTCTCATAAGTCTCCTTCTCGCGGTTGCCGCCTGTTATTGGTCTGGTCCCTTCAGGAACAGATATAACCAAAACTTAGAGACGAAACTGTTTTCCCCTACCAATCCCCTCCAACTCCCGAAGAACGGGGAAGGACGGGTGGGCGCGCTAAAATGGCAACCCGCGAGACGAGTAGCGAGGGCCTTTTGCCCGATGCCGGATCCGGCAGTCAGATGTTTAAGTGCTAACTGTCACTGTCACTGTCATGGCCGTGTCTGACTACATGTCAGTTTACCGGTTTTAGCTTTCGTATTTCCGTTTGGTGTTTCTTCCCATCGCCCGTAACCGTCTTTACACGATTTCGTTATTCAAAACGACCGTCATTGTGCGAATAACTGCCACGCAAATCAGTGATTAAGTGCAAATTCGGTGGATTATCGGGGAACTACAAACGTCCGGGATGCAGAACGGCAAAAACATCGACCTAACAGCGGGTAAGTAATCTTACTTTAAATATGCAGTGGCCGTATACGTTTTTTGGCGCGCCCGGCCTTCCGACGCCTTCTTAACTCCTGTATCTATCCTGCTCCAAACAGTTACGATAGCGACGTGGTTAGGCTATCGTGGGCACGTCATCCCAAATAGGAGTGACGACGTGCGGGGGGTTGACCACCCATGTGTTTGATGCTGCGCATGGGGGCTCGTACGGGAGGATGATACAGTCCTGGAGGCTGAGCGTGGGGTGGGACAGTTACGACACCCATCCACCGCAACACTCCTCTTTGGTGTGGATTTCACCCTAAACGGGGGGTCACTGGCTAGCCACCAATGACAACACAGCATGGCAGGCAGCTTTCTGCTACTGCCCGGCTAGAGAGGTGGAATTCTGGGGCGCGCAGCCGGCGGTGCACGTCGCTTTCTGGTGCATCGGTTGGCGCTGGACTGTGATGGTGCCGTTTAGTGCTCGGGTGTTACTTATTTTGCCTCTCTATATCCTTACAGGTAGCCCTGGTGTCGCAACCCGACATCCCTCTGGTGCGGGCTCCGTGGAGGGTGGAGAGCCTGTGGGACGAAACCTCAAGAGCAACAAAATGGACAGCTCATCCAACCCAAACACAGCGAACAAATGCTCCTCTGACTCTGTGAGCCATTCTGAGCTCCACACTGCGGTTGATAACATGGTGGCGGCTTTTGCCAGCCAGAATGTACACTCCGCGGGATGGACCGTAAAAAATTAGAGAGGCAAGCAGGGGAACCAGACTGGGGGGAAACGGCCTAAAGCCGGAGGTCCCAGCTCTAGTATACCTCACCCCGAGGTGGCTCACGTCCCGGGGGTGAAGCTCAGCAGGAGCCAGATTAAAAAACAGATTCGACAACAAAAAGCAAAGCAACGGAAGCTGGCCAATAACAAAGCGTCTCCGCAGGTCAACAAACCTAAGGAAGTCAGCCACGTTACTCCAGGTCCCAGCTTTTCAAAAACCAAGGACAACATTGCTGGTTCTTCCATGATGCCACATGCCCCACCGGTGGATGCTGCAGACTTGCCTGCTGTGTCTGCTGGGCCAGTTGGTTGCAGAGGACATGGCTTAAAACCGCATAACAACCGCTTTAATAGGAAGAAGCGCGCTGAGATTGCCATTTCAAAGGCCTCACTAGCTCCAGCCCACAATGAGCCATTAAAGCGGTTGCGTCTAGACGACACAGTCTCACTCAGAGGGGACCATAAAAAACAACGTACTGTACGTACGAGGACCGTCCAGTTACCACCTATGCAGATATAGTGGGTAATAAGCTCTCTGTGTAGCGGTACTGAGGGACGATGGCCAACACATTACGGAGGAACAAGCCACAGTAGTGAAGCGTTTCCTAGAGAACATAATTTTGGCAGACCTCTTAGACGCCAGCCCCATTGCCCCCGGTTTCAAAGGCAAACCCATCAGCAGTGATGGAGTTTTGAAACTGTGGTGCAATGATGAGGCTACACGTATGTGGCTTATTAAGGCTATGGACAGCCTTCCTCTGAAAAAATGCCCCAAACTCATTGTGAAACAGCAAAGCGAACTGTCCAGGAATGTTCGGGCATCCCTGACCCTTCCGGACTGCGCAGACGCCACTCTGGAGATCACGCGAAAGTTCCTAGATTTCCAGAACAAATGGGCGCAAGTGAACACCTGGACTGTGTACTCACACCGAAAGTCAGCTGATCACACCTTTTACCTTACTCTGGGCATCCCAGAAAGTGTGATCCCGTCACTGATGAGTAGGGGAAGACAACTGTCACACAAACTCGGGGGCGTGTACGTGCGCTTCCTGGCTCCAGATGGTACATCACATGATAAGCCACCGGAACCAGCGCAACCTGCAGAAACAAATACCCGGCTCTTCCCTGAAGAAACCAGCGGCACGGCGTCGGGCCGAGATGTTCCACCGCAATCTTCTCCAAAGCCGAGTGCGGCCATGGAGGGTGTGGAGGGGGATCTCGGACTGGCAGTCGGGCCCTGGAGAACCGGAGAAGAGCTGGAACTGACAGACGGGGAGGATGGGGTGAGCTTAGATGGGGTCGACCCACCCTCCGACGACTAATGTCGTCCAAGCAAACCTCCAGCACAGCACTGCGGCTACGGCTAACCTGCGCAGACTGCTGGAGTCCAACAACGAGACCATTGCCTTGATTCAGGAGCCGTGGATCAGAGGAGGACGTATATGTGGTCTCAACAACCTGAAAGGTAAACTGATTTTCGATTATACAAGTGACAATACAAGAGCATGTATGTATATCCCATGTAACTTAACGGCTACACCCATAACTCAATTCTGCTCCAGAGACTTAGCCACTGCCAGTCTCCTAGGCATAAATGGAGACTCAAAGGAGGAGGTAATAGTCGCATCAGCCTACATGTATGAGGACGACGAAGCACCTCCACGACTTGTGGCAGATCTGGTAAGGTTTTGTGAATTAAACAACTCGAAACTAATTATTTCTACAGATGGTAATGCACACCACCCACTATGGGAAATGGCCACCGCAAACGAGAGAGGAGAAGAGTTGGTAAACTTTTTATTAACCACTAACCTCCTAATAGCTAACACAGGAGCGGAGCCTACCTTTGTCACAAAGCGATCCCGCACTATAATAGACCTCACCCTTGTCTCAGGTAACTGTATACTGGTAAACAACTGGAGAGTCTCGAATGAGCACTCTGCCTCAGACCACAGGTGGATCAGATACGAGCTGACACTCGAGCGCAAGGCGACAACACCAACACGAAACCTACGAAAAACTGACAAGGTAAAATATCTCAGTAGTATAATATTGGGCATTCTGCCCCACCTTTGTCGCTCGGCGAAACGAGTTCGCCTTCGCGACGGTGTTGCAGAATGCCCAATATTATACGATCAAACCAGTTTGATTTCATATACATTTTTATATACGTACCTCAATATTAATCTCTTTCTAACGCTATCGCTGTGTCAGAATAATCGATTTCGATTTCATCAAAAAATGAAACTAGACCGTAAAGAAAAATCGTCAGATTTCATTCATAAATATTTATGTTACTTTAGTGCCCGCTCATTACCGATCAAACCGCAACGTGCATCAAACATGAGATTTGTCAAACAGCCTCACTCATTGCAAATAAACACCATCTGCGATGATTCATCTCAGCATGGTTTTCGCCATGGGGAACTGTTACCTAACACAGTTCGATGCATTATTTGTGGACCGTCAAATTGTGGAAAAACAAATTTACTAATTGGGCTTCTCTTACATGAAAATGGTTTAAAATTTCAAAATATTTACGTTTATTCAAAAACCCTGTACCAACCTAAGTACATGTTTTTAGAAAAAGTTATACAACAAGTACCAGGTGTTTCACTCGAAAAATATCAAGGAAGTGAGGAAGTGTTAAAAGTTCAGGATGCAAAACCCAACTCAGTAATAATTTTTGATGATGTTGCTTGCGAAAATCAGGATAACATGCGCGATTACTTTGCAATGGGAAGACATAAATGCATTGACTGTTTTTATTTAAACCAAACTTACAGTAAAGTCCCTAAACAATTAGTAAGAGATAATGCTAACCTAATCATACTTTTTAAACAAGATGAAATTAATCTGAAACACGTTTATGAAGAGCATGTTAATTATGACATGACTTGGTTTGATTTTCGTAAAATGTGTTCCACAATATGGAGTGAGCCCTTTAACTATGTTGTAATTAATAAAGATTGTTCCAAAAATAATGGATGTTACAGAAATAAATTGGATACTTTTGTAGTCTTTGATCAATAACTAATAATATTTAAAGGTTATTACCTTCTCAGTATCTTTATTCTTCAGAAGACTCTTAATCGATTACAATCCTTTTGCTGTTATGGAAAAATTACTGAAAAGACAAATTGTTGATGCTGCAGAAGCTGTAAAAAGAAAAGTAAAAAAAATGAAAGATTTTGAAAGCGGAAATAATCAAGCGCTAGAATTTGTTTTCAAGCCTGTTACGGAACCTCTCAATCGATTAGCAAACATTAGTAAGCAAACTGCTTTTCCTCGCAATCAAGATGAAACTTTAACTACTTATATAGAGAAAAAAAATCAAGAAGAAGACTCTGACAGCATTAGAAAGATTGATGATGATGACGAGAGTGAAAAAACAAATCAGATAAAAGACTTTGACAGAAAACGATACGACGAAGCAGATGAAAATGATTTTGATAATAATTATGACTATACTGATGCCATTGATGATGACGATATTTCATCTTGGTCAATTTCTGAAAGCACCAAGACGGATGTTCCTTTTGGCGTCCGAACCGAGCGCAATAAACTGATGCTAGGTTCTGCTTGTATTACTATCGGCAACGATTACATCACAGTAGCTGAACGCAGATATCAAAACACCCCAGGATTAAAACAGTTGTTGCTGAAAAAAGAAGTGGACTTAAATGTGGTTACTAAAAGTGACTTGTTGAATTATAAGTCAATGCTACTTGATACAAATGCACATCGTCGAGATTATGATCCTACTAAACCCATTAAAAGTAATAAAGGACAAAAGTACATGCAAATCATCAAACCACTTTTTACCTCACAAGGAGATCAATATAAAGGAAAAGGACTACATCTGACTAAAATGTGGAAGAAAAATGTAGATTTCATATATTGGGATAATCCGAATGAACTAGTAGATAGGTTGAAGTTATTGACTGCTTCCCGAGATGCTGGAAACACAGGATTAGACAATGAAATATTATCTATCATTGAAGAGTTACGTGAGAGTAAAATTATTAATAAATAAATGTAATAATATGTACAAGGTTCATTTTACTATCAACCTTCCAAAGTTAAACATCTTAAATATGAATGTAGATAAATTCGGACACTACATTCATAAAAGAATGCGTTTATCAGAATTATTCGAAGTCAATAATAAAGCATTATTAAAATCAGTAAACGGAGATTTCAATTTGGAAACATCTAGACTGAGAGGAATTAGATTCCCAGTAGAAGCAGACGATGCTGTTAATAAAGAATATGTAGATCAAGTTAGAGATGCAATATTAACAGAGTTCAATAAACTAATTGGTTCATTACGCGCAAGAATTATATTAGATGCTCGGAGTGCTATCGAAACTTATTTAAAAGCAAATACATCTGAGATTTTAAATCATTCGGAGAAAAGTTTTACACTAAAACAGAAGTAGATAAATTGGTTGGAACAAAAATTCAAGAACAATGGCAAAACAAAAAATTATAAATGAAATACACAAAGCAGCAAGGAAAAATTATGTTCGTCGTCCAGTTATACTGAAAGGTATAGATGATTTGTGGCAAGCTGATCTTATAGACATGCAAAACTTGAAAAGTTGTAACAAAGGACATAATTATATTTTAATAGTTATTGATTGCTTTTCAAAGTATGCTTGGGCAGAACCATTAAAGATGAAAAATAAACATAATGTTACTCAAGCATTTGAGCGAATACTCACTAAAAGTCAACGTAACCCGATTCACTTACAAACTGATTTTGGGACTGAATTTTACAACGCTGAATTCCAAAGGCTAATGAAAAAGTACAATATAAACCATTACTCAACTTTTTCTACTAAAAAAGCTTCTATTGTAGAGCGTTTGATAAAAACGATTAAAAATAAACTCTTTAAGCGTTTTAGTTTTAACGGAAGTTATAAATGGTTGGGCTCCGAATTGGAAGCTACAATGCATATGTATAACAATACAAATCATCGTACTATAAAATGTAAACCTTCCAACGTCAATAAACGTAACGAATCTACAATTAAAAACAATATTATACAATCACAAAAATATGCATCTATTCTACCCAAGCCTAAGTTCAAAGTTGGTGATAAAGTTCGTATTAGTAAATACAAACATATTTTTGAAAAGGGATATACCCCTAATTGGACGACTGAAATATTTACTATTAAAAATATGAATAAGACTATACCCGCGACTTATCATATAGAAGATCAAAGAAAGCAACCAATATTGGGAACTTTTTACGAGCAAGAACTTCAAAAATCTAACTGTCCAAATATTTATTTGATAGAAAAAGTTTTAAAAAGGAGAGGAAAAAAATTGTTTGTTAAGTGGTTAGGTTTAAGCAATGAAGAAAATAGTTGGATTGACAGATCGGCAATAGTGTAGAAATAGTAAATCTACCGTTATATTAAGTTACATTTTCTTATATTTTTTCATTATGCATTGAACAATGCGAGGTGGTGGACTCGTTAATGGTTTAATTAATAAACTACCGTTTGAATTACATTTACCTGGTTACAACTATTGCGGACCTGGTACAAAACTTCAAAAACGATTACTGAGGGGTGACCGAGGTGTAAATATACTTGACGAAGCTTGTATGCATCACGACATTGCTTACGCAAACCATTCTGACTTAGTGAATCGTCATAAAGCAGATTTACAACTACTTAACATGGCCAAACAAAGATTGAGGTCTAAGAATGCAGGAAAAGGAGAAAAACTTAGCTCGTGGCTGGTGAGCAAAATTATGAAAGCTAAATTGAAATCAGGTGCTGGAGTAAAGACTTTTAATAGTTTGCTGTCTAAAATTAAATCAAAAATAAAAAACTGCAAGCCTAATAAAGATAATAAAAAATTAATAAACACCGCTCATTTGGTTGCAAAAAGATTGGTACAACGCATCCCGAAAATTCGGGTACCTCGTGTCGTACCCATACCTAAGACAGGAGGAATTCTACCATTAATTCCAATATTTGCAGGCTTATCAGCCTTAGGAACTTTAGCTGGTGGGGCAGCTGGTATTGCTAAGACAGTAAACGACTACAAAGCAGCTCAAGCTAATTTAAAAGAAACAGAACGACATAACAAGACGATGGAGACTTTAGGTTTAGGCAAAGGTTTATATATTAAGTCATATAAAAATGGTAAAGGATTGTTTATAAAATCTCAAAAAAACTGAATACTAAGCTACCCAAACGTGCTTTAACTAATATAGATATCGAAAATCATGCTAGAGACATCCCACACTTTCGAGGAGTCTATATGAGGGATCGGTTACCAAAGAGAACAAATCGTACTGAATGCGGTATCGTTAATTTAGACAAATCTAAAAATGCAGGAACGCATTGGGTAGCTTATGTTAAAATTAATAATTATTGTGAATATTTTGACAGTTTTGGGGATTTGAAACCTCCACTGGAATTGATGAAATATTTTAAAAATTGTAATGTGTTTTACAACTACACGAGGTTACAGAAATTTAATACTGTAAACTGTGGACATTTATGTTTGAAATATTTAAGAAATTTTTGGAATAAAATGTATAAATCTTATGATTTTCTTTCATTTCGACCATTTGCAAAATGTCTGTCACATTGTCGATAACAGGTAACTCTTCAGATTTATCTACTTACTATCCTAACTCGCTGGAGTTGTATGGTCAGTATGAATGTGCATTGTTACATTTTTCGACATTTAATTCTATTCCAAATATTGATATCAGAAATAACAAGTTATATTATGGGTCCGATCAAGTTATTGAAATACCTGAAGGCAGCTACGAATTGCAAGATATTGGTGATTACTTAGAATCCGAAATAAAAGATGCCACGATCAAAGTACAGTGCAATAACAATACTTTGAAAACCACTCTATATTGCAGTAAAAATATAAATTTGACTAAAAATGACACATTTGGAAATTTATTAGGGTTTAAAAAACAGATCTTGAAAGCAAATAAATGGCATGTATCTGAGTTTCCAGTAAACATTTTGCCTACAACCGTGATCCGGATCGAATGTGATATTGTGAGTGGTTCGTACGTAAACGGAGAACCCAGTCACATCGTGCATGAATTTGCACTTAATGTACCTCCAGGATATCGAATAATAGAAATTCCAAAAAACGCCATATATTTTCCAATCAATCAGAATAATATAAGCTGCATACATATCAGGTTGTTAGATATAAATAACAATTTGATAAATTTACGGGGTGAAGAAGTGCAGTTGTATCTACACCTTAGAAGAAAAAATGATGGACTACAATAAATATGTGCACCAACAATTTAAAAACCACAGTCCTACTCAGGCCATCAAACAAATAAGAGGTCGCTCTAAGAAGAAAATAAAACTAACAAGAGAAAATAAGGAATTTCTTAAGACAATTGGTTTGCTAAAATGAGTATTTTAGACGTTTTATCCACTCCAACTCTTGACAATACCATTGAAGGAATTGAATTTCATTCGTACAAACCCTACGTAACAAGTTTCAACAGGAACGATGAAATTCGAATTCCTATTAATCAACAAGATCTGTACATTCTACCGTCAGCCAGTACACTGTATTTAGAAGGTACGATCATCGTTAAGAAAAATGATCAAAAAGAAATGACTACTAGCGTTCAATTTACGAATAATTCTCTACTGTATTTATTCCAAGATATAAGATATGAAATAAATGGCGTGGAAATCGATAAAATAAAAAATGCTGGTGTTACTACTACAATCAAATCGTTGATATCGATGAGTGAAAACGAATCAAAAGTGTCCCATGCCTGGGGATGGAATATAGATGGTATAAAAAATATTACAGGTAATTTCTCTGCTTCCATCCCTCTTTGTAATATCCTAGGATATGCAGAAGATTTCAAGAAGGTAGTGATGAACTGTAGACATGAATTGATATTGTTACGAAGTAATACTAACTTGAATTCTGTAAGACTTAACACTGGTGAAGTTGTAGAAGATGTTCAGATTAAAAAAATCATATGGAGGGTACCGCACGTTAAAGTGTCAGACAAAGAAAAAATAGGTTTACTTAAAGTCCTAGAAAGAGACCGTCCCCTACAAATGATTTTTAGGAATTGGGATTTGTACGAATATCCAACATTACCTAAAACCACAAAACATACTTGGTCAATCAAAACTTCATCGCAAATAGAAAAACCAAGATATGTAATATTCGGCTTACAGACAAACAGAAAAAACAACGCCTCTGCCGATATGTCTCAGTTTGACCATTGTCAAATTCGTGATATTAGAGTGTACTTAAATTCAACCTACTTTCCTTATGAAAATCTAAATGTAGATTTTGCAAATAATAATTTTGCTTTATTATACGAGCAGTACACTAGATTTCAGCAGTCGTATTATGGACGCCGTTCAGAACCTTTATTAAGTGCAAAACAATTTAAAGAATTGGCGCCATTGTTTGTCATAGACTGTTCAAGACAAGCTGATAATCTGAAAAGCGGTCCTGTCGTAGATGTGAGAGTGGAAATTGAAAGCAATACGGATATACCCGATAGAACTTCAGCGTATTGTCTCATTTTAAATGACTGTGTAATTGAATATAAACCCTTGAGCAATACTGTGAAAAAAATATCATGAATCCCGATACTATAATATTGGATGTTCAAGGTTTTAAAGATTTTTGCAATAATTTTATTATTAAAGAATTAGCTTTAGCCACTCGTGATCATACTCAGACGTTTTTAATAAAACCTCCATATCATTTTAAATATTTAACAAGTGAAGAAAAAAAGAATGTTAAGTGGTTGGAAAGAAACAGAGGAATTTATTGGAGCGAAGGATATATCGACTATAGAGAATTCCTACGTATAATCATACCATATCTAGAGAATAAGAAAATTATCGTGAAAGGTTTAGAGAAAGTAACATGGATAAAAAACTTGGGCATGAAAAATTGCAATATATCAGAACTTGATGAAAGCCAATGTCCGAACTTATCTGAGTTGCACAAAAAATACTGTGAGGGAAATAATAATTTTAATTGTTTTAAGCATTTTAATCAATGTGCACTCAAAAATGTGTTATGTTTAAAAAAATACTTAGAGCAGAAATAAAGATATGTACCTACTACTAACCTAAATAAATTATCTTTAATGAAAATAAAAAACTTTGTATAAACATATTGTTGTCTTTTAATTTCCCATAACATGTTAAAACTAAAATATGGTTTAATATACATAGGTAAGTATCGAATAAATTTGGACAATTCTATTTACTACACACGATTCCGTTATTATTAAAGTAAGCTAAAACATTTACTCAAAATCTAAAAATACGAGTAACAAATGTATAAAATCTCAAATTAGTTTAATTGACTATAAAAAAATATTATTACGATATTAAAAACGAAAATTGAAATCATTATCGATTAATGATTTTGAAATTTTTTTAACTAATGCCTCTGTGTCATCCATGATGGCGTCGGCAGCGTCTTTGACAATGTATTGTGCTTTTAATAAAGCACTACTATCACTGTCATCACTCTCACATGGAGAATACTCGTAACTGTTATCGAGTTTTTCTAAGTCAATTACGCTTATATTGATAAGTTTTATTCCTTTTTGACGTTGCCGACTCATCACAAACGATTTTGTTAGATTTTTGTTTTTTGGTTTTTGTCTTCGATTTTTAAATTTCTTTTGTTTATTTTTTGATTCACTGGTTTCAGCGGCGCATCGTTGCATCTCGCGGCGAATCATGTCATTAAAGTCGTCATCGTACAATTTTGGGTCTTGAGCACACTGGAAATCTTCCGATTCTTGGGTAATCTAAAAAGAGGAAAAGCTTAATTAATAAACAACATCATCATAAATTAAATGTAATGTTTTATGTAATATTAATGTAACTTACCGATGTCATGATTTCTATGTACAAAATACAAAATTAGTAGACTATTCGCACTGGATGACTTTTACAAAATAACACAATATGTTGCTAATTTAGCATTACTGAATCAAATCCATAACCATAGATCTATAAAAAATAGATGTGATATTTATCATCAAACTCGTAATTATGTGAATGATAAAAACGTGAAAATTTTCTGTAGAAGAGCAACCATATTTTATCACCTATTTTAAACAAATCCATATTATAACAGTAAGAATGAAGATATATTTGATACAGTGCCACGCAACATCAAACGTTAGGTTTTTAGGCATGCTTCATTTACAAATTATATATCTTTGACACTATAAAGAAAAGCTTACTAATCATTTGTGTCTCGAAACCTAGGGACAATGAACTGACCTACATATTTGTAGATACGTGTTTTTACATGAATAAAGAATATATTTTACTACGATACAAAAGTATTCGACAAGTTCAAATGGCAGTGAGCATGGCACATAGCACGGAAGATGGATGATCATTGGCGTCGAAAAGTTCTCTAGTGGAGACCACGCGCCATCAAGCGCAGCGTAGGACGTCCACCTACAAGGTGGACGGATGACCTCATTAAGTCGCTACCAACCGGTCTTAATGGAGATTTTTAGAGGAAGCCTGTGTCCAACAGTGGACGTTCCAAGGTTCATGTATGGATGGATATTGCTACGAGTATTAAGCATTTTTGTCCATCAATACAATTAATTAATTAAAAAAGTGAAACTCTAAATTGCTTAAATAGGTAGGAGAACTAATAGGTATATCAGTGAGTATTTCTCATCGACACGATTCTCGTTGTCCCATTCGTATAAGTTTATATTATAAGAATTATTTTTTGGAAAAAAGGCCTTGGGTTTTGTAAGACGCCGACAATCGCGTCGAGGAAAAATACTCAAGAACATATTCTATCTTAGATGAATGTGGAACACAAGAATAAAAACACGATTATAATAACTAAAATAATGCTTTATTAATATTATTTACATAAACTCAACATAAGCGTTTTATTTTATTTTACTCTAATGTAACATTAACCTAAATACTAAAATCACAAATAAATCATACATATATTTTTACAAAACAGAAAATCAATCTACTAGATATACCTCCTTATCTTATATTTATGTTAATTATTCTATAGTAACTTTAGTACAGACGAATGCCCCCAAGCTAACGTAGATACTTTGTCTGCAGATATCGCCCGTTTGTCATCATTGTTAGATAGTGCGACTTTATTGATACTCTGAGTGAAAATCTGATGTTTAATTGATTTAAATATCACATTTTTCTTTTGAATTATGTCGTCATTAAATAAAACATTTTCATAATCGGTAATTTTTAAATCTTTTACAATACTTGATTTTACTCCCTTAGCTTTTTTAATAATTTTTTCAGGAGTCTTTAGGGAGTAAAGTTTAGCTCTTAATCCTATAAAATGAGTGATATACTGCCCACCCATTTCGTCTTTGAACAACCCAGGAACCTTTTTATTTTTTAACGGTATGTCAAATTGGTTTTCAGGTATATAGTTGCTTGTGTCAAAATATTGCAAAAAATTTAATTTCAAATCCTTATAAAAATCATCAGTATATATTTTGTACACAAACGAATCGGTATCTGTATAACACAATGTCACTCGATCTTTATAAAAAGGTTTGATAATATTGTAATGAAAGTCATACATGTGTGACTTGGATAGCTCTAATACAGTAAATCCTATGTAAATAGGCTTATCTAAAATTATCTGATCTGGTTTCATCTGTATTGCTACTAAATTTTCAGACAGAACACTTGCACTATGAAAGTAGGGATTGGCTATTAGTCTCTCAGCGGATGTAGATTTTTTGGTTTTATTAGATTGATCACACCATTTATTAACTAAATGAACACATACTCTGTTTTCAGTGTTTTCTAATGTTTTGCCAAAAACACTGTTGTTCAGTAATTTAAAAAAATCATGTTCGAAAGAACTTTTTGCATTCTGTCTTAATTGGGTGTTCAATTGTATATATTTTTTCAAAAAAGAACTCTGTCTAAACGTTATTGCCCTATGAATTCTACGTAAAATTAAACCGTGTTCGAGACATTTTTTTAAGTGAACATAGTGTATCACATATTTATATTTATTACACAAGTTTGCAATTAATTTCTTCGATTTACCTCCTGGAGGTATACATTTTTCGGGACAAAAAGGTAAATCGTTGTGTTCTTTGTGCAAATAATCAGGATACAGAAGGTCTACTTCTAAAATGAACCCCCAATCGGCATCGTTCTCTATTCTAGCAATACATAAATTCTCAATTTCAGTTTCACTCAGAAATCTAAAACTGGAATACGGTAAATAAGAACTCAGGGAAAATCCATATAAGTTACAGCAATCAGCATAAAAAATATAACATTGTGGCTTTGTAGCATCGTATTCTGACATGTATTTATGATTGGCTTCTGCATATCTATGGGAACACACGCACAACCCTCCTCTTATACCGCTTTGAATCATTCTCACGATTGCTAGATCAGCCACGAGTTCTAACTCTACGCCTGTTTTAAGCAACATTGCATCGAAGGATAAGCTTGGCGCAGTAATGTAAAACGCTGGATCGAGTTTATAATGTTCTTTGCATGTTTTTCGGAAATTTTGAAATATATCTGATAGTAAAAGTACGTCTGTTTTAAGATATAAATCAGTATATTCACCCATATTTTTGATATTAAATTCTTTCCAAACAGATTGCGCATGCTTGTAATCGTAAATTGAAATATTTTCATTAGTTACACAACTACGAAAATGATGCTGAGCTGGTAATGACGCCTCGTCGTAGGCGGACCAATGAGACATGAAGTCATACGGATATACACCTTTTCGTGTCAGCAAATCAAATTGTTTTTTATCAGGGAAATGAGATCGAAGTAGAACAAAGTCATCTAGTTGCATTGTTTTAGCTAGTTTATCTAAACTCGTTGCTAAAAAGTTATAGGAATCTAGAAACCTTATCTGTACAAATTCATTAGCATTAATAGGGATAAATTTTGTCAGTGTTATGTATTTTTCCTTGGTCTTAGGTATAACTTTAATATAACCAGGAATTTCGGCTAACTCTTTAATAAATAAATGACAATCATATCCGCTTAAATTGTGAAAAAATATCGGAACAAACGTAGGCATTTTATATTGTAGATTACAATAACGATGCGCTGCGCCTCGGTATTGACCTGTGATATGACAATGGTCTCTAACCCTATCGTTCCATAGTAAATTTTCACATATGTGACATGTGGTAGCAACTGTAAAATTATGAGCATCTGTTTTTGTAAATATCATGGGCTTGTTTTTGGACAAAGTTTTATGAATAGTTCTAACATCTTCGATCAAATAATGGACAAATTTCTGAACACAATCAACACCTCGATAACTTTTAAATTCCTGTATTAAGCTATCTGACGAAACGATTTGATATGCGAACGCAGCAGGCACGTGTTTTTGTAATGTCGATGTGCTGGCAGTATCTATTTTTTTGTCAACGCAAGGTTCGAGTAATGTTTCGAAATCGGCATAAATTACGAATGGAATGTTTTGTTTCCGTTCATAATTATTAAATTTTAGAACTGATCCTTTTTCTGGCAAAACTGTAGCAACTCCTCCACATAAATGGGTATCAATTTGATTCAAAGTAGGAAAAAATAATAAACAGGTTTCACAAAAGTATAATTTACCATGATGTTTGCTTATCTGACATCTGAGTAGACGGGAAAAATTGGTAATTAAGCAGTAATGGGAACCTGTATCGTTTTCTAAATAAAGTAAATGGATGCTTTTGGATTTATTATTTGATGTTTTGTACAAAGGTCCTATTATTATTTTATTATTTTTTAATCCATATACGAAAATATTTAAGTGAGGATTATTTTTTTCAAAAACAGCTATGTCTGGAAATGTTATTGGAAACGACATATCATTAATATTTAAAACATTGCGGAAATGAGGATAAGATGACACTCTTTCAGGATGACTGTTTGTAGGGTACAGTGCTGCTACAATACACCATAAAAAGCAATATTCATCTTTATTTTGAACGTTTAGACAAGCTTTTTTATTCCTAATATATTTAGGCAAGGGAATAAATTTACTTCCGCTGAGAGGTTGATATTTACTAATGTTTACTTCTAAATGTGAATTATACAAAAATGACCAGCCACTATCTCTCTCCTGAAATTCTTCTATTTTTTTTAAGAAAGTTTCAATTACTGTTTTATAAATCATATCGTAATTATAATGTAAGCTAATAATAAAATTTTTTGTAGAAAATGATTTTAACTCCTTTTGGTCATTTTTTAACAAAATAAAATGAGAAAAAAGCTCGAAATTTATTTTGATTGATGTATGTTTCTGTAAAGAATTATCTATAAGAGTCTTTACTTGTTTTCTGATATTAGTGAGAAATATTTCAGGGAGATTATTTAACTGATCATTAGTTGCATTGATTCTGTAACTTACAATTCTACCTTTAAAAGACGAATTAATTATTTCAACATTGTCGCACAACGGAGTTTTACTATTATTTTTATGTATATTACTACGTAGATGACCAGACCAACGACAATTATCAATAAATACTTTGCAAGCTGAACAGTGAGGCATTTTTATATTTTATATTCAAATGTATCACTCTAATAATAATAATAATATTCTACTTTTGTATCTGTAATATTATTATTACAGATACAAAAGACAAAAGTTTGCTAGTGTGTATGTTTGTTAAGCTTTCACATGCAAACAGCTCAATCTATCTAAACGAAACTTGATAGGTATGGAGGGTTATTAGACCTCAGGCTACCTCATACACTACTTTTTACTCAGAGATAGCTTGTTTAGTTACTTATAATTTTTCTCTATCTAGATTTACTATATTATGAAAGAAATAAATTTATGTACTTGTATATACAAAATATTTGAATCTAGAAAGAGCTTTACATACAGATTTCTTATTTAATCTAAAAGTAGATACCTGGGATTACATAGTATAGATGTTGGATGTCTTCAGAAACGATATAAATATGCTCGAATATAACTAGAGATTTCTCGTCATCAAAATAGGACAGCACCGAGATCGACTCCAACCCAGGTTATCGTGACTGTATGACACCAATCGCCTTTACGTGATATCTGAAATTATAAAGAGAATCAGCAATGTTGTGATGAAGTCAATTTAGAAATGGTTATCTATTTACTACATTCAGCATTTTAAAATTACCTGATATTTAGTGCAAGATCCAATTCAATGATTTCTCATCTTCAAATTCAGAACAGCGCTGAAGTCATCTCCGAATAGGATACCAATAGGAGTATTCTTCTAAATAATCGATAATTCGACTTTACGTAATATCTGAAATCATGAAGAAAATACTAATGTTGTAATGAAGTGAAAATTAAAATTAACTATTTACTATAATCATAAGTAATGTAAAAATACCTGATGATTCATCCAAGATCCAATTTAAGGTTTTTTGCTATCAAAATCATGTCTTGAGGTGATATCCGGAGAAGTCTCTTGCATATATTGCACTCAAACAAGATCTAAAACAATAAGAAAAGATAAGTAGGTACTTAAAATCAAACACAATTTTAGAAAAAAAAAATATTTTTACCAAATTATATAAGTAGGTAATTACCTTCTGATTGGTACGTCGTTTTTCAACTGATTGAATATTTACTGACTACTAGACAGCCTAACTACAGCTGTCTAGTAGTCAGTAACTAATAAAATAAACTAAAACGATTTCAACACCGGATGCAAAAAAGTATTTCGAAATTTAAGCGCGTGCACGGCTCGCGGCGCCGATAGGGTTGGCGCGTATTTACTTACATCATTTTAGTAGGTATGCTATGGCTTACTGTCATAAGATAATAATATAAGTATTATTTGAGACTAGAAATCACTTTATTTTATTGATAGACAAAGCGAACATTTAGAAACTATCGAGCATAATATTATGTTTTAATTCTATCAATTTATACAATTATTATTTAATAATGTCATAACTTGAGTGTATCTTTGTTGGGTTGTTTATCATTACTCTTACATGCAGCAACACAGGGAGAGATAGACTATTTAATTCTAATACTTTTGAAACATATAAGTGTGTCTTTGATTGTTTGTTAATCTTTCACACAGCTATACAGTAACGAGATTGACTTTTTTTGTGAATTATAATCTAACGTTTAGAAAGTGGCGAAAACTCTTTTTACTCCGAAAAAATAAAAGGTTCTAATTGGGTAGTACAAACAAATCTATTGATCACCAGTCGATGACATAACCAATCGCAGTTTGCAAATAACACACTGCATAATATCTAACATGACAACCCTAACACAATTTGATTTTTCGCTATATCATCAGTTAGGCACTGAATCAAATTGCTTAATCTTTACTTTTGAATGAGTTTAATACTGCTAAAGAAAAAGTGGTGAATTACAATAGTACCTGAATGTATGAAAAGTGATTTTGAAATATTCTGAGTAGCAACAGAGTTTTGCCTTAAAAGCAACCTATTTTCGGAATGAGTATTCATCAACGAGTCGCCTCCAGCAAGTGTTCCAGTAATCTTCAAGTAGCCACCACAGAAGAATCCTGAAGCCAGCCGAACAAGTCTTCTGCTCAAGAACTCGACGCCAGCCGAACCAGTCTCCTGCGCAAGAACTCGACGCCAGCCGAACCAGTCTCCTGCGCAAGAACTCTGAAGCCAAAAGCCAACCAAACCGCTTGCAATCTACACTATTCTACGCTAGAACTCCAATAATATGTAAGTATTGCTGTCAAACAATGTTATTGTTTTCATAAACCGTTTTAATTGTATGTGTAAATAATGATGTTTTATTATTTCAGGTCTGACTCTGAGAGCGAAAATTACGTATCAACTCCAGTTGTTGAGCAGAAAAAAAGAAGCAACAGCCGCAAACCCGCTGCAGACGGTAGCAACAAGAAACGCAAGCAGCCGTCGACTTCGAATTCAACGACATCGAGGTAAAATTCGATTTATGTTTATCTCACTCTCATCGTTCAGCGACTCCCTTCTCAGTCGGTTCTCAGTGTGGTTAGTATTCATACTCTATCATATGCAGAGGGTTGGGTTCGAATCCCTGTCATAGTAAACTTTCACCGCCTTACCACAAAAGATTTATTTAATCGATTTTTTAACTCTGTTTAACAGTACAAATAATATTGCGGGGTTAAACATTATCTAAACCGTGCGTAAAATTTTTGTGGTAAGACGGTCAAATGTGTCATTAATTGGTTCTAAATAAATGTAAGTTGTCAATGTGGCGCATGCTTAGGTGTATGTACCTACTTATATAGGATTATCTACATACCGTGTAGTTCCGAAACTAGGTAATTAATATCACCATTCTGGACAATTTTTCAACAAATAAAAAGTTATTCATAGTGGTGATGGTCTGAGTAACCCTTTCGGTTAAGTAAATAAGTTCTCGATAATCCTATATAGGATTGTTTTCTGTCAACAACTTTGACATGAGGAAGATTACTGAGAGAGTAAATGTATTTACTGTTCTAGTTTACAGCTAGTCAAACCATAAGGTGTTCAGATATAAAGCTGAGCAACTTATGGTTTGGCTAGAACATAAATGCATAAACATTTGGTTTACGGGTGTTCATTGTTTGTTTACAGTGTGATAATAATAATAATAATATCAATTAACATTATGTTACTTTGGTTGTTTCAGGAAAAAATCAACTACTGTCTCCGATATATTCGGAGTCAGTAAAGGTGAAACCAACACCACAAATGACGAAGACAGTCAGCTGGCTTCGTACTTCGTGAACCGGGTGGGCGTAGGGTGTGAGCGGCGCGTGGCGACAACGGAGGGCGCCTACTACGTAGACCTCAAGGTGTACAAGTCAGAGGACGCGCGCTCCTGCGATTCCGTCGACCTGTGGAAAAAGGCGCTCGTCCGCATCAAACTGCAAACGGACCCCGACGCTCCACAATGGCAGGCGCTGCAAAAATTTGTTCAGTCGGCGGACACGCTATTCCCGAACCCACCAAGGTTTTATGATAAATAATGTAAATAAATATTAATAAACATTTATTGGTTAACAGTCTGTTTCTGTTTTTTTAAGTTTAATTGCTTTAGATATATTTCCTTTCATTCTATTTTTTTTTTTGCTAAATGTATATGAGGTTATAGGTAATTTAATTTTGATATTAGGTATAGGTCGATTCATACAAATCGACGGAGGTGAAATTAGTTAGAAGCTGTGCGAAAAACAATCCAGAGTGAAGCTTACATAAAAGGTTTCGCACAGCTTGCAGCTAACTTCACCTCCATCGATTTAGGTATATGATTTGATTTATAAAGGTTATATTATAATAAACCTATTTGATAGATAGATTTTAAAATTAATGTTGATTGAACTAATTGTCTGTATAATTTTAATTGTTCAATCAGTTAAACTGGTTGATCGTATAATATTGGGCATTCTGCAACACCGTCGCGAAGGCGAACTCGTTTCGCCGAGCGACAAAGGTGGGGCAGAATGCCCAATATTATACTACTTATCTCTCGTCTCTTAAAGAGAAATTAGACCGTTACAAAATACCGCACAAATACCAGATATTACAGAATTAGAAAAAAACGTGACCAAACTGACAACAATCATCATCGAGAGTTTTGAAGCAGCTTGCCCTCTGACGACCCCCGGACCTGGCGGGAGGACCTGGAGCCAGCTAGGGAGCTCGAAAACCTCAGGAAGAAGATGAGAAAACTTTACAACAGAGCGATGAACACCTACTCAGACAGTGATTGGAATAAATATATAATGGCTCAACGACAATTTAAGAAACAAGTAAGGAAGAAAATGAGACAATCATGGGCAAAATTCAGTACAAACATTGAATCAAACCATGAGGCAAACAGAATTAGGAAGATCCTAGCGGCCGACACTAAGCGTGAGATAGGCACACTTAAAAAACCGGACAGTTCCTAGACGAAAACCTTAGAAGAGACACACAACTTGCTACTAGAAACCCACTTTCCAGGATGCCAATTGACAAAACATACCGAATGGCAGGATAGTGAAACAACTTTGGCATCAGACACAGACTGGTTTGCCGCTGATCAAGTGGTAACAAATGAAAAAATTACATGGGCAATAAAGTCCTTTGACCCATACAAAACGCCAGGCCTGGATGGAATCTTCCCCGGACTCCTACAATGGGGGGAGGAATTATTAAACGGAAAAATGACTATCCTCTTAAAAGCCTGCATAGCATACAGATACATACCTCTAGTCTGGAGAGAAGTCAGAGTCCTCTTTCTCCCCAAACCGGGCAAAAGCGACTACACAGACCCGAAGGCCTACAGACCAATTAGTCTAACTTCTTTCATGCTGAAGACTCTAGAAAGACTCTGTGATCGGCACTTAAGAGACGAGGTACTTAACAAAATCCCACTACACCCTCAACAACACGCCTACAGCTCGGGCAAGTCAACAGAGCCAGCCCTCCACAAGGTAGTACAAACCATCGAACATGATATCAACAGTAAATCGCTTTGTCTAGGAGCATTCATAGACATTGAAGGAGCCTTTGATAAAACAAACTTTGACAGCATAAGTAAAGTACTCAGAGAACATGGGGTACATCCAAGAGCAGAGTGGATATTAAACATGTTAAGCCTAAGGGCAGTAAGAACAGACCCCAAAAGCACAACTCGAGGATTAGTAGTGAAGGGCTGCCCACAAGGAGCGGTGATATCACCAATTATATGGAACATGATAGTAAACACACTAATCACTATACTTAATGCGCAGCGATTCCTCACAGTGGGCTACGCAGACGACTTGGCTATCCTGATATCGGGACACTTTGCAAGTGTAGCCTGTAACCTTATGAACCATGCACTGAAAATTGTGGAAAAGTGGTGCAGGGAATACGGTTTATCTGCCAACCCAGAGAAAACAGAACTAGTGATGTTTACAAATAAAAGGAACCTTGGACCACATACTTTACCGTCCTTTTATGGTAAACAACTGAAATTCTCTGAAGATGTGAAATATCTGGGCATCACATTAGACAAAAAACTGAATTGGACACAACATGTGGACAACAAAATAAAGAAAGCAACGATCTCATTTTGGCAGTGCAGCAAAATGATGGGTAAAACTTGGGGCTTGAAACCCAAAATAACCCAATGGCTTTATAATACCGTGGTCAGACCATCATTATGTTATGGGGCAATAGTTTGGTGGCCCAGAACCAAGCTAATGACTGTAAACAAAAAACTAGAGAAACTCCAAAGAACAGCTTGCATAGCTACAACGGGCTGCATGAGATCTGCACCCACTGCGGCACTAGAAGCCCTCATGGGGCAGATGCCGCTGCATTTCTTCATACAGCAAGAAGCAGGAGCAGCTGCCTACAGACTACTATCACTAAACCTTTGGGTACACGACATAACAGCAACACACACCACCATAATTGAGGAATTTGCAAATTGCAACCGCGAAATCCTCTCGGTCTATGACAGGGTGCCTAAAAAACTCATTTTCACAAAGAGCTACTCAATACAGCTGCATGAAGAAAAAAGTGACAGCTCAGGTATACAAGAAGTGAGGATTTACACGGATGGCTCGAAAACTGAAACAGGTACAGGGTCAGGTACATTCTCTGAAGACTTGAATATACACATCGCAACAACCCTGGGTGAAAACAACTCAATTTTCCAAGCGGAATGTGTAGGTATCATCCAGGCTGCAACAGCAGTACTCAACAGAAAGGTAACTGATTACAATATTAGAATCCTCTCAGACAGTGCTGCGGTGCTTAAGGCACTACAACGATATGAACACTCCTCAGGGCTAACCTTACAGTATCATGATCTATTGGAAGAAGTAAGTAAGAAAAATAAAGTCACTCTTCAATGGATCAAAGGACACAGCGGGTCCAGAGGGAATGATGCGGCGGACGAGCTAGCCAGGAGAGGTGCAGGTAGGCGCCCTGTAGGGCCTGGACCGATGATCCCTTTGCCCTTCAGCCAAGTCAGATCCTGGATACGCCAACACACAGCTAGACAACACAAGGAATACTGGGCAAGTACTGAGGGTTGTAAGCAGTCTAAGGAAGCTTTCCCGGAATTAAATCCGAGATACTCCCGACACCTGCTGAACCTTAAACGAGACAAACTCCGACTCATAGCCGGAGTAGTCACGGGACATTGCTCTCTAAACAAGCACCTGTTTAAAATTGGTGTTACAGACAGCCCTCTGTGCAGAGGTTGCATGGAGGTAGAAGAAACAACCGCGCATATGCTGCTTGAATGCAGCAGTGTGGCGGAACAACGCAAGAAATTCCTCGGGGCACCGAGGACACTCCGGGAGGCCTGCGCCGGCGTTGGCTAGCTGCTGGACTTCCTGGAGGACACCGGGTGGCTGAACTAGCTGCAGCCGGGCGACCTACATAAAACGGGCCCATCATGGAGGGCTCAATTGTGGAAAAGGCCCGCAACAACAAGTAACAAGTACAGTGCAGTACAGCTAAATTCTGTTATATCATCAGTTTTTACATGGCTCAGAATTTGATTTTAAATGTTCTGTTGCAAAGCATGCAATACAACAGGCAACTGGAATTTTCTCGCGGATCTTATTGATAAGGTGTAAATGAAATGAACCAATAAACTTGGGGTTTGAGGGAGGAGTGTGAAGATGGGTGACCGTAGACCGCTAAAATATAAAAAAAAAAACCAAGTTGATGACTAAAATGAAATTCTTCCGTTTACGTATATCGAAGTCTTTAGGCGACTTATGAACTCTGATATGTACTAGAGCAAGCCATCCAAAGCCGTAGTGGTCCAGTGGTAGTGACACCCGCCTAATAATCGTGAGGGCGCGGGTTCTAATCCCGGTCCCGTACCAATGAGTTATTTGTCATATATGTACGGATTTTCACACTACTGGCTTTTCGGTGAAGGAAAACATCGTGAGGAAAACTGCATATGTTCGTAGAAGAAATTCGATGGCGTTTGTTAATCCACCAACCCGCATTGGGCCAACGTGGTGGATAAGGCCCAAACACACTACGTGAGTAGGCCTACGTCCTGTAGTGGACTATTTAAAAGGCTGGTACAGTACAGTAAGCCATCCAGTGTCCAAATTCACATTGTAAAGACAAGATGATATACAGCAACAGTATGATAAATACCTCAGCCCTCAGTATATGAGAGGTTGCCTTCAAGCCGTAATATCTACGCAAACAGAGGCAAGCGTCGTGGGCCGCCGCGCGCCGCAGACGGCTGGTCGACAGACTCGCATGCTGGTTACTACTAAACATACGGCAAACAGAGGCAAGCGTCGTGGGCCGCCGCGCGCCGCAGACGGCTGGTCGACAGACTCGCATGCTGGTTACTACTAAACATACGATATATTATCCTACTCCATGAACTGATGAACTGATGAACTGAAATAGGCAAGATGGAAATATATGTTGCTTATCCTTTAGGCCAATCTAACAACTTAATGGGTTCATCAGGGCGCTACATCAGCTGACAAGTCCAGGCGGAGATGGCTGGACCAACTAGACTCTTTATACACAGATTTCCATAAAGTCTGCGTCTTTATGTAACAGCTTCGGATCGTGTGGAATGAAACGAGATGGAGTCATTTTCTGAGCAGTAAAATAATTATTTTTTGCAAAAAAATCGCATGACCGACTTTAACCGTGTACATAATTTATGTTTAGCAGTTATAGCATTTTTCATATTATAGAAACGGCTCAGCCGTTATTTCAATGGCACCAATCTCGAAGTATATTATTTCTAATAAACAGGAATTACTCAAATCGGACTACTAAATAAAAAGTGTTGCGCTTCGAATTGAGTACCTCCTCCGATTTGTCGATCAAATGAAACAAGCTCTTAGTAAGTAAATGAAATAAACAAGAAAATGTTTTTATGACAAATATTTCATACTTATATTAAGACACAGACACTATAGGTAGTTGAAGAACGTTGTACACACAGGATTATGAAGATCTCAGACCTCAGTATGTGAGAGGTTGCCTCTAAGCCGTAATGTCTGTGCAAGCGGCGAGGTGGGCCACCGCAGACGGCTGGCCGACAAACACGCATGCTGGTTGAACTCGGAGCGTTCATCTACTAAACATACGATAT
Source organism: Hypomecis punctinalis (assembly GCA_949316475.1). NCBI lineage: Eukaryota > Metazoa > Arthropoda > Insecta > Lepidoptera > Geometridae > Hypomecis > Hypomecis punctinalis. The sequence goes on along the minus strand of OX438800.1, from coordinate 23,486,138 downwards.
ACCCTTATAAACTACTCGATGAAGTAAGCTGGGTGGAAATATCTACCTCCTGTTAAACGACTTGAGGCAAGCTCACTATAAATGTCAAAGCAGCTTCTAAGTTCGGACAAAAATGACCGGTCAAAATTCAAGCTATTTCTGAAAAGCTCGGCCTGCCCCCCGACCGCCTAAGCAATAGCAATCGTAATAGCAATCGTTTATGATTTCATTTTAGTCATTTGGCACCGCCTATATGTGACGTTAGCCATCAAAGTTGTTCAATCCTTAAAAATGTTCTTTAAATATACAGGATCACTTATTCTAACCGAAAAAGTGATTGAACACGAATTTAAAATATTAAATTTTTTGATTATACATCTGTACACAATCTGTACATAATCAAAGATTAAATTATAATTTTCTATATGCATTGAGTGCGTACTCGCGATAAAAAATAATGAGTTTACAGATGACAGGGGACTGTTAAGCTCGAAACATACTATCGGACGCGGCTTACGGACGCAACTGACAGCCACGACTTAGCAATGTGCAGAGTCTTTAAACATCCGGTGTGCCAGATCGCTCTCGGACGTCCGAACGCTCAAGATCGTCCGAAGGTGACGTCCGCGACTTATGTCCGATAATGTGCACGGCTCAGTGTACTTTCATAGTCTAGGTCGCGGCTATCAGTCGCGTCTGTAAGCCGCGTCCAATAGTATGTTTCGAGCTTAAAAGAGAATGCTATTTATTTTTCTTTTTGTTTCTTAACTGTAAGCGAGTAAAATGAGATCGTTGCCGAGTACTACAAGTAATAAATGTCTTCAGGAAGGCTGTATAATTCAGGATCGAACTACACTTTCAGGTAAGTTATGTTTGATCATCCAATTGTTAACGAAATAATCCATAATTATTAGGAGACAGTCACTAAGTAGGTTAGGAAAGATATACACACAGAATTGTGAAGACCTCCCACTCCAGTATGTGAGAGGGTAACCCCATGGCGTAATATCAGCTCAAACAGTGGCGACGACGTGAGCCGCCGCAGACGGCTGGCTGACAGACACGCATGCTGGTTACTTGGAGCGTTCATCTACTAAATATATACGATACGCTTTTAATAAACACTACCTAATCTGCTCCAGGGTTCAAATGAATCTGGGACAGACATATAAATATATATCAGTCGACAAGACGACTCGTTAGACAAACTTACAGAAGGTTCTTCAAACCGTCAGACCAAATGATAGTTCTAAAAGAAATGGTGAGACAAATTAGACTTTTCTTGTAGCTATACTCGCACTGAAAAGCTTTTGATTGTGAAAAGTGACAAGAGAATAGGGAGGCCAGCAGTGCGACGGGGCAAGCTTTTATGTTAAGTAACCTATAACAATTATTATGCTTTAGCTGCGTTATGAATATTATTGCGTTGGGGTCTTCCATTTAATCTTCTACCTCCTCCATTCACATTCGCTTCCCTCTCCGAAACCCCTCACATACCGAGTGCGTTCCGAAAGCGTCGCGAAATGCGGACGCCTGAACGCACGCCACGCCTCGACGCGCTTCAAATTCAAATGGCGAACGTTGACGTTCCAAATTCGAACTGCACGTTGACGTTCCGAATTCGAATTGTTTTTCATTTTTCGAACGGTGTCTGCGGCCAGTGATTTCACGTTAACGATGCGGGTGGGAGTTGAGGGTGAATTGGTGTTGCCCTATGAAACTTCCTTGGTGTTGCCACATATGACGAGTGGTTTTCATTAAATGTATGGAATAGTGGTCAGAAACAAATAAATAAGGTTGTTATTAAATGTCCATGATTTTTACGTTTCACTAAACAGTGTTAATGAAGAGAAATAGGGTTACATCCATTCATCAGCTATGGGATGTCCATTCTGACATAGACCTCTCCTGTGGATATTCAATAAGGCTGTATTGAAGCGGCCTGCATACACCTCGTTACTGCGATATTAATAATATCGTCATTCTAGAACTTCCGTGCTATCTGCTCTGCCCACTGTCACTTTAACTTGCTAACCGCTAAGCTATGTCGGACACTTTGGTTCGTCTCCGGATCTCCTCATTCTTGATCCAAAATAGGATTAATACATAGGAATTAATAAGACCTAAAAGAGATGATGCAAAAAATATATCGAGCTTAGGACACCTGCTGTACAGTATTTAATTATTTGCGTTATTTGTTTTAGAAAATGGTTTCCCTATTATTTTCATTAACAAATATCACAACTTAAAGGAATGTCATAAATATATTCGGATTTTATTATCTTTAGACATTGCTTGTAAAATATGGTCGCATGATGGCAGTCTTGAACAAAAATCAAATTAGAAAATACGAAATTCTATTGTAATTAAACATTAAATGCCGTTGTTTTTTGTGTGAATTTGTTTTTCATATTTTAAAACTTATTTGGGCTGCTGTACATAGTCTGAGCCCCCCCCCCCCCCTTGCAAGATCTTCTTTCATCAAAAGTATAACATGTCATGTTGAAAGTGAAGAAAACTGAAGATAAGAAGTGACTTCCATTTAGAAAGAAAATTATTTTGATCTCCCTTGAGTGGACGTCTTACGCTGCACTTGCCGTTTCGTCTCCATTCTTAAACTGTACGACCCCGTCAGCATTCAGTTCTGCATCCTATGTGCCCTGCCCACTGCCCAATTCAACTTACTAATCTACAAACTTTGTCCTAAAAATACAGAATAAATTAAACTCTCGTATTCTGTGGTGGTTTAGTGGTAGTGAAACCTGCCTTACAATCGTGAGGTCGTAGGTTCAAATTCCGGTCCCTACCAATGTGTTCCTTAGAATTTATGGACGGAATTTCATCACTGGCTTTTCGGTGAAAGTAAACATCGTGAGGCAACCTGCTTACCTCTGTGGAAGAAATTCGATGGCGCTTGTGAATCCACCGACCTGCAGTTGGCCAGCGTGGTGGATAGGGCCCAGTTACCGTTTGTAAGTAGGCCTACTGTAAAAATCCCCCCCATATAAAACATATCCCCATATGTGTCTCTATACATGTATCCCCAAAAATTATTTAAACAATAATCCGTCTAACCACGACCTACCTACATCGCTGACTAAAGTTAACTATTTATTAACTAATTAAGAACTAAATAAACTAAACACGAACTAACTATGAACTAAATATGGCCAATGATCGTCTAGTGTGAACCCAACGTTGTGATCCGCAAAACCCAGATTATGGTGATTTTGGAAACTACCTAACCGATATTTAAACAACCTAAAATTCTAATACTCACTACATAATGACCTACAGCTAGGATAATTCTAACGCATAATAAAACTCATACTCATATTGACTACTTGGGGACCGTAAATCTAAAGAGTCAAGATTTCCCATTCTACACAATTTCCTTAGAGCTATCAAAAGAACATAATACTAATTCCTAAAGGATAGAGTACAAATATTAAGATGATGAATAAACATTGCTTCGAATGGTTCAAGAGACAGTTATGAAATCACTTTCCTCAGGATTAATAAAATTGATAGAATCCTTGGGAATTATAACTTTAAATGGAAAAATATCAAATTATAATAGCATAACAGATATCACGGCATAGGTAAGGCGCCCCTCCACCGCGCCAAATAGTCTCCCTCGTCTGACCTGACTTGGGCAGGAGTCCTCCGTATTGTTGTTATGAGAACAGCCAGAAGGGCTATACTACTTTTGTCAATGCTGTCTGTCTGTCATGTCTGTCACAAAAGGGGGCAAGACTATCTTTTTTGCAAATTGTCCCAATCTTCGGTTACGGTGTCCGAAGCCCCTAATGGAGGAACCCAGGTTCCTCCATTTCCACCAAAATTAACCTCATATGGTGATATATGAGGGGTCCGAGCTAAAAGTTTACTGTGGGGTTTCCCTAAGTCCCAAAGAATGGAACCAAGAGAATCCCCTAGACCCTATGGAAGTTACCTACCTACCTAGGCTATTTCCCTACCTATATTTTCACAGCTAGCTAAGAGAACCTACGTCTCTGGTATAACCGTCTTAACATCAAAGGAATTACATCAAAGAATCTCCAAAACTTAGTTAAATATAAACGATAGTACAATTTAGAGTCTCCCACTCTAAGAATCGGAATGCTCATCAAGGACAGTCAAAGTGTGATCATATTTATAGTTCTCTGCTTGTAGAAAGACTTTACTTATTAATAAATTAAATTTAGTAACAGCTTCAGGCCTTTGGTTCATAGTCAGTAAATTGAACTTCTCTGTTTTGTGGAATGGTTCACCCGCCATACGGTCGAGAGGTTACTGATTCCCAGATCGATGGTCTGTTTTTAGAGGCATTTACAGCTAAAAACCCCAGCCCTGACGCCACTCAACTCTTGTGAGTAAAATAGCTAAAATTGAATGATGAAATATCTGTGTAAAAGCAAAGTCAATTCTAAAAACTCCTCTGATACCAACTATCCTTTGATAGGTCCATCAGATTCCTTACATAATGTAATTATGTCTGTACTACTAACTTGAGTACTCTAAATATTACAATATTTAAAAAATGCACTATAACAATGTATAGTTATTAGTTCTGAACATTAAAATCATTCATATAAAACATGTTACACAAATATGATCGTAAACATGGGACAATCCCCGTTAAAGATTAATACACTTAAGTAAATCTCCAAATATTGGTACTATGAATTTGAGTACACTAAACGCTTCGAGTACGCTAAAAATACGTATGACTTTTCGAAGATTAAAACATATATTTCAAATCCGGGTATTTCACGTAAACAAATATCATCAAGATAAATAAATGTAGGTACAATCATAAATCTTCAAGGTTCCGTTGAACTTTGGCATACGCTATAATCGCAGCGCAGTAATCAAATTAATATTTCACTCCGCAATATTAAAAATAAGGCGCTTAATATAATCCGTTTAGGTATAGAAAAACACAAAATATTTCATATAAGAAAGTCCAAACCCGCAAATGGGCACAGTAAGAACAAGCAAGCACACAAATAACAAATCAACAATACAAATAAAAAGTAAGATTGTGCGTAAGAGATTGAGAGTATCCAATCAAAAGATTCTTTGAAATAAATCAAGTATTTTTAAGGTCTAACTAAATACACGCCAGACTTAAAATGAATAATGTAGGTATTTTGTAAATGTTTAAAAGTCGTATACTTTTACAAATCAATCTCCCACAAATAAATCGGAATTGCCTCACCAAATGAGAATGTTCCATCCTATGGCTCTCGTTCTCGGAGTCGGCTAGCTTTCCCTTCCAAAGTAGTTCAGCGGCACGCTGGAAATATGCCCGTTCCTTAGCTTCAAAATCCAGCACTGCATCGAACCGTCTTCAGGTTGCACTTAGCTGTGCCAATCTGGCTTACCAAACGTTTATGCAAATCGAACAAAATCAATCCGCAAGTTTCTCCTTCAATTTGCACTATATTTCATTATAATTTTACTTATATAAAACGATCCGCACTGAATTACACTATCACAAAGCCGATGTCACTAATTTTCACTTTTCCGATAGTTCCAACAAAGATTTGGCAACACGAAATAAAACTCCCGATAATCCATCAGAGAAATGGCCTCCGAACTAAACTGTGTATTATTTCCATCCGAGGTACGACATCCTCGAATTCCCGACTTAAACTGTCTCCGTCAGAGGTACGGCCCCCTCGAATTCCCGATATTCACTATTTATTATCCTTCAGAGGTCCGACCTCCTCGAAATCCCGACGTTTTATCTTTTCCCTCGAGCTGGTTCCCCCGCGCTCTTTTATACTAAACTAGTTTTTATACGATCGATTTAACTGCAATAAGCGCACTAACACAACTATTTGCAATAACACGGTTCCTGCTAAAAAGGCCAATAATGCAAACAATCACCATAGTGCACATAATGCCACTAAAGCTAAAAACACTCATTCGGAACATAAGCCCAACAACGCAATTAAATGCAATACTAGCAATAGAACGCATAAGGCAACTAACGATCTTAACGCTAATAATCCAAATAACTGCAATATTTGCGTTATGGAGCATATTCGCTTTATGTCAGTGACGTCACTGGTAGCCTTCCACAATTTTGCCACCCATAAAATCAAATTAAATATTCCGTTACCTTTACAGATTCCCTGTTATTTCTACAAATACGATCTAAACCACCCTCTTTACACAATGTAGCCAGAATAATAGTCATCTAATCCGATGACAATACATATCAATCTTATGGCATTGTTTTAACGCTTTTCTCTTTGAACAAATATTACCGTACTTCAATATTACACCACAACTGCCTCTTTTTTTAAAATCACGCGCTGGCAATAGCGATTTTTGGCCCGGCTTTGCGATCATTGTTATTGTGAAGTGTAAATATTAAATTCTAGTAAAATAATCGGATAAATTAGCTCGAAATACCTATAAATATTAATACAAGATTACTGCTAAACGAATACGCAGTATTTAAAGTTGAATGGTAAGTAAAGTATTGCAATTGGACTACGATTCTTTGCATATGTAACCTAAATATTCAAATCTAATTATTCGATGTTCGTTTCAGGATACTGTTTCCAGTCTTTGACATTCTCCCAGCCTCCGAAAGTCTTCAGCTTCATATAAAAGATCCCAGAGCTTGCAGGACAACTTTTAACCTGGCGACAGCGGCAAAAATCCTTAAAATTGGCTAAAATTATATTAGGTATTGTTACCTATAGAACAAAATAACACGGTTAGTAAATTACTACTCTTTACAGTTCTTCTCAATAAAGATTATTGAACTTGTACTGTATATAACTCAATCCTTCAAATGCCGATTTCTTGCTAATAAACTTCAGACTTTAAAATACCATACATAATGTGCAAGTTGCCTTTGAAAAGCTTCCTGACATCCTAATATCTCTTCCTGATTTTCTTAAGATACTAAAATTAAGAAACTTATTCCTAATTTAATCTATTCCAGCCTGGATTCGACGTAGGAAAGGAAGATTCCACCGTTTCTCGTTCTCTGTGACTCGCCTCCCGTTCATCCGACGTCCAGGGCGCGTCCCATCATTACCAAAGCATGTGAATTTTCTTCTCATTGTGGTAGTACATCAATAAAGGTAAAATATATCATATCTTACATCTATTACCTACATTATTTTAGCACCTGTGGAGCTATTTTCTATAACTCTAGTTGAGTTGCTCAAAATATTAAATTTTAACAATTAAATGTACCTACCTAGTGTAAGATTTAACAGGCATAATTCGTACTAAATATTGTTAAAACCTTGGCATGAAACCTAAAATATTCCTAATCTGAAGTAACGAGCATCTGTCCATTTAGGAGATATTTTAAAATGCATCTGGTAACACAGACAGATGCTCGTCACAACAGAAAAGATGGCGATTGATTTGCGTGTGTGAAATATAATGTTTGTGAAATGGATTAAAGTGCAAGAATATTGTCCAAATCATTGTTTAATTTCTGAATCTGAAGGCTAAGGCTTTCAACTCAGAAGTGGATAAAGAAAACACTCCCACAATAGTGCCAAAGCACGATGTAAACAAACATTTTTTTTCCGATTTTCAATGTGGATGGTGACTTTTATAAAACCTATGAATTGTGTTAACGACAATAGAACGAGTGTGTCAACTACAATGTAATGAATGGAGAGAAATCAAAGACAGCCGGTACCAGTACGAGTCGGGGCAACGGATCGGAATGAGTTTAATGATGTTGGCGCGAATAGAGCACCGGCGCCGGTGATGTCAATTCCAACAGCGCCGTTGCCACGCGGGCGCTGCAGGTAGCTGCTACTGGCGCGGTTGTCGCTGAGGGAGCTCCAGGTTCCGCTGGCATGGCCACCGCCGGCGCGGTTGCCGTGCGGGCACCGCACGCGGCTGCCGCTGGGGAGCTGCAGGCGGGTGCCGCTGGCATGGCCACCGCCGGCGCGGATGCCGTGGTGCGGATGCCGCACGCGGCTACCGCTGGCGCAGTTGTCGCTGCGATCGCTGCAGGCGGGTGCCGCTGGCGCGGTTGTCGCTGGGGGAGCTCCAGGTGCCGCTGGCGTGGCTACCGCTGGCGCGGTTGCCGTGCGGGCATCGCACGCGGCTCACGCTGGCGCGGGTGCTGCGGGCGGGTGCCGCTGACGTGGCTACCGCTGGCGCTGGCGCGGGTGCTGCAGACGGGTGCCGCTGACGTGGCTACCGCTGGCGCGGTTGCCGTGCGGTCACCGCACGCGGCTGCCGCTGGCGCGGGTGCTGCGGGCGGGTGCCGCTGACGTGGCTACCGGTAGCTCAGTTGCATTGCGGGCGTCGCTCGTGGTTGTCACTGTCGCGGTTGTCACTGTGGATGCTGCAGGTGGGTGCTGCTAGCGTGGCTACCGCTAGCTGGGGCGGTTGCCGTGAGGGCCCCGCACTCGGCTGCCTCTGGTGCGGTTGTCGCTGCGAGCACCGTACGCAGCTGCCACTGGCGAGATTGCCGCTGCGGGAGCCGCACGCGACCGCTACCGCTGGCGTGGTCGCCGTGCGGCGCCGCACGCGGCTATCGCTGGCGCTGTTACCGTGCGATGCCGCAGATGGCGGTTATCGATGGCGCGGTTGCCACCACAGGCACCGTAGAGGTCGTAGCTATAATGATGACGATTGCAGTCTGCGAGAATGATTCGATTTTGCCACTAACAATAATAATGGTTCTATACGAATGGGGTAATTGTCGAATTTTTGCTTTATTAAAATACCAGAATCAATTAATAAATTATAGTAGGTATTATTTAGTATTTATGAATCACAAAATGAAATAAGGGGTTAAAACATATATCTACTTACATTTATTTTATTTTTAATATACACTTGACACACATAAAAAAATTATAACCAAGCTAAATAGTAATATGTAAGTAAGTCAAACAGTTTTGCTTAATGATACAAAATGCCCAGTAGTATTTTTTTATATCTTCTAGTACATAAAAAAATGCATAAAAATAATCGTGGTTGTTAGTCTTGCTAAAACTCGAGAACGGCTGAACCAATATGGCTAATTTTTATCTTGAAATATCTGCCAAAGCTAAGGGAAGGTTTAAACGGTGAGAAAATTTATAAAAATTTAATTGTGTTTTCCCATACAAAATGTTTCTGCATGTAAAAGTAGTCACTGACAGTCAATTGACAGATGGTGTGATGAAGTTCACCGGGTTAGCTAGTATTTCATAAAGATTCATGCGCTAATGTAGTATTATACTTATTTTTTGTTTACGTTACTAACTGTGCTATAAGAGTTACTTCGCTTGTGTCTGCTCAGAACCCGTGGGTAAGTAGATGCATTTATTTCGTAAAAGAAGGTATAAAACAGTTTGTTATGATAATATGGTTTGAAAATAACTATCTAATTGATAAATATGAACTACCTACATTGATGATGACGGATATGCAAGGTTGTACAAATGATTGTACTCAGGATCAATATGTGCAACTGAGATTGACAGATTACCCACTTATATTTATATTTTATAATGACTATTTTAGAGACCTTTCTGACTGCAATCTAGTTTGATTTCTGGTTTTCGGTTATGCTGAATCGCTGAGTGATGGCGGAGATGCACAAATTGTAGATGCCGGTGAAATTAGTGAATCGATGAAATAGTTGTTTACGCGAAAGTGAACTTTCATTTCATTTCATTTATTCATGCTTCCATACAGTACAGGATGTTAATAACAAAGTTAAGGTACAACGTTCAGTATGGACCCTGTCGGGCACTGCATATTCGAGTGAGAGTGGTCACTTATGTCAATAATAATTATAATTTATCAGTCAAAAATTCATCTATTGTATAATATGCTTTACAGATTAGGAATTGTTTCAATTTTTTTTTAATAAATGGTATGTCATTCTCATATTTCCATTCTGGTAGCAATTTGTTATAAAAATTGACTGACATAGTTAATGTAGCAGATGAGTGCATCTGCAGTCGGGACGTAGATCTAGATCTTGTTAGTTATCCTATAAAACGCACAAACGTTTACTCAGCGCTTAGGTATGCACATTGAATTCTGACATAAAAAATATGTGTTCGAACAATTGCACTACTGCCATCTCATGTAAAAAAATAATAGTATTAACAAAAACCTGATTGTTAACCAGTTTTTATTGTTTTGAATTGCAATAATTGTCTTGTGCCCTCAGGGTGGTCGATGACCTTGTCTATAAATTCTAGGGTCGGTGCTTGCAGTGATTTTACAAAGCTTTTATTTAACTTGCATTGTATGTATGTAAGTATGTAAGTTAGGGTGGAGTCTTGCAAATTAATTAAACTTGACCAACTTCCCGGTTTTCGATTATGCTGTTTGCACGCATATGTAATTTGCGTGACAATGCAATATTATGGTACTCTAGAGCTGATCTGATGATGGAGTCGGAAGGTGGCCATAGGAACTCCTGTACTAAACAAGATAGACCCGTCGTGTTTGGGCTCGTTTTATTTGTCTTGGCTGGCACTCTGCTGCTGTATGATATCCAGGATCTCAAAAGCTTGTATTCAAAAAGTTATATTTTTATAATAATTTATATATATTACGGTCGCAGAATTAGGCATTTCATTTTATGGAATATTAGTTATCGCAATCTTCGAAGCAGTTTAGATGGCCAGTAGCAATTCAAGGCTTCGAGAAAAGTGGTTAGTTGTCTTCTACAATATTTTTTTTGATTAATATTAAAGCAGTGTGCCATGAAGTCAATAATTACGGAATTGCAGATTATGATGAAGCCCTGGGTAGGTGGTGAGCAATCAGTGCACAATCATAGATGGTTGTAGATCACTACAGACTAAGAGATAGACGTGACTTAGAAGTGATCCATGATTCTTAACTGACCAACGAGAAACATGTTGATAATATTGTTAGCAGAGCAGAGAGCTGTCATCAGAGCATATAGATCTATGGGATTTATTAAGAGGTTAAGCAGCGAATGTAAGAGTATTAAAATATTTAAAATTTTATGTTGCTCTTTATACGTGCGTAGTATTACTCGAGTATTGCTCGCAAATTTGGAACCCACAAACGTACATATAAACAGGCTAGAAACAATACAAAGAAGCTTCTACCAATTTTTACGATTTAAGTGCAAAAAAAAACGTGACTCCAATTATGAATCGAGATGTCGTAGACATCATAAACTTTCTCTCTGTGAGAGGCGTAAAATAGCAAAAAAAAAAAAAAAAAAAACATTTTTTACTAAAATAACGCAACAATTGGTTGATCCTCCTCAGCTTCTCTCCATGATAGATCTAAGAGTTCTCTGAAGGTCCTCCAGACATCTTATTAGCCTTCAAAGTCATCGTAGTTAAACAAATTACAGGCAGAATAAATTATTTCTTTAGTAGATCACCCTTACTGGCTTTCCTGAATTTGAATCGCTTAATATACATATATCTAGTGGATAGTTATTTATGATCTTAGTAATTTAGCTTATATGTATGTATACCTGTATGTTTTCCGATTAAAATAAAATAGTCAGTTGTGAGCAATCAGTGCACGAGAATTGGTAACAGATCATAACAGACAGGGATACGACTGTTGTGAGCAATCAGTGAACGAGCATAGATGGTTGTAGATCAAAACAGACGAGGAATGCGACAGTTGTGAGCAATCAGTGCACGAGCATAGATGGTTGTAGATCAAAACAGCTTTGAGATAGTCAGTTGTGAACAATCGGTGCGCGAGCAATGGTTGTAGATCATAGCAGACGGGGAATGCGACAGTTGTGAGCAATCAGTGCACGAGCATAGATGGTTGTAGATCATAACAGACGAAGGACACGTCAGTTGTGAGCAATCAGTGCGCGAGCATAGATGGTTGGATGAGATACCAGCGAGATGAGATACCTGCGAGATGAGATACCTGCGAGATGAGATACCTGCGAGATAAGATACCTACGAGATGAGATACCTGCAAGATTAGATACCCGCGAGATGAGATACCTACGAGATGAGATCCCTGCAAGATGAGATACCTACGAGATGAGATACCTACAAGATGAGATACCTGCGAGACGAGATACCTGCGAGATGAGATACCTGCGAGACGAGATACCTGCGAGATAAGATATCTACGAGATGAGATACCTGCAAGATTAGATACCCGCGAGATGAGATACCTACGAGATGAGATACCTGCGAGATGAGATACCTGCAAGATGAGATACCTACAAGATGAGATACCTGCGAGATGAGATACCTCTGAGACGAGGTACCTGCGAGATGAGATACCTACGAGATGAGATTCCTACCAGATGAGATACCTACTAGACGAGATACATACGCGATGAGATACTTACGAGACGAGATATCTACAAGATGGAGATACCTACGAGATGATATACCTACGAGATGATATACCTACGAGAAGAGATACCTTCAAGATGATATACCTACGAGATGAGATTCCTACCAGATGAGATACCTACTAGACGAGACACATACGCGATGAGATACTTACGAGACGAGATATCTACAAGATGGAGATACCTACGAGACATACCTACGAGATGATATACCTACGAAAAGAGATACCTTCAAGATGATATACCTACGAGATGAGATTCCTACCAGATGAGATACCTACTAGACGAGATACATACGCGATGAGATACTTACGAGACGAGATATCTACAAGATGGAGATACCTACGAGACATACCTACGAGAAGAGATATCTTCAAGATGATATACCTACGAGATGAAACACGAGATGAGACGCAAGATGAGACACGAACAGATGAGACGCGAGATGAGACACGAGATGAGACACGAGATGAGACACGAGATGAGACACGAGATGAGACACGAGATGAGACACGAGATGAGACGAGATGGGACATGAGATGAGACGCGAGATGAGACACGAGATTTGACACGAGATGAGACATGAGAAGAGACGCGAGATGAGACATGAGAAGAGACGCGAGATGATACACGAGATGGGACATGAGATGAGACGCGAGATGAGACACGTGATGAGGCACGAGAGGAGACATGTGACGAAGCACGAGACCAGAAACGAGATGAGACAGAGATGAGACATGAAACGGGAATACTTGTTCTGTAATATGCCAAATATTTGTTTATCTTTAGTTTAGTTTGCCATCCCAGTATTTTTTTCTTTCTTGCTCTCATTTTACTACTTTTGTTTTAATATATAACATAACATAACCTTTATACTGCGGAGTGTGAGGACACCCTCATTGATGGATCGGATGGCCGAGATGTAAGATTACAGGCATAATTCGTACTAAATATTGTTAAAACCTTGGCATGAAACCTAAAATATTCCTAATCTGAAGTAACGAGCATCTGTCCATTTAGGAGATATTTTAAAATGCATCTGGTAACACAGACAGATGCTCGTCACAACAGAAAAGATGGCGATTGATTTGCGTGTGTGAAATATAATGTTTGTGAAATGGATTAAAGTGCAAGAATATTGTCCAAATCATTGTTTAATTTCTGAATCTGAAGGCTAAGGCTTTCACTAGTGGGAGACGTAGTTTGTTACATGAGAAATACATGTAAGTAGCTACATGTGGACAGCTATGTACAGATGAACCTTTACAGCGACCCCCAAATTTGAGAAGATTAAAAAATTTCTTAATCGGAGTAAATTTCCTTCATTTCAAAATGAATTCAATATTCTTTCAGAATAATCGCGTTTAATGGTTAAAATTTAATCGAAAGCGCAAAATTGTATTTATCAAAATTCGGATTCTGGCAATAAAATTATGTGTCTGAATGTGTGTGTGTCTTTTTTATTCTATTACAATATGTTATAAGTGTATTTTAAACCAACTTATAGATGTTCGTCTTAGAATCTCAACGCAATGTTTCCAACAAATCGTTGATACGAATTTTTTTCCACTCACCCTTCAATATCAGCATCTGGAAAGAAAACCCGATTGTGAGACAAGTCAGCCCTAGTAGCTCGATGCTGATCCCATGACCAAACCAATCTTCCGTTTACCCGATGTTACCAACACCGTTCTCACTGATACTACGACTGGTAAGTGAAATGTCCAAAGGTTCGCATGAAACCAGTGTCCCACGATGAGTTTAAGAAAATAAAACAAGCCATCTCTAAATTGGAGAGTGTAGAGTGTAGTTTGTCGGTGGGCGCACATTGTAGAGTACAAGATCTTTATGGGGTCAACTGTTTTAGTTGGCGGGATGGCACGCTTGCTTAAACCTAACAACATCCCTCCGTCCATAAAGTTCAATTTGAAAAAGTGTTTTGCCAGAATCAAACGCTGACAAACCGCTCATAACCTCCAGCAATGCTTTTCTCTACAGCTGCAATCATTCTCATTCAAAATCGCCATTCCTAAAATTTCTACCTAAGCGACGTCTTGTTTAAAATTTCATCCATCTTTCATTCATCCATTCAGTACAACCTGCATTTCCATCAAAACAAATCCCTTTCGTTTGCGTACAAAGTAACATCCCTCCGAAGATAAAGCACTGCCTCTGCGAGGTTAAAAGCGTTCCAATATTCGCACAATTCCCTTAAAAGAAATTACCCTGGGCCATCCACATTTACAAATAATTTTTAACAACGTCTTAACTAAATATCTAACAAAGGTCTAAAAATGTCTTATAGGTGGAAACGTAATTACAACAAAGATAAACCTGTAAACCATTAACTTTTTCATCACTACTGTGACCCCTTAGCATTAATAGCCATTTACGTAACTAAACAACAAATTTGTTAACCATTAATCTATAAACTCTAAAAATCACAACTCCTCAAACAGCGAATTTAATACGAAATCTTACAAATAATGATTAGATATAATTTCCAAAGATTTCCACAATTTGATACAAATTATTTTCAAAGTTTACAACTTTTGTATCACGACAACTAATTTAAAATACTTATGCTTCAGTGTAAATACAAAAGGTTAAGTTAATACAAAATGTTAAGCTAATTTTTTTTTTCTCTGGTAAATGAAGTTTTTCCATATGAAATTGAACTAAAGTTAAGTTCGTTTAAGATACTACAACCGAACTTCACACAACAAAACACGGCCTTCACACGGCCAAAAGTCTATTGCCCTTTTTTTTTTCAAACCCACAAAATTTTAACTCTACTCCAAATCAAAAAAGCTTTCCGGTATTCGCGCTATGGAAATAAAAATGTTAATAAATTGGATTTAAAATTAAACTTGGATGTCCTAAATTTCCCCTTTCTAATTGTCACTAAAGCACTAGTCATCAGGTTACATGTAAGCCAGTGGAAGATAACCGCCCATTCCCAAAGTCGACAAACGGCACCATAAGGAAAAACTCCAATCCCACAAAGCGATCGTTTTCTGCTAAGGTAATCTGGGTGTGAAGCAGATCTTGACTGTACTAGTAAGCGCATTTGATTTTGCTAAATCAATACACAATCGACCCAAAAGATTAGATGCACTCTTCCTAAAATCCAAGCGTTCCTAAAACAAGAAAATCAAAAAGACATGAATGGAACTAGCTAGCTTTCTGTCGCCCTTGCCCTTTGGCTTAACCTTACTCCTGGGCAAAATTCTATGAAAGGCTTGATGTTGAGATGTTGATTATCGTAACAATTTAAGCCTTGACTACTAAGCAATGCTATTACGTGAAGTTCTCTACTATCTTAAAAATTTTGCTAATGCAAATACTTCCAATAACTGATTTTGAACAAATATTTATCAACTACAAAATTTTCATGATGGTTCACTCGGATCTACATAATTGTAATAACTAGAACATTATGTAATCAGTTTGTTTTATTTTGGCTAAATTACCCTTAAAATGTCAACTCCCCTCAGCTTCCCAAGCTATAGTTAAATCTGATAATCTATTTAATTCTCAAAATCATGCCTTATACACGAGATAAAAGATTAGGTACAGTAAAAGAAGCTCATTTTTAATACTGAATTTACAAACTAAGTAATTGAGAAAAGTAATTTTAAATGTAAAATGGTAGAGAGGTAAAAAGTTAAAACGTAGAAACCTAAAAGAGTAGAATAGTGGAAAGGTAGAAAAGTAAACAGGTAGAATGGTGAATAGTCATTAGGTAAGAATAATAAAAACGTAGAATAGTAAATGGTATACAGGTGGACAATTAAAAAGGTAGAAAATTAACAAAGTAGAAAGGTGAAAAGTCATAAGGGAAAAAGTAAACAGGTGAAAAAGTATAAAGGTGAAAAGTAAAAACGTAGAAAGGTAAAAGGGTATAAAGGTAGCAAAGTGAAAGTAGATAGGTAGAAAATCCCTATACATATATTTGGATCATCGACATGACGAAGAAGAAGAATAGATAGGGAAAAGTAAAAACGTGGAAAGGTATAAACATATACAGGTAGAAAAGTAAAAAGGTCAAAAAGTAGAAAGGTGAAAAATCAAAACTTAGAAAATTGAAAAGGTAGAAAAGTAATAAGATAGAAAGGTAAAAAGCTAAGAAAAGAAGAGAGATGAAAAATAGAAAGGTGAAAAGCAAAAAGTAGATGAGTACAAACGTAAGAAAAGTAAAAAGGTAAGAAACGTACAGAGGTGAAGAGTAATAAGATAAATGTAAAGAGATAGAACAGTAAGAAGATAAATAAAAAAGTGGAAAAGTAAAAAGTTTGCAAAATAAATACGTAGAAAGATAAAAAAGTAGGAAAGTAAAATGGTAAAAGTAACCGTAATGAGTAAAAGTAACTGTAAAACATGAAAAGTAATCGATAAATAAAAAGTAACCGTACAAAGTAACCGTAAGAGTAAATGGTAAAAATTATGGTACAAAGTAATCTTTTAAAGATTTTATTAAAATTATCTGTGAAAGTAATTCTAAAAATAAAAGTTAAAAAGGTGAAAATTATGTTAAGGGATGAACGCAAGAAACGAAAGGACGAAATGTAAGTATGAACTGTAAGTAAGAAACAAAAGGAATAAATAAAAGTAAAAAGAATCAAAACTAAAGAAGTAAGTATGAAATGAAATAAAGAAACTAAACTAATACATGAACTCTAAATGAATCCCGAAATTAAATTCAAAAGTTGCTTGTAAAAGTTATAAGTTGAAATTATAATTTGAAACTAATGACTGGATGTAAAATTGAACGTAATTATTGAAAGTAAGAATTGAACGTAATTATTGAACAAAAGAATTGTATATAAAAACGATAAATCAATGTAAAATGAATTTTGAAATTATATGCAAAAGTTGCACGCAAATTCAAAAGTTAAAATGAAATGAATTTTAAAATTACACGCAAAAGTTGCATGTAAATTTAAAAGTTGGAATTATAATTTGGACCTAATGATTGAATGTAAAATTGAACGTAAGAATTGAAAGTAAGAATTGAACGCAATAATTGAACAAAATAATTGAATATAAAAACGATAAACCAATGTAAAATGAGAGTAAAACTAAACGTTAAACTTTATGAAAGAAGTTGAGTTGAGTTGCTCAAAATATTAAATTTTAACAATTAAATGTACCTACCTAGTGGGAGACGTAGTTTGTTACATGAGAAATATATGTAAGTAGCTACATGTGGACAGCTATGTACAGATGAACCTTTACACTACGTCCTGCAGTTAACTATCAAAAAGACTGAACTGTACAGTACTGCTAGCTTAGCATACAAGACCACGACAAGAGTTTATCGACGTATGCAAAGGTGACAGATATATATGCTTCATCATAACTCTGTCACGCTCTGACACGTCGATAGTATTATTTTATAGTCCGTATACTAAGCCCGCAGTATTCTACTCACTTAGTTTGTTTAATAAAAGACGATGGCATAGCTAATTAGGCACTTAGACTTTCTCAGTCTATGTCCATTGTACCGCAGGCAGTTCGGTCTTTAGAAACTTTTTCAACTTACAGAAAAGTAAATTAAATACAAACAGAGTTAGCGCTTAACTATCTTGAGATAATACCTACCCCACTAGGGCGACCACATATTGGTTTCATTTCAAAGGAAAAATATTTTTTTTTCCGTCAGATTACATTAACTCCTCGACTGGTATTTGTTAATTTAGTCATGTCAAGCCGTTTTCAAGCTTTCGCTATTTGAACACATTATATTTAATTTTTTAATATATTTTCAGTGCACGGTTAGTCCCGTAGTATTTAAAGCTAATGTATTCAAATCGCGAAAGTTATAAATAGTTTTACATTACTAAATTAACAAATACCTGTTAAGGAGATTGTTTTTGCTTTGTATTTCTCTACAGTTTCAAGTTACAGTTCTTTACAGTTCTAGTTATAAAAAATAATTGTGTCTCCAATTTTTCTTTAATCTGGTCACCCTAAACCAACTGACAAGAAACATTTCCAAGTAGAACTAAGGAAATTAAAACGACATCGTTGGTTCCGTATAAAATATTCATGACAATTTCGCGGCAGAGGCGGGATGCTAATGAAGTGGGATACAGAAAGTAAGTGCGCAAAAAACTAATTGATTTTCACATCTCGCTTCGCCAAATGGAAAAATTCATCAGTAACGCCAGTAAGCCGTGGTGGTCTAGTGGTAGTGACACCCGCCTTACAATCGTGAAGTCTTAAATATGAAGTCTGAATCGGTTCCAATCTCGGTCCCGTACTAATGAGTTCTTTAAAATTTATAAACGGATTTTCACACCACTGACTTTTCGGTGAAGGAAAACATGGTGAAGAAACCTGCGTACATCCGTAGAAGAAATTCAAAGGCGTATGTAAATATACCAACCCGCACTGGGGCAGCGTGGTGGATATGGCCTTTCGTGGGTAGGCCCATGTCCTACAGTAGACTATTAAAAAGGCTAGCACAATACAGTACAACGTATGTAATTAAAAGTGAAGGTAATTACAAACAAATAATTGTCGTTTCATCAGAAATGGAGGAATCTATAGAAGAACCAAATTAATGTATCGACAGCTCAGCGGATTTTCAAGTCGAAGAAGTAGTGAGCAAGGCAAAGCATACAGCACGGAAGATTGATGTGACCTATAGGGATGTGGTATTTTTGAGTGGAAGTGGACCAACGAGGTAGACAAACGACCTCATTAAAGTAAGTTCGTATAGGCCTGGTGGCTAGCCCTGGTGTTTTAGGCCGCCTGAAGGCCTCTGACATGGCTAAACAGTTAACCGGAACCTACAATTTAACGTGTCATCCGAGCCAGTTGGGAAATGCCTTCCGCGGTCAGCTATCCAAATACTGACCGTGCGGAACGTTGCTTAATTTCGGTGATCTTTGACAATCACTTATAACTACGCTACAAGCGCAACGATTAAGATCGCAGGATTGTGCTGGATGCAAGCAGCTTCCAGCCGGCCTTATTGGTCGATGGGAGAGGCTTTTGTCCAGAAGAGGACTTTCTATGAGCTAAATGATAATGAAGAATTTATTGTAATTTGTTAAAAATACATTATCCAAACCAACTCAGTTGCGCATCGTCTGGAATACTGCGTAACGTTTCCTCGTCACTGAGTAAATTTTATTAGTGAGTCTTGTCAGAAAACTGACATCTTGGAAAATCATGAATGTAAAATTATTCGTGTATAAATTATAGTCAGTCATCAGCATTGATGAACAGCAGATTTTTTCGTGATTTTGGGTTTGGTCCCGCAGGAAAATTTGTTTAAGTGTGTACTGAAAAAAACAGTGGTTTAAATCCTGGTCCCGTACCATTGAGTTTTTTGAAAATTATGTACTGTACTGTATCAGGATTTTTAATAGTCCACTACAGGACGTAGGCCTACCCATGAAGGGCGATTAAGCCAAATCCACCACGCTGGCCCAGTGCGGGTTGGTGGATTCACATACGCCATCGAATTTCTTCTACGGACGTATGCAGGTTGCCTCACGGAAAAGCCAGTGGTGCGAAATTCCGTACATAAATTCCAAGGAACTCATTGGTACGGGTCCGGCATTTGAACTCACGACCTTACGATCGTAAGGCGAGTGTCATTACCACTAGACCACCACGGCTTATGTACTTACGGAATTTCACACTACTGGCATTTCGGTGAATGAAAAGTTCGTACCTGCATACATCCGTAGAAGATATTCGATAGCGGGATTGGCCCAACCACCCTTTGTAGGTAGGCCTACATTCAGCAGTGGACTTTTTAAAAAGGCCTGTACAGTATGTACACTTCTGGTAGATTTTTAATATTACTACCCACTTACCCTTCAAACGTCCTCAGGGCTAAATACTGGCTAACTTTTTATCATTTTACCAAACATTTTCAAAGCAAAGCATTTTCCGAGAAAAAATGCTCCTTATAAAGACACAGGAAAGCACTCACAGCACCCCATTTAGATATTACTTAACGGTGGAAATTATTAACTCGACTGATGAACTTTACTCCAAATGAAGGAGAAAACTTTTAACAGAACCTAAAGCTGAACGCCATAAATTTTAACAGTCGAGAAATTAAAAGCTGCAATAATATGTACTGAATTTAGAAATGTTCATATTATTTTGATTTCCACTACTTGTTTGAAGTACCTACATATAATAGTATTTTAAAAATGTATGAATTATAAGCGTTTAATGTATATTTTTACTGGAACTTACAAACAAACATTTTTTATGATTTTTTTTTTTGAGTCGCATGTCTGAATTTTTTTTTGAGATTTAGAAATATTTGTATCGATCAACAACAAACTTTATTAGACTACGCGACACATATGGACCCTATGGAATAATTTTACTTCCTTAGTATCACAACACCGCTTTAATTCAGGGAAATAGTACATACATATCACGTATGCTAACAGCTCATCAGACGATAAAAAACCAACTGCGAATCAGGCTCGCACATCGAGAGTTCCGTACAAACATATTGTTAAATTAATTAAAAAACTGTTTTAGCATGTGCTAATGAAGTTCTTTTATACGATACCTTACATGATACTATTTACTCACTTTGAATTATGAACCCATATTTTGTGAATTTTGAGGCCCTATTTTTATGTGATATAAATAAAAATATACAGTTTTCAGACACACAGACGGACAGACGAACAACAAAGTGATCCTATCAGGGTTTCGTTTTTCCGTTTGAGATACGGAAACCTAAAAACGCATCGCGCCTTTTAATATGTACTGAAACAACCCTCGCTACAAACAGTTTAAATTTTGAATAAATCGAGCGACGAACTAAATTATTATTAAAACTATCGGGTAATTACTAACTACACCGAATCAGAAATCAATACAAGACCAAGACCCGAATCCACTCGCAGGAAACAAAGCCTCCCCCAAGACATCGCGATGCATTATCGACGAACAAAAGAAGATCGCGCGTGACGTTAAACGTCACTGCCAATCCCCTAGCCGACTTTTCTTATTACATGCATTTAAAAACAAAATAAACTCTATCCCGATGCTCTATGGTTGATTTTAGATCGACGTTTGGAGAGCTAGTGAGGGGAAAAGAGGAATAATCGATTGTATTGTCAAGGCTTGCGGGCGATCAGTGGTTGGTTACGTGGAGTGTCTTACATTTTATTTTGAGGTACTTTTGCGGATTTTGGGATAAAGGGTGGAGTCTAGTGATATGCAATGTTTTAAAAGTATTTTCTGTTAACTATTGAAGTCATCGTGTCGTTTGCGTTTTGGTTGAGGATGTGTTTATTATTAATATTGATGATTTGACTACTTAAACTGTACCACTATAGATGCAACTCGGCCGAAACGTCGGGATGAGGAGGTATTTATTTATCTCATAATTTTACTGCGCAATTAGTCCCGTAGTATATAATAATAATGTACCACGTATGTACTGTATGTAGTATGTAGTTTATTTTTTCTAAGAATTTTATAGCAGATGGTAAAACTCCAAGATGTGGTTAAACCATTGATTTGGCTTTTTTATTCCATACTGAGAGGTCAAACGCAAACCATCAATAATATTTTATTATTGAAACAACAGTTTTGAAAAGAAAGGAAAAGAACAATAAAATTCAAGCAAAAAATGAATGGATTGAAATAAAATTTAAAATTCTAGTACTGTTATTTTAGTAGCTTACATAGGTACAGACACATCGACACACTTATCAAATATAATATGTATTATACAGGGTTATTTCTAACCAATTAGCATCCTTCTAGGGGCTTATTCTTTACATCAAAACTAACAACTTTTAATCGTATTATACAGGGTTATTTTTAATCAATTAGCATCCTTCTAGGGACTTATTCTGTACATCAAAACTAACAACTTTTGTTCGTATTATACAGGGTTATTTCTAATCAATTAGCATCCTTCTAGGGACTTATTCTGTACATCAAAACTAACAACTTTTGTTCGTATTATACAGGGTTATTTCTAATCAATTAGCATCCTTCTAGGGGCTTATTCTCTACATCAAAACTAACAACTTTTGTACTACGACTTTCGTCAAAACTCAAAATAAAATAATCTGTTCCATACATTTTGTCGCGGGTGAACTAAATTTTTCCATGGAACAACAACATTTTTTTTTGAGTTTTGACAAAAGTCGTAGATCAAATTTTGTTAGTTTTAATGTACAGAATGAGCCCGTAGAAGGATGCTAATTGATTAGAAATAACCCCGTATAACACCTATTTGATTAAATCGGGGGTTAAAAATGAAAATCTCGAGCTTAACTTACTGTGGAAATCAAATTACGTCAAATAACGACACCATTATAGAGGAAAACGGTAGTTTAATCAACCTAACTACTTTACACACGTCTGAGTATAAAATATGTTGTTAACCGCGAGCACTCGCCTGACAAATTGTCTCTTTTGTTCTCGCTGTAGATACCTTGATGCAACTCGATGGTGGATACTCGATCTTAACTAGGTCAATATACTAACTTACAAGCGTTTTAAAGAAATTCAGCAACTTCTGTTAGACAGAAGCTGGCCATCGACGGGATTTTAGCGAGTATAACTCATTGACATGAAAAGGTGACGTCCACAAGTGGTATATTATTTAGAGAAAAATCGAACTAAGACGATATATACATCATTTGAAAGCTTGTTTTATGAACTTCCCAAAAATATTTAATTTAGATATGTTCACCACTCCATTTTTTTTAAAATGCAAAACATATAAATTGTATGAGAAATATCAATACAGCTTATTACTTTTTCTAGTTTAGCAATGATAAAGTGCTTCTATCGTTATTTTACTTGCATTCGTAGCTGATTCTTCCACATTCATCGCTTAATTTGCTAAAATTAAAAATGATAACCTACCAGTGTGACCAGTTAGTAGGTACAATGAGACAAACAAGAACTTTAAAAATGTGTCTAATTGGTAAAAATGTTTTTATTTAACAATTTGAAGGTTACTTAATCAGGGTTGATAGAGATAAACTACTTATTGAGCCAAATATATTTATTTATCCTATTAGATTCAAAATTAATTTTAAAAAAACGGAGACTTTTTTTTGGTTTTAACTGATGTAATAGACTCAGAAAAATATGAACTTTCTCGGAATGTATCGAGTGTTGTGGTTAGAATTTTTGATTATTATTATACCAGCCTCCATACATTTTGTGGACATGTCCTTTGCCTTACGAGCCCATGGGCTCTGATAGCTTTATAAGATCGACACCACTACATATCACTATCACTTGACTTATGAAAATGATGATGTATGGGTGTGCGCATGTTACCAGATTTTTATAAAATTTTTACATTTTGGAAAACTTTAGGTTAAATTTACACTGGAAATTAAGACAAATAAGCCGTTTCTGAGAGGAAAACCACAGTTAAACTTAACCAAATAACTGTGGCTAAGTTACGATATGGTTAATACTTACTCTCACACATAGTAGGTATCATCAGGTAGGTATGTACATCTGAGTGTAAAATATATTATGTTCGTTACTGCGGGCACTCGCCTGAGTAATTGTCTCTCCTGTACTTTGGATACAACTAGAAACTCGCTTCTAACTGGGTCCTGGATACTACCGGGATTGCCGGATAGGGATAATTTAGAGTTTAGATAAATATTTCAAAATTTAGCCAGATTTTTATAAAGTTTCCTTCTTAAATTGAACATTATTTTCAAACCAATCTCTAAGGAAGAGAAAGAGTAGCCCAGTTACTTCTCATAGTCCAAACAATACCTTTGATTCGTGTAATTGTGACCACAATAACATCATAGCTCTTAAACATTACAATCTGATAATATTCATAATTTTTATTGCTAGGTTATCTGATGCTGCAATACATGATGGCCTAAGTAGAAAAACGCTAACTTTTGTGTCTAAGCCCAGTCCCATACTAATGAGATCTTTGGAATTGATATCATCGCATTGGCATTTTTTCTTTGAACTATTATACAGATTTACACACCACTGGCTTTCCGATAAAAAATAGTGCGCGGAAAAAGTGAAACTTCGACGCAACAGTGCTTTCATACCCCCTCCATGGTAGAGTTTAACGTTTTGCAACCCTGTTGGAGTCGCATTAGAAGTTTCACTTCAAAAAACAACCAGCATACGTCCATATGCAGGATAAATGCGATGTCGTAGGTAAATGACTACAGCATTCTGCACTGGGCCAGCGTAGTAGTTTTCGTGGGTAGAACTCTATTCAGCAGTGGACTATTCAAAAGTCAATTACATTAGAATACTACTCGGATTATTTTTTTTATTCGACTTGCAGTATTGTGCATATATTTAATTACGACACAGTAACCAACTTGCAGGGCTATATGCTTAACGATGACATATTAAATGCCTATAATCCCGTCACGGGTATTCCTGTTTGCGTTAGTATTCCAATGCAATGAATTCACAAACTTGTAAGTTTAATGACAACACTGGCTACGTATAGAAATAATGAGTTACGTTATGTGAATTTGCGGTGTTGTGCGTCCCCTTAACTACGATACAGTAACCAAATCACAAGCCTTTACGTCTGACGTTGGCATATTAAATGAATATAAAACCTTCACGCACATTAGTGTTCCCCTTAGTATTCTGGTGCAGTGGTTTCACGAACTTCTAATTTTAAAGCAAAATAACAGCTAATTACCTATTAGCATAGAAATAATTAGTAAGCTACATTAGATGAACTGACTGTATTGTGTGTCCACTTAACTACGAAACAGTGACCAAATTACAAGGCTGTGTGCATGACGATGGCATATTAAATGCCTATAATGTGTTCTCGTTTGTATTAGCAGTGGTTTTACGTAATTCTTGTGCTTGTAATTTTAAAACAGAAAATAACGGCTACTAACTACGCTTAAAAAAAATAAGTAAGATACATTAGATGAACATTAGGTCCAGTTCTATACAATAAAGTCAACAAAGTTATAGAAATTGCAAATACCAACGGAATTGAGTGCAAAAAGATGATAGTAGATTTTTTGTATCTCTGGATTATGACCGGAGATGTTGAAGTGAAATGTTTGTCACAAGACCAAAAGAACAGCTGATACATTTGCACACACACTCACAAACACACACACACACACACACACACACACACACACACACACACACACACACACACACACACACACACACACACACACACACACACACAATAATAAATATACCTCAGTGTAAAATGTAGGATTAAAAACTAAAGGAAACTACTATGCAACACAGGCTCCTTGGAGACCTAGTGTTAGCACTACCTATACTATAGTACATCGTACCTAATTTAGCCTAAACGTCTTTTTGGAACAAATAAACTATTATTTATTTATTAATATTAAATGGACGACACAGTAACCAAATTACAAGGCTGTATGTATGACGATGGCATATTAAATGCCTATAATGTAGAGCGTTCACGGTATTAGTGTTCGCGTTAGTATTCAGTGCAGCGTGGGCGCTGAGGTGATAAATTGGCAATCTCAGGAACACGTCGACTTGTTGCCACCTATGGCGAGATGGGAATATTATGTTGCGTATAGACTTGTTGCTTAGCTGCATCCAGGTTATAGAGTTATTTGATGATGCTGGGTGTCATGTTTCTAATCTAAAATGTGACCTACTTTATAACTTGTGATAATAGTTATTTTTCACGAAAAAATGGCTAAATCGAATTCCATCGTTTACAATTCGAATTGTTTGCTCAAGTTGATGCATACAATTATTACATTATTCTTGATGTTTCAAAAACGGCTCAGCCGATTTCAATAAGATTTAAATGAGACTCTCGGGAAGGGTATAACCCTTTCAACACCCTTTCGAACCACAGACTTTTTTTGATTCGGTTCACAATTGGCAAATATATCGATGAACAAACACCGAAAAGATACAGACATAGATTAATTAGGTACTCTAATTAATCTATAATACAGAGTACATAGAACCTCCTTTTTGGAAGTCGGTTAAAAAACACCATGTTATGAGTTCGTCGTAGTATTAGCCTTTTGAATCGTCTACTATTATCTATTCTACTATAAAAGGATGCTTTGATCATACTGATCACACTCACAACCGAGGTTGCTGGCTTAGTAATTATGTGTGGTCAGATAAGTACAACATTTTTTTCTCGAGATATATACAGTTTTATATTATATTCTTCAGAGACTCTCCCACACGATATTAGCAAAAATAAAATATTATAGCCAGATAGATTATTATTTCTAAGTAAATTTCGTCACCCATTCTTCTTCCTATTTACATGAACTTCATTGATGTCCATAGCGACCTGTTCATAGAACACGACGTCTTTCTTCGCGTTGATATTATATGAACATGTCTTGGTGGTGACTTTAATTTTGTGTTTCTTCCACATGAGCGGGTGATATGAATCACCCAGACAAACACCATTGTGCTTAGCCAATAATGACGCTATTTATAAATCAAAATCCAGAAAGTGCCAGGATACCTTGGAATTTAATTTGTATCAGAAAAATCAAAATAATATTATAATCCTAAAGCTACATTTATTTTTAGGTAAATCTTATGATCTTGTTCTTCTTTGTCTTCACATTAACTTCCTTAATCTCCATATCAACATGTCCGTACAGCACCAGGTCCTTGGCTGCATTGGTGGAAGTCAGGTTGAGCGAGATCCGCCCCTTTGTGAACGGGAAGTTGTATGGAATGTTCTGGGTTGGGATTGACATGTTGTACAAGTCAAAACGGCCCTGGAATTAAGGGATTTTTAGTAAATTATTTCGTTTCACAAAATATAGGCTGCATTTGAGCAGAGCTGTTTACTTCTACAATGCTTTGCGGCGATATATTCTCTCTGAAGCAACTATCAAATACCGAGCAGCAACGCTAACTGCAGCACCAATGTGATATCCTACCCACGAAGGGTGATTGGGACATATCCTCCATGTTGTCTCTGTGCGAGTTGGTGGATTCACATACGCCATCAAATTCTTAATCTACGGACATATGCAGGTTGCCTCACGATGTTCCCTTTCACCGAAAAGCCACTTAGGTACTACTACCCCTAGACCACTGATAGTATGATTCCCTTCCTTCTGGCTTAGCCCATTTTTATAACTCTGTATAAAACACGTTGATATGGAATTTAACCCAAAAAATTAACATGACCACATTTCTAGCAATATGTAGGTATGATAATGATCTATACTAGTAGGCCGTGGTAGTCTAGTGGTAGTGATACCCGCCTTACAATCGTGAGGTCATGGGTTAAAATCCCAATCCCGTACCTATGAGTTATTTGGAATTTATGTACGGAATTTAACACCACTGGCTTTTCGGTAAAGGAAAACATCATGAGGCAACCTGCATATTGGCCGTAGAAGAAATTCGATGACGTATATAAATCCACCGACCCGCACTGGGCCAGCGTGGTGGATATAGCCCAATCACCCGTCATAAGTAAGCCTACGTCCTGCAGTGGACTATCAAAGAAAGGCTGATACAGTACAGTATACAGTAAACACATGAACTGATAAAAATAAACCTACTGGTGGAATAGGACAGCCTTTTTGTAGCCTCCCTTGTACAAAGTCGCGACCAAACATCGTCTCCTTTTGAAACGCCTCACAGATCAGGAAATGCATCTCCACGAAGCTTCTTTTATACTGGTTTGATAGGAACTGATAGAATACTATATCTGCCTGAAAAATGAAATAAAATCTATCAGTAGCAATAATTTCAAACCCATGACACGGCGAAAGCTGATGAATATTTAAAAAATTGTGCTCGTCCCGACACTTTGTGCAAACGGCACGTCACGTTGAGATACTCAAAATACTACGAGCTCCATTATCGCAGTTTGATTTAGCTAATATTTAAAGCCAAAAATAGAGAATTTAGATGCAATAATAACAATTTAAGCCGTGAAATAGTTGGGATACACCATAGACCTATCCGACTGCAAAGTGGGCCTCTAAGTAATATTTCGGGTCGGTGCCATCACGTTGGCGACACGTCTATGATATTCAAAGTTCTTTGAACTCGAATACAGCAGTTTAATTATATCGTAACGCTACTGTAAACCCACTTACCATTCACCACTCTCCCCTATCGTGATCAATCTGATTTCGGGCAAATCTACAGTTAATTTAGTGACTGCCTCGGTGGCTCAGGGATTAGTAACCTGACTGACCTGACTTCTGGATCAACGAGGCGTGGGTTCGATCCCCACCCAGGGCAAGCATTTATGTGATGAACATAGGTGTTTGCTCTGTGTCTGGGTGTTATTTAGGTACTATCTATATAAGTATGAATTTAAAATATGTATATGTAGTATATCAGTCTCTGGCAGCCATATCACAAGCTTTGCTTAGTTTGGGGTCAGAGACCGTGTGTAAGATGTCCCCTAATATTTATTTATTTATAATATTTACACCTAAACTTGGGACATCCATCAAAGAAAGAAAAAATGCCAAGTCGATGGGGACATCCAACTGGTTACTTTCGATTCTTCGCCATACTCGTACACGGTCGATTTGCCTTCGATAAGTACAAAACGGTTCGTCATAACATTTTTTATTGGTACCGCCAGGCAATGGGACAGTTTGCCAGCTTTCCTTTTTCCTACGAGTAAAAGATAATAATTGAAAGCTTTTCAAGATCACAGTGAATAAGTATCTCCTAAGTGTGCGTGTTTCACCTTCGACCACAACGTCGCGTTGCTTACCATCGTGCGAGTTGGTGGTCAAGTGCTGACTTATTCGCGTTCAAAAAAACAAGACATTCTCTTGTGGGTAGAAACTGTAAATAATCTATTCACCGTAAGATTGTTGGGACAGATATATCTGGCCGCGAAGTGAGCCTCGAAGTAGTATTTGGGGTCACTGCGACCGTGGCGCCGGCAGGTCACGTTGAAATACTCGAAGTACTTCGGACTCCAGTACTGCAGTTTGGGACGCTCTGTGCTTATGTATCGAATCTGAAAATATCATAAATTGTATTTGAAACTTTCGATCCAGAAGAGGCATCCATTTTTAGGGTTCCGTACTTCAAACGAAAAAAAACGGAACCTTTATAGGATCACTTTGTTGTACGTCTGTCCGTCTGTGTGTATGTCAAGACTCTTTATCTCAGGAACGCGTAAAGATATCAAGATGAAATTTAAACTGTATACGTATATCTATGATCTTTTGCAGTTGTATAAAAGAAAAACTTCTCAGTTATCGTATAAAAAAGTTAGAGCCGTTTATGTCGTAAAAAACCGCATATTTCGACACTCGCAAAAATCAAAACCTACTGGGTACTTCCCGTTGACATAGAACTATGAAATTTGGTCAGAAGCATTGCCTCAGAGTACACATATAGGAATAAATCTGAAAACTGTACATTTTTATTTAAATCTCAAAAAAAACCTCAAAATTCACAAAATATGGGTTCAAAATTCAAAGTGAGTAAATCGTATCATGTAAGGTATCAAATAAAAGAACTTCATTAGCACATGCTAAAACAGGTTTTTAATTATTTTAACAACGTGTTTGTACGGAACCCTCGATGTGCTAACCTGACTCGCACTTGTTCGGTTTTTTTAAACCCCATCGCAAAAAGTTTACTGCAGCAGCTAACAAAAGAGAAATTGAATATATCTAACAATATTTCCGACTAATTCAGTCAAAAAAATAAAAACACGTATAGACAGAGAGAGAGAGAGAGAGAGAGAGAGAGAGAGAGAGACGTTAAACTTATAAGATCCCGTCGTTTGTCATCGGGGGTTACAAACGAGCTCTAGTGAGGGATTTAATCTAGAATACTCTTTATAAAAATGGCCTAACCGTTTTAGGCCATTACGGTCAAGCTATTTTACTAGTACTCAAAGATTTTTTTTTATATATAAATAGTTATTACCTTCTCAGCAACAAAACACCCAGCCGTCAGGATTACGATGAGAATTGGCAGTACTGTTAACATTTTTCAAATCAAATGAAAATAAATATATTTCTCATGCAATAATCGTAAATCATAGACTCTGAAAAAAAATTTGTCATTGATCTGAAAAAGTTTTCAGATCAATGACAAATTTTTGTTATGAAATTGCACTAAGGTCTGGCACTCACTAAAGAGGCGATACAAAAAAATATTAATAAAAATAAAATATATAACTAAAATCGAACAACGGTCGAAGCCAAATATGAAAAGAATCAATAAAAGGTTTTAATTCCAAAATTTCGAGTTCATGGCTAGTTCGACAAAGCAGTTACAATAATAAAAATCTACAGAAAAATACGAATATTAACCTCAAACAAACAGGATATTAGTAGTTAAAACTGTATCAAATTGAAATAAAATACAGAAAATTGTTCCGTAAACAAGCATTTCATGAATAATAATGCTTATTTACTTATCTCATAGCAATCGCACTAAATTGAACATAACATTGCACCAGCACACTGTGATTCCGCTCCTTTAACAATGCTTGTTATGTCTCTATACATAGTATTTGAGCGTATGGAGATGTTGCTATAACATTACATCATCATACAACAACCTTTTACGGATGTCAATGCTGGACTCTAATAAAAAACTTCCTAACAAAGATAGCTACTTTTCAAAGTGCAACGGAAAGATCTAAGATCCATGTTAAGCATCAGTCTAAAAAATGTAGTGCAAAACAAAGACATACGTATAATTACAAAAATCCAGGATGCTGTAGAAACGTTCTCACGATCTGCATGCAACGAAAGTAGACAGGCCCGTCACGATATAAAATTTCCAAGTGTGCAAGTTAGGTTTAGGTTTAAAGATATTTATTATCATAAAGACAAACAGTTTGTCACTTACATGATAACATAATTACAACATATTTTACAATTTTAGTCGTATCTATTCAATTATCATATTATCAAAGTAAATTAACTAATTGAACATACAACATAATACAGACTCACTTCACACTTCTTTTATCTTACTTATAACAATACATCTTCTATGATGTATTCGGCTAAATGCAAGTTTCGTCATTTTATCCACGGTAGGACATACACTCTTAGGCCTTCCCTATATTTTTCCGATAAGACCGTTCCAAAGCTGCAGGTTTGCGATTACTTATCATCAACATCATCATCAGCTTATTTTTGCCCACTGAAGGGTATAAGCCTCCTCTCCCTTACGCCAACTATCCATGTCCTGTGCCAGTCTCATCCAGGTATTGCCGCAAAACTTTTGGTTGTCATCACGCCGCTATTGTATGGGTCTACCGACACTGCGCGCACCGTCACTGGGCCACCACTCAGTCAGTCAAGACATTTGCCACATCAATATAGAATGTAAAAATGCCAAGTCGATGATTTGCCATCACTACATCTATCGAAATGTCCTGTCCAACGCCACTTGAGATTGATTATAAGGGATCCGAAATCAGCTACCTCAGTCCTTCCTCGGATCTTCGAAACATATAAAACATTCAACAGAGAAGCGAGGCACAAGGAGATCTACAGACGCATACAAATCGGATGGGCAGCACTTGATGGGCAGGAAAGCTTGGAAAACTCGACCAATGCGTATAGCCTGTAATGACGTATGGTTTTGAAACATGGACACTCACCGAGGAAACTACACAAAATTCGAATCGCACAACTAGCCATGGAACGTGCAATTTACCTTACATGACCGAATTCGAATTACGCACTGATTTTAAAAAAATCAGACAAGTGCGAGTCAGGCTCGCACACCGAGGGTTCCGTACAAATCCAGAAAATTTCACAAAATTGGGAAGTAAGTTGTTAAAATCTCTATACTATAACCATCGACAAAAAAGTTTTTTTTTTTTTTTCACTTTTCTCGTCATACATCGAAAATTACACATTGTTAAAATAATTAAAAACCTGATTTAGCATGTGCTAATGAAGTTCTTTTGTATGATACCTTACATGATACGATTTACTTACTTTGAATTTTGAACCCATATTTTGTGAATTTTGAGGCCCTATTTTTTTGTGCTTTAAATAAAAATGTACAGTTTTCAGATTTATTCCTATATGTGTACTCTGAGACAATGCTTCTTGCCAAATTTCATAGTTCTATGTCAACGGACAGTACCCTGTAGGTTTTGATTTTATGAGTGTCGAAATATGCGATTTTTTACGACATCAACGGCTCTAACTTTTACGATAACTGAGAAGTTTTTCTTTTACACAACTGCAAGAGACCATAGAATACGTGTACAGTTTAAATTTCAACTCGATATCTTTACGGGTTCCCGAGATAAAGAGTCTTGACATACACACAGACGGACAGACGGACAACAAAGTGATCCTGTAAGGGTTCCGTTTTACCTAAACCCTAAAAAACACCTACATCAATCTACATAATTATAATCTACGTAGTCTACATAAGTATCCCTCCCCGTAAAGCTCTATGAATACTTATAACAATCATGTGCTGGGGCAACTCTACGGCATTCAAACTCGGTTCAAACCTTTTTCGAACTTTCAAAATATTTGCCGAGAAGACTTCATTTCGATCGAGTTGAAGTTCGCGAATCCCATCAAACATTTATCTCGATTTACAATCGTTTGAGTGCAAAGTTCGGGCCTACTTGCTCATACTTTGGTTACTGCAAAGATAAAACAGTAAGTCATGTTGTAATGGTAACTTCTTAAAGTATGTGATATCTACACTTCTACCCTAATATTATAAGGAGGAAAGATTTGTATTTTTGTATGTAACGAATAAACTCAAAAAGTACTGGACCTATTTTAATATTTCTTTTTTCATTAGAAAGCTACATTATCATTGAGTAACATAGGCTATATTTAGTACTAGATTACTATAGTATCTATTTATGTCGACCCGTGCGAAGCCGGGACGGGCCGGTAGTAAAGATATATAGTGTTTATTTCTTTAGGGTTCAAGTTTTGCCAAAATTAGTAATTTGTAGTAACTTAATCCGCTAAAACTAATTAAATTATTAGATGAATTCTTGTAGAGATCTTCAACGATAACATGGCCCTCCACTCCACAATATTGTTTTAATGTGTGTAGTGTTTTAATGTGTAACGAGCAACAAATCATAGGATTTGCTAGCTCGACTAGTTGTTTGACGGCCGTATCATTACGCACACATGCACGGTGGCGCGTTGTAAATACTTAAAACGTTGTTTTTAAACTTTCGCGATTTGAACATATTATTATTATATACTACGGGTAGTCCCGTATCGCGCCCTAAAATTACGAGATAAATAAATACCTCATCATCCCGACGTTTCGGCCGAGTTGCATCGACCGTGGTCACGGGTATATGAGACAGCTGGTACCGCCGCCAATTCAACTTGAACTCGAAAAATTGTCACTACGACACACAATACTGACGGTATCTAATAATGTCCTTCTACCTACACTTCGCGATTTGCATTTGTTGACAACAGGATTCCACGACGCCGATAACTTAAATCCATCGTCCCGGTTGAAATTGTTATGTTTTTTGATTTCCTCCGCTTCACGAACTATTCTTGAAAAATAGTGTCGATCCGTGGAGAGGACTTTTGGGTCGTGGAGCTCGATCCAATGATCAGTCGGGATGATGAGGTATTTATTTATCTCGTAATTTTAGTGCGCGATTAGTGCCATATTAATATTATACTATCAAACGTTTTGAAATTTGGAGAGGCTGGTCATGTCAGGTTCCCCGAACACTTCGCGGCTTGGCTGCGCAGCCAGGCTGCCTACTACGCGGGGGGCCTTATAGTAGAATATATTTAAACAAATGAATAATGATAAAAGTTGTTCATTATTCTACGATCACAAAAGATGTAATACTATACTGGATCACTACATACACCGATTAGCTAAGAAAACATATAAATTGGTCACTAAACTAAAAACTCACTTTAAACTTAAGCGGCGTTCATTGTGTGATAATAAACATCATGCTATCCTATAAGTCATCTAAAACATACGTGCCATATCTCAGTGAAGGCGCTTTTATTCTCCGTTATATAGACAAGATCTACAGAAATGTAATATAAGGCTAACAGCTTTCTGCTAAGAGTTCCCAACATTATTGCTTTAAGCTTTACGAGGTCTACCTCCTTTTAATAACTTTATATCGTGGTGGTCTAGTAGTAATGACATCTGCCTTGCAATCGTGAAGACGTGGGTTCAAATACCGGTCCCGTACCAATGAATTCCTTCGAACTTGTGTACGGAATTTCACACCACTGACTTTTCGGTGAAGGAAAACATCGCGAGGCAACCTGCATATGTACGTACTAGGTAGTTGAAATTCGATGGCGTATGTGAATCCACCAACCCGCACTGGGCCAGCATAGTGGTGGACCCTTCGTGAATAGGCCTGCAGTTGACTATTAAAAAATGGGCTGGTATAGTACAGTACTGCCGACATTATAGCACGTTGCAACCGTAAGGAGTTTTGTGTGTAATTGATTTTCTGCAAAGAATATGTACTGTGTAAAGACAAGTTTGGAGAAAATCCGCTGATTTGGAATCGCTTAAGAAGCTTGGCACTTGAACATGGTGTTTGTGAGCCTATTAGCATAAGGGTTTAAAGGGGAAAGAATAACATTGCGTTTTGTGCTTACGATGTTTTTGGTGCCGTTATTAAAATGTTATTCGAATATAATAGGCTATACAACACGTATAGATATATATGCTATGGAGATCACGTACCGGCACGCGCGGCGTAGGACATTAAGACCGCACGATCACGCTGGATGCAAGCCGCTTCCAACCGGTCTTATTGGAGATCCATAAAGGAGGCCAATATCATATATCCAGCAGTGGACGTTATATGTCTGGTGCATGATGGATAATGCTTTATAACACTGTTTTTCGTGTGTTTATTCTCTTTTTACGATGATATTTGGACAGGGTGTTCCTTTGTAAAGTGCTGGAACTTTTAAAGGTGACCATGCTCGTGTGTTGTTTTTAAACTTTCGCGATTTGAACACATTATTATTATATACTACGGGACTAATCGCGCACTAAAATTACGAGATAAATAAATACCTCATCATCGAGTTGCATCGACCGTGGTCACGGGTAGACAGTCTACCCGTGACCACGGTCGATGCAACTCGGCTAAAACGTCGGGATGATGAGGTATTTATTTATCTCGTAATTTTAGTGCGCGATTAGTTCCGTAGTATATAACAATAATGTGACCATGCTCATTATTATAAACAACTTTAGCTATGGGAACTTTAAAATTATCTGCGAAACGGCGAAAAAACAGATGTGCTGTTAATTTTTTTCAAGAGTTTATAAACTTTTGAGGTGTTGAGTATTGAGTAACCTTTTGTACGGAAAAGCTGATTCTTTTTCGAGATTTTGCAGTTGGACCCGTAGTAAAAGTTATTCATAATTATGACCAAATACACCGATGAAAATCACTGTTCTTTGCAAAGCAACACTTATTTTTCGTTCTCCTAATTGCACAAAAAATGACACAAAAGAAGATATTTTTTTAAATTGGGTCGCCTCTCAACGTCATATTTTACAAAGATTAGAAAATACCAACCAATACCTACTTAATATCTGTTTCTGATCAAGCCGATAAATTAATTCTTTGAACCGATACATTTTTACTTTTATTCCAAGTCCGATCCTTTGAGAGGTCGAGAGGTCTTCACTTCTAATTGCTTCGTCTAAAAAACGAAATATTCGTTTGTCCTTAGTGTGGGGCGTCAATTTCAGCGGGTAGAGAGAAGCAAGACTGTTTAACTAACTTTTTAGCCCCTGATCGACGTACAAAATAAATCCGCGGCTTTAAAGACTGTTTGGCTCGTCAGAACACAAAACGTCGTCATATTCAAAGTTTGGAAATGTATGTTGGATAGAATACATGGCTCGGTTATCACATACCAATTTCATCCAAAAATTGATAGTAGAACTAACAAACTACAGAAATTATTTGAGATTGTCCTAAGAAATTATCGCTCGAAAGCCGTAGAACACAGAAATAGTCGTAGTGTTGGCAGCACTGCGTGGTGAGCCAAATAAAACTTCAACTTCTTTGACGAGCCGCGAACGACGGTCGTCAGTTTCAATTAACGTTCCATTAATAATAATTAATAGTAGACATCGTCGTATTTTTAAATTTACGTCGTGCAAATGATCTAAAAGATACCTATGATTCCATAGTAATATTATGTGCAATGTTCTTTCAACAATATGAAATCAATGTAATTCATTAAAAATAATTCAATAGCAAATATTTGTTATTCATTACAGTATTTTTCGGTTTTGAAAAGTTGTAATGAGAAAGTTTCTTCATAAAGCCCTTGATCGACGCACAAAATACTTCGACTTTAAAACCGCGGTTTTAAAGTTTTAACGTTTTATTTGACGTTTTCCTCTTTTGCAGTTTACTGTTTCTTTTAAAATAGCCGTGTCCAGTACTAAAACATTGCGTGAAATTGATAACTTTAACTAAAGAAAGAATGATGTATGTTTGTCACGCAACTCTTTAGTACTGAACACGGCTATTTTAAAAGAAACGGTAGACTGCAAAAGAGAAAAGCGTCAAATGAAACGTTAAGACTTTAAAACCGCGGTTTTTTAAGTCGAAGTATTTTGTACGTCGATCAAGGGCTTTATGAAGAAACTTTCTCATTACAACTTTTCAAAACCGAAAAATACTGTAATTAATAACAAATATTTGCTACTTATTTCTTTTTAGTGAATTACATTTATTTCATGTTGTTGAAAGAACATTGCACATAATATTACTATGGAATCATAGGTATCTTTTAGACCTTTTTCACGACGTGAACTTAAAAATACGACTTATACCTACGAATAAAAATATCTGTACTTTTTTACCCGTCGTCAAAACTTTTTTTGGGTCGTATGCTAAGCTAGATGGGAGATAAAAGAAATCGTCGACAGTGTGGCCACACCTCAGGCCCAAAGATAATGGCGTTTCGGCTGCACTCCTAACGACCTTTATATTATTAAGGACGACCCTTTCCTTGTTTTAATTAATCGCCCAAAAATCCGCTTTTAATTCCGCCCTTAGCCCCCAATTTGTTTCATTAGTGTGTATTTCGTTTTGTAAATGTAGAATTTATTAAAATTATTTGATGAGAAATGCATACACACGCATAAGTATATACGCTTCTTTAAGAGACCTAGCGCTATATTTTAGTAAGATTTTCATACTTTACTAATATAATCCTAACACCACACCGTACCAGCCTTTTTTAATAGTCCACTGCAGGACGTAGGCCTACCCACGAAGGGTGGTTGAGCCATATCCACCACGCTGGCCCAGTGCAAGTTGGTGGAATCACATTACGCCATCGAATTTCTTCTACGGACGCATGCATGTTGCCTCACGATGTTTTTCTTCACCGAAAAGCCAGTGGTGTTAAATTCCGTACATACATTCCAAAGAACTCATTGGTACGGGACTGGGATTTGAACCCACAACCTCACGATTGCAAGGCGTGTCACTACCTCTAGGCCACCACGGCTTCACACCACATACACACCCAAAAATAAATTGTAAAATCAAAATTGTTTTAAATATAATAAGTTGACGAAGTTTTTATTATGAAACGAAAGCAATCATGTGTTTCAGAAATTGTAGTTTCAGTCAGGTCTTGGCATTATCTTACATATTGTTATATGTATGTAAGATATGGCAGAATGTTCATTATCATCATCCACAGCCTTCTTTATCCCACTGCTGGGTATAGGCCTCTCTCTTCAAGTGCCATCTGCCTCGGTCTCGGTCCTTTGCCAATCGTGTCCCTGTTCAGGTTCGACCCTGCTGTTGACAGCAGACTGTTAGTCATATTTCATTGTATAACATGTTTTGCAAATTTTGCGAATGCGAAAGAAAAATCTGCTCTTTTTGTAGATTTTTCAGCCCTATTGTTCCAAATCTCTATTAATCCTTTAAATAGCCCACTGCTGACCATAGTCCTACCCACGCAGGGCAAGGTTAAATCTCTGCTAAACTTAAAAGTAAAAACTATACACAAAATGCTCCTGCATTCATAGAAAGCTAGAACTTACAATAAATTGCTACTGTGCCAGAAGTAAGCGAAGGTAGACGCAGCCTACCGTCTCCTTGTCCAATCTGTGAGTGCGCTCGAGAGAGGGCCCGGCGAGCTCCCAGATGCAGTTATGACGGATATCTCCTTCACGACTGAAGGCACAATTATCCTGCTTCTGTGACTCTGCAGACAATACGAACTAGATAAACAGATAAACATTTTATTGATAATTTGTCAAAAATTATAAGTCACAAAATACAATAACCATTCATAAGATTAATAGTAAGTAGTAAGTATCCAATAATAATGTGAAGAATATCAAAAAATAATAATGTCATATCACATCATTTTTTTTAAAAAGAAATTACTCTTATTATTGCAAGCAAAAAATTCATCAATTGTATAAAATGCCTTTTGTACGAGCCAGTTCTTTAGTTTTGTTTTAAATATATTATCGCTCACTGAGCTAGTGATGTCCTTCGGCAAACAATTATAAATTTGTACACCTATCACGTGAGTCAACTTCCCCGAGCGAACCAGTCTCGTGTGGATAGTAGCGAGACTGTCAGCATTGCGCAGGTTGTGTTGAAATGAATGGCTGGCCCCTCGCTTCTCGTACATATCCAGGTTGGTTCTCACAAAGACAGCCACCTGCAAAATCACAAGTGAGGGCAGCGTCAGTACACCTAGTTACAAAGAGATACATTAAAACTAGTAAGAAACTCTTGTAATTAATAAATAGTTCTTGAAGCAGCGCATACCGTACCTATGAGTACTTAGTTCATACGCAACTCATGGTACTGATTTTCATTTCAAGTCCTTCGTCTCAAGAGTTAAGCATACATATGAGATTTATACTAATTATTTTAAACTAACCAAACTGACAATTTTATTATCGTGCCTCTGTGAACAATAGTAACTAGTTACAAAGAGATATTTAAATTAGTAACAAATTCTCAAATAAATATGGTAAAATTGTTACAATACACAAGCAGACACAGCCTTTACATGTGTTTGTATGTAATTTATGTGTGTGTGCGACTGGTTATTCCACCAGGCAGTTTTACTAACGCAGTGTGCATATGGACAAAGACTAGGTGCATATATTTATTTTTGTATATTTATGTGCTCGTGGTTCGTACCAAGTATACCAGCAACTTTGGGGGCGTGAGTGGCGCGAGGGGCGCGTGAAGTGCTCACACGAACAAGAGTCAAGTCGACGCACCGCGCGTTGTCGAGGCGCGAGTAGGCAATTGGCGCGGCGTCGTTGCTCTATGACCTAACTTTGCAAAACCTAAATAGCTAGAAGTAATTAAGTGCAGTAAATTAACATTATGCTTCTGTAACGTCAACCTACCACTGCCGACTTGAGTGTGCGCGAGCGGCTCGCTTTCGGGATGCAGTTCTGAAGAATATCTTCTTCCCGACCCAAGACACAATTACCGTGCTTCTGTGAGTCTGCGGACAATAGCAACTAGCAAAGAGATCCATTTAAACTGACAAGAAGTTCCTGTTATGTATTTATAATATATTACACCTACTTACTTGCAGCTTGAGGCCGTGAAGTGAAAGCGTGTGATAATTTTGCAATATCTAATTTACACAGAGGGGAACCCTTTCAAACCATATTAATCTTCTTATAATGGTAGTACTTTTGAATTTAGGCGCAGAATTGAAGGGCTAATATTTTTTCATAAAGATTTACTATTTACTATTTACACACTTTACATATTCAACAAGATTATTTTTTGCAAAAATTAGCATGACCGACTTCACCCGTGTACATAATTCGCGAATATTTCGTATGGATCGATGTAGCATTTTTCACATTATTGTTGATTTATCAAAAATGGCTCGGCCGATTTCGATTAAATTTAAATGGAACCAATTTCGAATAATTTCTTATTAATAATATTAATTTCGAAAGAATTATTGAAATCGGACTACTACAATAAAAGTTATGCGTGGTTATACATAAAAAAAATATACGCGTCAAATTGTATACCTCCTCCGGTGGAGTCCTGCGTCGTGGTTCGTCGGTCAAAAAATATACGCGTCGAATTGTATACCTCCTCCGGTGGTTCGTCGGTCAAAAACTAAAATGTTATACATTCTATCTCATCTCTAATAATAAATTCCAGAGTTGTCCACAATTGAAAGTTGCAATTTTGTATACAACAGCTGATTATTTTCTCGAATTTCGGGTTGGCCCGACTTGGTAGGTAACTTTTACTATGGTAAAAGTAATGACAATCTTAATCACTCCCTTTCGGGTTAGTACAGGGCAAGCAGATAACCTTGTATACCGAATGCTCAACTTATTTTTATGTACTGTACTGTATTAGCCTTTTTAATACTCCACTGCAGGACGTAGGCCTACCCACGAAGGGTGATTGGGCCATATCCACCACGCTGGCCCAGAGCGGGTTGGTGGATTCACATACGCCATCGAATTTCTTCTACGGACGTATGCAGGTTGCCTCA
The DNA here is from genome assembly GCA_949316475.1 of Hypomecis punctinalis. Classification (NCBI taxonomy): domain Eukaryota; kingdom Metazoa; phylum Arthropoda; class Insecta; order Lepidoptera; family Geometridae; genus Hypomecis; species Hypomecis punctinalis. The sequence goes on along the minus strand of OX438800.1, from coordinate 23,445,332 downwards.
CGATGTTTTCCTTCACCGAAAAGCCAATGATATAAAATTCCGTACATAAGTTCCAAAGAAACTCATTGGTACGGGATCGGGATTTGAACCCATGACCTCACGATTGTAGGTCGGGTGTAACTACCACTAGACCACCACGGTTTATACGGTTATTTACGGTTATTTTTATGTGAACTTCAAATAAATATTTTTTCAGAACAATGAGATTGAACGGTTTAGAATTAAAAATGCAGCAAAAAAATTCTCCGCAGTGGCGAAAAAGCATAAAACAGACATGTAACAGACAACTTTTAATAAAAGCGGCGGCAAACAAACACCTTTTTTCACTAACACTCGTGATTACAGCTTTTTCCACTTCATCACGAGTGAATGCTGAGTACCATTTCGTTATTACCCCTCTGTTAACAAGTGCGATGGGAAACAAAAGTTCTGCCTAGTAAAATAATAAAAACTGGTCAGGTGCGAGTTGGGCTCGCGCGGCGGTTCCGTGATAAATAAACTGTCTTTTTGACCGACGAACCAACCGGAGGAGGAACTCAATTCGACGCGTAACTATATATAATATTTTTTATGTACTTTTTTCATAGTAGTGTGATTTCAATTATCTTTTTTTATTAGAAAGAGTATATTTTTTACGCCCTAACTTCAATAGAGACGGGGGATGAATACTGCCACCGACGTGGAAACCGTGTCTTCAAGGAACCAAGAGAATTGACCGTGGAACTGGTGGAGACATAGTGAGCTCAGTGTGCTGGAGTATCCCCGACGTATACCAGGATACCGACGAAGAGGATCTTCAGTGCGCGCCGACACAACAAACCTCTCTACCCGCCCCCGCCCCACCACAGCAACCGCTGTCATCGCGAGCGCTACGCGCCGCAGCCCGCAGTGCATTGCGAAACGGCTCCGCGTGCTAGCACTCGCCAACTTGAGAAAGGTCGCCGAATGCGACCGAAACTATAGTCGTTACGACTATCCCTACACGTGAGTTTAGTCCCGTTATATATAGTATAAAATGTGTGAAAACCACGTAAATTTCCATAAAAAAAAAAGAAAGAGTCCCAAAATTGGTCCCATTTAAATTTTATCGAAATCGGCTGAGCCATTTTTAATAATTCAACAATAATGTGAAAAATGCTACATCGATCCATGCTAAAAGTGTGCCGGATTGATCTTTGCCGCGCACTTTTTGAATTTGGAAGTATTTGCAAGGTTTTGCGAAATACCACCATTTTTTACTAATTATCACTGAAAAAAACACAAGTTTAACAAAATAATACAATGAGGCGACATGATTTTTCCGCGTTCCCGCCAAAACCCCGAGGTGTTTTAGTGCGACGGAATTATGTTTGGCGCGCACTTTTTGAATTTGGAAGTATTTGTAATGTTAGTGTTCAGTGCCAAGAAAATGAATGAAAAGAATGTAAATAAAAGTTTTCATTTGTTTTATTATTAGATTCCATTTTATTTCAACTTAGTTGTTACTCTACGTTTTACTAAATATTAATATTATAGTAAAATATGAGGCGCTTTTTGTTTTCTCATAGAGGTATACAAATACTTCCAAATTCAAAAAGTGCGCGCCAAAGATTATTCCGGCGCACTTGTAAAGTTTCTTATATAATACACCACCTTTGGGCGCACTTAAAGGCGAACCAAGTAGTCCTTTTCTAATAGATATGATGAAAACTTCTTTGACTACCTGAGAAGACTTGAGAGTCAAAAAATTATATTTTCCTTAGGTGCGGTAAAGTAGGCAGTTGCTTTCGAGAGAACGTCAGTGATATTGCATGAAAGCTCCATTTTTATGCCGTAAGCACAGAACGCTAAAAACACAGCGAGCCCACTGCAAGCAATTTCATTCCCTCTGAAGTGAAATAAAAAAATCTAGGTCAGGTGGTGGAGTACGTTGGGTTACTGAGGTAACTGAGTTGATGTTGGTAGTACTGGATGTGGCAGATGACACTATAGGCAGACTATAAAAGCTAAAGTAGATAGATGGACAAGACATAGGTACATTGTTTTCATTAAATAGCTCAAAATTCGATAAAATTATGATTACTTAAATTTTGAATCGGCTTTATCTCACTAGGACGTCATTTGGGTTTAACAACATACAAAAACATTAGGGTTGTAACGTTGTAAGAAGAGTTACTCCTTCCCTATACATTTTTATGGTGCAATTAGGCAACCAGTTGCAAAGGCTCTAACATAAAAAACCATGACTAACCCTTGTAGGATGGAGTTTCTAATAACTAAAGATTTGTGGGTTTGTATTGTACATGTATTTTTATTGATACAATGATTTAATTAGTATGTGAAGCTGAGTAATATCTTGATGCTATAAAAACCCCAGATGTTTTTGGATAAATTGATTTACAGTTACTATAAAAAACTCGAAAAGTAGAACAAATAGTTAGACCAGTTCAATATAGGTAGAGTCATAACCAGTAAAATAATTTTATTATTATTACGAAAAATTAAGATCATCAAGTAGCCCAACGAACTATGGAGAGGGCTATGCTCGGAGTATCTCTGCGAGATCGAATCAGGAATGAGGAGATCTGTAGAAGAACTAAAGTTACCGACATAGCCTAGCGGATTGGTAAGTTGAAATGGCAATGGGCGGGGCACATAGGACGGAGGACTGATGACCGGACCGGATGGACGTCCTATTGCTGAAACGAATAAACGAAGATAACATCGAAATTATGTGTCATTTCTAACCAACTAGGTCTTTGTTTAAAATCTAGGCTAGGGCGGACGTGGCTGCAATTTGATGCGGCGACACGGCGCTGCGGCATCTAGTCGTTACGTAGCTGCGGCGCAGTCATTATATTGTTCGGCATTACGTAGACCGGCGCGTCCTTGCGGTAAGATATTCAAATAATATCTTACCGTTGTAGGCCTTGTGAAGTAAATGGGAAGTGAGCGGTTAAGAACCTTACGTACTCAGTGCTAGGTATACTCGTACCTCACTATAGCCGTGACACACACTCCGTGACACACAACTACACAAAATGCTTACCAAAAAATACAATACCTTACTTTTGCTCACCAGAATACACAACACTCACAAACTACACAACAACACACAATAAATAAATAAATAAATATTAGGGAACATCTTACACACCGTCTCTGACCCCAAACTAAGCAAAGCTTATGATATGGCTGCCAGAGCCTGATATACTACATATACATATTTTTAAATAGGTACATACTTAAAATATGGTACCTAAATAACACCCAGGCCCAGAGCAAACACCAATGCTCATCACATAAATGCTTGCCCTAGGTGGGGATCGAACCAACGCCTCTTTGATCCAGAAGTCAGGTTCACTGAGCCACCGGGGCAGTCAATTAATGTCAATTATGAATCACTCTATACTACTCTAGGTTAGTCAGTCTACCTCCTTAAACAGCTTACCCAATGGTACCTCACTATTGCATATTGCATAACTACACAAAGTCGCTACACAAAAGTTACAAAATATAACCCACTGTAAATCTACCCAATTACTTTAATTTCTACTGTGGTCACACTTTAAACTGCTTGCCCTGTGATCCTTACTCACTGCAATACACAATACTCACAATCTACGAGTACAAAACACACAGTTTACTCCCAATTATGAATTACTTCATTCTACACTAGGTCCGTCTGTTTTTTTTTAATAATTAAAACGTACAGCTTGTTTGAACGGGATGTAAGAACGGTGCCGAGTCCAGTTGTTACGTAGCTATGATGCAGTCATTATATTGCTATTGCGTGTACTAGAGCGTCCTTACGGGTAGTTGTGGCTGTGAATATCTTAGCATTGTAGGCCTTATGTAGGAAATAGTTAACCAAGACGAGCAAATCGCGTTGCAGTGCAACTAATCGAGATAAATAAGGTGTCTACATTTTATTATTATATATTACGGGACTAATCGCGCACTAAAATTACGAGATAAATAAATACTTCCTCATCCCGACGTTTCGGCCGAGATGCATCGACCGTGGTCACGGGTAGACTCACTACATTTGTCACAGTCAGAAGGCTTCTCATACCACGTAACTTCTCAACAAAAGTGTTACGCCAGGCGACACGGGTCCCGAGTAGTGGATGGTGATGTGTCTTGTGTTCCGACACATCGTCATTGTGATAGAGAGGAGCACAGGCTCGTGGTGGAACCCGAGCTCGGGCTTGCGCTGTCGGGTGCCGCGGAGTAGCGCGAAAGTAGCAGCCTAAACACCAAGCGCAATGGTACAACATTCAAAGTTTTTAGTGAGCATACCGACCAGTCGGCGGGGACTCCCTCAACCACCCGCTTGTCCTCGAGATGTGGTGGTATGTATAAAGGATTCTCCCTCGCAAAAAAGGTGGTGCAAGAGTCCTGGTACCGTACCGGCATTTATAATAGTTCACTGATGACCATAGACCTATTCGTTAATAAAGGTAATTCGGTCATATCTACTACGCCGGCCGTGTGTGGGTTGGCGAACAAAAAAAAAACAGGACAAGTGCAAGTCAGGCTCGCACACCGAGGGTTCCGTACAAATCCAGAAAATTTCACAAAATTGGGAAGTACGTTGTTAAAATCTCTATACTCATCATCATCATCATCAAGTTTTTTTTTTTACTTTTTTCGTCATTCATCAAAAATTGTTAAAATAATTAAAAACCTGTTTTAGCATGTGCTAATAAAGCTTTTTTATATGATACCTTACATGAAACGATTTACGCACTTTGAATTTTAAACCCATATTTTGTGAATTTTGAAGCCCTATTTTTTGTGATTTAAATAAAAATGTACAGTTTTCAGATTTATTCTTATATGTGTACTTTGAGATGATGCTTCTCGCCAAATTTCATAGTTCTACGTCAACGGGAAGTACCCGTGTAGGTTTTGATTTTTGTGAGTGCGAAATATGCGGTTTTTTATGATATAAACGGCTCTAACTTTTTTAAACGATAACTGAGAAGTTTTTCTTTTACAAAACTGCAAGAATTTATCGATGTACGTATACAGTTTAAATTTCAGCTCGATATCTTTACGCGTTCCCGAGATAAAGAGTCTCGACAGACACACAGACGGACAGACGGACAACAAAGTGAGCCTATAAGGGTTCCGTTTTTTTCTTTTGAGGTACGGAACCCTAAAAATGCCAAGTCGATGGGGTTGGTGGATTCCGACCAGCAAGAGCGTGGCGGATATGGATCAATCGCTCTTTATAGGTATTTTTATCAATGGGCTATTAAAAGCCGATACAAGCAGTAATGGTAATTGGCACTAATATAATCTGACTTGCTTCCTACATTCTAACTGAAAGATAGAGTTAAAAATTCACGTTTCCCGACGCTGTGGGTATGTTTGCGGACACTGCATCGTTACTGCAGTGCGGATGTAATGAATGGACCAGTTTTTGTCGGCTCGTGTCAATTTATTACTTTCCGGCTCAAATAAATACCTAGAGCAAAGCCATTACGATAGGTATAAAACTGCGCAAATTAAAGATGAACAAATTCGCTATAAAAAATCATGACATTAGGTGTTTTACAAACAAACGTGATGTTTAGTCAAGTATCTCATGTATTTTCTAACAACGACTGCAAATTCAACTGGTAGACTCACTCTCTACTTCCAAACCATAAATAATATAATCACTAAGTGGTAATAATAATTGATTTTCTGATAGCCGGTCGCTCACTTGCCTTTGATCATCGTCATCATAAAAAACAGCCTTAGGATGTCCACAGCTGGACATAATATCTAATTTTCAATAACAACAGTGGGAAGCCCTGTGGTCTTGATCAAATCGACTGCTTACATACTTTGTAGGTGGAAGTTCTACACTGAGCCAGTCTGCATACGAGAAACTACGCCCAATCAGCCTTGTGCCCTGCTCATTGCCATTTAAATGTCCGTAGAAGTACGTCGGTACAGGCCGAGTCAAAATTCTTGACGGTTGTAAAGTTACCTACAAGTTACGTGAAACTTAATCCTCGCAAAGAGTTTCAGTCAGGCGCAGCTTGTAGCTAACACAGCAACAAACAAACAAATTAATGTTTGTAGTAAAAATTTAAATAACATCTAATTATAAAAAGACCCTGAAATATATAGGAACAGGTGGAGGAGAAAAAAAAAAACATCGCAGCAGCTAAGACATTTGAATTGGCCTACATTTGTCTACAATTATCTTACTTCTTAATTCAATCTCCCAAAGAAACTCCAACCATAGCTTACCTTACCATTTGGGTTAAATAATAAAACCTTACTTATACCACTCAGCAAATCAACTTATATTCCAAGGCTTCCAATACCTCACAGCCTCCCAAGTTCCAATGAAAAGTCAGTGGAGCCGTAAATCTTATCGGAATTTAATATAAAGACTATGGCTCACCATAAATTGCGTTACTTATTTATAAGTTAAAGCCCCCGCGGTTCGATGAGGGCCGTACGTCATGTACGAACCTTTACGAAACAGCTATAAAGGTTTCTTTATGTCTGTACTTCTCTATGCCGATATTAAGGACGAAATGAGTTTTCAGGAGATGTACGGCGAACGGTACAGCACTCGGTCTTATTCCGAGATTTTAGTTTGATTTTCATTTATAAGCTGCTTTTTTACGACCGAATGACGAAATTGGTCTACAAGCCGTGGTGGTCTTGTGGTACACCTGATTAGCAATCGTGAGATCGTTGTTAACATCTCGGTCCCGTATTAATTAGTCCTTTTGAAGTTGTGTACGGAATTTCACACCACTGGCTCTTCGGTAAAGGAAAACATCGTGAGGCAATCTGCATACGTCCGTAGAAGAAATTCAATGGCGTATGTGAATCCACCAACCCGCACTGGGCCATCGTGGTGGATATGGCCCAAACACTTTTCGTGGGTAGGCCTACGTCCTTCAGTGGACTATTAAAAAGGCTGGTACAGTACAGTACAGTACAGTTGCTCCATTGCTGAGAAACAGTTTTTTGTCCTATCCTGCGGGAATTATATTTTTTTTTCAGGATTAAAGTATCCCATGTCACTTTCCGTCTTTTAAACTGTACACATGCCAAAAATTAAGTCATTCCGTTGCTATATTGTTGCATGAAAGAAGAACAAACAAACTAACTAACAAATTTCAACACTTATATATAAAAGTGTAGAATACCAAATTTCCTAGAAATTTTACTGGTAACATTACCTTTCAATTGGTTCCTTTAAAAACAGTTCCATTTAAAATGTTTAGTGACCTTCGATTCTACTGCCATTACTTTACTTTTCGCTAATCAAATAAATATTTTCACAAACAGCTTTTCACGAAACATTATTTCTTTACAACGCGTAACAAACTAAATTCAAAGGAATTCAAGCTATTTTACAATACTCAGCTTTTTCTCTATAAGTAAATTCTCGACTGCTTTGAGCACAAAGTGAGTAAGTTTAATTTTTCCGCTTTTGTATCGGTCTGACAGAGCGCGATAGGAGCTCCTTTGTTTCAGCCTTTACATCTAGCCGGCTTCTGTTATGCCAGACTTCGTCTTTTCCATTTAAATAGGCTACTATTTGAAAAGGCACAAATGTCTAAAAAAATGTTAGCTAAGTTTAGTTATAATTCAAATCTCATTTTAGAAAACGGTCATGATCAAATCTATAGAATATGCTTATTAAAGGCCCAGTAAATACTGACACCACTTATCAGGAATAGAGGCCCGATTATAGAGGCGCAAGTAAAAATTTAATAGCAACGTAAAAAGCGTTCTCTCTATCGAATGCCTAGAGTAAAAAAGAAACAGAACTATGCTTTTTAGCTATTATATACAATGGCGCCTCTGTATTCGGGCTTTAGGTTCGGGCTTCTTTTTTGAAGTGAAAACTTATTTAGCGGCGTTGTGCACTTTGGGTTGGGATAAGCAAAATATGTTAAACTCACGTCAGGACAGACGCGTAAACTGATCGAAAATTCCACTTTGGGTTGGGATGAGCAAAATAAGTTAAACTTACGTCTGGGCAGACGCGTAAGCTGATCGAAAATTCCACTTTGGGTTGGGATGAGCAAAATATATTAAACTCACGTCAGGGCAGACGCGTACGCTGATCGAAAATTCCACTTTGGGTTGGGATGAGCAAAATATGTTAAACTCAGGTTAAGGCAGATGCGTAAGCTCCCCCCCGAGTGGGTTCCCGCCTTGTCGTGGCGGGGGGGCTTAGTAGCCAGGTAGGGCCAACCTGGTGAACCAAGAGGAACACGTGGTGGGGCCGCTTCTCCGGGCTTTTGCCTCCAAGCCTGAGTAGAAGCTGGCCAAAGTAGGTTGCGTGTCTTATCGGGGGCATCGCAACTGCAGTGTCGTATGGGAGGCACTGCGGCTGAGGATTGGAGGCCGCGGCGGGAGAGGACTGCTGGTGTGTCGTTGCCACTTTCCCTGCCTTCCGCTGCCTCGACGGGGTCGCCACCGTTTTGATGGCGGACGCGGTGGGGCTGCAGGGGAGGAGGAGTGTCGGTATGTCGTCGGCCGCTCTCCCTATCCTCTGCAGCCGTAGTGGCAGGCGCGGGGCCACTTTAATTGACCCGTTGCAATGGGACCAGGGCTGTCGGACACGGGTACTGTCCGACGCCCAGTGCTGGTTGGTCCCAGGTGGGGGATGACGATGTGCCTGGTGTTCGGCACGTCGTCATTCTGGAGGGAGCGCAAGCTCCGAGGTGGGGCCCGGTTTAGGCCAGCGCTGTTGGGTGCCGCGGAGGAGTGCGAAAGCGTGCCCGTAGCCCCGACACCAAGCGCAGTGGCGGAACACCCAAGGGTTTTGGTGGGTATGCCGTCCAGCAATGGGCGGAGACTCCCACATAACCACCCGCCTGACCCGAGGTGCGGTGGTATCTTAAAAGATTTCCACTGGTAAAAAAAAAAAAAATATTTAATCTAAATTGATGACCCACAGACTCCAGGGTCTGTGTCTTTTGTTAAGTAAGTTACAATTGCAAGAATGCGACTGTACAATAGAGAGCAAAATTTGTTAAACTCACGTCAGGGCAGACGCATAAGCTGATCGAAAATTCGTGGGACGGAGTGAGAGAACCGCCGGCGCGTTGTAGAGAAGAAGTTATTTCCCCCTCTCTTTCTACCGTACGGCGAAAATGTCTGCTTGCTGCTGCTGTTCCGTTTAAACGGTGTGCGATTGTAATATTGTATTTCACCACATAAATGATAGTACTTTATATGTTCAAGTTTTCACTTCTGCCAGCACTCCCGGAGTGCTACCCGTTTTTTTTTTTTACTATGGAGTCAACCCTGAAATCTCGGAATAAAGTTATCTGTTTTATACATTTTGTCAAGTATCAATTAACCTTAAGCTCGGAAAATGTGAATGTTTTTACGATTTCAGAGTTTGTTTTGTAACAGAGAGCAGTATCTTTTCAATTTAGTACCTTTTACTGCGTTATAACCACGTTGTTTAAATCTAAAAACTGGTGAAAAATCCCTTACGGGGAACGTGCATTAAATTTTACATTTACAAGTGGAAAAACAGCACTCAATTCAAAAAGGCCTAATTCAGCTTGACCAAAAATGGCGTACATATAGTTAAAATATTCAATATGGTAAGTCATTCGTGTATTTCGTGTCTGCTATCATCGATACAAATCGCCTCACATCGTCGATTAAAATTCAATGTAGAAACAATATAGCCACTTCGTTCTGGCCCATTACCCCACATGCGGGCAGCAGTGAGGTTCATCCCTAGCGGCGATGACAGGCGAACCCCTGCTACCCTGCTAGTGAGTGACCCCTCTACCGCGCTAATGGTATCTATGCAGTATTCTGTCTTCATACGATTGGTCACTCGCCTCTGAGTTTGATACACATTTTATACTGTCACGGTACACAACAGTCGCAGGGGTGCGCCGTAGTAACGAACGAACGTGTGGGTTAGTAATCAGTAAGCGTGCAAATTACCTTCCAGACGAGCAGCCCTAGCGCATGTCACCTCATGCGTGGCCACGCGGGTCTGTAGGTATTTATTTCTAGGACAGAGCCGAATCGCAATATTGTATAGATACCATTACCGTTACTGAAGAGACATCCCTAGCGGCAATGACAGGCGACCCCCTGCTAGTGACCCCTCTAGTGACCCCTGGGGTCTCGCTGACCCCTCTGTCATTAGTTGCAGGCGATAGGCGGACGTGGTAAGTTTGTTGCGTTGAGATTTGTAGTTCAGAAGATGACGTTCGATGTTTTCGGTAAACAAAATACTTAGTCGTCTTTGTTTTCATGAGTCAGATATTGGAATTTATTTCAGCACTAATAACAAGAGTCGAATCAAGGTTTAATTATTCAGAATAAAGTTTAGGTCATTTCACATTACCTGCTCAGATATTTCAGTTTTCCCTAACTTCATGTGCCTAAAGCCTCGACTGCTTTGAGCAAAAGTCATGTTTATTTTTCGATCGCATGAAAAGTTGTAAAAACTATGATACGAAAACCACAATTTTAATATGAGCTGTTTACCAAAACCAACCTATCTTATTAATTTCCAAACGATTGGAAGCGATTTATGTTATTATGACTTGTTGCCTACGTTATTTTACTTTTTCTTTTCACACTCAACAAGCACAGTCTAAAAGCTACTAAGTTCTGAGTTTCCCAACCCCCATCTTCTTCACTAGCCATTTTTATTCCAGCATTTTTTCACCCCACCTTGCAGACTACATCTGCATCCACTACCGCTAAGTGCGCCACCCTGCATGATTTGAGTTTAATATCCACCCTGAGTGCATTCTTTCGCGGGGAACTACATGGGGAAAATGCAAGGAAATGGCATGGGGTGACTATGAGCCAACTTTCAACTTTTCCTGAGCGATGGCACGATTGAAAAACAACAGATTCTTAACTTCGAAGAAAGATGTTAAAGTTTTTGTCAAATTTTTAGTTAATACACTACCGCAGTATCATCAGCCGTGGTGGTCTAGAGGTAGTGACACCCGCCTTACAATCTTGAGGTCGTGGGTTCAAATCCCCGGCCCCGTACCAATGAGTTCTTTGGAATTTATGTACGGAATTTCACACCACTGGCTTTTCGGTAAAGGAAAACATCGTGAGGCAACCTGCATACGTCCGTAGAAGAAATTCGATGGCGTATGTGAATCCACCAACCCGCACTGGGCCAGCGTGGTGGATATGGCCCAAACACCCTTCGTGGTTAGGCCTACGTCCTGCAGTGGACTATTAAAAAGGCTGGTACAGTACAGTACTATCATCAGAGCCCCTTAGTCCAGGTTTTGAGTAGTTTACTTAAACTTGGGCGTTCGCGTGTGACTCCATATATTTTGGTAAGTTCTTCTTCGCTCTTTCCGTTAGGGACGTTGTACAAAAATGTATGGAGCCATACAGAAACAGCTGTAGTTTCAATTTAAGTGGAATGTAAACCTGGACTAACCCTTCTGAGCAAAATATACAAGTGTCTTTCGAGATTCACTATCATGCCCATCACCTTTTAAATATTGATTGTTTTGCTACAATTATATTGCAATTAGAGCTGTATATCCTGTTGTGTTTCATTATCATCCTTTAATTTAAATATCTGAAGAAAAAATTGTTCCAACCGACTAACAATTTTATTAACTGCCACTAATATTCTTAACTTATTTCACTAACGCATTAAAGCAAAACGCAAAAACAAATACAAATTACGCAAAAACTCAACAAAAGCATTTCCCCTTTTCTCAATTTGCCATTATTGAGCTATTATTATTTTTTTCTGATTGCACATACAATACAAGAACACTTTATAGACACCATAAGAAATAAAACATAACAAAACAAGAAAGAAAAGACAGAAGAAAAGTACAAAAAGCGGTCTTATCGTGATTTCTTCCAGACAACCTCTAGCTAATTGTAGAGATACTGTACTGTAATGTATCAGCCGTTTTAATAGTCCACTGCAGGACGTAGGCCTACCCATGAAGAGTGTTTGGGCCATATCCACCACGCTGGCCCAGTGCGGGTTGGTGGATTCACATACGCCATCGAATTTCTCCTACTGACATAATAATATACAGATTGCCTCACGGTGTTTTCCTTCACCGAAAAGCCAGCGGTGTTAAATTGTAGAGATAACTGAACTGAAAATGTGAAAAACTGCTATAGTCAGCACTCGCCAAGTTGTCCATTTGTTTATTTCCCTCTCTGTGTACAAAGGGATGACATTGAGATTCTCTTACGTCAGAGGGCACGTCAGATTGTTTTTGTGTACAAAATTGACTGGGGAAGGAAGTCGGGACTTCCGCCATCCGCCATGGATGTCTGCCGAAATGTGATGCGTCATTTGACGACTCTAATGGATTGGAGCTTTGTGGAATTGGCCATGTTGGAGAAATGAGGTGGAAGTAAACCTGAAAGGTAACGTTGTCTGTGCTTATGAAAAGAGGTGTGGTATTCAGCTACATTACAAACAACTTACAAACTAAGCACAGGCTTGTATCTCGGGGCTCATATGCGACGTTACCAGGATGCCAGGAATTGTTACAGATAATTCTAGAGTAAATTTGCGAAGACCAAAACTTTGTTATTTACTAAAATAATAAAAAGTTTGTTATTAATGAAAAGAAATAGTGGAAAATAGGAATTTTGGGAAATCTCTTGTGTTGTGAAAAATAATTATCATTATATATTTTTCATATTTTATGATAATAATGAGACTTTAGAGGTAGCCTCATTGATTTAAGTTTTATTGAAATCAGCTGAACTGGTTTAGAAAAACATACAATAATCGAAAACTGATATACAACGATACGAATGAACTATTTATATTTGGACACTATTGATTTCGCCCTTTTTGTCGAAAAATAACTGTGGAGCTATTAATTATTTTCGCAAATAATCGCAACACCGACTTCCACCGCGAAAAGAATTCGAATAGATAGACATAGACATAGACATCCTTTTATTGGGACAAAAATACAACATATTTAAATTAAACATAATAAATATTAAAACTAAGTAGAATACCACTTATAATCTATATTTCTGTCACAAATCGGCTCCACCTCAGCATATGCTAGCTGAGAACCAGCGCTGGTCTTCCGGTGGAGCCGGCAGGTGACATCACATGGTTATAAAAAATAAAACATTTACTGAGCTAGTCTAGACAAGCAGTTTGATATAAGCAGTATCGGCAAATACAGATACATACCACGCCAAAAAAAAATTGGTTTGTATGTCAACTCCACATTTTGACAGTGATAGAGCTACTTAATGCATTGATTCTTATTTGATTCTACAATCCGAGATTTGATTTGTAAACATAGATTTGAGTAATAAAACCACTAAATAACAAATTACATTACTACTTTAAATGATAAAACTAATAACAATACCTGCAAAAAAATACTAATATTATATTACACAAGAACACAAAACTGATACAACTACAATTATAAGAAAACATTTAAAGGTAAGAGGTCTTGTTTGGTAAACTTTTACGCTTAAGTAATATTACTCACATTTGAAAATTTGCACAACAAATGCATGTACAATTGAAAGTACATGGATTATAGTACATATGGATAGTAAACATAGTAAAACACATTCTAACCTATATAGTGACCACTTGAGAGACCACTTGTGTCGTTCTTCATTTGCTCCTCGCGCTTTTGATGTTCAAGAAAGAATTTCTTTAGTTGGAGTCTAAAACTGTGAATACTCTGCAGGTTCCGTATTGGAGGAGGAATTAGATTGCATGAATTGATGATAATGTAGCTTACAGTACCTATAAGCTACATTATACGTCATGGTCACCCTTGTGCATGTATTTAGCAGCAAGCGCAGTTGCTAATAGTGCGTGACGTCATAAATTGCATGATGCTACGTGCTCGTGACGTCACAGATTTTGGCGGGGGTCCAATGATTTACTGAGATGAACGTGCGCTCGTCAAAAACACTAACCAGTAATTTATGAGTGTAATTAACTTAGCTTTTGGAACGGTGGTCATTGAACAAAAACTTTGAGTGCTAGGTAGGCCATGTAATGTCTCTCTTACCCTTAGGTAGGTACTAATGGCAGGAGAGACGTTAGACTAAGTCAGTAACTAAGTTGGATCTTCTGTCATCATATTTACCAACTTTTGTTACAGAAGCCGCTTTCAAATCTCAAAAAGCAAGTATAAATTAGTAAATAAATAATTGCAATGCGTTGTTTTTATCGCGATATTAGATATGGTTGGTAAAAGTTTTTTTACGGTGAACATAACAAGCCGTGGTGGTCCAGTAGTATTAACCACCACCTTACAATTAATTGTCGTGGGTTCAAATCCCGGTCCCGTACCATAAGTTCGTTAGAACTTATGTACGGAATTTCTCGCCACGGGCTTTTCGGTGGTTTATATCGACATGCGTACGTCAGTAGAAAAAATTCGATGTCAGATGTGAATCCACTTGCACTGTGTCAGCATGGTGTATATGGCCCATTCACGCTTCGTGGGAAGGCCTAAAAAAACAGGTGCCTGTTAAAAAGGATAGTACAGTACGGTTTGTTGAATATTAGTGTACCTTTTTAAATCTCTGCAATTTGCAAAATCTTCACCTCGCTTTATACCGCTGCAAAACTATGCAGTTGAACATTTTCTAAACAACACCTTGTAAAGTATTAAACATAAATATAACTAAACTAAATAGTAGGACATAAATAAACTAAATAGTAGGATTTAAAAGCAATTTTATTTACTCGTGTCCACCAAGAGGTACTCGGGTAAATCCCCGAGTAAAGTCCGAACATTTCTGACAGAGTCAGCTTTGTCCGAAGTCCCTGAACAAGTTAAGTTCGATTTCTAGTTTAAAATTGTACCATAATACAAACTTAACCAACCATTCTACGATGGCACAAGCATCGCAGTTTCTGAGCAAAGGAGACTATATGAAGTATAACTGTTTAGTTCTAAGATTTAGCCATTTGTAGAGATAAGATTGTCGCTTTTACCAAAGTTACTTCCAATTGTACGGTACATCTATGTGGAAACAGTATTTAAGTGGAGCAATCTAATTGGCTGGAAAATGCTTCTTTGGAAATTTTCCCTGAAGTAAAAGTCAGTTTTGTCTTCCAGGGGTGAATCACTTTTACGGGTAAAATGGGCATGTCAATAACCTAAATTTCGTCAAAATAAAAATCATGTCGATGTCTGATTCGAACTTCGTGCTCGACTGCAGGGGAACTTGCTACACTTCGGTTTGACACGCACTTGGCTGGAGTTTGATTGGAATTCCAGTATAGCCCAGTAGTGCCAGTTGTTCATAATGATCTGAATCACCCCCTTTCCGCTTATAACACTCTTTCTCAATAACCCTGGGTATGATATTATCATTATCTCTTAAAGTGAAACAACGTACCTATGTACACATAAATTCAAACAACATTTATTTACATAAATTTCCCGGAACATTAATTAGACACCAATCGAGTCCAATTAATACGAACGCACGAATCACCGACATTACAAATCGCCGAACGTACGGAACGTCGAACGTTCTAACTTCCTTCCCACTTCCCCCCTTCCCCTAATGAGTTTGTTAACGTAAATTAAGATTCAGCTCCCGTAATTACCGTGTGGAAACGCTGATTAAACTTTAATTTGAACTCGCGCACGATAATTATTTGAATGGATTTGATTTGCCATCGTGCCGGGTTTGGATTTCTCTTCTTATCAGATTAGGCATAGAGACTTAAATAATGATGTAATTTTAATATCTTTAAGTTTTTGGTCGAAAATGAAGTCAAGCAAATTTTTCTAGATAATTGAAAATGAGAACAGCCTGTCAATTGATTTTACAAAGTACATAATCAAAGCAATTCAGATTGCCGGAATCCACTACAATGAGCCGTTTAATCAAAATATGGATAAGTGTTTCATGCTCAGCATACGTTTATTTATAGTTATGCCGTAAATAAATAAACACCGTAAATAAATGCGATCCGGCTACGAATTAAAAACAAATTAACAATGCAAAAATCGCATAAGGAATATCTGTAGCAAGCCGTAGGCAGTATGGTGCTATTACTGAACACGATGCGTTGTGTCTATAAGAATATGTTTTAACTTATTTTTCATCATCAAGACTACAACATCCTCATACTCTTAGTTCTTCAATAAATTTCCCATAGAAATGAACCACTGAACTCCATTATGTAGTAATAATAAAATACAGCATTCAAACAATTTTGCTATTTTTTTTAACTAAAATTACACCTAAGCTGACCAATCAAAAAATACATTCTGAGTGAAATAGTTTTCCACTAAAATCTACAAAGAAATAAAAAGACCCACTAAAACCAACCATATGCAGTAATAACAGATGCGGTTTGTGTTATTGAAAAATCCCTCCTACGCTGACCAAA
Organism: Hypomecis punctinalis; assembly: GCA_949316475.1. Lineage (NCBI taxonomy): Eukaryota > Metazoa > Arthropoda > Insecta > Lepidoptera > Geometridae > Hypomecis > Hypomecis punctinalis. Next base: position 23,428,975 of record OX438800.1, on the reverse strand, counting down.
CCAAAAAAAAAACAAGAAGTTTTTCCGTAACAATTTCTCTTATAAATAAAACAATAATTTTCCACTAGCACGAGAAAAACAAGACTAAATCACGGTCCCCGGATCCGGCTGTCTCCACCCTGCGCGTCCCCGCGCGGATTTATGACGTCACGGGACATTAGTGCACCCAACCGTAGCTATTATGGTGCTACGACTGAGCTTGTAGCGAACATGTCAGTGAGATGCATTGTGGTATGAATATGAATAGTTTATTAGTTAACAGTGTACAGTATATGATATTAGAATTTCTTTCATTATTATCTGCAGCCTTCTTTATCTCACTCCTGGGTACCTCATATATACCATTCTCTTGCCGTGCCATTTGTTACTGTCCTGTCCATGTTCGACCTACGAAGTAACTAGAATTTCTATATTTCGTTGGGGACTGTCATGCACCCATATAAGTATGTAGCACATGAAATCCGAACATTTCATACTATAGAAGTAAACCAAGTAAGCTCGTTAAGGCCCAGTGCTAGCCTAGTGTCAATATTTATATGCCGTCTGAAGGCATATTATTTTTTTGTTTTTTTTTTATTGCTTGACAGGTACAATCGTAGAAAAATTCAGCCGTGGCCACCAAACTAGGTATGACATAGCGGAAATACATTAAATATTTATTCAAAACAAGGATTTGAAGATCAACTTCCGCAAAGTAACACCTGATTCAATAAACTATGACACCTTTTTTTTTTTTTTTTTTTTTTTATTTCAAATAGGTTTGCGTTTGACTACACACTGCCTGATGTAAAGCAGATATGCGGTCTAGGATGTAGCACGCTTACCTAGAAGATACCTATTTACTCGAGATTTGAAGACACCTACATTGTACTTTAACGGAAAGACAGACTTAGGCAAAGCGTTCCACATTCTGGCAGTTCGTATGAGGAATGTGGACTCAAAACGCTTTGTTCTAACGCGTGGGATGTCCACCATAAAAGGGTGGCGCTTTGGTCGCGTCTGTCTAGCCGTACGATAGAAGAAAGGGGCAGGTGGGACCAGATCGTGCAACTCCTGGGCGCACTCACCGAAGTGTATCCGATAGTAGGCAGACAGACACGCCACCCTACGTCGATGCTCAAGACTTTGCAGCTTCGACTCAGTCAAGGTTTCGTTGCCTATCAGCCTCCTGGCTCGCCTTTCAATGGACTCCAAAGCCTCTAACTGGTATTTGGCAGAGCCATCCCAAAGGTGAGAGCAGTATTCCATGCAAGACCTGACTTGCGCTTTATAAAGACTAAGCAGTTGCTCAGGTGTGAAATACCGTCTCACCTTAGAGAGAACACCAAGTTTTTTTGAGGCTAATTGGGCTTTTGACTCTATATAAGACCCAAAGTTGAGAGTCGATGATAGCGTAACGCCTAATAGTTCCAGACTGTTAGTTACCGGAACGGATACACCACGGAAAGCAGGAGACAGTTGGAAGGGCCTCTTTTTGGCCGAAAACAAACAGCTTTGAGTTTTCGTGGCATTAAACTTGACCAGGTTAGCATCACCCCAGTCAGATACCGCCTCCAGACTCAAGTTGAGCCGTTCGACCATAGCCTCTCTGAGTGACTCGATCTGTGCCCCGCTCGTTCTTGCTTCGGATGTGTAGCTCTCCATGACTGTACTGTCGTCTGCGTACCCAAAAATACCAGGCTTTAGCAAGTCGTTAATATGCAGTAGGAAGAGTGTCGCAGAGAGCACAGACCCCTGAGGAACACCGGCATTGATAGCCATTTGGTCTGACGAGCAGCCATCAACGACAACTCGTATCGTCCAATTCCTCAAGAAATCTGATATCCATGTGCAGAAATCAGCAGGCAGGCCGTAAGATGGAAGCTTGCCAATAAGGCTCTCGTGCCAGACCCTATCAAAAGCTTTCGAGATGTCCAAGGAGACAGCCAGCGCCTCCCCGTGCTTCTCAATGACCTCACTCCAAATGTGTGTGGCGTACGCCAGAAGGTCCCCAGTAGACCGGTTTCGGCGAAAGCCGTACTGGCGGTCACTGAGTAGGTCATTTGCTTCCAGGTAGGCCAGGAGCCTGTTGTTAAGAACACGTTCCATACTCTTGCAAAGTATGGACGTGATCGAAATCGGTCTGTAATTGGCAGGGTCAGCACGGCTACCTTTTTTGGGTACAGGCTGCACGTTAGCAAGCTTCCAAGATTTGGGCACTTGACCCGTCTTCAGAGAGAGGCGAAAGAGGCGGGTCAACACAGGCGACAGCTCAGGCGCACAAGTCCTTAGTACAATAGCTGGAATACCATCTGGGCCACTGGCCTTGTTCACATCTAGACTGCGGAGAACTTTGAGAACCTCCTTTTGCCGGATATGTATTTCACTCATTGAGGTGCCACAGTTCGGCAAAGTTGGAGGTATCGCACTACCGGGGTCCAGACACGAAGACTCCGCAAATTGAGATGCAAATAAATTTGCCTTCTCAACCGCGGTATGAGCCAGCGAACCATTGGGTTTCAGCAACGGAGGCAATGAAGGGCGGCAGAAGTTCGCTTCGACTGATTTAGCTAGGGACCAGAATGCCTTGCTACCCGCAGGGTAAGAAGCAAGCTTGTTCCCTATTCGACTAATATGCTCAAAGCGAGCCCTCCGCATAACCTTTTTGCAGGACTTAGCAGCCTTATTGTAAGTCTTCTTCCTCAGATGTATGTCCTTCGTCTTACGGTTACGAGCATCGACCCAAGCCAGGTATGCCTGATGCTTTTGCGCTTCGGCGCGTCCACATTCGGGCCCAAACCAGGGCCGAGCTTTGTTGGACAGAGGCACGTCCGAAAATGGGATGAAGTATTCCATGGCGGTACGAAGCACGTCTGTCACGGCATCCGCGCACGAAGAAGGATCATCTGAAGAGAAGCACACAGGCTGCCAAGGATAAGACGCAAAGAAACACCGCATCTCATCCCAATCTGCCAACTTGTACCGCCACACCCGCCGTGACCCTTTTGGACTGGGGTCTGAAGGGGAGTAGACGGATACAGATTTCACCAGACAGTGATCAGATGTACCTAACGGAGAGGAAATCGCCACTGAATATCGGTCTGGATCAGTTGTTAGCAGAAGGTCCAAGCAGTAGGCTGTATGCGAGTCAACATCAGGTACCCGTGTGGCTCCATGAACCAGCTGGGTAAGACCTAGCGTCAAAGCTAGCTTGCGCGTTTCAAGCCCAGCATGATTAGTGTCCAGGTATGGGTGAAGCCACTCTTTATGATGGCCATTAAAGTCCCCCAGGATCACTAATTGGGCCGAAGGGTAGCTGAGCTGAGCAGCATCCGCCACCTCACTGAGGTAATCAGTAAGTCTAGTTGCCTCCCGGTCTCCGCTATGCGATCGGTATACACAGGCATAGACAATCTTCTCTATGCCAGTGTCCGCCAGAGCCCAGAGCACTGAAAAAGAAGGGTCTTCAAACCTTCGAAGACGCAGAAAGCAAATGTCATCCCGGGCGTAAACGCATACACCCGCACGTGGTTTGAAAAGATGCTCCAGAGAATACCCTGGGTAGGATAGATACGACACGTCGGATGGACCAGCAATCTGCGTCTCCGTGAGAAACAATAGGTGGGGTCGTTCTGTCTCAAGATGATGATGGACAGGCGTGAGATTAGAGTGCAGGCCCCGAATATTGCACAGGTGCACTTTGAGTGAGAGGGAGTGCTGCCGCTGTGTATACGTTCTTTTTCTTTTATTGTTTCTCATGCTTGCGGAGTAAAGTAGGTAGGAAGTCAGCAGTGGAACGAGGCGTCACACTAAGTAGATTTCAGTGGTACAACACACAAACCACACACATCTATGGGAGACCAGCCTGGAGACCGCGGGGACGCCCGAGCCCCCCCAAGGATGTCCATCGGGCCCTCTCGTCCGGTCGCCAACCGGCACGATGGCGCATCCCTGGGATTTTTCGACAGATGGCGGGGCAGCCTTTCATGAGTGGCTAGCTCACTACTTGGGCCCCCTACTATCTGCGGTCGGCCAGCGACAAACCGTGCCTCGGATCCCGCTGCCCTCCACGGCTGGCCGTCCGATGCGGTAATCGATGTGAGCACCGTATTCATCCACCAGACGACGCTACTGTCCCGACCCAACTTCCCGATTGACGTCACCAGACTTCGCGCCGGAACACGATCCCAAGAGAGCCGCTTGGCGGCGCGGCTTAGTCTGGTGGGTGGTCTCTCGCCACGGCTAAAGCCTACCACCAGAATGGTTGTTGCCTGGTTAGCACCACCCAGGACCACGTGTGGGGGATAAAAATAAATGGGTTCCTACCCACGGACGAAGGCAACTCGGTCCCTAAAACACAACACCTGTAGGTACAGCCTTCCCTTAGATGTTTTTCTGAGTTGGAGCGGTTTGATCCCGGATCATCTTTTGGACTATACTCCTCCACTCGGACCTGTCTGTAGCGGATCTCATGGTATCCCTGAGATGGGCATGCCGGTCAAAGATTTTGCTTAATCCGTCCATCTTGTAGGAGATTGACCACGTGGTCTTTTCCCGTCGATCTTCCCTATACTACCATTAACTTCCACAGGTTATCTGGGTCTCTGCGAGCGATGTGACCAAAGTAGTTTAGAATGTGCTGGAGGCAGGTCGTCGAGAGTCGTGTTGGTATACGGAGGTCCTTAAGAATGTATACGTTGGTACGGCGCGCAGTCCAAGATACATATACGAAGCATTCGCCTCACAACATTTCTAATGCGTCAATTTTGGTTCTTTCCTCCTTCTGTAACGTCCAGGATTCTACGCCATATAGGAAAATTGAGAATACTAATGTCCTTACCACTCTCACTTTAGTGTTAAATTTGTTTAACTTCGGTGACCTCTAAAAACAACTACGCTATGAGCACAATAAGAGCACCTTAGATATGATTATCTAAAGAGCTCTTATAGTAGTGGATATCAGTCCAACGTGTTTCATTCCAACAGTGGAATTTCGGAGAACGTCTGTAGTCTGTACATATTATGTACTTCGCTCGAAGTGATACCCTTTAAGACTGTATTTTAAAACAAAGGCCACATACCAGCACACATGCCTTCCACAAAGCGGACAGAGACCTAATAAAGGCCGTTGGTTTTCTTTATTCAATTCTAACTGCCAAATACTTATAAGGACCCTTCAGAAAGGGTCAGTAAACATCGTTAGCGGCCATGGTTGCTAATACTGTAAAGAAAAGTGCCGAAATTCCATTCTTGACCGAAAGTGCCATGAATATCTGACGATCTTTTGAATGAAAACATACGGGTCGCAAAAACAGTAGATTCAGATCAAATGGTTGTTGGTCTCTAATAAACCAAACGAGCGAACCGAACAAAGCGGATTTGTGTATATGGATGTTGTTTCTTGCGTACAGGATGCATTTTATAAGGGATCTTGACACAACTTGGTACACGAGCTCTATATTTATATTTTTTGAATTCTTAGTCGTCGGTGACTTTTATTTTGTCAATTTTTTTGGGCAATATCGTTTAATACCTTAAAAATAAAACGACATTTTCACTGAGTACTTTTTCAACAAAACTTATATCTCATGATTGTACTGTGTTTTTATAGTTTATAATGTGTACCGAAATTAAATTAAGTGAAAATTAACAGAAATTATCATCGATTTTAAATTTTACTTGAAATCTACTGCATGATTTTTCCCAGCAAACTGAGGTATGCAAATTAGTCTATTCATTAGTTTATTTCATGGCTAATGGTTTTACTGGAGTAAGAAGAAGAAGAAACACTATTAATTCTAGAAGAGATGAATTCATTCCAATTTCACCCTTAACAACAACATATGAAATACTCAGCGTCCAGCGAGTCCGCCCGTACTTCCCACCCGTATTTCCGTCCTAAGTAGGTCCTGCCGCGGGCCCGGAATCCGTTTGTCACGGCTCTTTGACGGGACGTATTTAGGACAACCCCTTCCCTGGAATGGAGTCCTATCTTCATCTTGTTTCTTGTTTACCCGGGGCTCGGTAAATAGACCTCTGGAGGTCGGCGCATTCTTTTATTGGAAGCGCTAGATAAGGTTATGCTTATGGGTCTGGGTCACCTATATTTTAAGCCGATTACGCGAGAAAGAAAATAGGTCTGATACTATTTTTAAGCTTTGATAAAGAAATCATATTTCAGATTTATCCGTCCTATTATAAATACTAAAGTGTGGTAGTTGGTTTGTTACTTTTTCAAGCAACGGACTTTTTCAAGCATTAGATCAACGGATAGACTTGATTTTTGTCATGGATATATTTCAAAGGAAGAAGTGTGACAATACATAAGTACGTATTATTCTAGTACTTTAACACGTACTAGACTAACACGTAACTCTAACGCGCATTATTCTAGTAAATACAAACTATACTGTTCAGGCTTACCATGGATAAATAGAAGATTATATAGACTTCTAACCCTCATTAATGAACACCAAAATATGAATAATATACTTAGAATGGAGATTATTGCATTTAATATTTTCAAAATTTAATGTTGAAGTAAATAAAACCATAAAATATGCAATTAAATGGTTCATGCAAATTCATTTTCACAGAGCAGTTTTTGTCTGTTTTATCTCCCCTCTACTTATAGTAATAAGAACGTTATTACCATACATTTCTTCATAATGAATCATCACAAAATGACGAATTAATTGGTATAAAAATATTTCCACGCACAGGGGCGTCACTTTCGCTGTGACTAAACTGCTGTTCACAGTTATCATTGCGCACTTAAACGCACGCCTCTGCCCCCTGTGCATGATTCACGGCTTTCTTTTATTTTTTAATTTCAACCCCACAAAATTGGAGTAAAGATAAAATTCGTGCATAAAATTATATGGTAGGACTCCGTGGGTCTGTAGTCCGTACTATTCTTACAAAGCGTGATCCCACTTTTGACAGCGGTATATTTTTTCTCTCTTTTCTTGATTTGAGAGAACTAGACGGTAGCCAAACCGATTCAGCTTTAAAGGATCACGTTATCATGATTTCCTGGTAGATATTGCTGTAGAGGATGAGGCCGCCATTTAGTCACCTATTTTGTGTGGTTTTTTGTGATTTGCATTGTTTCTACATGCGTTGGAATCATTGTTTCTACATGCGTTGGAATCATGCGTTGAGAAAGATTCAGCTTCTACCAAATGAAGAAAATCTAACAGTTACGTGGGCGAAAAACAAATGAGCTCACAAATAGCCCAAATACTCTGTTGCCGCCACGTTAATAAATAAAGTTACTTTGAACTAGTAAGTCTGTATTTTATCTTTTACAAGTGAATTAAATTATATACAAGATTATTTTTTTTTCAAAAAATAGCATGACCGACTTCACCCGTGTACAGAATTCGCAAATATTTCGCATGGATCGATGTAGCATTTTTCACATTATTGTCGATTTATCAAAAATGGCTCAGCCGATTTCGATAAAATTTAAATGGGACCAATTTCGAAGTATATTCTTTCCAATAAAAAAAGAATTATTGAAATCGGACAACTACCAATAAAGTTATGCGTGGTTATAAATAAATATATATATATATATACAATCGAATCGTATACCTACCTCCTCCGGTGGTTCGTCGGTCAAAAAGAGGTAACAAACGGAATAACTACTCTTAAGTAACTCTACTTACAAGGAGGATGATGACTATGATCGAATACCATACATAATCATGCATTTCTTAATACCACTGCAAACACTGTCTCTGCCATACAATGTCAAGCTCAGCTGAACTCTTTTTGTGCCAAAAATAGGTGCAATTTTATGAGGAAGTGCAAGACACGTTTACGGCTCCCCCGGCCATATCGGCTGATGCGAATGTCAACAGAGACAATAAAAGCCGTCACAGATACAGTCTTGACATGAATTTTCCATACATAACATAACTTGTAAGGTTAATATGCACCGGAAGCCTTTGCGACAGTTTGCAGAGCGACAAGACCCTTTCGCCTTTCAATTTAAGACACTTTTTAAGCCCCTGATCGACGTACACAATAAAACCGTGGTTTTAAAGTTTTCTCTGTAGTTATACCGATATACCGTCATGATGTCTTACCGTCATGTCAAAGTTTAATCACTGAGGAAACTTTAAAACTGCAGTTTTATTTTGTACGTCGATCAGGGACTTACTTTCATGTATTTATGACACAATCATATAAAGTGGATTTCGATTTTATCTCTTCATGTTTCTTCGACACTTTAAAGCACGAAATAGATTTTATGAAGTCTAATTACCCCTAAAATCTGTTTTATACCTAATTCAGTTTAGTATTTAATCAACCAGAACCGATAATGCCATTGTTTTACGAAATTCCCGATAAATTTATAAGCACGAAACACCAATTTGTACACATCTGCAGCAATACTTCTGAGAGTGTAGGTTCACAAAATCCTATAGCTGCAATGAAGATATTCGTTGCCCAAAAATCTATTCAGTGAAGACAGATTATTTTTAGTATAATCGAACACTATATGGGGGTATATAGTGTAGTCCACAACCCCGTCCATTATTTATACGCTTTCTGTCCTCTCCATCCTAAGGTTGCCTGGCAGAGATCGATATCAGCGATAAGGCCGCCCATTGTTACACTGTTTATGATTATTTGTTTCTTCTTTGTGTTTATGTCTTGCCGGGCTAGTATGCGCGCCACGAATTATTTCGTTCGTAGTGTCAGAACAAGACAGCGCTATGGCAAAGTATATATCTGTCACTTTTTCGCACGTCGAAATGAATTCTTTTCGTGGCTATTCGTGGTCGCATGCTTGACTAGCTGGTGTGCTATAAATAGTTTATCTATCTATCTATCTATATACAAGCAACCGTAGCATGTTATGTGCTGAAAACAGCATTTAAATTGCTTTACTTTCTTACTAATATTTTCTGACAATTTATGGGGCTATTGACGTGACAACGTCTTATAAATTGGTTTGCCGGGTGACACTTCAAGAAACTGCGTTACGCTCCGCTCACGTTATGCGCTCACAATGAGAGCGAGTGAGAGGCACGCGTCATGGTTAGCCCGCCTAAGAGCGAGAGAGACAGACATTTTCATCCTTCTTCCTACTATACGAATGAATATTCACATTAAAATTATTTTACCACTCAAAGTCGTTGTCACGTAAAACTTTCGCCCGTATACCGACTTTACAGGCAACCAATTTTTTTTATCTATAGAAATAGAGAAAATTTATCAAATTAGGTATACCTACTGGCACTTGCATTTTGTCGCGCAGTGTCGCAACAAACAGCTGGTAGGTATTAATGCGCCTTAACCTTCATGCACACACGCTGGATGTAGTAAAATTTACGAACTGTAAGAATATTCACGGGTTTTTATGCGACATCGGTTTATGGGTTCGTATATTCGGGTGTGGGATAAGCGCGGGGTAAGTATGGTGATATATTTTTATTTGTCAGCTTTGCCGATATACGAGTAACGTTTGGGCGCGGGGATTACGTTCGGGGTCAGCCTGGGCAAGGCGACATGTTATAACGGGGCCAAGTTGTGTGAACAGTATAAATAACTATACTATCAGCATTCATTAACATAAAAATTACATCTCTTAACATTTCTTAGAAGAAGCCAAGATTTCGCTCTAGTAGATATCGCCTCTTTGTTTTTGGTTGATGAACATACAATTCTCAAAAGAGACCACACATCAGCAAGCACAGGGTAGGATGTACCTACCCCAATAAAGTAGATAGATGACCTAATTTTATACTAAGACGAAATATAAGCTCTGAATGCAGGCTACGTTCAACCTGTAGTCTATATAAGGCTACTATGTATACCTCTAGCAGCTGACGTACAATCAATGATGATGATAGAAGCTCAGAGCAAATAAAAAAATCAAGAGAGAATGTTGTGAACAAACAAGTGAGGCCGACCAAAACAACGCCTCGCCGTATAAAGACAATTACACACATCAACGTACAAGGAAACTACGCCTTGGCGAACTATGGCGGCTCAGCAGTGACGCACTCACACATGTATAAAAAACCGGCTTCACTTGACTGTTCAACGACATTCTCTTTTGATTTTTTTATTTGCTCTGAGGATAGAAGCAATAAAATTAAGCATCGATACAATCCAAGTCGGGTTAGATAGACACATTCATTCATAACTTAAGAACAAGACTTTATGCCTTGTTTTTTTTTTGACCCAGGAAATTATTTTATGGATACCACCAAACCTGGGGAGGCCGGTGGTTATGTGGGAGTCTCCACCGCTACAACAACATGGAAATAACGCAAGCTTATAGTTTTCTCCCATTTCAGACGTACAATTAAAAATTATTTTATTGGCAGTTTATTTTAAATAATTATTTTTTGCAATGGCATGACAGACTTCAACCGTGTACAGAATTCGCGTATATTTCGCACGGATCGATGTAGCATTCATTACATTATTATTATTATTTTTTTTTTTTTTTTTTAATTTTTAATATTTTTATTAATGACAATACTACACTACTACTATATAGAAAGCAATTGGTACATTATTGATTGTTGATTTATCAAAACTGGCTTAGCTGATTTCGATATTTCGAAATGAGACCAATGTCATATACTCTTTACAATAAAAAAAGAATTATCGAAATTGGACCACTATGTAAAAATTAATGCGGTTACACATAAAAAAAAATTACGCGTCGAATTGAGTGCCTCCTCCATTTCGTCGGCAATAACAAGAAATCGCTAATCGCTATGTTTTCATCACTTAACGTCTCCCCATTGTTTCGCCTCAAGAAACTATTGTCGGTGACGAATTAACGCACAGAAGCTCGACGAGCCAAATGTCGGCACGCGCAATGAACCACTTCCATAAAATACTCGTAAAATGTCATAAAAGTATATGTAAAATTGTCATAAACATTTCATATCGTCATTACCGCGCTGACGATGAATTTGGCAGCGTGTCAGGACGACCTGGATGGTTTATATTATTCATGAGCACAGAGATATAATAAGCTGCAATAGTGTTGTGCAGAAGAGAATTTATTTGCTGATTCTCAAAAAGTAGGAGGTTCTCAATTTCCCTATATACTCACAAATTAGTAGCATACATGAAAATTTTAATTTCGTAAAACTTATTGCAAGGCAGGTAAAACTTGTTACGTAAAAATAAATCCAACAAAAATATTTCCATGTGAAATATAGCCAAGACCATACAGTTCGCACTTTCAATAAGATCTCATATCTTATGTAGAGCCAAGCTTCTAACTCTACACGCCTTAACTCTACAAGTCCTTACTCCACAAACTCTACATATTATTCAATACATGTGACTTGTCCGTTTCGTTATAACAAGAACTAAGTAAACAGTGAATAATTAATTAATCTTTACTTTACGCCCATGTGCAGTTAGAGTCGTGTAGAGTTAGAAGCTTGGCTCTACATAAGATCTGACATCTTTTTGAAAGTGCGAACTGTGGTCTTGGCTATATTTCACATGGAAATGTTCTTGTTGTATATCACTTCCTTTTCTAGATTATTTATAACGAGAAGTACTTTTATCGATTTTCAGATTCCTATCTTCAAAACTTGCGGAAGTCTTATACCAACTTTTATTTCCCAGTTTTAAATCTTAAAATACTTATTTTATTAAATAGAGCCTTTATATTAATTTTTAGACTTTTAGCATGAAAGTTAGTGAAAATTTCATACCAGTTTTCATTTCCCAGTTTTAAGGGTTGGGGGGTGACTTATTAAAAACCCTGAAATATGTATTTTATTATTCATACCATTTCTAGATTTCTAGCATGAAAATTAGTGAAAGTCTCATACAAGCTTTCATTCCCCAGTATTAGGGGCTTGGGGGGGTTGGGTTGGGATCGAAGTTTTAGATTTTTTCCTTTGTTTATGCATAATAATCTACTTTGATGCTAAAAATCAGTTTCTAGGTAATCTGGAAGTGGGTGAGGTTTTGATCTATAAGTCAGTGAGTCAGTGAATCAGACAATGAAACCTCGGTTTTTAAACGTAAATATTTAGATAACTGTTGAAGCGAAATTAGCGAAATATTGTATTCTAGGCTAGCTAAACAACTTTAATAAATAGGCTAAATTTCAAATATTTAGGTTAAATCATTTTCGAGTCATGAAGAGGTCAAAAGTGGCTACAAATGGTTCGTGTAACATTACACACGTCGCGTCGCCAGCTTTTTCTTTGTCTTGGCTGGATACGCTGCCGCGTGTCTAGATAGTCTCATGTCACAGTAAGTCACTTCAGTGCCACAGTAACCAATGATGTGTATATGTATAAGATCGACGGGTCCTACGTATACTGGTGTAACCAACATATTGTCAAAATTGCTTTTATTGCATCATTCGTCCTCAAATAACCTATTCTTTAATATCCTGAAAAAATATTTTCCAAAAATCAATTAATTTTGAAGATAAAAATGTGTAAACTGGTGCAAATACAACTTTTTTCCGCCAAAGGACTGTCAAAACTGGTATAAGCCTCTAGTCTACCACTTGCACCAGTCTACGCGGTCTCGAACTGCGCGGCGCTCGAGAGCAAGTGAAGGTCACGCCAGTACGCGCGCGGCGACGTTACCGCACGCACGTACTAAACTAGTGTAAGTACATAGAGTTTGCTTTAGTCTCACTCTATTTTCAAAACAATATCATTTAATTAGATTTTTGTTTTTCATTTTTAGGCAATAACCAAAGTCGTAACAATGAAGCGTTCAAGAGGTCAATTAATGTTAGATTTAATAGAAAATAAACGTACAAAAGAGGAAACACCTGCATACAGAGGTAAGAATGAATTTATCATTTTAAACACTGTAATGAATAATTAAACTTCCATTTATAATTGATTTTCAATAACCTTCTGAACAAATTATGTTTATTTTTATTTTTACTTCACTTGCACTAGTATACCTACGTGGTCGGTGTTATAATCAAAGAACTCGTGCATAGTGGTGTAAGTGAATTTTCATGATTAAAATTTTTATAAACTGATCAATAGAGCGTGATACAATATAATTTTTGAACTTTTAGATGCTGTTCCAGTAGAAGCACACATTCCTCACGAAGAATGGGATCTGAATACATTAGAACGCCAAACTACAGAAAGACCAATGGACGACGAATTAGAAATATTAAATTTTAATAATGAAAACCTACAAGAGAAGCCAGATAATTGTGTATTTTTATAGCTAAAACTGCTGTTACTTACTATTGTTTACATTTTATTATAAAAGAATATTATAACAGTTTTATTTTTAAATTTAAGTACAATATTATTCGTATACTTTTTTAAGCCAAAGAGTTTATTTGAACGCGGTAATTCCAATAACTGTAGATCCAATTTGGCCAGGGTAGACCACTAGCAATATTATAAAAAGTATAACCACGTGGTACAAGTAGTATAGATAAAAGGAGCATTTTAATAATCATTTTTTAAATATCATTATGCTTTGTTATTTTAGATTCACCTTTGCCCCTAAATGCAGATGTTGTGGCTGAAGAAATGTCGTTCATCAGTCAGGTGATTAACTTTAGCAGTCCAGAACACGTATTTGACGAAACACCAACTGTTGATAATTTATATAACAATTTGTCAAACATGTCGCAAGATTCTGATAGCTCTACGGATTGTTTTAACATACAAACTATAACAGCTGTTGTACATAATTTACCAGGAAAAGAAAATAAATCTCAACACGTCGACTCCCATTCTGAATTACATGTTTCAATACCAGATAACTTTTCACAAAGTGACATTGAGATCCTCACGCCCATGCCTTCACCGCCAGTTTCTTTTTCACCAACCAACGAACAAATTGAAGATGAGATAGATCCAAATCTAAATTCTGATTACACTGATACACCATTGAGTAGTCCTGTAAGTATGAAGAAAAGAAGCCAGAAAAAAAAAACATAATTGGCATTTAGCTGAGAAAAATAGGGCTCGAGAGCTAAAAGAAATGGACAAACAACTATCTAAGAATGATAAAACTGTGGTTGCTGTTACCTTCGACCTTCAAAAAACACAAAATTTACCTCATGGAAACGTCAGCACTTTTTACTATAAAAGAAAATTACATTTTCACAATTTTACTCCATTTCACATGGCTGCTCTGCAAGGATATTGTTCTTTCTGGGATGAACAGACTGCAAAAAAAGGCGCCAATGAAATAGCCAGCTGTGTTTTGGATTTTATTAGCATGAAGGTAAAGGAGGGAGTCAAATCTTTTAGATTCTGGTCCGACAACTGTGGAGGACAGAACCGAAATAGGATTGTTTTCCTTAAGTATATGTACTGTGCTTGGAAATTTGAAGTAGACATTACTCATAGATTTCTTGTCGTTGGCCACACTCAAAACGACGGAGATTGTATTCACTCTGTTATAGAAAAGAAAACCAGAAATGTTTTGATTTATACACCAGATCAATGGAATCTTGCCTTCAAAATGGCCACGGCTAACGCAAAGCCATACATAGTGAAAGATGTCACTCAATCTTTTGTGTTCGATTTTAAGTCTTGTCTCAGTTTTTTGACAACTGGAAGAAAAATTCAACCGGGGAGCTTGTAAAGTGGAACAAGATTTGTGAAGTCAATGTAGAAGCCAATACTCCGTTTGCAATTAATTACAAGCATAACTTTGAAGACAATGCCTACAAAACTTTACAATGCCTAAAAAGCAGCACACGAAACAGTGTACAAAAATTGTCTAAACGTTTTGAAAATATGAAGGTAGCTTATACAAACGTATTACCTATAGATAAAAACAAATTCAAAGATCTTCAAGATCTCTGTAAATCAAATGTGATTCCGGAAAGATACCATTCATTTTACAATAATTTGCAAATTAGGTAGATCTCAAAACACTGAAAACTTACCTGACAAGATAATAATACTTACCAAACAAAGTTTTATACCTATAGTAATATTATTTAGTGTACTTTGATTAAGCTGTGATGTAATAGGACTTTTGTGTTCATATTTAGTAGGTCTAAAAGACTTAATATCCTACCCATTTATATTTATTATAATTTTACATAACTATCTGAAAGACTGATTAAAGTGTAACTCTATCTCATTAAAAATATAAGAGGTTAAGTATTTAAAGTATCTACTAAAAAAATATAAGTAAAATTTCTATTTAAAAATTAGTTCAATATTTTGTGATAAAAAAGTCATTGGTTACTTTTAACAATATTTCAATTAAAGTTTAAGCTTTATTTCAGTGTTGTTTTTATTAATACAGATAAAAGAGCATGCTCAAAATAATTTTATGATTAAGTTGACTCGAAAAATATAATATTGTTTGATTATTCTCCTTAAAAATTATTAAAAATAAAACTATTTGATTACTGCATATTTTGGTTTTATTTAAACATGAAAATGGGTTAAAGTTATTGATATAGTAGAACATCGATAACTGGTGCATGTACTCTTCAGAACCACGTAAACTAACACAAGTGTTAAAAGTCTAACAATATCTTATATTTTGTACCTTATTTGCTTTTGTTTGCATTAATAATCAGTTTTTTTTTTTAAATAATGATTTATCATTTAATTACCATAATTGTAAATAAAACATAATGACAGTGTATACTGGTCTAAGTGGCACTTACACCAGTGTACGTGTTGTGAAGCTTTAAGAGAAACAATCTACACGAATGCAAGTACAGCTATTTTCTAAAGTTTCAGAAATAATAAAAAAATAATAATGCAGTTTTTTTCCAAAAGAATTCAATTAAAACATTTCAAAATTTCAATTATGTATGTTGAATTATGTTAAAGTTACACTCATTAGAACATTCAAATGGCTCTACTGTAAAGTTGTGAAATTGCACTTGCACCAGTATACGTAGGACCCGTCGAGATGATACTTCATTTACAGTAACCATGTAACTATACGCACCGAAACTTGTCCTATATGCATAAAGTTTTTTTAATACAATTAACTACAATAGAAAATTAATTTTTAGTAACGGAAACCCAGTAAAAAAAATATATTTTTGTCGATGTCCAACATATGTATAGTTTCGCCATTTTAACCACATGTTCATCCTTCGCATGCACTTTCATGAAACTAATTTTGTCGCGTTTCGCGTTTGAAAATAGTTGCGTGACATTATAGTTTTACCATAAAATGCGCAGGACATAAAACTAAATCAGTGTTATGAAACTAATGCATGCATTCGCCCAAGACTTTTTTTGAAGGTCCCCATTCGCCCCGCATTGTTTGGAGCGGGCCGAATGGGGACCTTCAAAAAGAGTCTTGGTCGATTCGCCCCGCGGGACCAACCGCTTGCGGGGGAAACGACGCAGGACTCATTGTATCAATGTATCATTGTATCAATTTGATGTTTACACGTGAAATTATTGATGAAACTATTGTCGTGTAATTAATTTTATGTCGCTAATTTCGTAATGTAACTTAGGCTTTAATTTTATGACAGACCAAATAAGGCTTGCATCCGGTGCGGTCCTACTGTTCTAATCGTCTATCCACTTTGCGGGTAGACGTTCTACGCTGCGCTTTTCCAAAGCTTCATGACATCTGTTCTATAATATCTCTGTGGTTTTTTTTTATGCAGAATAAGGCTACATTTGGCCACCAACTCGCCTGATGGAGAGCGAAGTTGTAGATATACCGTAATACTGTAGTAATCATCGTCACCATCTACGTAAACCTGATGGAAAGCGAAGTTGTAGCCAAAGACGGAGTATGTAGATCTAGAAGGTACCTATTCACTCTTGACTTGAAGATATTCAATTTGTAATTGTCAGGAATCAATGACGGAGGCAGGGCATTCCAATCCGGCAGCGGAACCGCGCGGTCCTGGCAATCCTAGCGGTCTGCATTATGAAGGAAGAAGCGAATCGCTTAGTACGAACAGCCGGCTTAGCATGCGACCCGAAGCAATTATTTCGTCCGAAATACCAATTCGTGTGAAGTAAATTCGTGTCATAGAATCGTGATCTATGGTCACGAAAAACTAGTGTCACCCTGTGATTAAATAATTTGGATATTTAATTTTGCAATGAAGCAACACTGATATAGTTCATTCAAAACACAGGGGTGCGTTTACGCACTCCAGTTTATGATAAAAAAAAACAGGCTAAGTCTATGTCACCCGTTTAGGGCATCCGTCAGGTGGAGTGCGTAAATGCACCCCAGTGATTCCAAAGGGATAATATTGTGGTCTGTGGTCTATCGAGATAATCTAAAAGAGATCCATTGATTTAATTTTAATACAACATGAGTTAAAAAGATATATGAAAAATATGAACTCTTGTCAGATTTTCCATTGAAGAACGTTACATTTTATTAAAAATTTGACAACAGAAATACAACAGATACAACAGATAACAATAAAGAAGGAAAACCATTCCTCACAGAGATACCTCTGTGATTATCACAAAGGTACAGTTTATACGATTATCAATGATCATCATAGTTTATATTATGACTGAAACCTTGAAATGAACTGCTACAAAACCACAAATTAATTTGTGTTTTATGCGTTGGAGTTCATACATTGGTCTTTGAGTGTATTTTTGCATCCTGTAAAATATTGTATCGTACTACAACTGCAAGCGAAGCATAATTAGGATACAACATATTCCATAATAGTTAAATAGGACTCAAGTGTGTGTCTACTGTCAATAATAACTGTGCAAAACTGAAAAACCTTATTTTACGAAAGTGAACCTAAAAATGTCCAAAGAAATTGATGTGAATGATAAATAAACATGAAGAAGTATTTTTAGTTTTATTTATAAATTAACTTCTATTAATCTATATAAATAAATGTATAGTAAAATAATATATAAACTTATTGAAGGATTGAATATTATGCATAGGTACAGGAATTAATAAATATTTATGGAGCCAAAAAAGTAATGTCGCCATTGTAGCCATGTTTTAAAAAATAAATAAATGTCAAACTCTAAAATATCAGCCCGCCATTGGTTGTTCGAAGATTCCTGTCTGATACGTAGTACCTTTAGTAGTCTGTGAGAGTATCACTCAAGAGCTCGGTGCGCTGTTGTAAGTTTGATATTTACAGCGTTACCAATACCTATTTTCCTAATTACCGAAAACCCAAAGTAAAATTCTCTACACTGGGGAGAAAAAATATCCCGATTTCCAATCTAAACTGATACCTCGCCAAATTGCAATCTAGAAGGAGTCTCCAGCTCAGAACCTGTTTTAAAAAAACTACCTCGCTAAGGGATGATTTATATTAGGACGGGGCAGGCACGGGACGGGCCCGTACGAAGCCCGTATAACGCACATACGACGCTTGTGCCATACATTTTTGTTGTGGCACGTACGACGCCCGGACGGGGCCCGTCCGAGCTATTACACAAAATGTATGGAACATGCGTCGTACGGGCCCCGTCCAGCCCGTCCCCGGTCCGTCCGGCACCCGCCCCGTCCTAATATAAATCATCCCTAAATCGATACAATAAAATATCTATCCCCACAACAATCTCCAATGGAGATAATACCCCGTAATTTGACAAATCCTTCACAATTCAGCAACGCTGGTTGTTTATTTAGTTAGTTTTTCCTATCTCGTAGTATTTCGTCCTCAAAAAGTTTGACGAAAAGATATTCGCGGTGAAATGTCAAAATACGGCTAAATTCGCGTGCACATGTTAGAGTTTGTCGACGAAAGTGCCACAGGTACATAAATCATTCGCGAGAATTCTACACCACAGAGTAAAAACTGACGAAATAAGTGTGTTGTCATGTTAGG
Organism: Hypomecis punctinalis; assembly: GCA_949316475.1. Lineage (NCBI taxonomy): Eukaryota > Metazoa > Arthropoda > Insecta > Lepidoptera > Geometridae > Hypomecis > Hypomecis punctinalis. The sequence continues at coordinate 23,410,221 of OX438800.1, read as the reverse complement.
GGAGGTAGAAGTATCGGAATATTTCTATTTTACTCGAAATAAGATCGTTCTCGTGGGTCGCATCCTAGAGGGCCAGGTGGTATGTCGACTTTATAGGGATGGTACTTATGCGACTTCCAGGTTATTCTGTTGTTTATTAACATTATTATGTTATTTTTACTTACAGTTTTTTTCATTCCATCCAACATTGTCTCTCAATCCCAAACAAAACAAAGCCCCTCTCCCAAACTAGAACATAGTACAGGAGCCGGACACGAAAATCCTCCCGATAAAAACACGGCGAACGAGTGAAATAAAAATGGCCGCTTTTCACCGAATAAGCGTTACCATAAAAAAGGTTTTCAGTGAGCAAGTGAATCATAATTTATGAATTCCGGTGTCCGGGAGCGGGGAGATTTACGCGGGGTCATTGTGTCGGCTCCTGGCCTATGTAGACTTGAGAACGGATTTTCCCTTTTCTTTTTCAGTATATATTTTCTGAAATGGCGCTGAAAATGAGCTTAAGAGAGGATGGCAGTGACGAAACGTTGGCAGGTGAGTAAAAATGTGTTGTGTTTGGTCTCCATTCGTTTTATTATGAGGATATGTGATATACAAGTCGTTTTATTTTAGAAATATTACAAAAACAACATTTTTGTGCAGCGTAGGTTTTGGTATCAAATAATATAAGTAGATTTCTGTAATAACTTATTTGTGTTCTGTAGAGAAAGCCGCAAACTTTTTTTAAATGTATTACAGAAAACAATATTCGACTTTTTTTATTTTTGAGCGACATAGATTTTGATATTAGGTAGATAATAATAGTAAAGAATGTAAGTTCTCAAGTTTGGTCGCAAAGTAATTTCTTGTATAAACTAGAGAACACTATATGTAATAGAGATGTGATAACTGATATTTAGAGAGACATGACGTATGCGTTAGTTCTTTGTCGATGACTTCACTAGCTTCATAACAGTAAGTACTAGTAAGTCGCTTCGTGTGGCCCTAACTAGGGTATTAAAAGTAAGTTAAAAGCTTCACTATTAGAATTTAATCGATCACTATTTGACTGCCTCGGTGGCTCAGTGGTTAGTGACCCTAACTTCTGGATCAAAGAGGCGTGGTTTCGATCCCCACCCAGGGCAAATATTTATGTGATGAACATAAGTGTTTGCTGTTATTTAGTTACTATTTATATATGTATGTATTTAAAAATAAGTATATGTAGTATATCAGTCTCTGGCAGCCATATCACAAGCTTTGCTTAGTTAGTCAGAGGCCGTGTGTAAGATGTACCAAAATATTAAAAAAAAATTCAAGTGTTTAAAACAGTTCACACTGCATGGCATGCTTATGCTCCCAGTCAATTGACATGATGACTAGGTGAAAAAATCATTATTATAATTAGTCCGTAAATTAGATTATCAAAAAATATTGGACACGTATTTTTACTATTGTAAATCAGACAACAAATGACAAAGATAAACATTGTCAAAGTTTGGGAGTGGGGGTCGTGACGTCACTATACATTTGTATGGCACTTGTGACGTCACGCGAAACTTAGACGGGCTATATCTTCATCAATGTTTGTTTAATTAACAAAAGAAGAAATATGTTTCTAATATTTTTGATAGTCTATCTGACGGACTAATTATATTTTTTTAGTCATCATGCCTATTATGTCAAAATGAATAAAAAACAGTATTTTAGTGCCAGATTATTTCCCGTCCCATTCTGCTAGTTGCCTAGCTCTGCAACAAACAATCGTTAATGAAACATAAGGCGTGTGCATCCCTTCCACCGTACATCTCTTAGGGTAAGCCGGGAAACAGATATAGCCTCCGCTAATCGCTCAACAATACATCCCCTCGCGAAAACCACCCCTATGACATCCCTTTTAGGGTCATATTGGAATGGGGATGAAAATATTAATTTGTTGAAAAAAGTTGACGTCATACTTTTCTGCAGTTCATCGACTTTTGTAATATGAGTATTATTGGGGAAATGAGATATTATAAAAGCTTTCCCTTTCTTTTAGAATTGATGAGATCTTTTCAGGAAACGGAATCTTCTCTGATATTCAACTAAAAATGTGTGCTTTCTCTCTATATTATTCATAGTTACCAGTTATCATGTTTTATTGTGAGCCACAAAAAGAACTACCTACAAAGGTTTAACGTGCCTGACATTTGACAAAGGTCTTATAAGCATCGACTCGGCGTTTTTTCTTTCTTACATTCTGCATATATTGATGCTTATAAGCCATTTTGGCATATCCAGGGTTATTCATAAACAATTAGCGTCCCTTTAGGGGCTTATTCTGTTCATCAAAACTAACAACTTTTGTTCTGCGACATTTGTCAAAACTCAAAAAGTTGTTGTCCCTTAAAAAAATATCGTTCACCCTGGACAAAATTTATGGAACAGCTGATTTTGTTTGAGTTTTGACAAAAGTCACAGAACAAAAGTTGTTAGTTTGGATGTTCAAAGTTCAAATATATTTATTTCAATTAGGTACCTAAGATACACTTTTGAAACGTCATGAATGTACTATTTAGAAATCATTAAAAAATGTCGTGAAATCAATAATATAACCTTTGATCAAATGATTGGTCACGCGACTAATCATTGATCCAAGAATATACACAAAATAAATGAACAATAACCATAAAATTATAAGTAAAATTATAACCTCATTAAAAATTACAACACAAAGTTGCCATATGAGAGTTATGGAAACTCACCACTTCTACCAGCTGGGTTGGTTGGTCAGTTTACACCACTCAAATAAGCTAAAATGAGATTGAATTGAATATACATCAGAAAAATTATGGCAATTTAAATGAAAATTTCGGATAGAGATAGTCATAAATAAGCAATTGTCAAATGTACAGAATAAGCCCCTAAAATAATGCTAATTGATTAGGAATAACCCTGTATAACTACATATAGTGGAAGAAAGCTTGCTAATATATTTGCGGATGAAATGATATGTGTGTACATATCATTTCATCCACTTTTCGTAGAAAGATAAGCAAGCTTAGTGCAGAAACCTGCTCGTTGAAGTAATTCGACGGCGTATGCGACTCCACCAATTTTCACTGGGCCAGAGTAGCGCGTAACGGCACATTTACCGCCTCATGAAGGGATTCTATGCTTAGCTGGTAAAGTTTATCAATCTAGAGTATTTCATATATTATGAAACTATTTGCGATGTTAAAACTTTTTTACTAAAAAGAATTTCCCAAGGTAAGTAAACTAAGTAATTTATTTAGCGTTAGCCAAAATCCACTTTTCTAACAAAATATGCAATTACAGCTGTGACCTTTAAACTAGTATTTCAAGCACGTCTTAGTTCCCAGACTAGTCAAATATTAAAAGCTAAATTTTCTAGAGCTACGTCCGACGGAGTGACGTCACGTCCGGTTTTTATACCCGATGAAACCGGTACGGGCCGGTTCCAGACTGTTAAATTATTGACAAGAGTACAAAATGTTTACAGGACTTAATCGGAATTATGGAGATTTGGACTTTCAGCCAACATCCAATCGGAGATTTTTATTTTGTCTATATTTTAACCGACTTTAAAAAAGGAAGAGGTTCTATGTTCGTTGTATGTATTTTTTTTTGTTTATGTTCATCGATATTTTTGCCTATTATGAACCGAATCAAAAAAATCCTTTTTAGTTCGAAAATGTGGTGGTGCCATACAAATTTTATCAAAATGGGCTTAGCCGTTTATGAAAAATTGACAATGATGTAAAAAATGTGAATATTAATTTGAGCGACCTATTCGAATGTTGCACAAGATGGAAATAGGTATTGTTCTTTTTTTGCGAAAAATAATTATTTGTTTACAAACTTCATGCAATCATTTTTCAACTAATTTGCTATATATATAAATAAATAAATATTGGGGGACATCTTACACACGGTCTCTGACCCCAAACTAAGCAAAGCTTGTGATATGGTGGCCAGAGACTGACATACTACATATACATATTTTAAATACATACTTATATAGATAGTACCTAAATACACCCAGACAAAGAGCAAACATCTATGTTCACCACATAAATGCTTGCACTGGGTGGGGATCGAACCCACGCCTCTTTGATCCAGAAGTCAGGTTCACTAGCCACTGCGCCACCGAGGCAGTCGAGAGCACATAAATCATATCATCGTCATCCGCAACCTTCTCTATCCCACTACTGGGCACTCTCTCTTTTGGTGAGTCATCTACTTACTGTACTGTACCAAACTTTTTAATAGTCCACTGCAGGACGTAGGCCTACCCACGAAGAATGATTGGGCCATATGCACCACGCTGACCCAGTGCTTGTTGGTGGATTCACATACGCCATCGAATTTCTTTACCTGAACATGTTATATGACAGTTACATAGGTACGGCTACTGTTAGGGTTGACAACCGAACAGTAATGCCACAAGCTGGTGCTTTATTTACATGCTACTTTACGACCTAAAACTCGGGTTTAGTCAAGCAGCAGTTTTCATTCACTGAATCTCCCGCCGCGCGCCCCAAATGTGACATCTAGCAGCTCTCTTTCAGACGACCTTTCTTCACCTGATCATGTTACACGACAGTTACATAGATACTGCTATGTAGGGTTGACAACCAAACAGTAATTCCATAAGCTGGTGCTTTATTTACGTGCAGCTTTAAGTTCCACATTTGGTTCAGCCTTACTGCGGTCTTCATTCACTAAATCGCCCGCCGTTTGCCCCAAATGTGACAACTAGCAGATTTCTTACAGACAACCTTTCTTCACCTGAACATGTTACACGACAGTTACATAGGCACTGCTACTGTTAGGGTTGACAACCAGACAATAACAAAGAAGTCTGCTCACTATAACGTACCATACCATCACCGTGTTAGGAACGTGACAGATTTATTTTTCATTGAAAGTGCTCAGTTATAAATGTCACCCGCGGTCATCCATGCAGAACGTTGCCTGACTTTGATTATCGCTGACAAAAACTTATTCAAACTTTACTACGTTACGAGCGCTACTGTTGGTTTTCCTGAAAAATACTGTTGTGATAGACGGCAGCCCTAGTGTCAGCCCTACACTGGCGGCACACAGTGTGCGCTATCAGCCCGGTTCGGAAGCGCCTTTGTACGCGACCCCCTCGCCATTGTAGCGACAAGGGCTTTTACCTTGCCACACCGCGTACACACTTGGAATCTTCTCCAAATGCTGCACGAAATATTTCAGGAGTTTAAAATGCAGAAATAAAATGCACAAAAAAGAAGAAAGAAAACGCAGTGCAGAAATTTTATGTAAGCCTTGGATGACAAAAGGACTTCTAAAATGTCTTAGAAAAAGAGATGATCTTCACGCAGAAGCTAAACGGAATGCTAATGACCTAGCTATCCAAAATAAATACAAAACTTACCGAAATTATTGCAAAACTATTTTAAGAAATTTGAAACAAGAACACGAGCGTAACTCTATCCAAGAATCTAGTGGGGATAGTAAAAAACTCTGGAGGACTATCAAAAATATCTGTAACTTTAGTTCTTCTCAAAATGAGTCTTTAGAACTTTTGGGTAACCAACCAACTAAACTAGATTCTATAAACGAAGTAAACAGTTTCTTCTCTCAAGTTGGAAAGAAACTGGCTGATGATATCTTACAAGACCTACATACCACTGAGAATGAATTAGTAAACATGATACCCACTAGCGAAAGAGTGCCAGTTGATTCTTTCTTTCTGTCTCCAACAGATGAAATAGAAGTTCTTAAAATATTGTCTAGCCTAAAAACAACATCTTCATCAGGTTGGGACGGAATAAGCAATAAAATATTAAAAATATCTAAGACCATCATAGCTGAACCGATTGCACACATCTGTAACCTAAGTATGACTTCAGGTACTGTCCCGGATGTTCTCAAGACTGCTACGGTTGTTCCTATCTATAAAACCGGTGACAAATCTTCTATCTCAAATTACAGACCTATTTCCCTCCTTCCAACACTTTCGAAAGTTTTGGAAAAAGTTATAAACACAAGGCTTTTGAGATACTTGGAAGGCAGCGGTCTATTATCGCCAAACCAATATGGCTTTCGCCGTAATAAATCGTCAGAAGATGCCGTGGTAGATCTGGTCAATTTTGTGACAGATAACGTTGATGGGGGGGATAAATGCTTGGCAGTTTTTTTGGATTTGGCCAAGGCATTCGATACGGTGTCTCGGCCAATCCTACTTAAAAAGCTCGAGAGACTGGGTATTCGTGGACTCCCATTGCAATGGTTTACGTCGTACTTAAGTGGGCGTAATCAGACAGTGCGTATTGGTGACAACCAAAGTGGTTACGCTAGTATTGAGTTCGGAGTCCCACAGGGTAGCGTGCTAGGCCCTACTCTCTTCCTAGCTTACATAAATGACCTCTGTGACCTCAGTCTAAGTCATACTAGGATCTTGGCTTATGCTGACGATACCGCTCTGACTTTTTGTGGGAGTAACTGGGAAGAGACCATAGAAATAGCTCAAAAGGGTCTGGCAGTTATTGCAAGTTGGTTACAGAAGAATTTACTCACGATTAATGCTAGTAAGACTAAGTATGTGACATTCCGAGTATCTGATCGCACTGGCCCTGGATATCTAACACATCTTCGACTGCATCAATGTGGCAACCTAAATTCCAATACATGTTCTTGCTCTGAAATCGAAGAAGTCGAACACATAAAATATCTGGGAATTATTATTGATAATAAACTTAACTGGTCTCAACAAATAAATAGTCTATCTGGTCGTGTACGTAAACTCTTACATATTTTCAAGAAGTTAGGTGCGATAGCTGACGTTAAAATTATTAGGACTGTTTATTTAGCTCTCTGCCAGTCTATACTAAGTTATGGAATTGTGTGCTGGGGTTCTGCAGGTAAAACTCTACTTTTAAAACTAGAACGTGCTCAACGAGCAGCGCTCAAAGTAGCATACCGGAAGCCGTTTAGACACCCCAGTGACACTCTGTATCAAGAACTGAACCATGTCAACACGAGAGGGCTATATATCTTAGCTATTGCACTTAGGTACCATAAAACTGCACCATTCACTATGTCAGATCCATTGCAGCTCTCACGCCGTCGGGCCTGGAAACTGCCAATGATAAGAAGCCAGTTTGCAGAACGTTCATTTGCGTTTAGGGGCCCTTACCTTTACCAAGACCTTGACAAAAAACTGAATATTTTAAGTGATTCCAGGTACGTGTGCAAGCTAAAAATATCCAACTACTTGAAATCCATGGGTTACAATGATATAGAAAATCTAATCAAACCAGTAAGCTAACTGGAAACCTTCCGGGCCTTTATTTTGTCTCTGATTCCATCTGCCGTTATAAATCCAAACGCGTCATATTTCAGCATACCTATGAAGGTGAAGCTAAAAGCAAGAAATTTCATTAGAAGCCAAACATGAATACGATCTCGCTCACACTCGGTGATGTATTTGCGAGCCCAACTCTCATGAGGCTGACGCTACGCAGATACGTCACTCGTCTTACATCAAATACACACACACACACACACACACACACCCCCACACACACACACAGACACACATATGTATACACACACATAATTATACTACATTCACTATATACCTATATTATACATGTCAGTTGCCACCGGTAGTTCGGTTATAATTTTCTTGTGTTATATGTAAGTATTACATATTATGTACTGTCTATTAGAATCCTTATCTATTCAAAGTTTTTCATTCATTAATTCATACCTAAATTCACAAAAACGAAAGACACTGGATTTCGCGACACAGGCTAGCCTAGTGCGAAATCCAGGGTGCATAAAATTACATTGTTATACTTACATTAAAATTTACCTGTTTTGTTAAAATTAAGCACTAATATAAGAATGTTCTGCATATGTGTTATTTGGAAATAAATATGTTTATGTTTATGTTTATGTTTCGTATTTTGAAGCATTCAAGACAAAATGTTTCAATGGAATATATATAAACGACTTTTTATCGATATATAAACCTTCATTTTGACATCAAAAGGCCAAAACTGGGGCAATGGCCACAACTGGTGCATTTACTTTAAATAACAAAATTACACATTTTTGGAGCAACATAATTAATACTCGTATATGTTAGTGTTGTCTATTGTTGGCTATACGATGTAGAGTTTGTTACTTAGTACTTTACTTACCACACAATACAATACAAGAACACTTTATTGACACCACAAGTAGTAAAACATAACAGAAGAAGAAAAACGATAGAAGAATGGTACAAAAGGCGGTTTTATCGCTAAAAGCGATTTCTTCCAGACAAGCGCTTACCACTTGTTACTTAGTACATTGCCATATTTTTGGTAAATTATTGTAAGTAATAACAAGTTGTTTTGTTATAGACAGTTCATGATAATATTTGAACAGGGCATCGAAAAGAATAAAAATAACCATACTTTATTTAAAGGATAATGAAAAATACGGAACCATATCCTATTAAACCTAATAAGTACTTAACTAAACTTATAAGCAAACTATCTCAAATATCAAGGCGACGTCAACCAACTTACATAACTCTAAGTCCTAGCAAATTCCAAACTTCAGCGACAGACAGTTGCAAAGTCTCCGTATACTGTATAAGCAGAGGAAGCATTTAGGGATGTAATGCGTCAAAATGTCATTGCGCTTTCGGCCTCGTACGCAACCAATAATCGCAACTGGTTGCCTATAGGGCCTATAGGTGAGTATAGACTAGAGCATTTACTCGTAGCAGAACATCGAGCAGATCTATGATATTATGTTCTATTCCCTTTCTAAAACCCTTTTACGAACCAGACGTTAGGCATGCTCGCCGTTTCGTTATTACAACAATTGTTGTAATAACAAAGTTACAAGCCAACGAGAGTATTAGTGTAACATTTTGTAGAATATTTGCACGAGCGCGGGCGATGAGCTGGTGCGGGGTGACACTACAGGTAATTAAATGCACACGCTGTGAACATTACTCCACACAGCCCCGAGCGTTCGCAGGAACGTTACATTACATGGAAATGCTTTGGAAACTGAGCTTTTACCTGTATTGTACCATTCTTAAGAACGTTTCATTGCATACAAATGCTTGAGAAGATGCTCTAGTCTATACTACCTTATAAGGAGCGTTTCTCCTTTGTTAGCAACTATAGTTGCAATGAAAGAGTATTTGTTCCGTATTCGTAACCAGTTGCAAACAGCGTCTTTTTATTTTACTGCACTACTTGCAATAGACTATTTATATGGTTCGTTTATCCTCCGTGGCACTACTGCTTGGTACAACTAGTAGTGATAGAAGAAATTTTTCTCGCTTGTGGCACAACTAATTTTCTATCTAATATAACCTATGGAATACAATTCCTTATGAACTAGTGTAATGTTTTTAAATCTTACTACACAATTCATTATGTTTAGCTACTTTAACGAACATAAAATAATGTAAGTATTATCATCATTATTTTTCGACAAGTAGCTTAGCTTTAATAAAAGTCTAAGCGTCATTATGTCTCCGTCATGAAAAAATGCCAAGTAAGCCTTTTTATTAGTCAACTGCAAGGCGTAGGCCTAACCATGAAGGGTGATTAGGAAGGCCATAACCACCACGCTGGCCAAGTGCGGGTTGGTGGATTCACATACGCCATCGAATTTCTTCTACGGACGTATGCAGGTTGCCACTATGTTTTGCTTCACCCAAAAGCCAGTGGTGTGAAATTCCGTACATGAATTCCGAGTAATTAATTGGCACGGGACCGGGGTTCGAATCCACAACCACACGATTGTAAGGCGGGTGTCATTACCACGAGACCACCACGGCGTCTTCTTCCGTAATCTGTACGAGCACATGAAGGAAACATCTAGGGATGTGACGCCGAAATGGCCTGTCATTGCGAACAATAGATTGCCAGTGCGTCTCTTCGCAGAGAAATAACTAGAAACCTGACTCTACAATAAAATTATAGCGCTCGGGTGGCATTATTGTAATATGTTTACCGACTTCCAGAAAGGAAGAGGTGCTATGTTCATTAAAAAGAGTCATGGGCGATTCGCCCCGCGGGCCAAACAGCTTGCGGGGCGAAACGCCGCAATACCCAAGTTTTGTGTATATTCATCGATATTTTCGCCAATTGAAAACTAATTAAAAAAATATATTTATGCTGTTTTTAAACTATCGCGATTTGTACACATTATTATTATATACTACGAGACTAATCGCGCACTAAAATTACGAGATAAATAAATACCTCATCATCCCGACGTTTCGGCCGAGTTGCATCGACCGTGGTGAGAACTGGACAGTCTACCCGTGACCAGTATATAATATATAATGCAGTATATAATAATAAAATCTATATGCGTTTGTAAGAGTATATTTCCGAGGAGGTCCCATTTAAATTTTATCGAAATCGGCTGAGTCGTATCTGATAAATCAACAATGATGTACATGGATTTAACATCAATTCGTGCAAGATATTCAAAGTCGGTATGTACTCGGTGGAAGTCGTTGTTGCTATTTTTTACAAAAAAAAAACATTTTTTTTTTTTTTACTTTAGATTACTTTTAAATAGGTTTGTCTATATTTATTGCATTTTAGACCAAACCAAATGAAAATTCAGACTTTACAAAAGCTGATTTCACAAATTGCTTAATGTTTAACACAAAACCAAATAAATGAATGAGTGGAGTGGAAGGTCGGAATACACGTTATAGTGTATTAGTGTATTGTATATTTCCATTGGATCTTCAGAAATAAAAATGTCTTTTCTGCCTTTTTTGTCATAGGTCTGAAGACTGTAATTAAGTGATTATTTTTCGCGAAAAATGGCAAAATCTACTTTTATCGTGTACAAAATTCGAATAATTCGCTCATATTTATGTATAAGTACTACATTTTTTTACATTATGGTTGATTTTTTAAAAACGGTTCAACCGATTTCTTAAATATTTAAATGGATCAAGTCGAGACCACACCTCACCTTTCAAACTAAAAAAAATTGATTCGAATTCGATTGAAAATATCAATGAATATACAGAAAAAATATACAGACGAACATAGAACCTCCTTCTTTGTGAAAGTCGGTTAAAAATAAATTATATTTGCACAAAAAATTACTTTATGCGTATCCGAGACGCACCTTTTTTTCTGTGTTTAAAATATTGTAAAAGTTCACAATAAGTGTGCGACACTCAGACTACACTTACGTTGTACTTAAAAATATAAGGACCCACCTCGAGGGGAGGGGAGAGATGATTGCGGTGGTGATTCGGATGGAAACGTTTTGAAACACGTTCAGACCTATTGTAACTGAAGTGTCGGTAAATACAGGGCTATCTGCTCGCCCTGTACTAAGTCGGAAAGGCTGATTCAGACTATTACTACGAAGACATTTTATTATCGGGTCAACCCCAAATTCGAGAAAAAAATCAGCTGTTCGATACAAATTTCCAACTCGGAATCGACAAAATGAATGTATGAAACAATAGAAAAGTCAACAGCAACTTTGTTCAGCATTGACACGCTGAATGGCAATGCTTATACGTTGAGCCATATAAACACCAGCATTTTGGTCACGCGTCGCGTTCACCAGACGCTCAGTAAGACTTTTGAAAACAATATGAGCTCCCGGCCCCCACGGACCCAATGTCTCAACGGCTCAAATATGTAACCACTATGTAACAGTTGATTTTTTCGAATTCCGTGTTGGCCCTATGGTAAAAGTTGTATATAATGATGATCTAAATCACCTTCTACCTATCGGCTTAGTACACCAGTTCTGGATAACCCTGTATTGTAACAGAGTATTTTGAGATTACCCTAATTTTGGTCAATTTTTCCGATTTCCAATAGGTATTAAAAAGATTTCAATTTGATTGTAAATGTGAGTGTTGCATATGTGTATACGAGTTCGTCACGAATTTCATAGCTATATTAATAGCATTTTTTTTATTCTTCTTTTCAATAAATGAAAGAAAATAAATGTTTAGAATTTTTTTATAATTGACTGCCTCGGTTGCTCAGTGGTTAGTGACCCTAACTTCTGGATCAAAGAGGTGTGGGTTCGATTCCCACGCAGGGCAAATATTTATGTGATGAACATAAGTGTTTGCTCTGTGTCTGGGTGTTATTTAGTTACTATCTATATAAGTATGTATTTAAAAATAAGTATATGTAGTATATCAGTCTCTGGCAGCCATATCACAAGCTTTGCTTAGTTTGGGGTCAGAGGCCGTGTGTAAGATGTCCCAAAATATTTAAAAAAAAAAAAAAAAAGAATAAAAATTAGTAAGGTCTTGAATGTACAATCATGATTTTTTATTAATTATTTATATTAATTTTTAGAACGATAAACGGTATTATTTTTACGTCGGTTTTTGATTTTTGAAGCTTCTTAATTTTGTTAAAAAAAATTACTAACATGATTTATATCAACATCTTCACATACCTTATACGAGTGCCTACACCCCGTAAATAGCAGGTAGGTGCTGCAGTACCTACTAAGTTATTTAGAACAATTGTTTTTGCACCTTTATGTACCTGACAATAGAGTTGAAAATACACTACATACAGAGACCCAGTCTACCCTCAAAAACCACAGAGCCTCATCCGCTTGCCAAGAATTTATTAAAGGATAGCTTCAACAACTGTAAGCGATTAACCGAATTAAATTCAACTCTGAAGTCCGCACTTTTCCCTTTTCTACCCTTTTTCGGCAATTAAATCGAGATCAAAGTGGGGCGGGGGAAAAAAAATGAAAAATATCATTTTTTTTTCGGTTATGAGTTGAACGGTCAGCTGCAAGGCCGGATCTACCATATAGCTTTTTGGGCTTAAGCCCAGGGCCCAGTAGATTCCAGGGCTGCCCTCAGCTAAGTCAAGTCAAAGTAAAAAATAGACGATAATGCGAAAAAAGTCGATAATTTTGTCAAATTAAACAGATCGTAAGGTTTGCAGCCCTGTGAATCCTGCGATTGATTAAACTCATTTAATTTTACTCTATCTTCAGGTGTTGGCACTTCGAATTTTACAGCAAGCGCGGATCCTTGGAGGATCGATCATTCTGCTCACTTCCTTTTCCCTTCCGCTCGCGCTTTCTCGAAATTGTTTGTTTCTTTCCCATCTTTTAAAATCTTGAATCAAACAATTTCTTAACAAAACGTAAAAAAATCTGATAGGGTCGCGTAGTTTCCGTCAACTAATTAGTACCTACTACTGGCTGGATCCACCCTTGACTGGCAGCCAAAATGTTCGGCGACCATTGTCATTACATATTCAATCGATCTTGATCGTGCTCCGATCTTTCCCTCTTAGACTCTGTCTCTTACTTTCTTACTATCCTATACTTTGAGTAATTAGAAGGGTGGTTAAATGAAATAAAATTTCCAAAATTCTAAAAATAATAAAAAAACTAAAGCTATAGTTATCAAATTATCCTACTATAATATTATAAACGAGAAAGTTTGTGAGTATGTGAGGATGGATGTATGTTTGTTACTCTTTCACGTAAAACTACTGAACGGATTGAGATAAAACTTGCAATAATATAGCTTACTAGCTTAAAACCCACGGCTTCGCCCGCGTTGTCTTAATACTTGCTTAAAATTACTTGCAAGGATAATGCCCACGGTTTGGTCAAAATTGTAACAGTATTTGCCTATAATGATAATAGATCACGGTTTGGCCCGCGTATTGTTAGTACTTGCTTAAGATGGTTATTTATAGCACGCAGCATGGACTGCGATGTCTTAATACTTGCTTAAAATTATAAAAGCTCGCCGTTTGGCCTGCATTGTCGTATTACTTACAATGATAATAGCCCATGGTCTGGCCCGTATTGTCTTAGTACTTGCTCAAAATGATAAAAGCCCGCGGTTTAGCTCGCGTTGTGTTAATAATTAGGTACTTACAAAGATAATAACCCACAGTTTGGCCCACGTTGTTTTTATACTTACTTAATTAAAATAACAGCCCGCGGTTCAACCCACGTTATCTTGGCATTTGCTTATAATAATATCTAATAGTTCGCGGTCTGGCCCGTGTTGTCTTAATAAATCCTTAAAATTATAATAGCATGCCGTTAGCCTGCGTTTTTGTATTGCTTGTAATGATAATAGCCCACGATCTGGCCCGCGTTATTTTCGTAACTGCTTAAAATGATAAAAACCCACAGTTAGGCCCGCGTTTTCTTGGCACTTACTTAAAATAATAGTAACTCGTGGTTAAGCCCGCATTAGGCTCGATTATGAAGGCGCCATCGTAATTATAATAGCTAATTATCATAATTATATCTGTTTCATTTTCACTTTAAGCATTCGATAGAGAGAACACTTTTTATGTTGTTATTATATTTACTATGGCGTCTTCATAACTGAGCCTATTATTGTATTACTTGCAAAATAATGCCTACGGTTTAGCCTGAATTGTCTCAGTATTTGGTTATTTAATTTACTTGTATCTAAAGCTTATTACAGAGTACATACGTGAATTTTTGGATGATAAATTGCCGAATTTCTGAAATTAACTCAATAATAAATAAATATATAAAATAAATATTGGAGGACATCTCACACACGGTCGCTAATCCCAAACTAAGCAAAGTTTGTGATTTGGCTGGCAGAGACTGATATACTACATATACATGTATTTCAATGTATGTACTGTATTGTATACACCACCGACCATACTCCTATTTTTAGAATAATTCCAGTCCATTCAAAGGTTGCCTGGTAGAAATCGCCAAAGGCGATAAGGCCGCCATTGTACAGCATATTGTATAGTTTCTGTACTGTGTTTCTGTGTACAATAAAGATATATTTATTTATTTATTTATACATGTAGGTTGACTGGCAGATAATGCTGTTTAGCGTTAAGTCCTCCTTTTGTAAAAATAGTGTGCAATAAAGTGTTAAATAAATAAATAAAAATACATTAATAACACTCAGACACAGAGCAAACACATATGAACATCACATAAATATTTGCCCTGGGAATCAAACCCACGCCTCTTTGACCCAGGAGTCAGGGTCAACCACTGAGCCACCGAGGGAGCCAATAATAATAATTGTATGAGTAACTATGTAAGAAATTTCACTTTTCTTTGCTGGAAAACATTGAGGCAAACTGTACGTACGTAGAAATCAATGTCGTATGTGAATTCAGCAACCCATGCTTGGCCGGCGTGATGGATATGGCCCAATTACCCTTCGCGGATAGGCCTATTTTCAGTCATCCATCAGCCGCAGGACGTCCACTGCTGGACATAGGCCTTCCCTATGGATCTCCAATAAGACCGGTTGGAAGCGGCTTGTATCCAGCGCGATCGTGCGGTCTTAATGAGGTCATCCGTCTCAGCTCGCAGCTCTATGATATTATGTTCTATTCCTTTTCTAAAACCCTTTTACGAACCAGACGTTAGGCATGCTCGCCGTTTCGTTATTACAACAATTGTTGTAATAACAAAGTTACAAGCCAACGAGAGTATTAGTTTGTACAAACAAAGTTACAAGCCAACGAGAGTATTAGTGTAACATTTTGTAGAATATTTGCACGAGCGCGGGCGATGAGCTGGTGCGGGGTGACACTACAGGTAATTAAATGCACACGCTGTGAACATTACTCTACAGAGCCCCGAGCGTTCGCAGGAACGTTACATTACATGGAAATGCTTTGGAAACTGAGCTTTTACCTGTATTGTACGATTCTTAAGAACGTTTCTTTACATACAAATGCTCGAGAAGATGCTCTAGTCTATACTACCTTATGAGGAGCGTTTCTCCTTTGTTAGCAACTATAGTTGCAATGGAAGAGTATTTGTTCCGTATTCGTAACTAGTTGCAAACAGCGTCTTTTTATTTTACTGCACTACTTGCAATAGACTTTTTGTATGGTTCGTTTATCCCCCGTGGCACTACTGCTTGGTACAACCAGTAGTGATAGAAAAAAAATTTCTCGCTTGTGGCACAACTAATTTTCTATCTAATATTACAATTCCTTATGAACTAGTGTAATGTTTTTAAATCTTACTACACGATTCATTATGTTTAGCTACTTTAACGAACATAAAATAATGTAAGTATTATCATCATTATTTTTCGACAAGTAGCTTAGCTTTAATAAAAGTCTAAGCGTCACTATGTCTCCGTCATGAAAAAATGCCAAGTAAGCCTTTTTATTAGTCAACTGCAAGGCGTAGGCCTAACCATGAAGGGTGATTAGGAAGGCCATAACCACCACGCTGGCCAAGTGCGGGTTGGTGGATTCACATACGCCATCGAATTTCTTCTACGGACGTATGCAGGTTGCCACTATGTTTTGCTTCACCCAAAAGCCAGTGGTGTGAAATTCCGTACATGAATTCCGAGTAATTAATTGGCACGGGACCGGGGTTCGAATCCACAACCACACGATTGTAAAGCGGGTGTCATTACCACGAGACCACCACGGCGTCTTCTTCCGTAATCTGTACGAGCACATGAAGGAAACATCTAGGGATGTGACGCCGAAATGGCCTGTCATTGCGAACAATAGATTGCCAGTGCGTCTCTTCGCAGAGAAATAACTAGAAACCTGACTCTACAATAAAATTATAGCGCTCGGGTGGCATTATTGTAATATGTTTACCGACTTCCAGAAAGGAAGAGGTGCTATGTTCATTAAAAAGAGTCATGGGCGATTCGCCCCGCGGGCCAAACAGCTTGCGGGGCGAAACGCCGCAATACCCAATTGAAAACTAATTTAAAAAATATATTTATGCTGTTTTTAAACTATCGCGATTTGAACACATTATTATTATATACTACGAGACGAGAATAAAATTACGAGATAAATAAATACCTCGTCATCCCGACGTTTCGGCCGAGTTGCGTGGACCGTGGTGAGAACTGGACAGAGAAATAAACTATATACGTAAACCTATGAATTCTTGTAGTTGTGTAAAAGAAAAGCTTCTCAGTTACCGTATAAAAAAGTTAGAGCCGTTTATGTCGTAAAAAACCGCATATTTTGCACTCACAAAAATCAAAACCTACAGGGTACTTCCCGTTGACATGGAACTATGAAATTTGGCGAGAAGCATTGTCTCAGAGTAGACATATAGGAATAAATCTGAAAACTGTACATTTTTATTTACATCACAAAAAATAGGGCCTCAAAATTCACAAAAAATTGGTTCAAAATTCTGTCTAAACTGAAAATAAGTTCAAATATAAATTTATATGTAAATGTATAATTGTATACATATAAAACATCAAACTTAATAGCAATCAAATAAGTTATAAAATCAATTCTTAAAGCAATAGTTTAAATCTCAGTATTTACTCATATATAAACTAGGTTGGCGTCAAGTTAGCCCGCGGTATTAACTTTCTCCGTCGATGTACGAGGTGTCTATGCGTTCCGGAGATGTTGTTTTATTGCAAACATATAAATCCATTTCCTGAAGTATCTTTATAAAGAACTTCATTTGCATTTTTGCAATGCTAAAACAAGTTTATAATTATTTTAACAACGTGTTTGTACGGAACCCTCGCTGTGCGAGCCTGACTCGGTAGCCATGGGTAACTCAACTGATCTGCGCGAGCCGCGGTTCACGGCTCAGCTCAACCAGCTGAGCCGGAGCTGCGAACCGTCTCACAGATCAGATCACCACAGTACAACAGAACTCGATTCTAAGTATGTAGGCACTTTAGCTCGCATGAAATATATGCGTGGATTGACTCAAGTGAGTCGTTTAGAGAATGACAATGTATACTGTGGAGATACATTATCCCGTTCACATAGGTAGTCGGTTTGCTTATTGTTACACCTTTATGCTTGTAATGCGAGTTTCATGTGATACTAGATAAAGGTGATTGAAACAATTGAATGTACCCAGTTTGGGGAATAGTATTTGTAGTACCCCTAGCACCTGTCTTGAGCCACTTGTTCAATCTGTGTTTGCGGAGCGGCGTATACCCGGCAGCGCTCAAAAAAGTAAAAATATGCCCCTTGTACAAGGGTAAAGGTAAGAAGTCTGACCTCAAATCCTACCGCCCAATATCTTTAGTGCCGGCAATTAGTAAAATATTCGAGGTGGGACTGAACAGAAGAATACTAAATTTTGCGCTGGAGCGCAATATCCTGTCAGACAGGCAGTATGCCTACCGGGCTGGGCGTTCAACCACCGATTTAGTGCGAGAAGTGGTCTGGCGGGTTCTGAGCGCGCGTGAGGCGGGTTTGCAGGTGGCTCTGGTCTGTTGTGACCTATCCCGCGCGTTCGACACCGCGGACCACCGTCTCATCACGAAAAAATTAGATTACCACGGTGTGCGCGGCCGGGCCGGGGCCCTTGTCTCCTCATTTTCATCTGAGAGAACGCAGGTGGTGGTAGGTGACATGGGTCGTGTGACCTCTGGGGAGCTGGAGATCGTGATGGGCGTCCCGCAAGGCTCATGTTTCTCAAACTCTCTGTTCAGCCTTCTCCTGAATGACCTGCCAGGTGCCATCCATGACGCAGAGGTCTACATGTATGCTGACGATGTGGCTGCGGTGGTCACAGCGCCATCGAAAAGCCAGCTGCAATGTAAGATGAACTCTGTGGTTCAACGGTTGGATGAGTGGTTTAGGTCAAACGGGCTGGCGCTGAATAGAGAGAAAACTTGTTTCATGACGTTCAACCTCAACGGCAAAGCATCCTGCCAGTATTCTGTGGCCCTAGGTGGTGCTACACTTCAGCAAGTTAATGGTGCTAGGTTGCTGGGATTTAGCATCGATGGCGCACTGACATGGGAGACGCACATTGACGAGGTCTGCTCTAAGTTGAGTCGCTCATGCTTTGCTCTTCGACGGCTCGCGAGCACCGCCACCCGCGACGTTGTGCGCTCGTGTTACTTTGCTACGGTGCACAGCAACCTAACTTACGGGCTGGAACTGTGGGGTCGGGCCGCGGAGATCAACAGAGCGTTCGTCATGCAGAAGCGGGCTGTACGAGCTATTTTTGGTGCTTCGGATGACGTTTCGTGCGTAGGTTTTTTCAGAGAGTTACAGATTCTCCCATTGCCTTGTGAGGTAATCTACCAGCTAGCTCTATTTACACATACTCATTTGTCCTCATATAAAAAGAGAGGAGTGAACACATCCCGCGACCTGAGGAGTAATAAAAGGCGTAACCAGCTGGTGACGCCCTCTCATAAGCTCGCGAGGTCGGAGGGGTCAGTCTATGTATCAGGTCCTGCGATTTACAATAGAATACCCGGTCAAGTGCGAGATGCACCTTCCGCCGTGTCTTTTAAAACTAAACTAAGGAACTGGCTCCAAACCGAGCTATTCTATGATATTAAAGAGTTCTTGAAATTACCAGAAATTATAACTGATTGACTTTTGTTATTAGATATATTAATATCGAATTTATATTTTGACATTTAATTATTATTTTTGATAGATGTCCGATAATATAATGACATTTAATTATTATTTTCGATTTTTGACATGTAACTATGGTGTTATCAATAAAATATTTGTATTTGTATTTGTATTTGTAGTAGCGTACTGTTGTTTGAAAATAAATAATTTTGAATTGAATAGGTAGGTATCTATACTTATACTATACCCATATTTCATTAAAAAATTGAGACTTTTTATTAATTATGTACTTTCCTAAATGTACTAGTAGTTCTTCGAACATTAGATCTTGCGAAACCAGCTCTTAAAGAACATATTTGTCGAAAGTCACATCAAAATCGGTGTAGTCCGGTTGAAAAGGTTACGAAACCTCCCATTTATCTTTATGACCGGTTGGAAGAGGCAAGCATCCAGCGAAATCTAGCGGTCTCAGAGGGTCCTGATGTCATCTGTCTACGATTCATCTAGAACTTTTCGCGGACAGGTAGGTGCCTAAGCGAATAATAAAATTATTCGACATCGACGTTCGGAGATTGTCGGCTGGCTTCGGTTTTGTAGAGCGTTGTCCCTGTCACCTACCTATATTATTAGGACGATTGTCGCTGCTGTGACTAAACCAATGAAATATGATTCCTACTTCATTGATAGGTACGAGCCAAAATATTTCTATAGTTGTTGAAACCACAAAATTATAATTGTAGAATGGCGCCATTGATTGCTAAAAAAGGTGACGTTAGGAAAAATTACGACTATATACCTATGTCATGATCATGGCATGATATGATTACTATCATAACTGTTTCAGGCTATTTTAAGTGTAGATAGTTAAAATTTTACTTAAAATGCTCTCATTTGTAGCTGCTACATCTATCGAAGGCCCCCTATTAATTGAGTCCATAATGTTTTTTAATCAGATTAAAATCAGAGTTATGAATTATACATTCATCATCAGCCTTTATCGACCCACTGCCGGGCATAGGCCTCCTCACTCTTGTGCCAAGGTTCCTTATCTCGGTTCAATCTCTTAATATAAGTACATTTGTATATTTTTTTAAATATAATATTTTCTACACTTACTTAAATACTTAATTATAAATATATAATAATATAATTAGATTTCGGAAGACGGCCTTACAAAATTAATTTGTATTGTTCAACTACAATCCGAACTACAAATAAATAAACTAAATGGTTTTAACAGCTTCTGAGATATATGCCTGACTGTTTATGCTTCGTGTGACAGAAATGGCGCTCTACAAAGCCGAGCAAAGTCGTAATATTTTCGTAAGATTATCTCTTTTCAATCCGATGTCTATCCTATAGTCCTTATTGCATTATTTTAGCTTCATTAGTTATTAACTAATTACGTGAGTAACTATGTCTAATGCTTAGCGAAGTGATGTTTGGAATCATTTCACAGAAACGGATGTTAACTCAAAAGCAAAATGCATTTATTGCAGTCAATTAGTTGGACTGTCAAAAAAATCTACGGAAAATTTATTATGCCACCTAAAAAAATACCCAATCTCCACCAAAAGATCACAAACAGAAGTTTTGTCAGATGAACCTGTGAATAAACGAGATAAACCTGAATTGTAACAGATATTAGTTTCATCCTGTTCATACTTTAATACTTGCACATCTCGCCCTCTCTTACTTTTGAATTATAATTATTTAGCGCCATATCTAGTTAAACCTTTACTATGGTTGCCATTGTAACACTCTCCTTCTCTTTCTATATTTCTCCGTTTCGTTCACGCACGGCATAGGTTCGTCAAAAAGTTGAAAGAGCGCGTCGCGTCGGTCGCATCGCATCGCAAGTAAACAGTGAATGAACCGCAAGGCACGATTGAGCTGCCTGATCTGGAGTTGAACCGTGAGCTGTTGAGCCGTACTGGTGTGATCTGATCTGTTGAGCCGGTTCAGATCTGAGTTACACACGACTATGACTCGGACTTGTCCGGTTTTTGTCATAGGTCTGACGACTGTAACTAAGTGATTATTTGTCGCATAAAATGGCAAAATCTACTTTCATCGCGTACAAAATTTGAATAATTCGCTCGTATTTATGAACACATACACTTTTTACATTATGGTTGATTTTTCAAAAAACGGCTCAACCAATTTCGTTAATATTTAAATGTATCACCTCGAGACCACCTCCCAAACTAAAAAAAAATGATTCGGGTCATAATTGGTGAAAATATCGATGAATATACAAAAAAAATATACAGACAACATAGAACATCCTTCTTTGTGAAAGTCGGTTAAAAAAGAAATTATTTTTGCACAAAAAAATATTTTATGCGTACTTACTTTAGTTTTTTTCTGTGTACATAATATTGTAAGAGTTCACAATAGGTGTGCGACACTCAGACTACACTTACGTTGTATTTAAAAATATAAGGACCCACTTCCAGGGGAGGGGAGAGATGATTGCTGCGGTGATTCGGATGGCAACGTTTTGAAACACGTTCAGACCTATTGTAACTGAAGTGTCGGTAAATACAGGGCTATCTGCTCGACCTGTACTAAGTCGGAATGGGGTGGTTCAGACTATTACTACGAAGAAATTTTACTATCGGGTCAACCCCGAATTCGAGAAAAAAATCAGCTGTTCGATACAAATTTCCAACTCGGAATCGACAAAATGAACGTACGTAACAGTAGAAAAGTCAATGAACAATAAATACAAGACATAAACTAAAACTACACAAACTACTACATGACAAGCAATTGGATTATCCATAGACCCTTGAAGGTCTAAAGATAATCCAAATACTCAAGCCCACTGCCAGTTGGCAGCGTGCCCAGCATGCTGGCAGCATTGCCACGCTGAATGGCAATGCTTATACGTTGTGCCATATAAACACCAGCATTTTGGTCACGCGTCGCGTCCACCAGACGCTCAGAAAGACTTTTGAAAACAATATGAGCTCCCGGCCCCCGCGTACCCAATGTCTCAACTCCAAACGGCTCAAATATGTAACCACTATGTAACAGTTGATTTTTTTCTCGAATTCCGTGTTGGCACTATGGTAATTATAGTTGTATATAATGATGGTCTAAATCACCTTCTACCTATCGGCTAAGTACACCAGTTCTGGATAACCCTGTATTGTAACAGAGTATTTTGAAATTACCCCAATTTCAATTACCAAAATTTTCAATAAATGGAAGAAAATAAATGTTTAGAATAAAAATTAGTAAGGTCTTGAATGTACAATTATTATTTTTTATTATTTAATAAATTAACCAAACATGAATTTTTAGAACGATAAACGTTATTATTTTTACGTCGGTTTTTGATTTTTGAAGCTTCTTAATTTTGTTAAAAAAAATTACTAACATGATTTATATCAACATCTTCACATACCTTATACGAGTGCCTACACCCCGTAAATAGCAGGTAGGTGCTGCAGTACCTACTAAGTTATTTAGAACAATTGTTTTTGCACCTTTATGTACCTGACAATAGAGTTGAAAATACACTACATACAGAGACCCAGTCTACCCTCAAAAACCACAGGGCCTCATCCGCTTGCCAAGAATTTATTAAAGGATAGCTTCAACAACTGTAAGCGATTAACCGAATTAAATTCAACTCTGAAGTCCGCACTTTTCCCTTTTCTACCCTTTTTCGGCAATTAAATCGAGATCAAAGTGGGGCGGGGGTTTATTTTTCATTTTTTTTTCGGTTATGAGTTGAACGGTCAGCTGCAAGGCCGGATCTACCATATGGCTTTTTGGGCTTAAGCCCAGGGCCCAGTAGATTCCAGGGCTGCCCTCAGCTAAGTCAAGTCAAAATAAAAAATAGACGAATATGCGAAAAAAGTCGATAATTTTGTCAAATTAAACAGATCGTAAGATTTGCAGCCCTGTGAATCCTACGATTGATTAAACTCATTTAATTTAACTCTATCTTCAGGTGTTGGCACTTCGTTATTTTACAGCAAGCGCGGATCCTTGGAGGATCGATCATTCTGCTCACTTTTAAACTTTCGCGATTTGAACACATTATTATTATATACTACAGGACTAATCGCGCACTAAAATTACGAGATAAATAAATACCTCCTCATCTTATTCACTTTGAGCCTCCCAACGCAAGGTTTTATGGCGACGGTCAATAAAAACTATTGTGATATCGTTCATAGATGTTTCTTCGTTTTACTTAGTTTACGCTTTCTGATGCTTATATCCTATATGTACAGTATACAAACCAATATTGCCCGAATTATTAATTCAGCAGACCACATAGTCACTACGCTGCCCGCAAATAACTAACCAGACCAGATTACAGCGAACCATGTTTTCCTTGCCCCCTGCATCCAACCTTATTGCAATAAAAATAAATTATGGTTTTTAATTTCGCAACGAGTGTAATGATACCCCCTAAGCCTTAATGATGGGATATCCAGGACAACAACTTTATTTTCCTTTTTATTTTTGTTTCATTTGCGTCCGTTTTGAGTCGCTTTATGCGGAGTTACTTCTCCGGAAAAACGGCGGCCATTTATATTTACGTTGTCTCCACGTTTTTTATGAACTTGGCTGTTTGTTTTCTCTCGGTTTGTTCTTATTTTTACGTGAAATTAGCTGCGGTTGAGTCTTGGCGCTGAAACAAGATTCGCGCTCTTAATCAAAAGAACACAAAAGAGTAATTAAGCTTGCAGTCTCATAGCTCCTTTCTGTAAAATTCTACAGCTTAGTCTATAATAGAGACAGTCTGTTGTTGTGTTTAAGATTAAGTACATTTTAAACAATAGAATCTCTTCACTGGCTAAGCGTACTGCCATCGATTTGGGATTAGCTTTTGTCTTTCTACTCTGTTCAGGCTGCAATTTGTTTGCAAATATTTATTTATCTTTTAAAGGAGACGTCCACAAGTGGTATATTATTCAGACAAAAATTGAACCAAGATGATATATACATCATTTTAAAGCTTGATTTATGGGCTTCTCAAAAATATTTAATTCAGATTTTTGTATCCCTCCATTTTTTTTAATGTAAAATATAAATTGTATGAAAAATAATAATACAACTTAGTATTTTTTCTAGTTTAGCAATAATAAAGTGCTTCTATCGTTATTTTACTTGCATTCGTAGCTGATTCTTCCACATTCATGTCTTAATTTGCTACAGGGTTGCTAGAGATAAACTACCTATTGGGCTAAATATATTTATTTATCCTAATAGATTCAAAATTAATATAAAAATAACGGAGGGCACTTTTTTGGTTTTAACTGATGTACTAACCACAACATGGTTAGAATTTTTGATTATTATTATACCAGCCTCCATACTTTTTGTGGACATGTCCTTTAACTTAGTAAGTTCGTATTCGTAATAAGTAGCTAAATTACCCAACGTAAAAAAGACGTATAAATTAAACAAACTTTTGAAACAGGGTAAGTTCTTCAGTGCAGTTCAATAGGTTACATTATTAATTCAAACAAAAAAATAGGTGTAAGTTTTTAGAAATAAGTTATATTGCATAATAAAGAATTATTATTATTATATTTTTTTTTTAAACTAAACCATGTCATATATAAATAAATAATTATTTTGGGACATCTTACACACGGCCTCTGACCCCAAACTAAGCAAAGCTTGTGATATGGCTGCCAGAGACTGATATACTACATATACTTATTTTTAAATACATGCTTATATAGATAGTAACTAAATAACACCCAGACACAGAACAAACACTTATGTTCATCACACAAATATTTGACCTGGTGGGGGTCGAACCCACGCCTCTTTGATCGCGAAGTTAGGGTCACTAACCACCGAGCCACTGAGGCAGTCAACCTATATGTCACCCAGTACTAGCCCCTTATACTCCAGAGTAACTAATGCCTACTTTTCTCTGCAGGACAATAAGTTTAGAAATTTTAATTTGCGCTTGATACTTAGTTAAATAACTACAATATAACATGAAAAATAAGAAAAAGAACTCTATATAACTTTGTTCACGTCGTATACATATTTATTTCATCACACGAAAATTGCATATCATGTATTGCTCGACTTACGCCATAGTAAATTTGCATCAATCGTAAGATGTTTGTTGCTAACGTCTCCGACTTGTATTAGAGGAGAAATCTGACGAACATAAAATAATCGGTCAAGTGCGAGTCGGACTCACGCACGAAAGGTTCCGTAGCGTGTTGGAGCCCCATTAGCCCCATTCCTCTTGCCGTTATTAATAGCTAGCAAAAAATCCTAAAAATCATGTTTGTTGTATGGGAACCCTCTTAAATATTTATATTATTCTGCTTTTAGTATTTGTTGTTATAGCGGCAAAAGATATACATCGTCTGTGAAAATTTCAGCGGTCTAGCTATCACGGTTCATGAGATACAGCCTGGCGACAGACACACAGACGGAGATCGGAGTCTTAGAAATAGGGTCCCGTTTTTACTCACGGAACCCTAAAAATGTTACAAATTACAGACATTAGGTAGTTCGCTACAGTGAGCGTTATTTTTTTGTTTTAACGTAGCTGGTGTACTTATTTATGTTTGTAGTTACCAAATTGTAAGAAGTTTAATGTCAAAAGAAACACCTTTTCTTTTATCTTCCAGCATCACAGTATAATTATAAAGTACAGTTAAAATACCTGCGCTGGAAACTTTAAAGTGAAAATATAAATTGCTTTTGCAATGCATGAAATAACTCACCTGTGAAGCCTGCAAAGCTGAAATTGCTCAAAATTTCGCTGAAGTTTTCGGTGAAAAATAACCGTCCCTGTCGAAAGTATGCATACCGGCACACTGCACGGCATTCCTGGGCAGTGATTAAGCTCACTATACTAACTTTTTAATATTTTTATGTAAAGCTACAAAATCTTTGGTAATATATAATATTGAGATGTGCTTAATTGAAAGTAAAAATCAGGAGTACACTGATTTATCTGACAAACAAACTGCAAAATGAGTTCACTGACCAGCGAATGATTTTTTTTGCGTTTTGAGGGATATTACCATAGTATTGGCAACATATAAAGTTTCCTACAACATCTTTGTCAATGTGTGTTCTTTTTTCTATGAAACTACATCCAATGACATATTCCTCATAAATGCCCTCATACCATAGCTCATACTAAGTTCTTAGATGCGGATGCTACTGTGGTCGACACTAAATTGTGATTTCAAGACCTTATATGAGAGATACTACATTATCTACATCCAAAATATAAAAAAAAAATGATCTCTTCACTTTTAGCAAAGTCGCCATTTTTGTGCCTGTCCGTGTATCCACTGAGACTTTCTAAATTACACAATAAATTATTGTAATGTGGTTTTCAATGTATTTAAGTATATGTACCAGATAGTTTATAGCTATCATTTTAGCCGGGTAAAGTCAGGACGGGCAGCAGGTGTACAATCCTACTTCCTACTATACTAATATTATAAACGCTAAAGATTGTAAGTAGGTATATATGGATGTTTGTTACTCTTTCACGCACAAATGGATGAACCGATTTGGATGAAATTCGATATGACGGTAGCTAGAACTTGGATTAACACATAGGCTACATTAATTTCGGGCTAACGTGGGTACTTTTTTTACCTAATAACGGAGGAATACCACGGGGCGCAGCTAGTATATAATATTAATAAGGCGAAAGTTTGTATTTATGGATGTTTGTTCCTTTTTCATGCACAAACAGTTGAACCGATATGGATAAATTTAGGTATGAAAGTAGCATGGATTAACACATAGGCTACTTTTTATCTCTGACTAACGCTGGTAACACCGCGGGCGCAGCTAGTAAGTCATAAACTTACGTACTGACGTCCAACTGTTTACAACTGCATGCATGGAATTTCCACCTCGGCCATGGAGCTGTTTGGAAAATTCATATAAATATCGTCCGCGTGACAACCGGATACAAAGGCTGAAAGCCCGCGACAGCCCGCCACAGGCTTTGATTAGAAACTCTTAATTAAAATGTGTCGAAAAAAAATTGTTGTCGGTAAAGCCGGTTTACGAACGATAATTTTACGTGAAACCGTCATATCGTAGTATTATTATATCTTCTTTGGTCATATTATGAATACATTATTGAATCAACAGCTGAAACATGCGCTAGAATCTTAGAAAAAAAATCGCCCTTATTTTCCACCATAGACAAATGGTAATTCGCATTTTAACTTTCCAAATTACATAATGTATCTCCAGAAAAAGTGCCAGGTCGATGTGTTTCTTATATTCTCATATTTTCAGTGCGTGATCAGTCTATTAATGTATACCTAAAAAAAACGTACAAGTGCGAGTCAGGCTCGCACATCGAGGGTTCCGTACAAACATGTTGTTGAAATAATTAAAAACCTGTTTTAGCATGTGCTAATGAAGTTATTTTATATGATACCTTACATGATATGATTTACTCACTTTGAATTTAGAACCCATATTTTGCGAATTTTGAGGCCCTATTTTTATGTGATTTAAATAAAAATGTACAGTTTTCATATTTATTCCTATATGTGTACTCTAAGACAATGCTTCTCGCCAAATTTCATAGTTCTATGTCAACGGGCAGTACACTGTAGGTTTTGATTTTTGTGAGCGTTGAAATATGCGTTTTTTTACGACATAAACGGCTCTGACTTTTTTATACGGTAACTGAGAAGCTTTTCTTTTACACAACTGCAAGAATTCATAAGTTTACGTACATAGTTTAAATTTTAACTCGATATCTGTACGCGTTCCCGAGATAAAGAGTCTTGACATACACCCAGACGGACAGACGGACAGACGGACAATAAAGTGATCCTATAAGGGTTCCGTTTTTTCCTTTTGAGGTACGGAACCCTAAAAAATACAACTTCATTTATTTATCTAGCACTTAGAACATACTTTACTCTCAACTATCTCTCCTCGTTCACGCTCACCTAAGATAAGGCAACAGACTATCAAGTACTAATACTCTACAAGAGTGATCGTCGCAGAATGCTCGATGAACAAACAGCCGAACAGACCCACCGGGTCTGAAACTCCTATTAATCTTGAAACTGCCAGCCACTGGATCAACACTATAGTTTACACTCGAGAATAGCAAAAAGATAAAGCTAAGAATAGAGATGGAAATTTCATGTAGAATACCAGACAATAATTTAACTTGTTTTGAAAGTAATTTCTCAAAAACTTTGGCTGTATTCGCCACAAAGTTATTGTTATTATTTACGTGACTGGATGTTTTAGGGTTTCATACCCAAAGGGTAAAAATGGGACCCTATTACTAAGACTTCGGCGTCCGTTTGTCCTTCTGTCTATGACCAGACTGTATCTCAAGAACGATGACAGCTTAAACGTCAGAATTTTCACAGGTGACGCGTATTTCTGCTGCCGCTATAACAACCAGTACTAAAAACAGATAAAATAAATATTTAACGGAGGGTTCCCATACAACAAACCTGTTTTTTAGCCGTTTTTTGCGCGATTTTAATAACGGTAACAGGAAGATGCTTGAAATATTCACAGAATATAAATTGCATATTTACTTTAAAAAAAATAATAATAAAGGGGGCTTACACATGGTACGCAATTATTTGTTTTATTTATTTATGTTTTAATGTTGTAACTTTGCAACAGCTGACTAACACAGCGGTAAACTACACATTGTTAGCTACGGAATATATTTCATAGAAATACATAGCACCATTAGCCTTACTGCGTGCAGTCGGCTATGGAACCCTTATCAAAAATCAAAATGAATTATTTAACATTAAATAATGTACTATTACAATGTAGTGCTATGGGCCCCGCTGGTCCCGACACCTGGAATGGATGGGAGAGGATCGTGCCGTAAAGAAGGCTTATTTGGGCATGCCGGAAGGGCGAAGACCTGTTGGACGTCCCAAATACAGATGGAAAGATAATGTGGCCCAAGACCTGCTGGAGATTGGAGTGCAAGACTGGCACCTACTCGCGCAGAATAGGGACAGTTGGCGGACCTTGGTATTGGAAGCCAAGACCCACTTTGGGTCGCTGTGCCAACAAAGCTAGCTATATTGCTATGGGCCCCAAACAAGTCAAAGCCTGTATCTTGGGGACCCTATGGCCGGTTTACATAGTTTGCTGTCTCGCTAAGCTTTGTACATATTAATTTGCATTATTTTTTAATGTTTACAGCAAAATTTATAATAAATTTATTAATCACTGAAGTAAAGCAACAGTAGGCATGATCAGTTTTTGGATAGATATATGTGGCAAGTTTTACAATACGTCATGCAAAATATTTTCCGTCAACAAAAACGATATCTTAGATTAGCGATAGTGAGTTCTCGAATACAATTCACGTGCTGCACAATATATGACCACCGCTCTCGTGGTGGACAGATGACCTGAATAAGACGGCAATAATGCAACTGATCCTATTGGAAATATCTCTGGACTGTCGTTCTCGAATACAATTCACGTGCTGTACAATACATGACCACCGCTCTCGTGGTGGACAGATGACCTGAATAAGACGGCGATAATGTAACTGATCCTATTGGAAATATCTCTGGACTGTCCTTATACCAACAGTAGACGTCCTACTCCTGTTTTTTTTTTTGACCGACGAACCACCGGATGAGGTAATATATTAACGCGTATATTTAATTTTTTTTATTACAACAACAAACAAACAACAACAATTTATTAGACAACCACATTACATAAAAAACAGATTATAAGGACAAAAACAAAACAATAGGTCTCTAATTGGCGGCCTTATCGCTTTAAGCGATTTCTTCCAGGCAACCAAGCACGGACAGAAAAATACATTTGACAAAAAAACGTGGCCATAACGGCAAGAAAATTTAAATAGCATAGAAACAAACACTTAACAAAACAAAAATATTAATAATAATAATACTAGACAATACTTAACAAATATACAACTAAAATTACATTTAAAGAAATATATTATCTCTACACACATACATAACATATAGGTAAACTACATATACACATAATATAAAAAAAAAATTACCACGCATTACTTTTTTCATAGTAGTCCGATTTTAATAATTCTTTTTTTATTGGAAAGAATATACTTCGAAATGGGACCGTTTAAATTTTATCGAAATCGGTTGAGCCATTTTTGATAAATCAACAATAGTGTGAAAAATGCTACATCGATCCGTGCGAAATATTCGCGAATTCCGTACACGGATGGAGTCGGTCATGCGATTTTTTGCAAAAAATAATTATCGAAGATTTTGTTTGACCATTTTTCACGACGCTAAGCAAATGTGCAGTCTACGTCTTAGCACGCTTACTTAAGCGGTACCTATTTATGACTGATATAATGATAAAACTATTTTTTCATCACATCTATTCGAAAAGGACTACTTGGTTCGCCTTGAAGTGCGCCCAAAGGTGGTGTTTTCTATAAGGAACTTTATAAGTGTGCCGGAATTATCTTTGCCGCGCACTTTTTGAATTTGGAAGTATTTGTAATGTTAGTGTTCAGCGCCAAGAAAATGAATGAAAAGAATGTAAATATAAGTTTTTATTTGTTTTATTATTAGATACCATTTAATTTCAATTTAGTTATTACTCTACGTTTTATTAAATAATAATATTACAACAAAATATGAGGCGCCTTTTATTTTCTCATAGAGGTGATGAAAAGTAGAGTGTACCACTCGGGCGCAAAATTTATTTTTGGCTCGGGCGACGTACTTTGAATCCCTTGCTACGTTCAGAATTCTACTAAAGAATCCCTCACTTCGCTCTGGATTCAAAACAGCGCCCTCGGCGTAAAAATATCATTTTGCTCCCATATGATACAATCTACTATTAAGAAGTCTCTTCTCTACTTGCCCTCCAGTATTCTATCCCGACTGCAGCAGCTCATTAAGAGCGCATCTTTACCTCGCTCCATTACCTCTCTGCTTTAGCATTCGGCAATTTATCAAAACACCATTAATCTTGCTGTTCTGCTGCATTCGAGTGCAGTGATTAAGACTTCTTGGGGGAACGGGTCATTATAGCCGAACTATAGTAACTTATATACCTAGTAACTTTTAATAATGTCGCCGGTCATGTTCTTGTTTATATGTTTATGTAATAAAGTGACAAACAGACTGATGGGCCTCAAGGCTTTACCTGTTTTTATCGACTTCCAAAAAAGAGGAGGTACTATGTTCGTCTGTATGTATTTTTTGTGCGTGTTCAACTGTTCATTGATATTTTCGGTTTGATATTTAATAATTTGATTTTTTTCTAAGTTAAAAACAAAAATCGGACAAGTGCGAGTCAGGCTCGCACACCGAGGGTTCCGTACAAATCCTGAAAATTTCACAAAATTGGGAAGTAAATTTTTAAAATCTCTATACTATAACCATCGACGAAATTTTTTTTTCACTTTTCTCGTCATACATCGGAAATTACACATTGTTAAAATAATTAAAAACCTGTTTTAGCATGTGTTAATGAAGTTCTTTTATATGATACGATTTAGTCACTTTGAATTTTGAACCCATATTTTGTGAATTTTGAGGCCCTATTTTTTGTGATTTAAATAAAAATGTACAGTTATCAGATTTATTCCTATATGTGTACTCTAAGACAATGCATTTTGCCAAATTTCATAGTTATAGAACTATGAAATTTGGCTGAAAACATAGGCCAACGGGAAGTACCCTATAGGTTTTGATTTTTGTGAGTGTCGAAATATGCTGTTTTTTGCTACATAAACGGCCCTAACTTTTTTGAACGATAACTGAGAAGTTTTTCTTTTACACAACTGCAAGAGACCATAGATATACGAATACAGTTTAAATTTCAACTCGATATATTTACGCGTTCCCGAGATAAAGAGTCTTGACATACACACAGACGGACAACAAAGTGATCCTATAAGGGTTCCGTTTTTTCCGTTTGAGGTACGGAACCCTAATAAAGGGTAGGTATACTCCCAAAATAGTTCCGTTTAAGTTACATCAAAATCTGCTGAGCCGTTATAGATAAAACAATAATATTAATTCACATTAATGTCACATTGATGATTCTTACAAAATATAATTCTGTACACGGTGAAAGTCGGAGGTGCCATTTTTCGCGAATAAGAATTTGTGTTTTAATTTTCATGTAACAAACTGACAAATAGACTGACAAGTCTACTTCTGGTAATAAATCCCGTCACCAGTATGTATGTACCAGTCTTTTTAATAGTCCACTGCAGGACGTAGGCCTACCACGAAGGGTGATTGGGCCATATCCACGACGCTGGCCCAGGTGCGGTTTGGTGGATTAACTTACGCCATCGAATTTCTTCTACGGACGCATGCAGGTTGCCTCACAATGTTTTCCTTCACCGAAAAGCCAGTGGTGTTAAATTCCGTACATAAATTCCAAAGAACTCATTGGTACGGGACCGGGATTTGAACCCACGACCTGACGATTGTAAGGCCGGTGTCACTACCTCTAGGCCACCACAGCTCCAGTATGTATATTCCAAGTATATTCTTATAGCCCGGCTAGGTCAAATTTTTTAAGCCGCCTAAAGCTTCTGACATAACTAAACGGTTGTGACAACCCGGACATTTAGCATGTCATCCGAGCCACGTCAGCACTCAAAATGTTCCCTACGATCACCCATCCTGTGACTGGCCATACTGAACTTTACTTAACCTTTGTGATCGCTGACAAACAAATCGTCAAACCTATGAGCGCTACTACCTATCCCTCGTTATGAGATGTTCTTCTTTAATCATCTTAACTTCGTATCATCAAAAAGGGGAATACCCGAGACGCGCAGCTTCACCGACGTCAGCAGATGAGGGTAGAGTCCATCAATCAGCTTATTTACGCTGCTTGGTTTCTTGATTGCTGGGGGAATTTAGTAAGTTACTTTTTTATATTCATAATACAGTAAATTCTTAAGATCTTAAGGGTGGTTAGGCCTGGTGTCAGAGTTCTTAAATCGCCTCAAGGCTTCTGACATAGCTAAACGGATGGAACAACCGGGACATGGAATTTTGCGTATTATCCTAGCCATGGTAGTGCTCAGTTGTAATTGCCACTTACGGTCACCCATCCGAAGACTGACCAAGCCAAACGTTGCTTGACTTCGGTGATCGCTGACAAACACCCAGTCAAACTACGGCATGAACAATAGGTACTTTATTCGTAATGTAAAGTATTTACGCTACCAGGCGGTTTTATAGGTGCGCGATAGTAATAGGACGTGATACCCATGTTCGAAAAAAGCCGTGGTGGTCTAGAGGTAGTGACGCCCGCCTTACAATCACGAGGTCGTGGGTTCAAATCCCAGTCCCGTACCAATGAGTTCTTTGGAATTTATGTACGGAATTCCACACCACTGGCTTTTCGGTGAATGAAAACATCGTGAGGCAACCGGCATACGTCCGTAGAAGAAATTCGATGGCGTGTGTTAATCCACCAATTTGCACTGGGCCAGCGTGGAGGATGTGGTCCAATCACCCTTCGTAGGTAGGCCCACGTCCTGCAGTGGACTATTAAAAGGCAGTATAGTACAGTACAGTACCCATGTTCGTATGACACATCAAAATAGACGTGTAATCCATCAATTTTTCAGCCGTAGGAAGTCCACTGCTCGAGATAATGCTGCAATCTTACTTACATCGCCAGTCTAAGTCTGTCCTACGCTGCGCTTGCTGATCCGTGGTCTCTAATCGAGAAATTTGCGGTTCTATTGGCCATCCGTTCTTCGAACTATGTGACTTGTACACTGCCATTTCAACTTATTATTACAATAAAACTGAAGTCTAAACCGACATAAATCCGACACAATACAATCTTCAATTAAATTAACCAACAAACGCTCCAAAATCCAGCAAATCGAATCACAAAATAACAACTTAACCGCCCTTAACAATATTACGGTATTGGGCCAATTCCGGGCAAAATCACTCAACTTTTTCAAACTTAATCTATTGCAACAAGCTGCTTGAAAATTCAATTTGTAAACAAGTTAGGGTCTCGTTAAAATTCTTGCGATGTAATAAGGCAAGTTCATGGGA
Source organism: Hypomecis punctinalis (assembly GCA_949316475.1). Taxonomy (NCBI): domain Eukaryota; kingdom Metazoa; phylum Arthropoda; class Insecta; order Lepidoptera; family Geometridae; genus Hypomecis; species Hypomecis punctinalis. Next base: position 23,375,825 of record OX438800.1, on the reverse strand, counting down.
GGTGGTAGGTATTCCAGTAACGGAGATCTTTGAATCGGGAACTCGACTCGAAACATTCTTAGCAAACTTGGCCATAACTGGGAGATTGGCCGGTTATTGCAATTTTAGAATGCCTGTAATATTGCTGATGAGGCTGGGAAATTGTTTGCTTGGTGGTAAGCGTTTTCTTAGTTATAACTTTAAATAAATAAGTAAATATTAGGGGACATCTTACACATGGTCACTGGCCTCAAACTAAGCAAAGCTTGTGATAGGTATGGGTGCCAGAGACTGTTACACTACATAATTATATATATTTTTGCCCTCAATTTTAGGTAACAGATATTATTAACAACCTAACACAGAACAATTTTGGTCACCATATAAATATATGCTCTGGATGGGAATCGAACTAACACCTTCTGACCCAGGAGTCAGGGTCACTAACCAGCTAACCACTGTGCCCCTTATTACTGAGATCTTGGATAAGACGTCCATCCACCCCGTGCGAGGACGTCCAGCTCTTGCCGATACAAGGCCTTTACTAGAGAATTTACGACTCTATCATTCATCAGTCATCTGTGCTATGTGCCCTGCCCACTGCTATTTTAGACTTCCCAAACCGCTAGGCTATGTCGATAGATAACTTTGGTTCTTCTACAAGCTTCTTCTACTTATTCTAAGCGCTAAGTATAAGAATAGCTTACCAGCTGGCTCGGCGAACGCAATATCTTTATAAATTATAGCCTTGCGGGCCAATTTTGTCAACCGATCTCGTTCATATCTCGTTACTAAGGTGAACTTGTTTTTCTGACAGTTTTGAGCTGTCGGAACTGTCAGAAAAACGAGATCGGCTAACATAACGTATCACTTCAGTAAAGAGATCGGCTAACGGAATTGCCCCGCAGATATATAAGCATTACTTTTACAAAGTTTCATTTCAATCCGTTCAGTAGTTTTTGCGTGAAAGAGAAATAAACATCCATACTATTACGGGCTCACTCGATTCCAAGAACGGTTCACCTTAGTAACGAGATCGGCTAACGGAATTACCCCGCAGATATATAAGCATTACTTTTACAAAGTTTCATTTCAATCCGTTCAGTAGTTTTTGCGTGAAAGAGAAATAAACATCCATACTATTACGGGCTCACTCGATTCCCCAAATCGAGTGATGACGGCGCGAACCTGGCAACCCCGCGCCGGTAGAACAAGACAACAAGAGACGCTAAAGTGGCGCGCAATGGCGCGGCTGTGTATATATTTTACTATTCTAATATTATTGATTATCTCGATAATAAAGTTCTAATTGTTGTGATAATAGTATCCTTTCTAGCCGTACGATCATCCTGACGTGGAGGCAGCCTTAGAGCTTGCCTCTAACAATACATACAATTTTTTCGTATTTATAATATCAGTAGGAATAGTAGGATTATTTTTATGAGAAATCATTTAAAAAACGAATTACAATTCATTAGTGAGTAATACCACTAAACTACAAGCTGTACGTATAAATTACAACGTAAACGTCGGTAACTTACGCTAATAGATGCGACAATATATTAAATTATGTAAATGCAAGATTAAAGCTTATTTACATAAGTATGATTTGTGGCCGGCTGGACTGAGGACTGAGTTATATGCGTTTTATAGGTACTGGTTATTGCTAACATTAATTAACTAGTCTCTTCGCCAAGATGTTAGGTAAATGACAAAGTCTTGAAAATACAGAGCTTTCATAACGTGTACCTATAAAAAATGCTAAGTCAATGTGTGTATTTAAGTGACCGAAGCAAACGAAGTGGAAGAAGAATCCGTTATAACTCGACCATTTTGTTATTATTTTATTTTGAGTGCTTTCCACACTAGATTTTTCTCAAAGAGTTATCTTTGTGATAAGCATTTCAAAAATCTATAAGTTAAACGTTATAAGTTGGTGTAATATAAGCACATGTTGTTTTTAAACTTTCACGATTTGAACACATTATTATTATATACTACGAGACTAATCGAGCACCAAAATTACGAGATCATTAAATACCTCCTCATCCCGACGTTTCGGCCGAGTTACATCGACCTTGGTCACGGGTATTTATTCTTTGACAGTCACATAAAAAATCATTTCAACACAGTTTTTGTAGGTAGGTACAATAATTTGATTGAGTCCAAATCAAGCTTTGGCGTCTAATAGATTTTTTACCCACGGCCATCTTTGGACACTCACGAAGCTGTTTTAGGAATGAAATTATAACCCGTGCCGAGAGTCTGCGGCCAAATCAAAAATGTTCAAACTCTAAAACGGAGCGAAGCGGAGATAAAGAGAAATAGGCAAACCGATGTAGTACTAGCGAAGATAGCATAAATGCTATATTTCCGTACCCAGAAATAAAGTACTATTTAAAATTTTGTTTAGTTATTCTTAAGGAACTATTGTTTTTTTACAATAGACTAAGACTATAGCTGAATTGGTTCAGTTTCCCGATTAGCTTTTAAATCTGAATTCCAACTTCAAAAACCTGAACCTGAATACTTTGTTTACCTACTTATAAAATGTTTAATAATGCGCAAACTTTTTAGGATTCCGTACCTCAAACGAAAAAAACGGAACCCTTATAGGATCACTTTGTTGTTCGTCTATTCGTCAAATGTATGTGTGTATGTCAAGACTCTATATCTCGGGAACGCGTAAAGATATCGAGTTGAAATTTAAACCGTATACGTATATCTATGATCTTTTGCAGTTGTGTAAAAAAAAAACTTCTCAGTTATCGTTTAAAAAAGTTAGAGCCGTTTATGTCGTAAAAAACAGCATATTTCGACACTCACAATAATCAAAACCTACAGGGTACTTCCCGTTGACATAGAACTATGAAATTTGGCGAGAAGCATCGTCTCAGAGTACACATATTGGAATAAATCTGAAAACAGTACATTTTTATTCAAATCACAAAAAAATATTGCCTCAAATATCACAAAATATGGGTTCAAAATTCAAAGTGAGTAAATCGTATCATGTAAGGTATCATATAAAAGAACTTCATTAGCACATGCTAAAACAGGTTATTAATTATTTTAACAATGTGTTTGTACGGAACCCTCGGTGTGTGAGCCTGACTCGCACTTGTCCGGTTTTTCATTTTATTTTTAGCTCACAACAAACACATTACGAATAAGAACGTGAAATTATTTTCAGAATCTGAATTTCGAATCAAGAACCTGCGTGATCAGTTTTTCGCGCTACTATACGCTCTGCCCCGCTCCCTTATTGTGTACGCGCCCTCGGCCTGATTTTTTTTTTGCTTACAATAAAAATTGATAGTACAGGTCGAATCAAATTTTTGGCTATGAAATCAGCTACAAACTGCGCAAATCCCAATCCTGACTGAAGCTCACTTAGAGTCCCCGCAGACTACAGACTTACTATCGGCCGATAGTTTAGTCGAGTTGGGCAGTTCGTGCGCACATTGTGCCAACAAAACAGTTGGGTTGGTCGCGAGTGCGCAGACTAGCCAACAAATGGTTTGGCCGATTGATTAATTTACTAGAGTTGGTGAAGGGATCAGTCGCGTGGAATGTTGCCCAAAAATATTATTATTGCTTTATACTTGATACAAAAGAGAAAAAGAATGAAGAAGAGGAATCGAGAGTATTGGGTACATCCCATCTACAGTAACGTCCGACGCGGAGTGAACTGAAGCAGTCGGCCGATCAAACAATCGGCAAGTGTGCGGGCGGGTAAGAGTGCCATACTGATCCAGCGGTCGGCCGATAGTTCGCCGATGGTTTAGTTTGAAGGCAGTCGTGAAGCCCATCAAACTTTTTTATCGGCTGATACTGAATCACTGTAATGTGCGCATCTGCATACATCTTCATACTGATTAAGAAGCCGACCAAACTATCGGCCGATAGAAAGTTTGTAGTCTGCGGGGACTCTTAACAGCTGCGCGAGGATTGGCTTTCACGCAGCTTGTAGCCAACTTCACAGCTTTCAAAAGTTTGGTTCAGATTTAATTTGTCCTCCCAGCGCCAGTTACTCACGCTACGCGAACGAGCGGGAAGGGAAACAGTAGGCCATAACGCAGAGACAATAAAGGAACAGCTTTGCACATCTCCTCACCGTTTTGTTGGAATCTGGGTCTAACAGACCGCGGGACTGACCCAATCAAGCGTATTGATAATCCCATCCTGCCCCATTATGGGGCAAATTACGTGAAAGCTGCGCGCCATAACAGGACAGTACTTTCACCACGTGTAGTGGGGAGAGGTAGAATTTGGGACTGTTGATCACTGCCACGGGCGGATTTCCTATGACAAACAAAATTCGGGACAATTGAACTATGCAACGGATGCTTTTATTCCAATTGTCAAAAATAGGTACATACAGTTAAATTTATATTTTTTTATTTAAAAATGTGATAATAAAATAGGGTTATTTCTAATCAATTAGCATCCTCTTAGGAGCTTATTCTGTTCATCAAAACTAACAACTTTTGCTCTGCAACTTTAGTCAAAACTCAAAAAAAAACAGCTGTTCCATATTTTTTGTGGCGCGTGAACGATATTTTTCTATGGAACATCAAAAATATTCTATGAGTTTTGACAAAAGTCGCAGAACAAAATTTTTTAGTTTTGATGCACAGAATAAGCTCCCAAAAGGATGCTAATTGATTAGAAATAACCCTGTATGTTAAATGTGACGTCAGACAACCCCCTATCTATAATACAGTAATAGCTATTTTATTTTTTCACTTCCGATTATATTTATGGAAATGAAATGAAAGCATTTATTATCATAATAGTACATTGAAAACAATTAAATAAAATAATATGCTCATCAATGTTCCTATTAATGGACTCGTCCAACAAAAAGATCACAACATAAATAAATGATTAAAAAGCAAATTCAATATCATAGTAATTCAATAAAATAAAATAAAAATATATTAAAAACTATGTTTCTAAACCAATTTCCAGTCTCAATCAGAAAGCGACAATACTCTGAAAATGTAGGTATGAAAGATATTATGATCTACGGGGTTTTCCATCTTTTATCAGTTCATATTGAGTAATTAAAAGCCTTCGATTAAATACTTACCTTAGTTATTTTTTGTTTTATTTTAGTAGAGAAACATTTAAGCTAAAAACATTTTTTATGTCCGATAGTTTACACGGCTCAGTGTACATTAATTATCTAGATACCTGTAAGTTGCGACCGTCAGCCGCATCCGATAGTTTGTTTTCAGTTTTAGACAATATTCAAATAGACCAGTTCAATCGGACCACCGCGACATGCCATCAGTAATCCTAATTCGGTGGCCATTGACTCAATGTCCACTAACGAGTGGTCACAGCTCGATTCCAAATCGAATCGAATGGAGCTCTCAAATCGATTGTAATGCACAGGAAGTGGTTGACAGGGGAAAGTTTTTAGTTTGTAGCTTAATTCGGAACATGTAAGCTTTAAGTTCACCTTCTCAATGTTAGATAGATATATCTCAATCAGCTGATGTTTTTGAAGTTAAATCTTCTTTAGCGGCGTTGTGCACTTTTTGTGATGGGTAAAAAATGTTAAACTCGCGTCAAGACACGTGACCTGATCGAAAATTCGTAAGACGGAGGGAGCAAGTTTTCACTTCTGCTGGCATTCCCGGCATTTAGTAATAAACTGAAAACGGATTATATAACTGTAACATATACCTACTAAAGTAAATTGTAGTTTGCCAATAAATATGAGTATGCATAAATAATATAATTGGACCATTCAGAAGCAACTGAGGCAATGGAATATATAAATGAAATCTGTAGTGAGTATAGTAAACGAAAACTTTTATTGTTTTTCTGTACCTATCACCTATCATGCTATCACCATACGTTTTTGTTAGTACCTACCTCGTTGGCGCCATGAGGCGTATTACTAAAATACGTAATCTTACTTCATAATAATTCAAAGGTATTGAAATGTTATTTACATACCAATGTTTGTCAATGTTTTTTTTACTTTCCCGTCTTCTTCCTAGCGTCATCTATCTATCCCAGCATAAGCTGGGATTGATAGATGACCTGGCATAAGCCAGGGTCCGCTTTTCTGCTGTGCTTCCTCCACTTCGCATGGTCTTTTGCATCTGACATGGCCAGTGATTGACACTCATGTCATCTTTAACGACATCCAGCCATCGCCGCTTAGGTCGGCCACGGGACCCAGAGAGCACGAGATCCATAATTTGTCGGCCCACGTACTCCGCCGGTTTGCGAATTACATGGCCCATCCATTTCAAACGACTTTCCTGAAGATTATTCGTAACGTCCCGAACTCTGAGGCTGCCGCGAACGTGCACGTTGCGCATGCGATCCTTACATGTGACGCCGCACATCCACCGCAGCATCTTCATTTTGGTGACGCGATGCTGTTGGACATGTCTTTGAAGGGTGGGCCATGCCTCGCTACCATAAAGCAGCACCAGTCTTATAACACTTTTATTATTACCTTTGAGCCTCAATAGTATCTTTCTGTCACAGATAGCTCCCGTAACCTCTCGCCATTTGGCCCAAGCAGCGCTAATTCGGGCATTGATGTCGCTATCGATTGCCTCGGACGAATGCAACACACTTGCCAGGTACTTAAACTTGTCGGTTTTTACAGCCAGCAGTTTTTTTTCACTATCATAAGAAAGATTATTTAATTACTGAATCAATCATATAGGTTATATATATAATTTTAATTCAATAAAAATAGTAACTAACAATTTTCGATAGGCAAGCTATCTTAAGCAGGCTTATTAATAAATAGTAATTGATACTAAATATATCTTATCTGGTTATATAGAGGTTAGTCAGGTTTACAAGCAAATTGAAACTACAGCTGTTTCCGTATAGCTCTATGGACTTTTTGGTCGTCCATAGCGAGATGATGATAGGATAACATCTCGCAAAGGAGTATTCCACCAACGGCAGCAACATCAGGCAGACGCAACCTCCTCCTTCTCCATCATCAGCAACTACATCAAGCAGACGCATCACCAGCCAGCACTCGAGCCTCATCATCAGCTCCAACGCAGCCGACTCACCGCGCTACCTGGATCCTGATGCGACCAGGCACACGCTCGGTCCCGACTCAATGTGGATGGCTCAATCCCGACTCACCGTGGATTTCGCCCGGTCTCGACTCACTATAGACCGCGAGCAACCTGCCTGCACCACTGGCACGTGCTTCAAGACTCAACGCTGCAGACTCAAGACTCAGTACAAATCGACTACTCGTCTGGAAGGGGGAGTGATGTAGCGACTAACTTCACTACATTCGCTACAAGATGGCGCTAGCTACGCGCACCGTCCCCCAACCAATCACAAGCTGTATCGCCGCGCCTCAGCCAATGACAAGCCAGAGTCTGCATCGCGCAAACGAAATTTACAGCGACGGCCGAACTATATTAAGACCAATATGTTACACTGTCAGATAGCTATCCCCGGAATTAACACCTCGCCCGGTGGGGTACTCCTTTGCGAGATGTTATCCTATCATCATCATCTCGCTATGGACGACCTAAAAGTCCATATTGGTGACCTCAACGTGATTCGCTGTCGCTAGTTTTTTTCGAGGCGCGCATATGGTGGCGCCACATACACGCGACTAATTTCGCTACATCTCTATACATTTTTGTACAGCGCCCCTGGCGGAAACAAGGAAGAACTAACCAAAATGTATGTATGGAGCCACACGCGAACGCGAGAGTTTCGCAACAACGCAACGCAAAACGCGAGTAACGCAAAACCTGAAACCAAAAACTAAGGGCTTAGATGACAGGTGAAAGTCGATCTTCAGCGACTTTTAGACCATAATAATGGGTATGCTTAAAATTACTAAAATACATAATTATTTTTATTACACGCAAAATTTTATCTTCTTATGTTTAACAAACCGTGTGTACCCAGTTTATGATTCATTACAAAGCACAGTATAATGATAAATACATTATTTACACTGGATTACGCGCATCCACCCACCGTAGAGACAAAAGGGCTATTACTATAATAGCAGCAATAACAACGTCACTACGAGCTGGTGACGTCATAATTACCGTAATGTGATCACAGTTACATGTAACATGATCATAATTACCGTAATTGGGTAAATCAGCGAGACTTATGAAGCTTTATGGACACCTGCAGGGGCAATTTATTTCGTCCCATAACACATAAACGTATGTTTAGTCTCTGTTGCATTTTTTTAGGTTTGTTTATTACAGTTTCTTAAGAGCGCTCATAGCGTAGTTCTACTAGGTGTCGGTTAGCGATCATCGAAGCCAAGCAACGTTCATCACAATCAGTCTTCGGATGGGTGACTGCGGGTGGCATTTACAACTGAGCACTACCGTGGCTCGGATGACACGTTAAATTGTAGGCCCCGGTGGTTTTAACCGTTTAACCATGTCAGAGGCCTTCAGACGGCCTTAAAACTCTGGACACCAGAGATAGTTACCCAGCCTATACGAACTTACTTTATTAAACAGATAACAGATAAACATTTTATTAATAATTTTGGTTTAACAATTATATGTCAGTTTAGATGGTAATAACCAGTTCACGAGTACATCTTAGGTACAATAAGTACTAATTATTTATCAGTATAATTAACAAAAATTACTCAATTAAACTAAATTACATTCAATAAAATTTAATAAATCACATAAACTTCCATAATTATACATGTTATATTTTCGTTCATTCATAAATAATTCGTCAATTGAGTAAAATGTTCTTGAAACAAGCCAGTTTTTAAGTTTGTTTTTGAAAATCTAAAATATTAGAGTATTACTTTAGTTATTTATACTCTAAGTTGAAAATGTTATCACTAAGAGCGTCAGTGATGTCTGCCGGCAAGCAGTTATACACTGCAGGTCCCAACACGTGAGTCAGTTTTTGGATCGCGTGAGCTTCACACGAACCGATGCGAGAATGTTCACATTACGGAGATTGTATTTGAACGATTACACTTGCTTGTCCAGAGTAAACCTGAACAGTCCAGCCCTAGCAGCTCCCTTTGTCCACGACAGTCTTTAGATTCAGATTCTATCATAGCGAAGATGGGCAGAAAGATCTACAGCGAACACGTTCGTGTGTCTAGCTACTGTTTTACCTGTATGCCTGTACCATGGAATATATAATCTAAGGGAATATATAAGCACTATCATATTTTGAAAAGACTAAAACAAAGTCGCTATCCATTTTATTGTATCATATAGAAGCAAAATAATATTTTTACGGCGAGGGCCATACTAACTAAAAATTGCTCGCATGATGAGTACAATGACATGCTAAAGCATATTCGTAGTCTAGAGATAACCATGTATGGAATTTAGTTATGGTTTCTTTAACTTTTTAGGGTTTCAAAGGCCAAAAACGGGACCCTATTACTAAGACTCCGATGCCCGTCTGTCCGTCTGTCTGTCACCACTGTCACCAGGCTGTATCTTATGAACCTTTATAGCTAAACAGTTAAAATTTTCATAAATGATGTATTTCTGGCGCCGCCGCGCTATAACAATTTAAGAGGGGATTAATATTATATACTACGGGACTAATCGCGCACTAAAATTACGAGATAAATAAATACCTCCTCATCCCGACGTTTCGGCCGAGTTGCTCCCGTAGTATATAATAATAATGTGTTCAAATTGCGAAAGTTTAAAAACAACAATTTAAGAGGGGTTCCTATACAACAAAGGTGATTTTTGAGAGTTTTTTTCTCGCTATCAATCACGGCAAGAGTAATGGGGCTAAAGAGGCTCCAACATGATACGGAACCCTCCGTGCGTCAGTCTGATTCTCACTTGGCCGACTTTTATTTCTCCATATGGTAAGAAGAATACGAGTGTAGTTTGAAAGTATTTCTGTTAATGAGGACGTGAACATCATGCTCGGGGCCTACCTCTTCCATTACCGTTGCCCATAAAGCCTACTATCCACTTTTCATTAGCAGCCCGCTTACCATTCTACAGCTAATTTATTTTTATAGCTAACCAAAGAGCGTGTTTACTGCCTGGAGGTTACTACCACTGAGGAGAGGATTTTGCAGAGGTTGAGGTTCCTAAGAATTTAGTGAGTGTGGCCACGTAGTACCTATAGTAGTCTGTAGTGCGGCCTAAACTCGTCACGGTCAAATTATGATGTAATAAAAGTTTGAACAACTTCGGCGACCCCTTGATTACTACCTAAAAATATTAAATGTACTAAAATAACGAGAAACAATAAATTGATCGTACGAAAAAAGGTTCTGTGCAACATTTACGGTTTGTGCAAGTATTTTAGAAACTATTGTACTCATCAGTATTATCAACGTTTGCTATGAAACTAACTCCAGAATAAAATAATCAAAAACCACGTCATCGCCATTTTTAGGGTTCCGTACCTCAAACGGCAAAAAACGGAACCCTTGTAGGATCACTTTGTTGTCCGTCTGTCCGTCTATGAGTATGCCAAGACTCTTTATCTCGAGAACGCGTAAAGATATCAAGTTGACATTTAAACTGTATCTATAGTCTCTTGCTGTTGTGTAAAATAAAAACTTTTCAGTTATCGTTTAAAAAAGTTAGAGCCGTTTATATCGTAAAAAACCGCATATTTCGCACTCACAAAAATCAAAACTTACAGGGTACTTCCCCTTGACATAGAAAATGAACATGAACATGAAATTAGCATTGTTTTAGAGCACATATATAAGAATTAATCTGAAAACTGTACATTTTTATTTAAATCACATAAAATACGGCCTCAAAATTCAAAGTGAGTAAATCGTATCATGGAAGGTCATATAAAAGAACTTCATTAGCACATGCTAAAACAAGTTTTTAATTATTTTAATAACGTGTTTGTACGGAACCCTCGATGAGCGAGCCTGACTCGCACTTGTACGGTTTTTTCGCCTTTATACCACTAGGTAGGGAAGTCACGAGACTTTATCATACGTCAAGTCATCATCAACTCGTTTCTCTAGAAAACTATAGGTACCTTTGCAAATGTTTTACTCTGTGTTGGCAGGATGGCTACCGCGCTCCGCCACAATTTATACGCGCCGCCTTAACCTCCACCGTTTGTAAGGCTTTAGGCATGCGGGGAATGCAGGGGCGCTCCACTGGCCAGGGGAGTCTGCGGGAGTCGCTCGGGAAGTTTTACAGATATTTTGTACATGATTATCTATAAACGGTATAATTTGGTGTTCGTCTAAACTTCTTCTAAACTCTGTGTTGTTGTTATTGACCGACGAACCACCGAGGTATACAATTCGATATTTTTTTAAAGTGTAACCACGCATAACTTTTTTCGTAGTAGTCCGCTTTCAATAATTCTTCTTTTATTGGAATGGCTGAGCCATTTTTGATAAATCAACAATAATGTTAAAAATGTTACATCGATCCGTCCATAACATTTGTATTCTAGCGATGCGCCTCGGTTTCGCACAGGTGTATTATACATATAAACATTTCTCTTGAATTATTATATCTATTAAAACAAACTGCATCAAAATCCGTTGCGCAGTTTTAAAGATATAAGCATACATGGGGACAGACAGCGGAAAGCGACTTTGTTTTATACTATGTAATGATTCTGTACACGGGTGAAGTCGGTCATGCTATTTTTTGCAAAAAATAATTATTTTATACAATTCAATTGATTTTAATGAGGTTTTTCATTATCTAATAGGAAAAGTCTCGATCGCTCCCGAGATCGACTTCCGGTCAGCGGTATTTGGTATCTGTTCTGAGTCTGGTAGATAAACGTGTTCCGTGGTATACACATCACAAAAAATACTAGTGTGAGTGCCTAGACATGCTGATATGTCAAGATTTGTTCAATAATTCACAATTCATACACAACGCCTTAATAGCAATCGTTTATGACTTTATTTTAGTCATTTGGCACCTCCTATGTGACGTTAGCCATCAAAGTTGTTCATTCAACGATTGCTTTCGCAATCCGCGCAAAGCAATTGATGGCTAACGTCATATAGGCGGTGCCAAATGACTAAAATGAAGTCATAAACGATTGCTATTACGATTGCTATTACGATTGCTATTACGACTGCTATTACGATTGCTATTGCTTAGGCGGTCGGGGGGCTGTTCTGAGTCTGGTAGATAAACGTGTTCCATGGTATACACATCACAAAAAAATACTAGTGTGAGTGTTGACTTGACATGTCAAGATTTGTTCAATAATTCACAATTTATACACTAGGCCGTTTCTAAGGCTTCAGGCATGCGGGAAATGCAGGGGCGCTCCACTGGCCAGGGGAATCTGAGGGAGTTGTTCGCGAAGTTCTTACAGATATTATGTATGTAGGTATTTTAAAATGACTTACAAAACGTAAGTATCTAAAGAGACAATAACAATCGACAGTTCCTCTCAATAAATGTAACCATTTAGCGACAATTTATCTCAATAAATATATTGAGATAAAAACAAAATCAATCAAAATACAATCTTAAATAATTAATAGATACGAATGTATCCTGTGCGAATTAGTTTTAAATAAGATTATCTCAGTACCTTTCTATGTCGATTTTTGTTTAAAATCGGTATTTTGGTTATTTCATGCCATTCAATGCATTTTGATGAGGTTTTCATTGGCTTGTAGAAAATTTCACAAGAAAAAATAAAACAAATTTCTTGATTTTTATTTATTTAAGTACGTTCAAACCACCTTCCTTGTCATCTAAATGAGTTCTAATATTCAAATAAGGTTGTCTAGAATAAATCGGTTTTAGCGATGAGACCATTGGTGCCTCTGTTGTGTCTTTGTTTCTTTCATAAAGTCTGTTGTATTGTATTTCTTCTGAAAAAATTATAGTGTGATACAATTAATAAATAAAGTAATTTGTCAGACGGATCGCTACTTGAATAATATTATCTCGAGCCGTTGCGTAGGTACATGAAATTAAGCATTTAGTTACTTATTACATTTTTAGTGACTAAATATTTATAAGTACACAATTTTTGACAATCCTCTGAAGGCCTATAATTGAGAAGCTTTATTCATTTATTCACAATTTATACGCATCGCGGCATACCCTTAAGGGGGCGCCTAATGCCGAAATCGACTTTTTAAAGACGTGGTGTAAAGATAACGAACATAAATATCCATATTAAAAAATACTATAAGATAAGATAACTTAATTGATATTCATGGAACCTTGTATTACAAAAAATAATATTACTTAATATAGATTCATGAACATGCTCGTCCAGTTAAACATTTTTTCACATTTTTCTTAATAATGATACTAGATGCAGAAATGCAGTGTCATCCAAAAATATCACAAAATAATATTGAATTCATTGACAAAAATATACTTATTGTTAATATGTAAAACCTACCTAAATATAATTACAAATACAAATTGCAGGCTGTATAGAGGCTTACAATTTAAAATTAAATCAATAAATTAAAATTAGGTAATAATCAAAAATTAGGTAATAATATAGGAAAGGAAAGAATCTAGTAGCAGCAGATAGTAGCAGAGTAATCACGTAGAATTTTTGAATATAATATGGTTACCTTAGAAAAAAAATAAAACTTCGCATCATAAAAAAAATTTTTTTTTTCTAATGCCTGCTCGAAATTGTCAGCGACAACACCACATTATTTTTGACAAATTACGTAGCCAGACTAATGTTCTAGTAGAGTAATCGGTTAGTTTTTTTTTATTACATGCTTAAATTTTGAATAAATAAATAAAATGTCACCTAAAAATGTAAGCTGGCGCTCGAAGCCAAAATCATCGTGAACTGTGTCATGCGATTTTCGACTCTAAACAAAGCAGCATAGATGATAGCGGGCGATGCAAGAAGCGCGGGTGAAATCTGTTTTTTTTTCATGGCATTAGGCGCACTCTTAACCTCCGCCGTTTGTAAGGCTTTAGACATGCGGGAAATGCAGGGGCGCTCCACTGGCCTTTGAAATCCCCCTGGTTTGGGAAACTTTGCTGCAGATTTCGGGGATATTTTGTAAACATGATAATATAGTTAGTAAAGTAAGTTCGTATAGGCCGAGTGGCTAGACCTGGTGTCACAGTTTTAAAGCCGCCTTAAGGCCTCTGACATGGTTAAACGGTTAAAGCAACTGGGACTTACTATTTAAAATGTCATCCGAGCTACGGTAGCTCTCAGCTGCAAAGGCCACCCGCGGTCACCCATCCGAAGACTGACCGTGCTGAACGTTGCTTGACAGGTTATTCGTAGATAAAATTACACATAAAATAGGTTTTAGTGGATATGGTAGATACAGTAAGTAAAGTGGCCTTTACCTAACTAGCACTGAAATAAAAAAGGCTGAATTATGATGACAGTTGTAAAACTGATATAATGTGAATTTCTAAATATAACTTATTATACATAATTAGTCATGGATAGGTCATATAAATATAGGTCTACCCATAAAATGGTCCCGTCCTAATGTTAAAATTCTATAAAATACGTTTCTTGCTAAGTATGAATCGCTTCGGCTTTTCAGGCATGCTCATATTCAGCAAAAGACAGTACAAATCAAAGAAGAAATCTGAAACATTCATAACTTACTTGGCACATCGTTCGTTTCAACCATAGGATGTCCACAGCTGGACATAGGCCTGCCCTAAAGATTTCCAATAAGACCGGTTCGTAGCGGCTGCATTCAGCGCGGTCTTATGGTCTTAATGAGGTCATCTGTCCACCTTGGTACATAGGTAAATATAAACATTTAAAATTATGTCCTACAAAAAGTATCAAAAGAAAGCAAAGAAAAAGAAAAATGTCAAGAAAAGAAGTAAATAACACAAACCGAAAACTCCGCCGCTAAAAATCCAACATAAAGCCTCGTTCACACATACTCGAGTTCGACTAACCCGCGACAGATGTTCGATGGTCCTCGAGTGAAGGGCCCTCACTAGCGCCGGCGGCCCTCGGCGGAACTAGCGCCCTGCTGATTATGGCGGGAACTGCGATTACGTCGCTAAATGCTAAATTAGGCGTGGATAAGGACACTTTTGGGCCCCAAATGGGAAATGAGCGTTTGAGATTGTCTAACTAGCTGTAACTTACGACCGTGGCTGTGTTTATGTCATTCTTAAAATCTAATGAAGCATCCCATTGTTTTTTGCCATTAACATCCACAAAATTCCTTTGTATCAGAAGTTCCATCGGAGAAAATACATACCTACTATAGTTTGTAGAACGGATTAATTTCTTTCTTGACTGCCACGATTGCTCAGTTGTTAGTGACTCTAACTTCTGGGTCAAAGGGGCGTGGGTTCGATCCCCACCCAGGGCAATTACTTATGCGATGAACATAAGTGTTTGCTCTGTGCCTGTGTGTTAATTAGTTACTATCTATACAAGTTTGTATTTAAAAGTAAGTAAATATAGTATATCAGTCTCTGGCAGCCATATCACAAGCTTTGCTTAGTTTGGGGTCAGAGGCCGTGTGTAAGATGTCCCCTAATATTTATTTATAGCTTAAGCTCCGTGGTGGGGCCCGGTTTGGGCCAGCGCTGTCGGGTGCCGCGGAGGAGTGCGAAAGCGTGCTTCTAGCTCTGACACCAAGCGCAATGGCGGAATACCCAGGGGGTTTGGTGGGTATACCGTCCAGCAATGGGCGGGGACTCCCACATAGCCACCCACCTGCCCCGAGGTGTGTGATATCTATAAAAGCTTTCTCCTGGCTAAAAAAATTGGGTTATCCGATACCATTACCGAGTCTACAGCTTGTAGATAAAATTACAGCCGCCAAGTTATTTGATTCGGCCTGTTCAGATCCTATTTACAGTCACCGAAGAATTTTTCGTAGCGTATTCAGAGATCAAACTAGCACGTTAGAGTTGGTAACAAATATTTTTATAAACTTCAAGTCTAGCACATTGACATTTTGTGGCTGAATGGCATAATATTATGATGATGAAATGGCCTAGACAGGCAGATTTTAAAGGGTATAAAACGGGCCTGGTATTAAAATCCGTTTCATGCATCTTTTATCATAGACCATAAAATGTACAGAGGGGAACTATCACTTATCTCCAGAATTTAAAAATATCTTCACCCTAAGTCATTAGAAGCAAACCGTAAACTTCACCCCCGCCATTCATCTTAATTCACTTACGGACCTTTCCGCACTATAGTAAATCTCGAATTATTCTCGATCGTACTCGGATCGCGAGAAATGACTCGAGTTGTAATCGAGTTAGCACCCTCGAAAAGAATTTATTTGGAAATATTGTGTAGACTACGCCTTCTGTGCAACTTAACTTTACTATGATTAGATGAGAAAAAAAATGCGTATTTTTTTAGGAATTATTAAATGTGTTTAAATAAAAATCATAGTGAAAGATTTTGAAATGAAAATTTTTTTCGAATTAAAGCTGGACCCTAAAATTGTGTAATTTCTTTGTTCAATAAATTAAGCGACAAGTGGTCAGGTATTGAAGTACCAGCCTACTTTTACGCGACTACGTGAAATGCTGTTTGAATATACTTTCAAAGTGTTATTTCGCAATCGAAAAAGGACATAGTACTCATCATTATGAAAAATGTTCACTATGAGAACAACCCCGACATTTTTAAAGCCGAGAGGCTTAATGAACCGAGCGAGCGTAACGTACAAACGTAAAAATTTTCTTTCATCTGTCTTCATTTTATTCTCCACTACAGGTTTCATTTTTCGACGAAACTCGTCGGCGATTTTTGATTTGAGGGTTACTTGCCTCAAAAGATTGGGGGCTAAGGGGGAATTTGCTACCTAACCAATTGTAAATTTATCAACTAATGTTGATCATTTTAATCATATCATATCAATTTTAGCAATTATTATATATATACTTTATATGCTAAAACTACCTACACTACTACTACATAGAAAGCCATTGGATCACAGTTCATTGAAGTTCCATTGAAGGTCTAAAGATATAAGTATATATAATAAATAAAATAAAAAATAGCAAAGTCCTTGTTTATTGTAGTCTGAGAGCATGATCATTTAGTATATCTAAATCTTAACAAAATTAGCGAGTGTGAACGAAATCTGTCAAGAGCGAGTCGAATATAGGTTCATTCAGTTAAATAGATGCGAATTCTACTGTTTAGATTACTACTAGTAAACCAAGTATTATCAACGCGTTTAAAAACAAGTGTCACAACTTTAAAGTTAGCACAAAAAGCATAACATTGTACAAAAATAGCGAAAAGGAACGCCATAGCTCACAGCCCGTCACATAACAGAGCAACCAACTTTACCATAAAGTTGACAAAATGGGCCAACTAAATAGTCTTGAAATAAACGATCAATTTTGTCCAAGAATTGCGACAGTGGCTCTTGTGGTGATAAGTTGGTTAATGTATAGTGGTGCCATAAAAGTGCAAGTTCCATTCTTGCCAGCGCCTGTCTCTGACAAATGTCCTCGACCGAAGATTTATGATAAGGTTGCCAACCTGAGGATGGACAGAGTTATACCAACTTATACCAACTTGTTTCTGGACTAGGCTACGTTGATCGCGTGGGAAAATTAAAGTATACTTACTAACCTATGTGTATGTTAATACATGTTGTAATCATTGATATAATAAATACAATCAGATCCAGCGTTTTGTAATTAGTAATACAATAATTATTTTTTTGCAAAAAAATAGCAGAACCTACTTCACCCGTATACAGAATTCGCGAATATTTCGCACGGATCGATGTAGCGCTTTTTTCACATTATTGTTGATTTATCTAAAATGGCTTAAAAAAGCCGATTTCGATAAAATTTAAATGATGCCAATTTCGAAGAATACTCTTTCCAATAAAAAAAGAATTATTGAAATCGGACAACCACAAAAAAAGTTATGCGTGGTTATACATAAAATATGTACATATATATATACGCGTCGAATTGAGTACCTCCTCCGGTTCGTTGGTTATAAATAAACACGTAACATATTACGGAAACGCTAAGGTGACATTTGATTAGAAGTTCGAATGTCACTTATGTCAAGTAAGGTAGGTATAATATCGTTGATCCCATAGTATTTTCTACTCATTTTGACGCCATTTTGCGGTAATCATGACAAATTTTCAAATTTGAGCATTTTCTTCTTCTTTATGTCTAAAATATTACACTTACATTAAGTGTTATGGCTTACACACATCATTATATTATTGAACGTTATGGTAACTCGATTGTATTTTATGCTTTATATAACGGGACTGAACTAACGTGTAGGGTCGTAACGACTATAGTTTCGGTCGCATTCGGCGACCTTTCTCAAGTTGGCGAGTGCTAGCACGCGGGGCCGTCTCAGTTCAGTCCCGTTATGTATAGTATAAAATGTGTGAAAACCACGTTAATTTCCATAGTAAAATCAGTTATATTTAATTGTAAGTTTTTTTAATTAATAAACTTTCTTACTTATAAGGAATAGAAGAAACCTTAGTCCTTTGGAAAATGTTAGGGCAGAGTTTTCAGACTCTTAACTGTACCTACGTCGTAAAATAAATAAAATAGGTCATAAATTTAAAATATTATAATAAAAGAGGACATAATCAAAATTCGGTGCGTCACTCGCCAACTTTATGGCTCTGCGGCATTGTTCCACATTTTTATCGATGAAAATAAAACCCAGACCCATTATCCATTAATCTCATGTGTCGTGGAGAAAATATTGGTATAAGCTGGCAATGCTGGCACGCATGTTAATTGCAAAATTAACAAAAAGTAAGTTTATGTAGGCCGAGACACTAGTACTGTTGTCAGAGTTTTTTAAGTTGCTTCAAGGGCATCTGACATGGCTAAGCGATTATACAATCATGACCGACAATCCAATGTATCATCCGAGCCACGGTAGTGCTCGGTTGGTAATGTCTACCGCGATCACGCATCTAAAGACTGACTGTTCCCAACGTTGCTTAACTTCGGTGATCGCTGACAAAAACCTATTTAAACCACCCTATGAGCGCTTTTAATCTTTACATTTTTAAGATAAATAACAACTATAGCAAACAATGAGAAAACCAATGTTTTACCTACTTTGAAACGAAATTAAATTGTTAAATATATTTTTCAATATGAAATTATTATACACTAGATTTTACCCGCGGCTTCGCCTGCATACGCAATATATCATTATAATTTATAGCCTATGTGTTATTTTGATATATAAGATATAATATTGCAAATTTTTATCTCAATCCGTTCAGTAGTTTTTGCGTGAAAGAGTAACAAACATCCATCCATCCATCCATCCTCACAAACTTTCGCGTTTATAATATTAGTAGGACAGTAGGATGAAAAATAGTTTATTGAATCAGGCGTTACTTTGCGGAAGTTCATATTTCAATATTTAGTGTATTTCCGCTCTGTCGTAGGCATGTACCAAACCAAATTAAATCACAAACAAAATTAGGAATTAATCATTAACTAAATAAGAACAGATAAATATACCTAATCATTTTGAAAAATAGGTACATAAGACACTTCACAAGAATACTTATTCCAAAAATTTGCATGACCGACTTCACCCGTGTACAGAATTCGCGAATATTTCGCACTGATCGATGTAGCATTTTTCACATTATTGTTGAATGGCTCAGCCGATTTTGATAAAATTTAAATGGGACCAATTGCAAAGTATACTCTTTCCAATAAAAAATAATTATTGAAATCTGACTACTATGAAAAAAGTTATGTGTTAATAATGTGTTATAAAAAAAAAATATACTCGTCGAATTGGGTGACCTCCGGTGGTTCCTCGGTCAAAGAAACCGGACAAGTGCGAGGCAGAGTCGCACATCGAGAGTTCCGTACAAACACGTTGTTAAAATAATTAAAAACCTGTTTTAGCATGTGCTAATGAAGTTTTTTTTATATGATACCTTACATGATACCATTTACTCACTTTAAATTTTGAACCCATATTTTGTAAATTTTGAGGCCTTATTTTTTTGGGACATAAATAAAAATGTACAGTTTCAGATTTATTCCTATATATATGTACTCTGAGGCAATGCTTCTCGCTAAATTTCATAGTTCTATGACAACGGGAACAACCTTGTAGGTTTTGATTTTTGTGAGTGCGAAATTTGCGGTTTTTTACGACATAAACCTCTCTAACTTTTTTAAACGATAACTGAGAAGTTTTTCTTTTACACAACTGCAAGAAACTATAGATATACGTATACAGTTTAAATTTCAACTCGATATCTTTACGCGTTCCCGAGATAAAGAGTCTTGACATACACACAGACGGACAGACGGATAGCAAAGTGATCCTATAAGGGTTCCGTTTTTTCCTTTTAGTACGGAACCCTACCAAATGTTTCGTTATGCTCTCCTACGCTCGGCGTAGGGAGTAGAACATAACACAGAAAGTAACATTTTTCAGGGTTCCGTACCTCAAAAAGAAAAAAACGGAACCCTTATAGGATCACTTTGTTGTCCGTATGTCCGTCTGTCCGTCTGTCCGTCTGTGTGTATGTCAAGACTCTTTATCTCGAGAACGCGTAAAGATATCGAGTTGAAATTTAAACAGTATACGTATATCGATGAACTCTTGCTGCTGTGTAAAAGAATAATTTCTCAGTTGTCGTTTAAAAAAGTTAGAGTCGTTTATGTCGTAAAAAACCGCATATTTCGACACTCACAAAAATCAAAACCTACAGGGTACTTCCCGTTGACATAGAACTATGAAATTTGGCGAGAAGCGTTGTCTTAGAGTACACATTTAGGAATAAATCTGAAAACTGTACATTTTTATTTACATCACAAAAAATAGGGCGTCAAAATTCACAAAATATGGGATCAAAATTCAAAGTGAGTAAATCGTATCATGAAAGGTGTCATATAAAATAACTTCATTAGCACATGCTAAAACAGGTTTTTAATTATTTTAACAACGTGTTTGTACGGAACCCTCGATGTGCGAGCCTGACTCGCACTTGTCCGGTTATTTATATTATTATGTGTATATCACGTTGGATTTACTCGTAGTATACTACGACGCAGTGAAATATGTCGCATTCCCATGAATTATTTTTCATTTTTATACCAACTCTGTCCCGTACCTGCTCCGTGGATTCACACACGTGTCACCCCAGACGTATAGCGTCCACCAGACACCAGCTTGCCCGCATTTTCGCTTTAGAAATATGTTTTAGTGCTTGTTACTCAGAAATAGGGTATAGTTAAGTTTATTTATTTTATGGACATAGTGACTTTTACTGGCGCGCCGAAGATAAGACGGATTGGTTTTCAAAATAGAATGCAGGGGACACTTAAACTTAGATTACGTGCGCTAACGACATCATGCAATGTTTTTGTTGCATACTAGCTGCCGTCCTTGCTTTGTCCGGTTAAAAAAATGCTGCCCATACCACTTAGACATAATCAAGATTTTAAAGGTGCAAGGATATTTCGAATTGGGCTAGTATTTTAATAGCCTATTAACTCAGACCAAATAAAAAATCAAGACAGAACGTCGTGAACAGACAAAATGAGGTCAGTTTTTTTATACATGTGGTGAGTACGTTTGTGTTGCGCAGCCATAGTTCGACTGACGAGCCAAGGCGTAGGCGTAGGCGCCAGAAAAAGATAAGCGAAGACTTTTCAGTATCCGAATGTAAAATATGTCATTTACATTTACTTACAATATGAAACAAAACATCTATTAGCCTAGCTAAATTATGTTACGTTTACGTCAAGGAATAAAAAAGTCTAGAATACTTAAATACAGTATTACGACCATACACATATTTAACACTCTTATTCCTCTATTTTACAACTTCACTGTAAAATATTACATGTCTGTATAAAAATAACATAAAAACATAATTTCTGCAAAAAATAACCACAAAAATCCCAGTCTTTAAATAAAACGCTGTCAGTTCCTGAGCCATTTATTTTTTAAGCTCAACTTTTATTTAGCTCGAGGAAACACAAAAGCTAAAAATCCTCTTTAAAAATTTCATATTTCATAATTTGGGCCCTACCACTGGTGTCAAACGCACACCGATGTCACTTCCATAGATGTAAGAAAGAGTACAGATCGGGCGTAAAGTCACTCGGCAAGCTCCATTTTTTTATTGTTATCCTTATTTTTCCTTACTAATATTTTAAATCCGAAAATGGGTTTGTTGGTTTGTTCCTCTTTCACGCAGCAACGGATTGAATTTATTTTTGGCATGGACAAAGTTTGAAAGTCAGAAAGTGACATAAACCTCTATCTTTATCTATCCCATAAACTCAGACCAAATAAGAATATCAAGACAGAAATTCGTGAACAGACAAGTGAGATCAGTTTTTTACATGTGGTGAGTGCGTCGGTGTTACGCTGTTATAATTCGACTGACAAGCCAAGGCGTATGTGTTTGTGTGTGTGATTGTGTCTGTACACGGCGAGGCGTAGTTTTTCCGGCCACACTTGTTTATTTTTTTTATTTGGTCTGAGCCCATTATTATAAAATCTTACTATGAGATAGCACATAAAATTAAATACCACGCGGACGAAGCCGCAGGCAAAAGATAGTTCCAGATAATTTTGCGTTTGACCACAACCTGCCGGATCTTAAGCATAAGGTGTAGCACGCTTACCTTATTCCCATGCCTTACCGCTCACATCTGTCCACTTGGAACTGTCTTCCATTTTGAGGTAAACACTTGCCTTCTGACAATTGTAGAACAGTTGAATAGTCACAATAGCGACATTCTTTCAATGGCTTTCTTATTACAGCAAAATAGCTGACGACATTTTAGGAAAAATCTTGGCTCGAGGTCAACAGTCCTTATGTCTAATCCTCTTTTTTCTCTCATCTACGACTACTTCTTATCATTCAGCTATACGTCAGAGGTGTCATTATTCCTGAACATTATTCAGTGATTCTGAAACGGTTGTCATTGGCATTCGTTTGAAAACATAAATCATAGAAAGACAAAGGTTTTTGCTAGAGCTTTGATGCTTTGTTTAGTTCGACCTTTTGTTTGTGATAAAACTGAAAAAATAATATACACGTAGCTTTTCACTTAATTTGCAAGGTCATTGGTCCTTGCCCTTTGTATGAGCGTATTCTATTATTGCTAATACTGTTTGGAAACTTGAATATGGTATTGTTAAGGTACGAGATTTTCGTTTTTAGGGTTCCGTACCTCAAACGAAAACAACGGAACCCTTATAGGATCACTTTGTTGTCCGTCTGTCCGTCTGTCCGTCTGTCCGTCTGTGTATATGTCAAGACTCTTTATCTCGGGAACGAGTAAAGATATCGAGTTGAAATTTAAACTGTATATGTATATCTATGATCTCTTGCAGTTGTGTAAAAGAAAAACTTCTCAGTTATCGTTTAAAAAAGTTAGAGCCGTTTATGTCGTAAAAAACCGCATATTTCGACACTCACAAAAATCAAAACCTACAGGGTACTTCCCGTTGACATAGAACTACGGAATTTGGCGAGAAGCATTGATCACAAATAATAGGGCCTCAAATATCACGAAATATGGGTTCAAAATTCAAAGTGAGTAAAACGTATCATGTAAGGTATCATATAAAAGAACTTCATTGGCACATTCTAAAACAGGTTTTTAATTATTTTAACAATGTGTTTGTACGGAACCCTCGGTGTGCGAGCCTGACTCGCACTTGTCCGGTTTTTTTTAGGGTTCCGTACCCAAAGGGTAAAAACGGGACCCTATTACTAAGACTCCGCTGTCCGTCTGTCTGTCTCCAGGTTTCACAAACCGTCATAGCTAGAAAGCAATTCATTGCAAGTTCACAGATGAATAAAAAACTGCGCATGCGTGACAAAACCGCGAAAATTAAATAACAGTCCGTTCATAGTTATTTTACCTGTGATATTTGTTGCCGTTTATGTCTAACCTGATGATGTGTAATGACTAGATAGAGACAGACTAGCGAAAGATAAAAATGTCAGAGGTAAAATAATTGTTAACGGACTGTAAGAGCAGACGAAAGAGTATTTTCTTTTTTTTCCGTTTTTGCCACGTTTCTATTCACGATTATATTTCGCTATTCACCATTTGAATTCATACTCGTAATAATTGTCGAAGGACGCGATAGCAAATAAAATAACCTAAAATAATAGAATTTGAGAAAGTCAACAAATTAGGTGAAATTCTAAAAACTATTATGAATGAATGAATCAACCAAACTTACAAATTTAAGTAGTTAAACCTAAGTTTTGTAATGGAAGGTTGATTAGACCATAAGGTCGAGTTTCCGTAGTAAGCTGTTCTAAAGCGCATTCGTTTACTTAAGGTGCGCATTTTTAATTAAAATAGCGGAGCTTGTACCTCGGTTTACGTTTTCTTCGTGTTTTACACGCCGCGCCGCCGGGACGGTGGGAAATAAAAGCTGTAATAACTTAGACTGACTTACTCCAAACTAGGCCACACCCTGTATCCTGTTAAGAATTAACATAACTTTACTTAACTTCATTTTAAAAGCTACTGAGGTTGTTTGTTTTTAAACAGCATTCAGTTACTTATATGGGCGTAAGTTATGTAGTTTAGCATTAAAATTTTGACCGAAACACTGTTATTCAATGCGACACAATAATTTTAGTGTATGTATAGTAGCAGTGGTTAAACCTAAATTGGACTTTACAGAAGGTGTGCAATATGACAGTCATAATAAGTTATCTCATCTCTCAACTCATCATGTATAATAACTAGCTACCAGTCCTAGCTTCGCCCGGTTACGGATGAGTAATAGCTATAAACCTTTCAAAAAAAATATTCTAAAAGATAGTGAAAACCGTATTGCAATCTGTTATCTAGTTTGGAATATATAAGCGGATACACAGACAGACACACAAAATTAGCAGTTTTGATTTATATAGTAATTAACTATAACAGAATACGGCTAAAACTCACGTTATAATTATACGGTCGATCCGCAAGGACTCCAACCAGTTTCGGAGTATTTAGAAATCCATCCTCAGGGAATACGCGCACCCCCGTCGACTGGCACGCGCGCACTGAAGTCTGCGGCGCCTGCCCGCGCGGCGATGAAGTATATAGTAATTAATCATCATATCAGCCACTGCTGGACATAATCTCCTGTAAATTTCTAATGAAGACAGGTGAAATTGTATCCAGTACATTCCATATGACTTGATTATTTGTGTAGTGTCTTTGTGGACATCCTACGCTGTGCTGACCAGTGCGGAGTCACCATTCGAAAACTTTACGGCCCTATCGGTCAACCGCTTTACGGGCTGTATGCGACTTGCTTATTAAATTATATCATTAAAGTTAGTAATGCCGGCCTTTTTATAGTATACTGATTGTAGGCCTCTCCACGAAGGGTGATTGGTCTATGTTCACCACGCTGGTCCTTCGCATGTTAGTGGAGGAGTAAACTTAGACTCGCTACGCTTTACTAGATAGAGCCGACGTACTTGGAAAAAAACGGCCATTTACATTACAGTAAGTCCGATTACAGAGGCGCCATCGTAATTATAATAGCTAAATAGCATAGTTCTGTTTCTTTTTCACTTTAAGCATTTGATAGAGAGAACGCTTTTTACGTTGCTATTAAATTTGCGCTGGCGCCTCTATAATCGGGCTTAGTGCGCCAGCAGCTGTCAGATTTGGCAAACCGCGGGGCAGTGACTAGTGTTGTTGCGATAGTGATAGTCTATCGATAGTATCGTAATATTATCGTGACCTTTCGCGCTTGGAAGACATTATTATATACTACGGAACTAATCGCGCGCTAAAATTAGGAGATAAATAAATACCTCATCATCAGTCATACTATCGATTGTGTTGTCAAGCACAGAGAGACCAATCATTAATCTAAGGGAGTAAAGTTAGCAATTTTATTAGCAAATTTGTTTCATACAAAACCGTGAAACGTAGTTCTTTAATATCGAACCAAGTTTCAACCAAGAGTATACCAAAATACAATCCAATCCAAGTCATAATCCCGAAAGGTAAGTTCTTACAAGGCGGGATCCTCTCTGTAGAGGAAATGATTAACGACCGGCGGTGACAGTTCGCGTCTTTACCAGTTTTGTAGAAACCCTATACTTTGGCGCGACACTACGTTCTACGGCAGTAAGGAATGTTTGGACGAATTATTGTGCAGTAGTCTGACAGTATTAATACAGTCGTCGTAGTCTCCATCCATCAGCCATATGACGTCCTTTGCGGGACATAGGTTTCACCTATAGATCTCCAGTAAGACCGGTTGATAGCCGCTTGCATCCAGCGCATTCCTGCGGTCTTAATGAGGTCATCCGTCCGGAACGTTCCGTGTCCGTGAACGTCCTACGCTGCGCTTGCCCATCGTAGTCTAGCTAAGCTTAATCAGGCTCTTTGCACTCACACACACGTCGAGTTCTGTCTGAACTTATTTGCCGTTGTCAGTTTAACACAAGATTCTTATAGAAAGAACTAGTTTAGATAATAGAGATTTAAAGAAACGACTGAGATGATGAGATATTACCTGCAAGATTTACCCAATCAAGTCAATTCTTAAATGACTACAAGCAGATCAATCGAACAATCTGGCCAAAACCCTTAAGAGGACTGTGAATCGACCACTGTTTTCGCTGAACATCGAGAATACATTTTTGATAATATTTACGTTTCGGGATATTACTCTTTTCAGCCCTTAAATTAAATTTAATTCATCTTACTACTATAAATTACAAAATTTGTCAAATTTATTACTAGGTACATGTCAATTTAAAAAATAAATTCAAATAAGATCGAAACTTACAAATTCAAGTCAATTAACCCGCCCCTCATGGTTCCCGGTGAAAAGGTGCCCATAATGCTAGCAGCATTGCCACGCTGAATAGCGATAGACATCCTTTGCACCAAGAACCACCCAGAGCGGGAGTCTCCTCCTCTGTCCCTTATCCTCCGCCCAATTTCACGAACCAAAGCCTTAGCCTCGGCCCCCCAACTGCCCATGGTCTCAACCGCAATGGGCACAAAGTCATAGAGCGATTCCATTGCCGCATACTTCACCCGCTTTCTACCCGCAGCCTCCTCCGCCGCAGCTGCCGGGGTGTGGACGGTACGACCCAGGTGCGTGGCGGCAACAGTGCTAACGCAAGTAGCGTCCCACACTAAGCACTTGCCGTTTTTCCACGGCACCAACGTCAAGCCGTCTGGTCTTTTACCATCGGATCTACTAAGACCCGGTGGTTCCAACACGCAGGGGACATTGGCCGATATAAATGCTCTACGAACTATGTCGTTGAGGGCATGATGTCGCGGAAACCTACCCGTGCAACGACGACAATTCAGAGCATGATGGCCATCAGCTTCTACCATGGAACCGCAGATGCATTTGTGCGATTCACACACCTTGCTGCCCAAACGGAGAGCCACTGCCACACGCAAAGAATCGTCGTCTAATAACGTACCTATGTGAGGTGAAGGTAGCGCGTGCAACCATGCCCTTAAATTATAACGAAATGTTATGTTTTTGGTGTCAATCGCTTGAGTAAAAAATATTGCACGCTCGTAGGTACATCTTATTTTTTATATTTTCTTATGTAGGTATGCTTTTCAGCCAAGTTTTTGTGTAAAAATAGTGTTTTAAGGGCTTATAACTTTAAGGTCATTTAATAAACTCTAAAAACTAAGACTTTTAAATCTAGCGACTGAAGTGCTGATTATATTAAAAAAAATCATTCAAATTGGATAATCTTTAGATGTATTAAAACAGCTTATTATTGTTGTATGGGCAGGTTCGCGGTTCACACAAGCCTTAAGAATATTGATTGATTGCTCAATATTTAACGAGATCAATTAAAAAGATCACAGGGAGACCACAAAGATTTATTAATATTTGAGCCCTTGTCAAGCTGCGACTGCCGCGAGTATTAGCGTGAAGATCCATCTCGCCAAGCCCTCGCACCACAACATCGACTTGTCATTTTTTCTCTTACATTATTGATGCACCACAACCTGCGTCTCTATTGAGCGCTATACGCGCCGCGACCCGCGAAACGAGTCCACGCGCTAGTATTCGAAGCTTGATAAAGGTCGCCTAATGCCGTCGAAACTATAGACGTAGGTACTTTTAAAATAAAACAAGAATAATTTCCTGTTCATATATTTGAAGTGAAACACTTGTCCTACTGCTATAGCGTTCGCCAGTAAGCTGCATGATTGAGCCCTCAAAGGCAGGAAGAGGCACAAAGAGAGCTCTCGTCGGTGTAGAGTTTCATTCCTTTTGAAATTGCGGCTATTTGGAGATGGTTAGGTATTTAAAGAAGCCGCCAGAGTTCAGTATTGATTGCCTATCAGGCCCGTTCCGGACTTTCTTACAATAGAAAAAAGACTTAAAAGATTTTTGGGAATATTTTGAAGTCGGACAAAGATACAGCTTTCTAAAAATATCAAAGATGTTTTATAGCCTAGATATGCGTCATCGTCATCGCATGAAGTCCACAGCTGAGCATAGGCTTACTCGATAAAATTCTTATAAGGCTTGTTAAAATTGCTAAACTCTCATGCAGTATTTTTCGGTCGTGTGTCCATTTAGTTGCTGAACGTCCTACAATGTGCTCCTGTTGCATGTGGATACAAACACTAATCTCATAAAAGTTCAGCCAAAATACAGCAAAAATTCTGCCGATAGATAAGTAACCCGTCAAGGTCGATTTATCTACTTCATATCAAATCCAATTCGTTTACTGCCCCTCCAATTTGTAATTGCCCTGTTGAGTCTGTCTATGTTCAGTAAAGGCATGGGCTCGTATGTAAATAATAATCATTTTTCGCAAAAAATGGCATAGCCAACTTCAACCATTTACAGAATTCGAATAGTACGCACAGATAGATGTAGTATTGTTTACGTTATTGTTGATTTATCAAAAATAACTAAGCCGATTTCGATAAAACTTAAACAGGATCACCTGTGAAGTATTGTGATCTACCAATCAAAAAAAAATTGAACATACATTAAAAAAATATTTATACGCATGAATACGCATCGACGAACCTTCTCCGTTTCGTCGGTTAAAAAATAATATAAAGAGCTAAAAATATGGCATCTATAACCTAGCACAAGTACGCGAGATTTACCGCTGCATATTCGCCCCGCCCCGTGGCTCCACTCGCTACAATCCATCCAGGCTTTAATTACAAAACTTTTGTTCATAGAGACTTGAGAAACTCCAGCCTCGTAATACAAGCTCACAGGTTTTGATTTATGTTAGTTCTTCTAACACTAAAAGCCAAGATATACCGTTGAACTTTCTTTATTATGAATTTAATTAGCATGTTCTCTGCAGGAAGGGTTTAGGACAAAGAACTATTAAAATTATAGCTAAAGTCTCGCTAAATAGTATTTGGTAACAATAGAAGAATTTTTTTTTACATTTGGTGTTAGTCGCATATTTTGGAAAAAGAAGTGACACTTTTTAGACGCATCTACAAATATATATCTGAAAAGTGCAACAATGCGACTAGAAGTATTTAAAGATATTATATGTTTATCCATGGAATTAAAAAAAATAGTACTTATCTACAGCATATTCACCATGAATGCATTCATGTTTTCGGGCGAGCTGCTGTAAACATGGTACATGGAAGTGTGCCAAAATATCGACTACTGCGTTGCGAATGCGTTAAAATTTTGTGAAAACCATACAATTAGGATTATAAACTAATTATACATGAGTATATCTAAGTAAATAAATTATCATTTCTATGATTTCACGACTCTAATTCCTCAACAGGTGATTCCTCGACCACCACCCGCCCCCTTTTAGAATCATACAACGGGTTCCTAAAGGCAGTTCGAGGTGTTGCCAACACAGAGTCTCGTCTCGTCAAAGAAACCACACTGTCTGACCTGTTCTGGAACCTTGAAAACATCCGTCCAGAGCTCGGCAACCTCGTCCCGATCGGAAACGTTACATTGGGCAACGTATAGTAATACAGATATATCAAACCGAACACTGCAACCACCACAAAGAACATAGACAAACCGATTTTTACACTCAAACCCTTCCTAGACAATGGTGATCCACTAATCTGCGACAACTTTTCCCCCTTATACCACTGATTCAATACATTATTGTCAATCAGGTTGATTGCTTCCGCACTGTTTCCTGTATACTCCCCTTTGTCCACGATAACCAGCTGAATCTTGCGAGTCGGATGGATTAATGGGAATCCAATATGATAAACGACACTATTTCCATATCCATCGATGATTTTTCCCACTAATTCTTTGAAGGAAATCATATCGAAACCTTCGTCAATGTTAAAAGTGATAAAACCACCGCAGAAAGAACAACAGTACCCTTCAGGCTTAATCGGAGTAACGCATTCCGGTTTTGGGCAGTATTTAACTGCACAGTCTATTTTAGGAGGATATTCCTGGCAAGGACATCCAAATGCATCTTGACAATTTGTATTGTCTTTCACTTTGACCCCGGTTGATAAGAAATCGTTCAGCACAAACTGCCCCATTTGATCCGATTGACTTTGTATGTAATGTTCGAAAGATTTCGTTGTAAATGTATCGTTTCCAATTTTGAGACCGCGGACAGACTGTCCTTCATTCGGGAGTACCACAGTATACTTCACATTTGCAGGGAATACCACCACGTCATCATAACATGGGATTTTTTCGGTATCAGGCGTCGCTTCATTGAATTTAGAAGAGCTCCAAACACCAGCTTGAGTCCATGAAGATGAAGACTTGTCCAGGTAGTAAGAGTTCCCATCCGTGCAGTTGCTATCTCCTATTTCCTGTCCAAGAGATATCACAGCGTTTTCCAGAACGAGTTCGCCATCATCAGGCAAGATGAGGGCCCCAACGTCCATTATCGATTCTAAGCCGACCGATCCCGATATAGATTTGGGAAAGACGACAGTTTTCTTCGAGCACGGAAGTTTCCCGTCTTTGAAATTGGCAGGCAGATTGAAACTCGAGTTAGGTAACCATTCTACTAGGGATGGCGAAGTTACGGTGATGAGAGTTAGGAGTAAAGTTAGGTGTCGCGTCAGTGCGTCCATATCGATTGGCAGTCGATAGATGAGTGGATGGTAATGTATTGAAATGCGATACGGTCTGTCTGTCCGTTTATCGCGGTTGTTTGATGTTCGTGACATGTGCAATCGGAATCAGGCCTGTGGGTGGATTCGTGCGTTGAATCATGTTTGCGAGCGGCGGTTCACGAGGCGCGGTGACAATTCGGAAATTAGATACAAATCCTTTCATGCCTACCGTGGATTTCATTTGTAACTACGAAATAGATACTGTTCTGTATTCTGTTTACTTTGAGCTTCATTGAATTTTTAAATGTGAATTTTGTTTAATATTTAGGGTTCCGTACCTCAAACGGAAAAAACGGAACCCTAATAGGATCACTTTGTTGTCCGTCTGTTCGTCTGTGTGTATGTCAAGACTCTTTATCTCGGGAACGCGTAAAGATATCGAGTTGAAATTTAAACTCTATACGTATCTCTATGATTTCCTGCAGTTGTGTAAAAAAGTTAGAGCCGTTTATGTCGTAAAAAACCGCATATTTCGACACTCACAAAAATCAAAACCTACAGGGTAGGTACTTGCCGTCGACATAGAACTATGAAATTTGGCAAGAAGCATTGTCTTAGAGTAGGTACACATATAGGAATAAATCTGAAAACTGTACATTTTATAAACATATTTACACAAAATATATGTAAGGTATCATATAAAAGAACTTCATAAGCACATGCTAAAACAGGTTTTAAATTATTTTAACAATGTGTAATTTTCGATATATGACGAGAAAAGTGAAAAAAAAACTTTTTGGTCGATGGTTATAGTAGAGATTTTAACGACTTCCCAATTTTGTAAAATTTTCTGGATTTGAAACCCTCGGTGTGCGAGCCTGACTCGCACTTGTCTGGTTTTTTTTCTTGTCTGTACTTTTATGTCGATTGGTTGTCGCATGGATTGTTTTTGGAATGATTATTGTAAATCAGGGGTGGTTCTTACGTAATCTCACGGATTAGTATTTGTTTTTGGAGTAATAGAGATGCTTTAATTTTAACTTCATTTCAATAACATTTCACACTTGTGATACCAAAACCTCGTGCATTTCTATATCACGTGGAAAAGTTTCTGAAAAACAAAAAACAACGCCATATTTTTCCCCAAAAGACATATTCCCGTAATTTAGCAAGCAGATACTCATAATCCGCAGATTTATTAGTGACATTCCGTAAAAATAACGTATAAACAAAAGATTATCCCTAATCCAGGGCATGGGGTTCCGTAGATCCTCCAAGGATATCTTATATACCTTCAGGATATATCTTAGGGATATTATACCATCTTGAGGCTGTAATAAAGGCGTCTGGAGGCACGTACGGCTGATACCCTATGATTTATGGGACGATAACATCGGTAGGTGGTTAAATACAAACCATTAATGACTTTTGGAGGGGTGGAAATTTAATAAGAAGCCGCGGCGGTGTCGACGAGCGTAGTTATGCAAATTTTATTGCAGGGAAAGCCTTTGCGCGGAATATACGGGTGTCCGTTGTGTCGAAATGTTACAGGTGTGTCTGTGAAATCTGTACCTGTGTCTGTATCGTGTATTTTGAAATTAATATAACAGACACAAATGAAATAACTTAAAATTTAAATAGAATATGTTAGTAGCAAGGTTTGTTGTATTTGAGCAAAAATATGTTTTATGTTCTCCAATCTTAAGATTTAATTGACATGGTGGTACCTACCGACGCGACGCTACTAATTATTATAATGATTAGCATTTTGCCGACTCTAAATTAAGCAATGTAATAAGTAACTTCATAGCTACATAATTTAGCTACATATTCAAACGTTTAGATAACATACTATATAATTTAATTTTGTTCAAATATTACATAAACAGTAGTAAGTTTACATCTTCGTTAAGTTCTGCGTGTAACCAGTATTGCTTTGTACCTACTCGTTAAATTGTAGGTCCTGTTTGTTGTAATCGTTTAGCCAAGTCAGAGGCTTCAGGCGGCTTAAAAATTCTGACACCAGGATTAGCCGCTACGTACTTACTTACTTTCATTGCTTAGTGTAAGCAATATTGTTTTTTTTTTTCATATAATTCTCGTCTTTATCAGTCTTAAAAGTCCTATTCAGCGTCTTCGCGTGCCGCCCGCATTAACTGCCCGTATATCTTCCCCTAACAAACGTTTCAGTGATCGTAACAACCCGCTGAAACTCACAATATGGCAGATGGGTAGATAAAGCTCAAGTGCCCGGCTTTGCTCGACTGCCGCGTAAAACTGCGGGACCCCACAGTAAACGCCTTTGTCATTTGGGGTCTCGTTTAGTGCAGATTTCGATGGCAATTTCCTTGTGGTGGAAATATCTGCCCAATCGCTTAGTGTGAGGTCGTGGTTTTTGGCTCTTGGGTTTTGGGCAGATTTATATACTAGTGAGACGATTGAAATGAGTATGAAAGCTCGGAAAAAAAAAACACCGCAACACTACATATAGGCGAAAGCAGTATCCAATATCATTATTTTTATCCTCTAATATCCTAGATCCTAGAATATAGACTTTATAGGGTTATCCAGAACTGGTGCACTAAGCCGAAAGTTGGTGATACAGACCATCTTTATGAACCACTTTAACTATGGGGCGAACTCAAAACTCTAGAAAAAAAAGTTTTTTTTTCTAGAGTTTTGAGTTCTAGAGTAAAAGTTTTTTTTTCTAGAGTTTAGAGTTGAAATGTATGGGACAGCAGTTGCTGTCCCATACATTTTGTCGAATTTCACAAAATTGCAACTCGGCTTCGGCGTAAATGCTGATTTTTTTCTCGTATTCTGGATTGTCTCCCTAGAAACAGTTATTTATAAAGATAGTTTTAATAACGTCTTTCGGTTTAATAGGTACAGGACAAGCTGATAACCATGTTTAATGAAATGTAGATAAAAATAAGTAAACTAATTAATGTACATCTGAAATGGCCACTACCTACATAAAACCAGAGAATCGCTGATAATCTACAATATCTACGCGATATTGCTCCGCAAACCAAAACCCAAAAGGCTCAAACATCCACTTTCTCCTCCCCATTGTAATAACTTTAAATCAACAATAACATCTAAACTAAACCTCTAACAGGATAGAGTAAACCGAACTCCTTTCCGTCACATTACTCTATCCAAATACACACTTCTCGGAGGCATCCACATGAAAAACAGCTCTATGCTGAGCTACGGAAGTGTTATTTTCATTTGTGTACAAAGATTTTAGTGAAAATTTTGCGGGACAGTCCATTTCTTACGTTCACGGCTTGTCCGATGCGTGTTACAAAACATTTTGGGCTCGGGTTTGAGTAATAGACGTTTTGTTGAAGCCTCGTTGTCCCGGAAAACGGGAAATTAGGGATAAGCGTATTAAATATGTTTGTCCTTGCGGTATTCTATTTGCGGTGTTTGTTAATTCTAAAGGGAAGTGGAGTGGAGTTAATGTGGACAAGAAATTCAATAGCTCGAGATGGGTAGATAGGGCTGTAGAGTGTATATTTCTAGCGGAAAGAAAACGAAACTTGGGGCATGTAACGCGATTATTTTCATAGAAAATCACCAATCAAGGCGTTGGGGGCTCTGTGGGTTCCAGTCCAGAAGGATTAGTCCAGGTTTACACGTAAATTGAAACTACAGCTGTTTCCGTATGGCTCTAAACATTTTTGTACAACGCCTCTGGCGGAAATGAGGAAAACTAACGAAAATGTATGGAGCCAAACGCGAACGCGAAATTACGCAAATAAAACCTGCACTAAGGGCTAACTCATCATTATCAGCCTTAGGATGTCAATTGCTAGACATAAGCCTCCCTTATGGATTTCCAATAAGCCCGGTTGGAAGCGGCCTGCATCCAGCGCGTTCCTGTGGTCTTAAAAATATCGTTGGACCACCTGGTTGGTGGACGTCCTACGCTGCGCTTGCTGGTTCGTGGTCTCCATTCGAGAACTTTACTGCCCCATGAAGCTATGTGCCCTAAATGAATCATTTGTGTACAACGACAATTTGTACACTAGCATTACTATCAACGCAGATTGCTCGTCAATACAGTACTCGATATTAATGTCCGATCCGTGCCAGATATCGTAAAACAACCCATATTAACCTTAACTCTCCATTACGTACTTATAAACAGTACTTTCGATACATAATATAGAATTTATGCCCCCGCTAAAAGCCTCCATACATTACGAAGGTGATAAACCTCCCACGGGTTGTAAAACGTCTAATCTGGGATATTTATGGCTTAATTGATGCGGTTTCAATTAACATTACTATACAGTGCTGACGTATCAATCAATTACAATTATCGTAGAGAGCATAAAACTGTAACGACTTTAAGAAATGTGTATAGATTGAGTAAACTCAAGACGCGAGCCGTAAATTTGTTAAAAGCCTGATTTTGAAGCTATAGACATCGGAGACACACACAGCAACACAACACAAATAATAAATATTCTAGAATATTACTTTACTCATCATTAATTATCAACTTTTGCGATACGACCGATCCCGAAATTGTGAAAAATTAACATAAATGCCGAGAGTCGACTTTTATACCTACATCGGTTTTTTTTTCATATAAAAAAATGACATTCGACTAAATTCAAGAGAATATAACCACTATATGCTGAAATGGTGGATATGGCCCAATCACCCTTCGTGCATCCACCAACCCGCACTGGGCCAGCGTGGTGGATATGGCCCAATCACCCTTCGTGGGTAGGCCTACTTCCTGCAGTGGACTATTAAAAGGCTGGTACAGTACAGTACAGTGCTGAAATGCTGAAGTCGAAAGCATCAACTGACGTGGTGTGAAGTGATATACAAGACCTAGAACAGACAAAAAGGCAAAGCTCTGTATGTGCCTTGGTATAAAGAAAAGAGGCAACGAACAAAAGGCTCTCAAATTGCTTCTCAAAGCCTCAGTGGCTGCTAATATCCCGGCTGGAAACCTGCTGACATGGCTTAACGATTGGTCCAACAAAAAGCCCTTAAACCCTTTCTTTAATTCCCGCTCGGTCGCTGTAATTCAGGTAAAGATCTATTAATCAAGTCGCGAAGGTCCGATGTATTGTGGTCCCGAAGGGGAGCTATCGGCCCTCCACTTTTATGGGGAACTGTGCAGAGAGACAAGTTGGCTCCTCCAATCTCAGACCAATTAAAAAAATCAAGACAGAACGTCGTGAACAGACAAGTGAGTCCGGTTTTTTAAACATATTGTGGTGAGTGCGTCGGTGTTGCACCGCCATATTTCAACTGACGTAGTTTTGTGTTTGTGTAATTGTGTCCGTACACGGCGAGGCGTAGTTTGGCCGGTCTCAATTGTTTGTTCACAACATTCTGTCTTGATTTTTAGGGTTCCGTACCTCAAACGGAAAAAACGGAATCCTTATAGGATCACTTTGTTGTCCGTCTGTCCGTCTGTGTGTATGTCAAGACTCTTTATCTCGGGAACGCGTAAAGATATCGAGTTGAAATTTAAACTGTATACGTATGTCTATGATTTCTTCCAGTTGTGTAACGGAAAAACTTCTCAGTTATCATATAAAGAAGTAAGAGTCGTTTATGTCGTAAAAAACCGTATATTTCGACACTCACAAAAATCAAAACCTACAGGGTACTTCCCGTTGACATAGAACTATGAAATTTGGCAAAAAGCATTTTCTTAGAGTACCTCTAAAAATAGGGCCTCAAAATTCACAAAATATGGGTTCAACATTCATAGTTAGTAAATCGTATCATGTAAGGTATCGTATAAAAGAACTTCATTAGCACATGCTAATACAGATTTTTAATTATTTTAACAATGTGTTATTTTCTATATATAGAGACGAGAAAAGTGAAATAAAAACTTTTTTGTTGACGGTTATAGTACTTATAGAGATTTTAACATCTTACTTACCAATTTTGTGAAATTTTCTGGATTTTGTACGGAAACGAAAGATGTGCGAGCCTGACTCGCACTTGTCCGGTTTTTGATTTGGTCTGAGCCTCCAATGTGTTGTTAAACAAAATGCAGTGACTTTAGTTCCTAAAAATACTCACTCCTAAAATTTTATATGAGCCTGCGAACTCGAACAAAATGTAAATGTTCATCATTATTACTGAACTACCAGAATACATGAACACTGGTACTGTACTTATGTTGTTATAATTACGATAAATAAAAACTTAAAAATTAAATTCAAAAAGTTACTTTCAGAGATGTAACTATGATGTAAAATTGCGAAAGAAAAATCAGGCGTTCAGTACATTTTGTTGAGAATTAATGAACTTTTTGTGTGGAACAGATATTTTTTTCGCTGTTGGTTGCATTTCTTCTCAAGACAGTCATGTGCATATTACATAATGTAATGTATAATATTTTCCTCTACCAAAAAGCCAGTGAAAAAAGT
Organism: Hypomecis punctinalis; assembly: GCA_949316475.1. Classification (NCBI taxonomy): domain Eukaryota; kingdom Metazoa; phylum Arthropoda; class Insecta; order Lepidoptera; family Geometridae; genus Hypomecis; species Hypomecis punctinalis. Next base: position 23,338,438 of record OX438800.1, on the reverse strand, counting down.
TCCGAAACACTCACGAACCAGGATTTGTACTCTTGATCTCACGAATATAAGATGATTACTACCAATAGACCACTACTGCTTACATCAATTTATTATCTGATGGGAAATCAGGCTTAGAGTTATGCATCTTACTTCCTCTCATCTCCAGAGGCCTCCAGCACCTCCGAGGGGATTAAAAAGTTAATCTATCGAGGCGAACAATGGGCAAATTGAAAGATCGCCCTTTGTGCCGGCTGATTGATTTTTGGGATCGTACCTTCGCATTTCGGGAACGGTTCCGCTTATCAGCGCTTTCAGACGCTTGCAGCTAGTTTTTGCTACTAATTTATGATTTGCTACAGTATTGATAGTAGTCCTGTAGATTAGTAAGTTGAAACGGCAGTGAGCATGCCACATGGCGAAAAGCTAATGACTGATGAGGTGGAAAAGCTCTCGAATGGAGATAGCATCCACTTCAAGATGAAGACAAGACTGCATTAAGACTGCAGGATCTCACTGGGTGCAAGACATTTTTGACCGATCTTGTTGAAGATCTATAAAGGAGGCCTATGTCTCTTTGATTTGCAGAGTCCTCTTGCACCTCTGAGAGGATTAAAAAGTTAGTCTATCACAACAATGGACGAATTGAAACATTGCCCTTTGTTTCGTCTAATTGATTTTTGGGATCGTACCTTCGCATTTCGGGATTTCTACCTAAACTATGATTTTCCACGGTATTGATAGTAGTTTCGTAGTATGGCAAGTTGAAACGGCAGTAAACAGACTACACAGTGAAGGACTAATGACCGATGAGGTCGAAAAGTTCTCAAATGGCGATCATATTAATTTACAAGGTAGACGGAAAACTTCATGAACACCGCAGGATTTCGCTGGATACAGCGTCCAGCAAGCTTGTTGAAGATCTTTAAAGAAGGCCTATGTCTCTTTGATCTGCAGAGTCATCTTGCACCTCCGAGAGTATTAAAAAGATAATCTATCGAGGCGGACAATGGGCAAATTGAAAGATCGTTCTTTGTACCGGCTGATTGATTTTTGGGATCGTACCTTCACATTTCGGGAACCGTTCTGATTATCAGCTATTTTAGCCACATTCATCTACTAATTCAAGATAATAGTTTTAGGATTTGGTTAGCTAGTAGCAGACACACTTTTCAGTTTGCAAAAACAAAATCTACAATACAGTTATATCCACATAAAAAAAAACAATTACTCACTTAACTGTATATAAATCGACAACGATATATCATATTATATTGATATTCTCAAAATTAAGTTAATTTCAGTCAGAAAATTATAATTTACATTTACATTACCCAAACACAACAAGACAAAACACAACAAGGTGCTAGGTTATATGAGTGATGAAAAGCTACTAAGAGGTTTTCACTTTAACGGATTGGCAAGTGTAAGTAGCAGTGGGATGGGTATATAATCGCAGATCGAATGGCCTATGAAGCTGTAAAGTTTTCGAATGGAAACCATGTACCAGCAAAGGCAGCGTCCACCCACAAGATGGACGGATGACCTCATCAAGATAGCAGGATCGTGCTGGATGCAAGCCGCTTACAACCAGTCTTATAGGTGATCTATAGGAGAGGCATACGTTCAGCATTTAATTTTTATGGATGTACAGTGGACATCTTAAAGCTGAAACGGCGAAGATTGGTAGTAGAAGTTTTCAGTTGTACTGGCCCAAATCTAATCAGATTTTTGGTCGCTTAATTTAGCGTCTTCTACATTAATTTGCTGAGATTACTCGCCTGACTACGACGAAATCGGATCGTGTATAAAGTATCGGTACACAATCATTATTAATACTAATTGGGTCTGTCGGATCTAATCATTCAGACCTAGTTCCGTACTTTGTCAGAACGTTGGTAGCAAATCAGCAATATTGGATGTCGGCCCTCGCTGCAACCTTAACATTACGTATTTGAGGTCTTATAAGCATGTAATGTTGGTCGCTGAAATTAGCGTCCTTTACATGCTTTTCAAAAATTCCAATCCAATTTGACAGAAAGCATTCGACAGATGGAAAACTGCTGGAACAGTCATAAATAGCTAATAAAAAGTAAGAATCACTACCGCGATCTTTTTGCTTAGTGGCTCCATCTAGTTTATATTAACGGAAACAGCTGTCTGCCTCCGACGTTGTATTACAAAATCTTTCTCTCTTAAATCCTACATAATCCAGTAATTATTTTTAAAACCTTACATTGATAACTCAATCACCCAATTAAAATCGGATCGTGTGCGAAGAAGTAGTTTATCCAACATGTTTACGCGAAAGTATAATAGATGGCGTTGGCTGCCCCTTTACTCACACAATCGCTACGCACAGTGCTTTAGTATGGAAGCGTAATATCAAAATCAATGTTTTTGCACAATTAAACTAGATGGCGTTGTTCCTACTTAAAATGCACAACCGTTTCACCCACCGATCAATTATGTAAGTTAAGTTTTGCTAATGAATAAATAGGTACCGCGGACACAACATTATAGCTAATATGGAAATCTGTGAGCTAATACTAGTTGGTGGGAAAGTTATTGAAGATGTACATAACCAAAGTTATAAAGCTTATCTAGTATTCGAGAAAAAAATAGCTGACTGAATACAAAATCGCAACTCAGACACGACAAATGTATGAATCAGCTTTTTTGGGTTACTGAAATTAGCGTTCTTTCATGCTTTTCAAAAATCCAAATTAGTAATTATTGTCGTGTATCAGCAATGTCGTCATTTTCAAGTTATTGTTGATTTTTCAAATACTACGCACAGTGCTTTAGTATGGAAGCGTAATATCAAAATCAATGTTTTTGCACAATTAAACTAGATGGCGTTGTTCCTACTTAAAATGCACAACCGTTTCACCCACCGATCAATTATGTAAGTTAAGTTTTGCTAATGAATAAATAGGTACCGCGGACACAACATTATAGCTAAAATGGAAATCTGTGAGCTAATACTAGTTGGTGGGAAAGTTATTGAAGATGTACATAACCAAAGTTATAAAGCTTATCTAGTATTCGAGAAAAAAATAGCTGACTGAATACAAAATCGCAACTCAGACACGACAAATGTATGAATCAGCTTTTTTGGGTTACTGAAATTAGCGTTCTTTCATGCTTTTCAAAAATCCAAATTAGTAATTATTGTCGTGTATCAGCAATGTCGTCATTTTCAAGTTATTGTTGATTTTTCAAATACAATTTCGCCGATTTCGATAAATTTTAAATGGGATCACTTCATAAGATATGATTTATCAAACAAAAAAATCCATCAAAATCGGTTCAGAATTAGCGGAGTGACCGCGTTACTTAAATAAAAAAACATAGTCAAATTGAGAACATCCTTTTTTGAAAAAAAACTATAAAGCACTTTACAGTTGTGTACAGCTTACTCATACACACATAGGTAATAAATATTACAACTGTTTCACTTGCCTCGTAACTTTCCCAACCACGTATCCAATCCCATTCATAAAACTAAACAAATAAAAGTCCCAAGTAATAACATCAATTTGTTCCTCAAAGTGAAGCAATTAATCAGACAAGCCAATGAGGGATGAGCCGAGATACCTCCCAGGGGAGGCCTATCAAACCTCCAGACCAAACAACTTACTTAGCCACTTGACGAGACTATTAAACTAAAAAATCTTAACAGTTTCCCACTGAGAATGCGATCGTAGCTCTCCCACTTGGCTTTTCAGATAAGTTTGTACTTAATACCAAGATATTAAAGGGTTCAATTGTGTTGAGATATAGAAATAAGGTAATTTTTGAAGGAACTGTGGGATTTGTGCTTTGGGATTTAGGGACTGTGTAATTAGGATGGCTTAAGACGGATTTCTTTGGTACAGCAGAAAATTAAACGGACCAAGTCCAGAATATCAAATTCTTGTCTTGGATTTCACAAAATTGACAGCAACGTATATCTAGCGAAGTGTCAAAACGTCCAGAAAATTTTCATATCAATGGGATTTAGACCTACAAGTCTTACAACGCTGCAGATTCTTTTCCAAAACCAGCAATGCTTTACCAATTAAGATAAGTAAGAATGGAAAAGATGAATTTGAAACTTTTAAGTATTACAATTTTTCGTGATTGCAACAATGAAATCGAAAAACATACAGGGGTACTTAATTAATATTTTTAGTTCAAATATTTCTCGACAAAATAAATTAAATTAACCGACTTCATAAGTACAATCGATCTCGAACCAAAATTTGAAGATGATCCTATTTTGCTATTAAATTTCTGCAGGCGCTTCAATTTTCAGTAGGTATTAGTATAGGTATCAATTTTGGAAATGCTTCTTAGCTACTGACCAAACTAAATCAATTTTTCAAAGGAACCCCCACACTGGTGATCCCTTTAAACATCTTTAAAAATTGGTTTTCGCTTTTTACAAAATGCATGGAAAAGAAAAAAAGCCAAGTCGATGGCATGGAGGCACACGGCAACTACTGTAGTTTTCATGTGAGAATAAACTGGAACTAAGGGTATCTACTGATATAAATAGCGGGCGGCGCAAAACGGCACACGCGAAGATTAATGTTGCCAGGATTGTCTAATATTTTCCGCGGAACCGTGGATTTATCGCCTCGCCACGCGTTTGGGACGACTAGAATGCTATTTGCGGGATAATTGCTACGCGTTACTCATATGCTGGAATTTTCATTTCTACTGCAGTGGAGTGGAAATCTGCATTGGACAGTGTTACTGATTCCCTGCTAAAAAGAAAAACTGTCAAAATGCAGATTTGTTGAGTAGGACGCTCCATTGAGTGAACAAAGTTACTTTTTGACAAAAACTTATCCTATGTACTTTTTATAATCCAGCTCCAACCGAAAGCTGCGAAGCGTTTTTCATCCAGCGCTATTAGACCGCAAATAAGCGCTGAATGGTCTGGATAGGTCATTAATATTATGTTCACTTTGTAGGTGGACCTTTGGACCTCGACTACACTTCGCTTGCCGATATTTACTTACGAACTTTTTATAGCTATCCTACTTATAATATTATAAACGCGAAAGTTTGTGAGGATGAATGGATGGATGTTTGTCACTCTTTCACGCAAAAGCTATTAAACGGATTGAGATGAAACTTTGCAATAATATAGCTTATATATCAGAATAACACATAGGCTATAAATTAGAATGATATTGCGTCAAAAATCAAAATATCATGCGGGCAAAGCCGCGGGTAAAAGCTAGTCAGTCATAAATCCTGCGTGCTGGACTGTTATTTCATCTTGATGTTATCAAGGCTCAGATGGCACCTCCCGCTGGTTTTATCGGCTCGGTTATGTCAGAAAGCTTAAAGCAGCTTCTAAGCTGCTTAAAATTTCTAAATGTTGACCTTGTAGTCTGAGATTTAGACGACAACTAACTAAACATTATTTTTACGAACTTAAATACCAAAAATAGCAACATAACCGTGTACCCACCCACTTAGACAGAAGATAATAAATTCTGTCTCCTAAAAATAAACACATTCAGTATTTAATCGTTATTACGATCCCAATCCTTGCCCATTAAACGTTTTCAAGAGATTAATTTTATGAAACCTTTACCTTTAAAAATAAAGACAAAACAGAGGGTTAAAATAGAATAAATTATTCACTCTTGTCTTAGCAACGAGAATTATTATACGGAACAGAGATGTTACTAGCCAACATTTAATTTCGAATATCACTTACCAACAGATTTTAAGCTCTAATGTAACGGCAATAGAGTTTAAAAAGTAAAATAATTTCAATTTCATTATCTTTTCCTTAATTGTAGCAGCAATACCGTTTAGTTTCGTTTGTATTGCGATTTTGGTAGTAATTTTAAGACAGTTTGAAACTAAAATTGTGGCGGGTAAAGTTTAAATTGCTTTGCCGGCGGTGGCTGGAAGTTAATGCCGTTTTTGGACGCCCGCTGCGCGGGAGAGGCGATCATAACAAATCATCAAGTTGCTGCTAAGGATATGGACACACTGTTACAAAATACATTGATAGCGCAAGTAACTTGAAATTCAAAATAACATATTAAAATCTCAATCTGAAATGGGTTATTTTAAACCCATTTTCAAATCGCCCGAAGTCTTTTCCAAGCAACCACCTTATTTAGTACCATCGACTTGGCATTTTTTTTTCGTTCCATGTTCATGTCCATTCATGTTTTGAACCCAATGACTAGAGTATTTGTGAAAATGTGTAATTCTGACTTGTCTTTTAGAGACGGCACACGCTTTTACGTCATATGTCGAAGCTCGGACGTTTTGGCACAGATTTTGAGCGGCGGAAATCGAGAGCGTTTCAGTTTTAGGAGACGTCTCAACCTTAATAGTGAAGTCGGTTAACAGCATTGTACTGCTGATGGCCAATGGGACCACAAGATTCTCGAATATAACGTACTGACAAGTGCAGTATAGGACATCCACCGACTAGATGGACTGACGACGTAATGAAGACCACAGGAACAGGCTAGCTGTAAGCCGCTTTCAACTGGTCTTATTAGAAATTTATAGGTGATGCCCAGCAGAGAACGTTCTTGGGCTAATATACTGATGATGATTATTAATTTATTTGTGTTTATAAATGCTCAAAGTGTGCGAAATATATGCTGCCTCTCACGGGCTCGTATATAATGTAAAAAAGACAGAATACATGGTCTGTAAGGCCGGCGGTAAGTGTCCTGATTACATTCCACCCATTAAATTGAATGGAGTACATCTAGAAAGGGTTTATCAATTTAAATACCTCGGACATTACCTTACCGACGACCTTAAGGACGACGTTGACATCGAGAGGGAACGGAGAGCTCTGTCGATCAGAGGCAATATGCTCGCCCGTAGATTCGCTCGTTGTACGGATGAAGTCAAGATCATGGATAAGGCGTACTGTCAGGGTCTGTACACGGGTGGTCTCTGGTTTGGGTATGTCAAGAGATCGATAGAAACTCTCCGTGTCCAATACAACAATGTTTTTAGGATGATGATGAGACTTCCTCGCTTTTTCAGCGCCTCCGAGATGTTTGCGCAGGCCCATACAGACGGCTTTCAAGCCGTTATTCTCAAAAAAGTGGCATCTTTGGTAAGGAGAGTGCGAGGAAGTCAAAACTCTATCCTGAGAACAGTGGCGGAGGACTGTCGAGCGCCATTGATGAGATTCATTATTTAAGGATACTGCAACAGAATTCAATACTAATATAGTCTATAAGTTTCGTTACTAACATTACCATGGATTGTATTATCTGAATAAAATACTTTTGAATTTGAATAATCTTTTTCGCTAAACGTATCCCAGTGAAACCTTGCCCTTAGGCAAACGTACAGCATGACTTCTGATGAATCGTCGAAGTACTGGGTATATTGTTCTCCGCGTGGTGCCGTCATAATTTAATGGCGCTTGCATCGGCGGCATTGCCTGCATCACGCACTTGCAATACAATTTGTTGGGGTATAGTCGGAACTTTTAAACCGATTTAAGGGCATCATTGAATTAGCAACTTGCAAAAAGCAAAGTTACCTTTGTTTACTTTGTTCCTCGATTCATTCTCGATTCTTGATTTACTTACGAGTATAAGGTCGATTATCAACATCATCATTTTATAATCCACAGGATGTATGTAGTTATAATGCTGAACATATCAACATGTTTAACAGGGACCGAAATATGTACTACGGACCACGTGTACTACGGACCATCTATTCTGTAGAGGTCCTTAACGGCCTTTCAATCGGCTACACCTATCTCAGTTGCAAGTTTGAGTACATAGGTAGGTAGATATTGAATTTCTAGAAACCTTATCTATTACACCATTTATAAATCATAACTTACCTATTCTGGTCTATGAAATCGCTAATGAAAGAAGATCTACCAATCTCCCTGAAACGAAAACTCATCGACATGTGTATCCTGCCCATCCTAACGTACGGTGCACAAACGTGGTCGCTCTCCAATGTTCAGAAGTCTCGCCTTCAGGTTTGCCAAAGAGCAATGGAACGCAGTATACTCGGTATTAAAAGAGTAGATCGCGTCCGAAACACCACACTGCGTTCCATGACAGGCGTAAGCGACGTCGGATTAAAATCTGCAAAGCTCAAATGGGAGTGGGCGGGACACGTGAGTCGTATGCACTCAGACAGATGGGCAAAGGTCTCAACGGAGTGGGTTCCTCTGTCCAGTCGACCCCGAGGCCATCCTCCAACACGATGGCGCGACGAAATCGAGAGGTTTAAAAAGGATTGGACGGAGGTAGCACAGAACAGAAAGGAATGGAAGGAATTGGGGGAGACCTTTGCCCAGCAGTGGGACAGTACAGGTTAAATAAAAAAAAAAACTTACCTATAGGTTAACATATATTCGTTTTAATTTATTTTGTTTTGACTGAACAGTATTAATTTTATGATAATCAAATGCAATAGTTTTAAAATTATTAAATTGATGGTAATAAATTAGACAAAGAAATATTCGTTATTGTCACACCAAGATTAAAATTTGTGTTATTATTTAAACTGTGTGTCTATTAAAACTAGAAAAACAAAATTCAAGAAAGAAAAACATGGTGCATCAAAACCCCTTAAAAACGACCTAGATTTTCTTTTCAAACCGTCCAAAATGTAGGGACGTAGAACAAAAGCGCGCCTCCTACCGCGCCTATTATGCCGAATTAATCCCCAAAACTCATGCGAACAGAAGAATAATTTAATTATCGCATTTTCGCAAAGCGAGTGCCACTCGGCGCGGTTCGAGTTCGAATGAGAAAGCAATTAGAATAATGAACCTTGAGGCGCGCCGAGATTAGGGGACATTAGCGACCACTGTATGGAGAACTCTTCTCGTGGACTAATTTAAAATAGTACTACAAAATAGTATCTATCCATTTATAAAAAAAAAAGCCACCAGGATTCCATATGCTCTGCTAAACCTATGAAGATAGGTTAAAAGCTCTTCGTCTCACGACCCTCGAAGAACGACGATTGCGTGGAGACTTAAAATTCTCAATGGCTTCTATAATATTCCGGATATCCGCGACATGTACACTTTGAAGGAAAATATGCGCGATAGCAGACGCCATACAATCCTCTTACAGCCTACACCATCACAAACCAACACTGCACACCACATCCTCTGCAATAGAATTGTCTACAATTGGAATAGGTTGCCTGAGGATGTCATCTCAGCAAGAACTATAAACACATTTAAGAATAATCATAATCATAATAATCATAATCAATTTATTGATAACATTTTGTTACAAGTCATTATCCATAGCATTAATAATAATATTTGGATTAATAATATCAGTATAGAGATACATTAGTGTTCTTTTACAATCGTAAAAATACAATCAGTTAAAATTAAAATTCATTATTTAAAGTTCAAAAAATACAAATAGATTAAATTATTATCATATAACAGACTGGACCTTTGGATAAAGAAGGAAAAAATTTCCTTGACAGATAAATATTAATTTTATTCGACACTGCTTGATATAGGCACATCAGTATACACTGCTCGCCTATAAACAAATAAATAAATAAATCAGCCGTAACGTCCACTGCTGGACATATCCTTCTTCTATAGATGCCCATTATAATTTTTCGCAAATTTCAATAAAATTGAAATGGAACGAATTTCGAATTATATTCTTTCCAATAAAAAAAGAATTATGAAAATTGAATCACTTTGTAAAAAGTTATGCGTGATTATAAATTAAAATCGTCCATTTCCATGTTCACGTCCCATATTGCGTTTGACGATACGTGGTCTCCATTCAAAAACTTTACGGGGACGTAAAGTTTTTGAATCCGACGGCCATCCATTCTACGATTTATGTACCCTGGATATATTTGCCCATTTCAGTTACTGACATTATGACGATGACGAATAAAATATTTCTCTGTAGTTGAAAATATAATTATACAATGTGTTTGTCTACCGGTGGCGGAGCCTTAAGCGGTGACATATATGGTAAATTTTGAATAACTTTTACTAAGGGATCAACTCTAAAAACGCAAAAAAAAAAAGCAGCCAAACCATACTTTTTGTCGAAAGTCTATTTGCCATATATGTCACCTTTTAAGGCTCCGACACCGGTAGACAAACACATTGTATAAGGACTTAGAGTTGGGGGTACAGTGCATTGTGCACCCACATTCACACTTATCTATGACTCTATTACCTACGATCTTGATTCGATCATTAGTTAGCCATTAGATGGACATCCTACGCTGCGATTGACGGTAAACTTTACGGCTCCGTCGTTCATCTGTTCTACATACTGTATACATTGCCACTGCCATTTCAGTAATTGACATTTTGTACGATATTGTACCAGCCTTTTTAATAGTCCACTGCAGGACCTAGGCCGACCCACGAAGGGTGATTGGGCCATATCCACTATGCGGATTTACATACGCCATCGAATTTCTTCAACGGAAATATGCAGATTTCCTCACGATATTTTCCTTCATCGATAAGTCAATAGTCTGAAAATTCGTACTTAAATTTCAGGGAATTCATTGATACAGGCCCGGGATGTACAGCCAGGGAATGGAACAGACTTCCGAATTTCTTATTTTCGCAGATATGTCTACCTTTTTTTTGACCCAGGAATATTCTTTATGGATACCATCAAACCTGGGGAGGCCGGTGGCTATGTGGGAGTCTCCGCCGCTAGTCGGTGGCATACCCCCTAAAAACCTGGGGTGTTTCCGCCACTGCGCTATGAGTCGGGGCCTCAGGCTCGCTTCCGCACTCCTCCGCGGCCCCGACAGCAAGATATGTCTACCTATACCTATATCTATTCCGGTAAATAGATATCCTCTAAATCTCCGTACTTCATCTTCGACTACAACTTCTCTTAGCATCAAGTTAGTTGGCGGTCAAGCGCGAACTTATTCGCAACAAAAGAAGAAAAAAAATTGCACAAAACTTACTGAAGTCGAAGATAATTATTATGATGTCTTACAAGTGTTGTCTCTTGGATACGCTCACTCACATCATCCATGACCCCATTCATACTACAACACAACAACCCGACCACAGAGGTCTCGTCCCACTGGCCACGACCACATGCTTCCCAAACCTAACACGGAACCTTCCCAGTTAAAAGTGTCAAGATTTTCGTATTCGCAATCTGTTTAATGCGTTGAAGAGGCCCTTTGTGCGTCTGCTCGCAATTTATTTTTGGACAGGTGGACCCGCTTCGACCCATTGTGTTGTTTCCCGACACCTATTGTGTTTTGGAAAACAGAAATTACGACCTACGTATATTTGTGGAGCATTTTGTAAGAGAAAATTAACTGGGAAGAAATCGGGGCGTGCTTTTAATTTTGTATTTTTTGTAAAAATGCTGGAGCCGTACTTCAAAAAGAATGAAGATGATTACGAACAATGAAAAGTGCTCTCTTGTCTCTTAAAAGCAAAAATCGAGGATAGGAATTTACGTACATTTCATTTATTACCCCAGTCTCTGTTTATCTCACTAACAATGTCGTAAGAGGGATGAGACTGCTAAATAAATAACGAATGGGCCGATATTTTTGTGTTTGAAAATAATATTATAAATTGCGTTTAGAAAGTGTATTTGTCAGTTTGTTTGTTACTGTTTGACGCACAGAAAAAGTTTTGCTATCCTGTGGTTTTACCATCGGCTTGGCATTTTTTCTTTCCTGGTTTTATAATGGTAGCGAGCGACGGAATGACTTGATTTTTCGCAGAAATATTGATGAAAAGTCGGAAAGTGTTGTAGTTTTATTACGTAGACGAAGCCGTGCATTTTAGTTTTTTTTATTAAATCTGTAGTGAGGGTTGTCTAAAAATTTATTTTAGTTCACTTGTCTCCTTTCTCTCTTTTAGATATAGACATAACTTAATATGCATTAAAACCGACATATATCCAGTTCTGGATAACACTACAGTGTTATAATGTTATATGTGGATAACATTACACTGTAGTGTTATCCAGAACTGGTGTACCAAGCCGAAAACAACTCATTCAGACCATCATCACTATGAACAACTTTTCCTATGGGACCAATCCGGAATTCGAAAAATAAAAATCAGCTGTTTCATACATTTTGTCGATTCCGAGTTGCGGTTTTGTTCACGATTTTGGGTTGGCTCCAACGTAAAAGTTGTTCACAATGATCGTAATCAACCCCTTTTGGTTTAGTACAGGGCAATCAGATAACCCTGTATAGGAATACTTGAACATCGTATCAAACCCAGACATCACAAGCATCGTCTCTCCAGAAAATTAAAATCACCAAAAAATAAAGAATTCCATCCGGAATCCGGAAACATTTCAAATCACGAATAGTGCTTGAAGTAGCGATTCGCGCGAACCAATTAGAAAGAGAATTGATGGCTAATAAAATCAAGTGGCCAATGAAAAGTAGCGGCCGATGGAAATCCAATTTCCACTTATCGATCCGCCCTGCCCCTGCGATTGTTGTCTGACGCCGAGGAAACTTTCACTTTTGCTTGTGTTTACACAAACTACAGTGTATTGGTGAAAATGCTTCAATTTTGTATTAATTTTCCACTAAACAAAGTAAATTCGTATAGGCCGGGTATCTAGTCCCTACGAGTATAGTGTCAGAGTTTTTTATTTCTTATGCCGATGACACTGCTCTGCTTTTTTCCGCTGATTCTGAAAAAGAGGTCTACAGATACGCGCAAACTGGTTTTAATACTGAAAACAAATGACTTCAGCAAAATTTATTAACTTAAAACACAGAAAAACATATTACATTGATTTTAGCATGAGAAGAATAAACTCAACTAAAGAAGTCTCAGAAATTTTTGCTCATTATTGTCAAGACAATGTAAATAGCAAATGCACTTGTACAGTGATAAATATCACAAATAAACTAAAATACTTAGGCGTCATAATAGAAAGTACTCTAACTTTCCGACCACATCTGGAAGCCTTAAATAATAGACTTCGTAAATTAATGTTTGTTTTCAAAAAAACTGCGACACGTCGCAGATTTGAAACTAATCAAACAAGTTTACTTTGCTCTCTGTCAGTCTATAATAACTTATAGCATAACTTCATGTCATTTAACCTAGTTCAGGCAAATGTGTGTGTGTGTGTGTGTCCTTTTTAAATTGTTTGGCATTTTACAATTAGTTATGGCATTGATTGTCCATAAAGAACTTGCTTAGCTCAGCGTGTCGTTACTGGGCCGTATAGCGGATAGCGTCAGCCGGCGGAATCTGCAGAGTCGCGACCCAGATTCATCGTCAACCATCCAGGCGAGGCATCGGCAAAATGCACGGTCATCAAATTAGGCATACTCCAAGACCAATTATATGTAAGAGATATTGTATAAGATAGATATGTTGTATAAATAGTAGTTAAGCATGTAATAAAATTAATCGCAATCTAACGGTTGTTTGATTCACAACAAGAGGGGTGCAGTGGCGAGAACCTTCGGGCGGCTGCACCCGGAGTCTAGAGGGGTGCAGTGGCGAGTACCTTCGGGCGGCTGCACTCGGAGTCAGGGGTCCACCTTCGCCAGCAGTCAGGTCAACTAGACGACCGGCCGTCAGACCTTCGAGGATCCAGACGGAGCCCATACAGAGGCCTGCAGCGCAGGGGATGACGAGTTATAGAGTCGGGCGGGGAGTAGAGAGTAGGTCCCCGCGACGACCGAACGGCTGTTGGAATAATCCATGTCTTAGCTTCGCTTGCTATCACAGTATAGCCAGGCGTTACGGCGACGATAGTGGACTTCCACGGTTGCGTCGGTGGGTTAGTCAGGCGTCGCACGAACCTAACCATTGGTTGTGAGGCGGCTGTACTAACCGAAATTTCATCAGGCTTTAGCTAATCGTTGCAGAGATTGGCTAGCGCCTGAACATATTTATAAATATTATTTTATATTATTCTACTGCATTTATATGGAGTTTATAAATAAATTATTTTTTATTTTAGGCCTCTGGACATGTCTAAACGGTTAAAACAACTGAGACCTACAATTTACGTGTCATCCGAGCCACGGTAGCGCTCAGTTGGAAAATGCCACCTACGGTCACATATCCAAATACTGACCGTGCGGAACCTTGCTTAACTTCGGTGATCGCTGACAAACATCTAGTCAAACTACGCTACAAGCGCTAATTTCCACTTCGGATTATTATTAACTAGCGACCCGCCCCGGCTTCACACAGGGTATATAAACCTTTCTCTTTCTGTTGCGCAGTTTTAAATATATAAGCAAGCAGCAGACAGACAGGGAAGCGACTTTGTTTTATACTATGTAGTGATTATGTATTGTTAATTAATTATAGATTCATCTAATACTGTAGATAATCGTCTGACATCTGGTTAAAGATGATTACGAACCAGCACAGCACATGACTTAATTTTATCGACGTCCGAAAATCTGACAAATATAAACGTATAACCTTAGATTAATTATTGATCTCGTTACTCTCGACTACATAGCGCCGTCATACTTGGAAAATCCGGCAATTTACAGTGGGCCAGAACTGCCAGATTTGGCTTACCGGACCATTCAAGGCTGTGTGTCACGCGGACGTACCAAATGTTTTAAAAAAAATTACAGCTGTCACAAGACTGTCTCACACAATTCAATAGTAAGTTGCCTCATTCTAAGAGGTATTGTTTTCAGAAAGCGCGTTATCTAGTCGAGCGGGACCAATCATTAATCTTAGGCTATAACATTGTCTATTTTTGACACGACATAAAAAGTCCTAAGTGTTTGAAAGGACGCGCTTATTTCCCCCCAGACACCAATATTATGTACTCGCACGTAAGAAAATATTGCCGATGCCCGCAGAGTATGTGATCTCGATCAAGACATATGTATATTCAATTTGTATGTAATATTAGACATTATGCTTGCCGATCATCCTTCATCATATTACATCAATCGAAGGACGTTAATTAATTGCTGGACAAAGGTTTCTTGGTTTTCCAATTAGACCTCTTGGAAAAGACATCCATTTCGCGCGTTCCGATGATCTTGATCAGATCATCTTGCATGAAGCCCTAATCAAAAACACTCTACGGCAAAAAAGTACAAGCTTATGGTTACAACTCTTACCCGTTTTACTTTTCTCGTAGTAAATTCCACCTTCAAATTCCCTGGTGAGATTTTAGACTGAATTGTCATAAATTAATGTTTAAAAAAGGATTTTCTGCTTCAGCTCGTTCCGTCACTCTTGCGTAGAATCACAGCCAACCCCACCAAATTGAAGAGGCAGTAACTTACCTAAACGTTTCACGGAGTTGGAACATATTAGCATAAATACTCGCTTACAACGCCGAGCGTATGACGCAGGTCTGCAGGGTATTCTTGTACCTCTAAAATCAGGTCTATTTCTCTCATTGTCTCTCTCACCACGTCTGTCGTGGGAATGGAAGTGACATAATTATTTTTCGCAAAAAATAGCATGACCGACTTCACCCGTGTACAGAATCATTACATAGTATAAAACAAAGTCGCTTTTCGCTGTCTGTCCCCATGTATGCTTATATCTTTAAAACTACGCAACGGATTTTGATGCAGTTTGTTTTAATAGATAGAGTAATTCAATAAAAATGTTTATATGTATAATACACCTGTGCGAAGCCGGGGCGCATCGCTAGAACGCAAATAGTATGCACGGATCGATGTAACATTTTTCACATTATTGTTTATTTATCAAAAACGGCTCAGCCAATTTCGATAAAATTTAAATGGAACCAATTTCGAAGTATATTCTTTACAATAAAAAAAGAATTATTGAAATCGGACTACTATGAAAAAAGTTATGCGTACATAAACCATAATACATAAAAAAAAATATACGCGCTGAATTGTATACCTCCTCCGGTGGTTCGTCGGTCTCAAAAAGTAATCTCGCGTGATCAACATTAACCCTCGAACCCCCCTTTACGTTATACAAGAATATAGACTATTGACATTACCGCTTTTTATTACGCTTTGGTTACTTTCATGTGTTTAAAACCGTATTAATTTTTTAATATTTTTTTTATGAAAAAAATGTTTTAACGGTTTCTTTCTAATTTTATTTTCCAGTACACGATTGAAGAAAATGTCGAACTTACTCGTACATTCAAACTGAGAACGTATTATATTTTAGAAACGAGTAAAAATAATAAAAAGTGACCGATTCCATCCGGTTTGTGCCGCCCAAATCCGACTCAGGCCAGTAAGCCTGATTACTCAGCGATACAAAGCTGATTTGATCGCCCCCAGCAGATTCATCAGACGAGCGATATTAATTGAAACTGTCTCTGAGGTAAACTTGAACTTCTTGCTGAGATTGCTAGTTCGAGTCCGTCAAATTGATGGCCTGTTTCACCAGATAACACAAACAATAATAAGCTAGCACAACTATGTACCTACTTATTACCTAGTATTCAGTTCGTAGTTTGCAAGAATATTTATCCACAAATACATCAACCAGCTATACGACGCCCATGCTGGACATAGTCCTCCCATATGGATCCCCAATGAGATCGGTTGGAAGCGGCTTACATTCAGCGCGACCTGACGCCCTACGCTGCGCTTGCCTGTAAGTAGTCTTTACTCGAGAACTTTTTGACCCTCTCGGTCATTAGGTCTCCTTGCTTGCACCCTGCCTACTGCCATTTCAACTTTCCGATCCGCTAGGCTATGTCGGTATCTTTGGTTCTTCTATGATTACATAGCTAACGCATTTAAAAAGCGGCACGCCAAATATGACGTGTCATGCTAGCTATTTGTTCAGAAACTCGCGCTAGACTCGCACAAAATGCTCCCAAAAAGGCTTTCTACACAAGAAAAGACCCTTTTCCCTCAACGTCTCGCCACAAAATAAACAACGATAAGTACCTATCGTAGTTCTGATGAAAAAATCGACAGGCAAAATATTTCCCGCGTCACATCGCCCAAGGTCTCATTTCCCATTCGGATAGCTATCACTCCTCGCACCTGCCCACACCTATTTGCACAAAACACGCGTCCTTCCATATCAATACCTCGCCTACCCTCGTTTTGGAAAAGAATTTGAACTCTACCTTCCCAATTTTATGACTAGTTTTAGTTTGACGGTGAGTGGCCATGAAAATTGATGGCATTGGTTATGGTATGCAATCAGTTGGAGGCAAACGCTACGTGTAAATAAGTACGCGTAATGTGTGATTATTCAGGCCTGTTTGGTGGAAATTGGCTTTATTTTCTGGTGGGAATTGAGGCTCGGCCTTTTCTGTACCTTTTGGGAATTCAATAAATTGGAGATCAATGATTTTTGCAGTTTCGGACAAAGGATATTCAATCATACGTTAACGAGGTTACGATTGTAGATGTATTCTTTTTTGATTTGGGATTTCTTACGGCCTAAGAGCTATAATTTCAAGGGCAGTCACTTAGGGCAGTCAGATGTAAGATAAACTCATTTATGAATGTATAGCCTCCGATCAAAATGAGGTTTCCATAGGATTGGTATGTCTCTCTGTGGCATCAAAAAGGATTAAATAATTGATTGAGAATATTCAGCTTGGTGTACGCTTTGTCAACAAGAACAGTTTTCCGCGTAATTAAATCGATCAGTAAGTTAGTGAAATATGTCATAAGTGCATACTTATTTAGATCTAAATGAATTCAAAAACATTTTTCAGTAAACTCAATGAATTACAAAATGACTCCCACACTTAGATGCCATATTTTTACTACTTATCTTTATACTTAACTTACCCAGAAATAATAAAACCTCAACCAAGACATAAAATACCTCTACGATTTTACTCCCATACGTACCAGTATCGATATTATTATTCCCATAAAATCCTTAATCGCGAATGCCGGCCGAATTCCCTCCGCCATCAAAAGAAGTAACGGTATACATAAAATAACATTTCCCATTATTGCGCTTGCCCTGTTATCATAGTTTTGTTATGGCAGCAATCTTGGAGTAGATGGCTAATCTCGAAACATTGCAAGTCTTGGGAAATCTTGCCAGAGATAAAGTGGCAATCTTTGTTCCCGAAAGTTTGGTCATGAAGTGCATTTATGACCTCTTTGATAAAGTTCTAATGGAGTTTAGTGGGAAGTGGGGTTAATTATTTAATTGTTGTTTGTTTAGATTTTTTGTGAGATGATTCTGGATTCTTTTCGCAAAGCAAAAAGAAAAATATGTGTAATATATTCGTTGGCCTATTGGATTAGTATTTAGTGTTGGTTCCCATTGGAATAGTAGTGTTGGTTCACAGCACACAATGATATTAGGCTAGAGGACGACATGCCTTCTTTTAGCTGTGCGTCTTGTTCTTTTACTTTTGTATCTTATTATTTTACTTTTGCATCATTCTTTTTTACTCCAGTGTCTTTTTGTTTAGTTTGTAATTTTTTTCTCCTAGCAGCTTTTTTTTGCAAGAAAAAGTCCTTCGTTATTTCCACGGCCTTTCACTCCGTCAAACAATTATATTGAAAGCCACAAATTATTCAATCAAACTCTGACGATAACAATCACAGACCCTAGCAATTGAAACTAAATTCCAGTAAAAACATACCCTTCGACCTCGGGTAAAACATCTGCTAGGCTATAATTGATAAAGTTGGGAACTCTGTGTTATTATAAATTATAATGTGGGCCCGCTGGGTGAGAGTTTGATTAGTTTTTGGTGAGAATTCAAGAAAAACAAGTGTGTTTTTGCTTGGAAAAGTTTTGGATTAAGTATGGTTGGATTTGATCATTCTCACGTAAAATTTGACGACCACCTTGATTGATGGTAAGCGATAATGTGGTCTAAAGACGCTCATACACAAACTACTCTAGCTTTAGTGTCTAGTGATCAACATACCTGGACTGCTCGAGTAGTCCGTTTATGGTCTCCCTAATTATGGCGTTTAAGGTGAAGTTTACGCGACTTCCTATTATAATATTATAAACGCGAAAGTTTCTGAGTATGTATGGATGTTTGTTTATTTTTTACGCACAAACGGATTAACCGATTTGGATTAAATTGAATGAAGGTAGCTTAGATCTTGGATTGACACATAGGCTACTTTTTATTTCGATGAACGCGGGTAACACTGCGTGGTGCAGTTAGTAAAAATATTTTTACTCTGACATTAAAAGCTTATAAAAGCATATGTCTTTAAATGAAGAAACTAGATTTTTTTCGCTTTCTCTATACAGATTATTAGAAATATATAAATCGAATAATATAGAGGTATATAGAGATAGAGAGGTAACATCGCATTCCAACTATCTTCTAATTTAGCGGGCTTACATTTTAAACTACATCTCAACTTACCTAAATTAATGTCTGATACAATCTGCCCAAAATCAAGCCAACTGACGACTTAATATAGTATTCTATCATGTATATAGAGGGTTTCGAGTTTGATTTCCGGCCGAGGTAAGCATTGGGTGATTGATTAAACACACACAGACATACAGTTCTGGATATCAGCATATACAGGGTCATAGGTATTAAACGCAAAACCTTTCCAGACAATTCGCAAAAAATAATTCGCTTCTCTATACATTTTGCCGCGCGTTGACGAACTTTTTGTATGAAAACGCTGATTTTTTTTTCGTGATTTTCCAATAGTCCTAGAATGAAAGTTGTTTGTCTATATAGATGTACAACTTGGTCACATTAACTCGACGCATCGCTGGAATTTTTAAGCAATTTTTACTCGATCTTAATGTTTATTAAAGGTGTTAGGTAGAAACTTATCTTTTACAGATGATGGTTCGGAACCTTTCGTGCGGGAGTCCGACTCGCACTTGGCCGGTTTTTTTGCACACCTTACTTGAGCGCCAAAATAACGTCACATGGTCAAGCGTCTAGTTAATGTGACCGCGTTGCAGGTACTAGACCCGCCCTTAAAAGGTTTTGCGTTTAATACCTTTTCCTTTTTTTTTATTTCAAATAGGTTTGCGTTTGACTACACACTACTTGATGTTAAGCAGATATGCGGTCTAGGATGTAGCACGCTTACCTAGAAGATACTTATTTACTCGAGATTTTGGAGACATTGTACTTTAACGGAAAGACAGACCTATGACTAAGTCTTCGATACAAGGAGTCTTTTATAAGTGTTAAGCATCATTTATTTATTAATCCTCAGTAAAAGAACTACCTCTAATTACACAAGACTTTTCTCTACCTCTTTTATTTCAACATCAAACATTCGTGGAAAGAAGCAGGAGCCAGGACCACCCGTGACATCGCGTGACGCGCCCGATAGTGGGATCTCCTTAATTGGACGGCCATTGTGCCTCGAACGAAGATTACATCTTATTTGCTACAGCCTCGTTAGCGGGCTTAGGTGTCGGGTTTCAACCTGTCATCGGTTTCCTCGTTATCGGAGGTAAATAAGAAGAAGCATATTGCACAAGACATCAATAATTAGACCAATATATTTGACCCATATTTTTTTAACATGTACCAGCCTTTTTAATAGTCCACTGCAGGACGTAGGCCTACCCACGAAGGGTGATTGGGCTATATCCACCACGCTGGCCCAGTGCGGGTTGGTGGATTCACATACGCCATCGAATTTCTTCTACGGACGCATGCAGGTTGCCTCACGATGTTTTCCTTCACCGAAAAGCCCGTGGTGTGAAATTCCGTACATAAATTCCAAGGAATTTATTGGTACGGGACCAGGATTAGAACTCACGACCTCACGATTGTAAGGCGGGTGTCATTACCACTAGACCACCACGGCCGTTTTTTTAACATAAACTATGCAAATAATGGCTGCCAGAGACTGATATACTACATATACATATTTTAAATACATACTTATATAGATAGTAAGCCCGATTACAGAGGCGCCATCGTAATTATATTAGCTAAGTAGCATAGTTCTGTTTCTTTTTCACTTTAGGCATTCGATAGAGGGGACGCTTTTTACAGTACTTTTAAATTTACACTGGCGCCTCTATAATCGGGCTTAATATCTAAATACACCCAGACACAGAGCAAGCATCTATGTTCACCACATAAATGCTTGCCCTGGGTGGGGATCGAACCCACGCCTCTTTGATCCAGAAGTGAGGTTCACTAACCACTGAGCCACCGAGGCAGTCAAAAGTTTGAGTTAAATAAAGTAAAGATCCTATTATGTGTTTTACTAATTCTTCTTCTTTTCATCCATAGGACGTACATTGCTGGACTTAGGCCTCCCCTAACGATCTCCAATAAGTCCAGCTGGTAGCGGCTTGCATCCAGTGCGATCCTGCGGTCTTGATGAGATCATCCGCCCACCTTTTAGGTGGACGTCCTACGCTGCGCTTGGTGGTACGTGGTCTCCACTCAATGCATAGTTTACAATGCTATGAAGGACATACAGGCAAACATTTATTTTTATATATAATTATAGATAACCTATGTAAATAATAGAAAGATCGCCGTCGCCTTTGGGCATCAGCAACATAGCACTGGAATTGTGAATGTAACATTACCTACTCTATAGAATGAGGATATTTTTAAATATTTTGTCTGGAAGTATCCTAAATTATAACTTAGCGTAAAAGCCTTATTCCCCATGTTACCCACCGACGTCATCGTAAGAGCACCATGATGACCTATAGATTTATTTTCCAAAGCACACACTGGTCCCTAAACATAAAGGAGAGCGGCCAAAAATGGCACCTCTCCAAAATTCGCTTCCTTTTACAGGTCATACTTGAGTTATAGCATAAAACGAGGCGAGGATACCGTAGGTAGGTTCACCATATCTGAAGCGGTTGTTCGGATAATCCCTAAATTTCATAAGTACCAACTTCATGTAGGTATTTAAACGAAAATCTGTAGCAATTAATAGAAAATATCTATAGCTTGTTTAATTAAGTTATAGTCATAATATAAATTAACTCGAAAAAGAAAACAAAATTTGTAAACAAAAGTGGAAGAGAAATTACCCACCTAATAAACACTAGTAATATTCGTTATGTATATTGCGAATTGCATAGAATGATTGAAGGGTGTTTTTTAAGTGCTATATATGCAATATTGGTATTTAAAATATGTATAATATGTAGTATATCAGTCTCTGGCAGCCATATCACAAGCTTTGCTTAATTTGGTGTCAGAGACCGTGTGTAAGATGTCCCCTAATATTTATATTTATTTATTCGAGTATCCTCATTATGTTTTCGGCCACTGAAAAGCCCAGGGAAAGACAGGACTAAAGTCACTTGTAGGGATAGTCGTAAGGTCGCCGAATGCGACCGAAACTATAGCCGTTACGACTATCTCTACACGTGAGTTTAGTCCCGTTATATATGGTACCTACAGTGTTTCAATATATGATATAAAATGTATTAAAACCACGTAAATTTCCATAGCAAAACTGTAGGTACCAAAAAAAACATTAATTTTATCTTAGGCGCTCACGAAAAATATCACCGATATAAATTCAAAGTTTTAGTTAGGTTAGTTCCTCTAGCTAATTTCCGGCGTGTCCAACAAACTCCAAAGTCACGGCGAATGCGGGCGTCACGTGAGTAATGACGTCACGTCACGTCACGCCCCCCGGTGACGCGTGACGTATGTCTTCTTCCGAGACAAATGGAGGGACGGAGACAATAGATACCCATTTTTATGCAAGGTGATAGGTTACATCATTTTACGTTATAATGTTTTATGCTCGTGTACTTACGTAACAGCATCATCAGCAGCCGTAGGACGTCCGCTGCTGGACATAGGCCTCCCCTATGAGTTTGCAGTTAGTCGGTTGGAAGCGACCTGCGTCCAGCACGTTTCTTTTTGACGTGATAACGTCTTATAAATCGTTGAACGCCGACTGCACACACGCAAACGTGTCACGTTCCGCCTGGGCCGAGCGTGCAAGCGAGAACGCGGAACAAGAGATAGAGAGGCACGATCGGCCTAAGTATTCGTCTTGTTTCAGTTGTTGATTCTACAATGTTTTCTTATGACGCTATCATCATCCATCAGCCAAAAGACGTCCACTGCTGGACATAGGCCTCCCCTATGGATCTCCAATAAGACCGGTTGATAGCGGCTTGCATCCAGCGCGATCCTGCGGCCTTAATGAGGTCATCTGTCCACCTTGTGGGTGGACGTCCTACGCTGCGCTTGCCGGTACGTGGTCTCCACTCGAGAACTTTTCGACTCCACCGGTCATCAGTCCTCATGACGCTATCACGTGGAATTAATAAATATTTTTATGAGTTTTGATAGAATAGTAACAAACTTAAATTTATACATACAAGTTGTTTTTTTACAAGGTGCAAGGACTATCAGGGGTAAACTGCTTCGGTGGCTCAGTGGTTAGTGACCCTAACTTCTGGGTCAAAGAGGTGTGGGTTCGAACCCCACCTAGGGCAAATATTTATGTGTTTACTCTGAGCCTGGGTGTTATTTAGTTACTATCTAAATAAGTATGTATTTAAAATAAGTACACTGAGAGAAAAACTAACAAAAATATAGTAATCTTTACTAAAATTTTACTAAATCCGAGGACAACAAATGACCTGTAATAAATACAAATCGATTTTTGTAAATGCAATTCGTAGGTATTACAATATCAGTTCTGTTATATATAGTAAGGCCCCAGTAGTTTCAATAGATTAGCTTTGTAATATCTAGTAAAGTCCATAGTACTCTTTACTAAAATGTTACTAATCCCGAGGACAACAAATGCCCTGTTAAAAATACAAATCGATATTTAGTAGGTATTACTAATACCTGTTTTGTTATATCTAGCAAACTCCTTAGTAATCTTTACTAAGATTTTACTAATCCCGAGGACAACAAATGCCCTGTAAAAAATACAAATTGATATTTAATAGGAATTATTAATACCTGTCTTGTTACATGTAGTAAGGCTCCAGTAGATCCAATAGATTAGTTATGTAATATCTAGTAAAGTCCTAGTTTTTTCGAAATTTATATCTGTATCATCTAGTAAACACCTAGTAATTTTGATGAATTCGTTTTGTAATATTTAGTAAGCCTTAGTACTTTCGAAAGTTTGGTTCTGTATTATCTGCTAATCACCTAGTAATTTTGATAGATTAGTTTTGTAATATCTAGTAAGCCTTAGTACTTTCAAAAGTTTAGTTCAGTATTATCTAGTAAAAGTCTAGTAGTTTCAATAGCTTAATTTTGTATTATCTAGTTGATTTTTGTAATTTCTAGTATAATTTCTGTGTTATCAATTTAGTAAACCCTATCAATATAAAAGTTATAAAACACTTCAAATCGAAATATTAAAAACTGTATACCTGCTTATAACAATGACCTATAAGTATACAGTTTTTAATATTTCAATTTGAAATGTTTTATAACTTTTTTATGGATAGGGTTTATTAAGTAGATATCACAGAACTAAACTAGACATTACAAAAACCAACTAAATAATACAAAATTAAGCTATTGAAACTACTTGAGTTACATATCTTACAAAACGAATCTAAGGTTATAAACTAATACTAAATGTAAGTTACAAGGTGAATAATAATTGTAGACATAAAAATAAAGATTCAAGTGAAGTCATGTTTATTAAATATTATACATGTATAATATAACACACGAAACAGCCACATTTACAATAACACATAATTTACATTGCCAGCGAGTATAATGTATTCACGGAGAAACCCAGTTACTCCGTATATTCTGGGTAAAATTGACAATTTTCACTTACACTGGTTAAATCTGTACTTATGACACTTAATTAAACACAGTTAGTTGGTACGCACTGAACTTCATCCTCCATGTTTACTCTACTGCACGCAACGACGAAATGGCTGCTGGAAAGACGGGATCGTATTCACTGAGACCCCAGTTACTCAGTATGACTGTATAGCTGTTATAACACTGACTCCTGGGTAAGATTGTCAATTGTCACTCAGAGTGTTTAAATCTGTTGGTAAAACACAGTTAATTTGTTGGTACTGAACTTCACTCTCCTTTACATGTTTACTCTACTGCAAGCAACGACGAAATGGCTGCTGGAAAGGCGGGATCGTATTCATAAAGCAAAACACACCGGACACTTTACTGGAAATAACAAAACATTTCGTTGAAATTACTTAGCTTATTGCTGGATTTACAAAATAGACCAAAAACTAAATGTTTTTGTTGCATTAACTAAAGAATTGTAGTAAAATTACAATAGTATCTTGAAATTAATAAAGCCTCATGCTTGAAATTATTCTTCCTTTCAATACAAATGACAATCGTGTTTTGAAAATTATTAAACCCACGCTTGTAATTACAAAACAAGGTAAATCAATTTTTTTTCATCTTTCAAACCAGTGGTATATCAGATACCAATACTTGTCTATACCAGTACCTATCTAGGTACCAACGCGGTGGATTTTTTTTGTAAGTACATAGTACTAATCGCCTAAGAGCATGTCAAACCCTACGAAGTACTCGTATGATACAATTTTTATTGGATTTTGTTAAATGCACCTTTTTATGTTAGTAATAAGGAATCATACTATAGGTAACGTTTGATGAAATATGTTACTCGTAGCATGCACTACAAATGACCTATAACTAGTTGTTATTAATAAAGAGTAAGAGTAAGTAAGTAAGTAAGAGTAAGATACTTAGTGTACTGAACTACTGAAACCAAAGTCAAAGCTGTCAAATAAGAATATTTCAACGACGTTGGCGGGAACAGAAAAAATCTTAATGCCAATTAATGCAATTAGAATTAATGCATAAGTATTAATTTGAGATTTTTCGAGTATTAAAGTGTAATACTTATCTCGTATATTATTCCAGTAACTTCAGTGCCCTTACCATGACTTTTGATAGTAAACGTAAACTTTATTCCGTTTTTGTTGAATAGCTTCATATATTTAACCATATCTTATTAAATTTTAAAGCCAAAAATTTGCTTTTTATTTGTAAGCGTTTAGAATCCAGCAGCTATGCTTATTCTTCATTTTTTTACTCTTGACTCAAGACCATAGCGTAAAATCATTTTATTATAATTTGTTCTGGGAAAAATATTGTTACTTATTACTACTTATGATCTAATATTTGCTATTGTTATAGGCGATAAGTTTACGTTTTACGGCTAATTTTGACAATTTTATTATTTTGTCAATTGTTTGTTTTTGAAAAGAATAATGCTTTGTTTGGGAATTTTGTCATCTTGTGATTTCAATTGAGATTATTATCGTAAGAGCGCTTATAATGTTTGTTTCTGAAAAAACAGTACGTCATATTTTGATTCCTGTAGGCCACGCGGGCGAAGCCGCTAAAAGCTCATAATAATTAAAGCGTGTTCCTTGGAATTACAAAAAGGGATAAATTAATTATATTTGTTGTACCAAATAAAGTTCTTGCTAAATTTTACAAACGTGTGTTGAAATAAATAAAGCATGTTGCTTGGAATTACAATAACGGAAACACTAAATATTATTCTTGTACCAGTTAAAGCTATTTCTAATAATTACAAACTAGTGTTGAAATTAATAAAGCGTGTTGCTTGTTATTGCAAAAAGGGGAATATTAGATATTTTTGTTGTACCAATTAAAGTTATTTTTAATATTTACAAACGGGTGTTGAAATTAATAAAACATGTTGCTGGGAATTACAAAAAGGGTAAAATAAAATATTTTTGTTGTACCAATTAAAGTTCTTTCTAAAAATCACAAACGGGTGTTGAAATTAATAAAGCATGTTGCTGGGAATTACAAAGAGGGTAAAACAAAATATTTTTGTTGTACCAATTAAAGTTCTTTCTAAAAATCACAAACGTGTATTGAAATTAATAAAGCATGCTCTTTGGAATTACAAAAAGGGTAAAACTAAATGTTTTTGTTGTACCAATTAAAGTTATTTCTCATATTTACAAACGCGTGTTGAAATTAAAAAAGCATGTTACTTGGAATTACAAAAAGGGTAAAACAAAATATTTTTATTGTACCAATTATAGTTCTTTCTAACAATTACTAATGCGTGTTGAAATTAATAAAACGAGATGCTTGGAATTACAAAAGGTAAAAACTAAATCTTTTCTCGTACCAATATTTTATATTTTCTAAAAATTACAAACCCGTGTTGAAATAAATAAAGCGTGTTGATTAGAATTACAAAAAGGTAATACTAAATATTTTTGTTGTATCAACTATAGTTAATTCTTATAATTACAAACGTTTATTAAAATTGATTAAAAGTATTACTTAGAATTACAAAATAGATAAACTGTTAGAAACACAACTACCTTTTCTTGAAAATAGTAATCGAATTTGCGGAATTTACAAAACTCTAACAATATTTACTATACATTTGTAATAAATGTTAAACTTTTGCAATATCTGCATTTACTAAAATCGTATTTTAGGAATTACAATTACAAAAACAAAACTGTTAGTAAAAAATAATAAAAATTGCAAATACAGCAAAACTTTGGTAAATTATACTAAAATTTAGTGTTTTCGCCAAATACAGAGGACTTTTGTAATATTTGGTGGCGATTTTTTTCTCAGTGTATATGTAGTATATCAGTCTCTGGCAGCCATATGACAAGCCTAGCTAAGTTTGGGGTCAGAGGCCGTGTGACAGATGTCCCCAAATATTTATTTATTTTATATCTTTTATGAAAAACTTTAAATGTGAGGCAACTACAAAATCGTGAAAAAAATAGTTTTTCACTCACGTTGTCAAGAGGCAATGAACTTTTTGTATCGAACAGCTAATTTGTTTTTTGTGATTTCATGGTTGGTCCCATAGCAAAAGTTGTTCATAGAAATAAGCATATAACACCTCTATCTCACCTCTCACATGTGCACTTTGCAAATGAACATTCTGTATGATCTCTTATTTCATCGCAAATAATTCTGCGTTTGCACATCAACACGCCTGATGGTAAGCGACGTTGTGGTCGAAGAAGCAGCACGAATGCACGCAACGCGTAGAGGTAGTCTAGGTAACAACAAAGTAATAACAAACTAGAGGTGGTCTAGAGGTAGTACAATTCTGAGCTCGTGGGTTCAAGTCCCGGTTCTTATGTACCGATTTTTACATCACTAGCTTTTCGGTGAAGGAAACATCGAGAGGAAAAACCTGCATTCTATCCGTGGAAGAAATTCAATGGCATATGTGAATACACCAACCCGCTCTGGGTCAGCGTGGTGGATATGGCCCGATCATCCTTTGCGGGTAGGCCTAGTCCTGCAGCAGAACGAAGCTTATTAGAAAAACTAATAATAATAAGAGTTGTAGAGTCGATTTGGAATAGGAATGCCGCAGCAAGGGTTGCATCGGAGTAAGAAAGTGGCAGTTTATTAACCGGTCGAGATCGCGCCTCTGATGGCCGGTATTACTGCGCTGCGCATACAAACTCGACACCTCAGGGCTCGCCAACTGTTGGACCTCCTAGTATAAAAACCATTTTTATTGTATACTAGATTTTACCCGCGGCTTCACCCGCATGAAATTTTGATTTTTGACGCATTATCATTATAATTTATAGCCTATGTGTTATTCTGATAAATAAGCTATATTATTGCAAAGTTTCATCTCAATCCGTTCAGTAGTTTTTGCGTGAAAGAGTAACAAACATCCATACATCCATCCATCCATCCATCCATCCATCCTCACAAACTTTCGCGTTTATAATATTAGTAGGAAGCTATATTATTGCAAAGTTTCATCTCAATCCGTTCAGTAGTTTTTGCGTGAAAGAGTAACAAACATCCATACATCCATCCATCCATACATCCATCCATCCATCCATCTATCCATCCATACATCTATCCATCCATCCATCCTCACAAACTTTCGCGTTTATAATATTAGTAGGATATTTTTACGCTGCATGTAAAATGTAAAAATTGCTACACGATTAAGACAAGACCGAGACAGATGGCACCATAAGAAAAGGACAGGGCTATACCTAGCAGTGGGATAAAGAAGGCCGCAAATAAAGGCTGCAAGGCGCCGTCATGATACAAAACTCACTATTGCAGCAGGGATCGCCAACTATTAGACTCTAATGTTTATATATAATAATGTGCGATAATAATTAATGTTTTAGAGTAGTTTTGGAAAAGGAATGACATAGCAAGGGTTTCAATGGAGTAAGAAAGTCGTAGTAGTATTGTTTTTACCGTAGCCGTAGTAGTAGGTATTTGTTTTTACGGTAGCAGTTTATTTGTAGTTCAGAAAACTGAAATGTTTACGACCCCTGTCACTGTTAGTGCAGCCAACTCTACAATTCGCAGCAGACGTGGATAGAGCGGAGGCATTAGTCTAATGCTCAGCACTTTAGAGCTAGAATAGCGCGACACCTACCGAGTTAACGCATACACTGTACAGGCGGACTTTGACGTATTGACACGCGATTATGACCCTTATTGAGTCGTTACGGGAGATACTGTGTCGAAGGCAAGTGACAATTTACTAAATTTATAGGCGTCATTTGTAACATGCAAGATGTATGCTTATAATTAACATATCGGGTTAGACCGCGGTCGAATGTGGTGTCGTTTGTGGTGCTATAATAGCCATAAGTACATTAGGCCGTAGTAAAAGTGTACTTTCTGGATAAGTTAGGTAGGACATAGGTCCACCCTAACCTATCCCAAGGGTGTGTCTATGTCCAACAGTGGGCTAAAAAAGGGCTAGTATGGTACGGCTTACATAAAACTGTTATGCTAAGTTAAAATAAGCACTCAGCATTGTGAACGCTATCGTGGCTCAGATGACACGATAAATTGTAGGCCCCGGTTGTTTTAACCATGTCAGAGGCCTTGAGGCGGCTTAAAAACTCAGACACCAGGGCTAGCCACCCGGCCTATATGAACTTTCTTATTATTGTGAACACTTACACTTTGGGAACAAAGTTTATATTAGGTACATAATTATTTTTTGCATAAATAAAATAGCATGACCGACTTCACCTGTGGACAGACTTCGCAAACATTTCGCACGATGTAGCATTTTTCACATTATTGTTGATTTATCAAAAGTGACTCAGCCGATTTCGATAAAACTTAAGTGGGACCAATTTCAAAGTATACTCTTTTCAATAAAAAAAACAGTTATTGAAATCAAACTACTATGAAAAAAGTTATGCGTGGTTATACTTAAAAAAAAATATAAACGCTTCGAATTGAGTACCTCCTCTAGTTTATCGGTCAAAAAATAATTACCAGGGCAATTTACTGGCCATTCACAAAAAAAACTTTAATAGTATGACATTCTGTAAAACATAATTATTTATCGCCAAAAACGGCACATCCCCTTTATATAAGCTTCTGGAACAAAACTGTGGCAAAATATTAAATAAATAATAATTAAATAACTATTTTTTGTATCAATGAAAACAGACAAAAATGCCAAGTCGTTGCATTTTTGTAAGCGCTATAAATGTCATCAATTTTATTTTATAAGCTTTTTTAATCGATATTCATTTAACATTTTCTGTACTGATTTCCAATACCAAAACAATATTGTAAAGAACTGCCCAATAAATCACATGCAATAAATACAAGATTTACCGCAACTTTAGTCGAATTGGCATTAAAATTATTTAAAATATGAATTTTATTGGAAACAATCCGCGAACCGCCGGGGACGCGGTGTCAATCGTAAATCTACAATTAAGCCGATATTAATATTGAATATTAAAACGTAACGTTGTTTGTTCGTCCCGCGTCCGGGTCGTCCCGCGGGTGCCATGCCATTACGACCAAATCATTCGAGTAAAGCGGACTGGGGACACTATAGCCACTAGCCAGTATGGAGGTTCCCTGCACTTGGATCCGCGGATAACCTTATCTCCTCCTAAATCCACCGGTTTATCCATAGATAGTTCTTTTTCCTCTTACTGGCTAAAGTTGTTACAGTTAGTGACGTTACAGGTTACAGTTACATTTTAGCTTATTTTTAACCAATTCTGAAAAGGAGGAGGTTCTATGTTCGTCTGCATGTATGTTCACCAATATTTTCGTCAATTGAGAACCGAATCAAAATAATATTTTTTAGTTCAAAAGGTACTCTCCCGAGGTGGTTCTAATTAAATTTTATCAAAATCGACTGATAAGAACCGATAAAAACGGAGTCCTTTGTTTTCGGTCACCAGATGTTTTATGACCTTAACAAAAAGCCTAAATAATTAATTTAATAATAAATTAATATTCTAAGAAGTTATTTATGACCCCGGTAAGTCATTATTAAGTAGTAAACATGCATTTTGATTTTTTAAAGGTGCCTAATACTTTTAGCCAACGCCGTAGAACTATGAAATTTGGCGAGAAGCATTGTCTCAGAGTACACATATAGGAATAAATCTGATAATCGTACATTTTTGTTTAAACCACAAAAAATAGGGCCTCAAAATTGACAAAATATGGGTTCAAAATTCAAAGTGAGTAAATCGTATCATGTAAGTATAAAAGAGGTTCATTAGCACATGCTAAAACAGCTTTTAATTATTTTAACATTGTGTAATTTTCGATGGATGACGAGAAAAGAGAAATAAAAGAATTTTGTTGATGATTATAGTATAGAGATTTTAACATCTTACCTCCCAATTTTGTGAAATTTTCTGGATTTGTACGGAACCCTCGGTGTGCGAGCCTGACTCGCACTTGTCCGGTATTTTTAATAATCTTCTCTCTTCCTTTTTGTATATTGACCGACGAACCACCGGAGGAGGTACTCAATTCGACGCGTATATTTTTTTATGTATAACCACGCATAACTTTTTTCATAGTAGTCCGATTTCAATAATTATTTTTTTATTGGTAATAGTATACTTCGAAATTGGTTCCATTTAAATATTATTGAAATCGGCTGAGCCATTTTTGATAAATCAAAAATAATGTGATAATTCTACATCGATCCGTGCGAAAAATTTGCGAACTAGCGACCCGCCCCGGCTTCGCACAGGTGTATTATACACATACTTATAAACCTTTCTGTTGAATTACTTAGTTTTAAAGATAGCATACATGAGGACAGACAGTGGGAAGCGACTTTGTTTTATACGATGTAATGATTCTGTACACGGGTGAAGTCGGTCATATTTTTTGCAAAAAAAAAATATTTTATAAAACTTGTAAGTAGTTCTTCGAACAGGATACCTCGCAACTGTTTACTCGTTTGATTTTGATTAAATACTTGATACGATCTTGCCAAATATGTAAACATGACTTGTAGAGGAGACTGGACAGAATATGTCAGATAATTTTGCCCAACCTTGAAACGGAGACGCTTCGTACGATTCGCTCCTTCAGTAAAGAACTACTAACGCAAGCTAGTCCTTCAAACAAAATCTCAGTAACGCAATATGTTTATAGTACCTACTTACACCAACTTGTGTTCGATAAAGTATAAATACGAGTAAATAATGTCACGCAATATAGGCGCATACATAAACTGCGGTGGCTACTTGTTTACTTCAGCGCGGAGGCTGGCAACTATGACATAAGCTGTGGCTGTGGCCGTTGTTTACCGTTGTTTTTGGTTTCTTGTTTTATATTGAAGAACAATAGGGTTTTCTAGAACTTTCACTTGTTTACTTTGTCAATCACAATGGCATCGATAATTCTAGATATTTCGAGGCAACTTTTATTCAAATATAAATAGAGCGATGGCTTTCTTTAGACTCAGTTATCGTGTTTTCTATGGGAGCGAAAGCATCTTGTGTTCAAGTGTGACTAGTTTGTGCGAACCAGTTGTGTCGTGTGTTTTGTGATTTTTTTAAAGTGATTGTGTGCAATAAAGTAGAAAAAGTGATTAATCGGCATTTTAACTGATTATTCAAGAACTTATCTCGTAACATCAACAAAGAAAACTCTTTGTGCTTCATCCCATACTGTCCTTATGTGTATTGCGTAAATCTGTCTGGAACAAAAATAATATGACAGGTTATGGCGTTTTGCCGTGTTTTTGTATTGTCCGGGGAGAGCCGGGATCGCGGGTGTTTTGCGCCTTTGTGCGGTTGTGTCCCACAATGATATACTTGATTTGCTCAGGTAAACGTCGCCCGTTCGTACCCTGCGCCTTAATTGTTTTTAAATTTATTAGGAGTTTGTTTATGACGTTTTATTACTGTATTTTACACCTTTTGGACATAAAGTAACTAATTTTGTAGGTATATAGTAGGCACATACAGGCCGGGTGAACAACTCTGACGTCAAAGTTTTTAAAGGCGCATTTGGACATAGTACAATATTTTGAATTCTAGTTCGGAACAATTTAGTAAAAACCCAGCAAATAAATTAAATGATCCAACTCTGTACTGATTTGTTCTCTAAGTTCCGTGTCTTAATTTTGTTTTATCAAGCGTTGCTGGTCTATGCTACATATTGAACTAAGATATCATCACTTATCTAAAGCAACTAATTGATAAAACATATCTAGGTACTCTAATTGTACTGCGTGTCGTTGAAAGATTTTCTCATTAATCGGTGTACCAGTCAGCATCGTCCAGGCAGTGCTGCCGGGAGCTGATTTATCGCACGCTCCAGCACGCGTGCTTATAATTGCAATGCTCAGTGCATGCTCACAAAGAGCCGTGTTCAGGGTTATCCAGAACTGGTGTACCGAGCCGAAAGGAGGTAATTCAGGCTATCATCTTCTACAACTTTTACTATGAGACCAACCCAGAAGTTGAAAAAAACAGCTTTTTCATACATTTTGTCGATTCTGAATTAGATTTTTTTATGGAACATCTGATTTTTATCTTGAATTTCGATTTGGCCGCATATTACAAGTTATTCATAATGACGGTCTTAGTCACCCCCTTCCAGCTTAGTACAGGGCAAGCAGATAACCCTGTATTGTCTGATTATCGGTCGCTGCAACGCGAACTTCCATAATTGCAATGCGCACAAAGAGCCGAGGTACATTGTCATTCATGAACTTGTTGCATATTGCCTACACTAGAAAATTATTATCTTATAATTTACTCATCTATCTTAAAGAGTTATTGTATTAAACTCTTCTCTCTCAACTTCACTCCATGGTGTTGAAAGATTCTCTAATTGATCAGTTTACCAGCGCCCCAGGCAGTGCCGCTGGCAGCCTGATTTATCGGTCAAGCGCCCACAAATCGCAATGCTCGCTGCAGCTCACAAAGGGCTGAGATCTATTGTCTGTAATATTTCAAGTTTCTTAATAAAATCATATACCACATAATTATGGTAACATGGTTAGCCTTCAACTAAGATTTGCGCCTCGATTTTCGCTGTTTCAAGACTCTACCGTGCTACAAAATCTACTATCATTACCCATCTCAAGCAACTAATAAATTGAACTTGTTCACTCCACTTGCACTGACCTGCCGTTGAAAGATTCTCTAATTAATCAGTTTATCAGCATTGTCCAGCGCCCCAGGCAGTGCCGCTGGCAGCAACTGATTTATCGGTCGCTGCAGCGCAAGCGTTCAAAATTGCACTGCTCGGTGCATGCTCACATTGGGATGGGGCCTATTGTCTTGGAGCTGCTTGTGACAGCTACGCCCACATACCTCGTGGATACTCATAAAATGCGATACAAGTTACGGACATTAATATGACAGGTAAAATAAAATAAAAAACCGGACAAGTGCGAGTCAGGCAAATCGAGGGTTCCGTATAAATACAGAAAATTTCACAAAATTGGGAAGTAAGTTGTTAAAATCTCTGTACAATAGACAAAAAAGTTTTTTTTTTCACTTTTCTCGTCATACATCGAAAATTACACATTGTTGAAAAAATTATAAACCTGTTTTAGCATGTGCTAATGAAGTTCATTTATATGATACGATTTACTCATTTTGAACCCATATTTTGTGAATTTTGAGGCCCTATTTTTTATGATTTAAATAATAATGTACAGTTTTCAGATTTATTCGTGTCCTCTGAGACAATGCTTCTCCCCAAATTTCATAGTTCTATGTCAAGTATCCTGTAGGTTTTGATTTTTGTAGTGTCGAAATATGTGATTTTTTTACGACATAAACAGCTCTAACTTTTTTAAAACGATAACTGAGAAGTTTTTCCTTTACACAACTGCAAGAAATCATGGATATACGTATATAGTTTAAATTTCAACTCGATACCTTTACGCGTTCCCGAGATAAAGAGTCTTGACATACACATAGACGGACAGACGGACAACAAAGTGATCCTATAAGGGTCCCGTTTTTTCCGTTTGAGGTACGGAACCCCAAAAATTGATAGTATTTTTGTCTATTTCTTGGAGAAATTCATGTCTTTTTATTATGATAAAGTGGAAGAAAGCCCGCGGGCTTACTAGTGGTAAAGTCTTCCTCTGGGCAACGTAACATCGGATATTTTTAGTGTGTTACAGAATGAACCAAGGAGATAAAAGCAGAATGAAATTTGTAATTACCATTTTCATGCCATACCAGTTTCAGGACAACAGAAGATATTCTCCTTAAATATATTAAATAGCGGACATCCTACAAAAATAATTACCACTCAGGAAATAAGACTACATTTATTTATTTATTTCTTGTAATCAACAGCGTTAAAATTAATAATAATCTTACTAATATAAAAACACAAATAAGGCCAAAACAGATTACAATAATTTCCAACAACATCCCAATGAAATCCCAATAAAATCCCAATAATAGTGCATGAGTGTGTGTGTGTGTGTATGTGTGTGTGGGGGTGTGTGTGTGTGTTTGTGTGTGTGTGTGTGTGTGTGTGTGTGTGAGTAACACTGCAATACACGAGATCTCTTGAGAGCCAAGGTTTGCAGTGCTACTCTTGTGACTGAATATGCGTTTGTGTGTGTGAACGTGTTTGTGCTTTGTATATCGTCACATCGAGATTATCTTAAGAAGTTTAAGATAACTTTAAAATTACTCACCGGACATATGTAGCTTTTTTGTCTCTTTTTTTAATGAGGCTTTCGTTAAGCAGAATAGGTCTATCCCAGAATAGTACATATTATAAGTAAGAGCGGCGCGACAAAGAACAGAATTTTGAGCATAATTGGTATGTACAGTTGGAACGTGGAACAGAGGAGTTTTAAATCTTGTGCGGCGAATCGGTACCCTTATCGAGATACTGGACAAGAGTTCACTGCTATCAATTTTTCCTGTCATTATGTCGTGCAGGAGTACGACATCATACTGCTGACGTCGCTGCTCCAACGTACCTATGGCATAGTATTTACAAGCCTCCGCGTACGTGTCAAAAGACCTAAAATCCATATGACTTAAAAATTTCAAAAACTTTTTTTGAATCGATTCCAATTTCTGGATATGGACTTTATAACATGGTGACCAAATACTGCACGCATATTCTAAAATACTTCTCATGTACTTTAAAACAGTCAATACTTTTGAAGGAGTTACATACTCTCTTAATAAAACCCAACTGCCTGTAAGCTTTGTCTACTATCGAGTCGATGTGCTCATTTATATTATATATTTTCCGATATTCTGTAAGAAACTGAGCAAATAAAGACAACCACATGATTAATTTGTCTACATTTACATAGCATTTTCTTTACAAACATTAGTAATTGGTCCGCCCATTATTTTGTCCAATTTACCCCACTTTCCTCAAACTTGGGGAAATTATTTCTAGTCAGATTTTCGACGATGGTTTTCCTTTACACGGTGGAAATAATTAGAGCTGTTAATAATATTAATGAGGCCATTGTTCACGACATTATTAAATTTGTGGACTTTAATTCATTACTGAAGTTAAACTGAAGGAAAATTCAAGGAAAACCTGTAATTTTTTATTTGAGGTTATTTTTCATGTAAACTATATTTAGAAATTAATGAACATCACCCTTAAAATATGTATCAGAGTAAGTAAGTACAATAGCACTGATTCTAACTAATGCCTTGTACTGTACCAGCCTTTTTAATAGTCCACCGCAGGACGTAGGCCTATCCACGAAGGGTGATTGGGCCATATCCACCACGCTGGCCCAGTGCGGGTTGGTGCAGGTTGCCTCACAATATTTTCCTTCGCCGAAAAGCCAATGATTTGAAATTCCGTACATAAATTCCAAAGAACTCTTTGGTACGGGACCGGGATTTGAACCCACGACCTCGCGATTGTAAGGCGGGTCATTACCACTAGACCACCACGATTAACTAATGCCTTAATTATTATTAAATATTTGTTTTTCAATCGAATCAACCAATCAATCAATCTTTATTGCAACAAATCGTAGAATTTACTACTTTTAATTTTTTGTTAACCTCGTTTTACTGAGTTTGTTAGAAAGCCGTTTGTTTTCCATGTAACTATACTAATATTATAAATCCGAGAAGTTTGTTGGTTTGTTCCTCTTTTACGCCACAACGGAGCAACGGATTAACTTGAATGTTGGAATGAATATAGTTCAAAGGCCGGAAAGTGACATAGGCTACTTTATATCCCGGAAAAATAAATGGTTCCTGTGGGATAAAAGTAAAAAAACCACGCGGGCGAAGCCGTGGGCAAAAGCTTTAATAATAAAATAAAAATATCTTCTTCTTTTTGCCTTATAAAAAGAAGTAAACGTTACGGGAAAAGCTATGAAGATATTCGACTTGAGACGACTCAGTTCTTACGTAGTTAATCTTAAGATTACCCAGCCTCAGAGTGTAAAGCCCGAATAATCCCAAAATACATTTGCTCCACTTTGCCCTCGATGTCAAAACGTTCCATTCCCGTGATCAAAATATACAATATCTTTGAAAGTAATTTCAATTGTACCCGCACTCATTCATCTCAAACACAGAATTCCCAGTTGTTCTTTCCGTCACAACTGTCTCCAAAATCTGTCCAAAAAACGCGTAAAACACAAAGAGAAAACATATTTTTCTCCCCTCGTGGAGTAAAGCGCGCTACGAATTTTTGTTATAATTTTTCACGAGGGACCTTTGTAGGTTACGAGGATTTTTTATAAATGAAAATGCTTCCTTATTGTCTGGGAGATTGTTTTATGGAAATGTTGTGATGGAAAGACACATTTAGAATTTAGACAGAACCGTGGGGCGGGAGGAAAATGTCTTCAGCACTTCGTTACCTAATGGTACTGAGTATTTAGAGTACATTACCTTTACCTACAGCCTTGGCCAAAAGTATTAGGCACCTTTAAAAAATCAAAATTCATGTTTACTACTTAACCAACAACTGAGTGCTTATCTTAAATGACCGGGGTCATAAATAACTTCTTAGAATATTAAGTGGCTTTTTGTTAAGGTTCTAAAACACCTGGTGACCGAAAACAAAGGACTCTGTTTTTATCGGTTCTTATCAGTCAATGTTTGGTCACTTGTGTTCTGGACTCTAACAAGTAAACAAGCTTTAATTTCTGTTGATGTGATTAAATTGACACCTAATTGTGTCAAAAATGACAAAAAGGAGTGAAATAAGTTTAGAAAATAGAGTAAAAATACAAGGTGCCTAATACTTTTGCAACACTTTTGGTTGGTTTTTACGTCTTTTCTTTGTCTACCAACTAACTATAATCGGTTGTAAGTTAGAGAAATTTCACAAAAAATCAAACATTTTAAACTATATATAACGGGACTAAACTCACGTGTAGGGATAGTCGTAACGACTATAGTTTCGGTCGCATTCGGCGACCTTTCTCAAGTTGGCGAGTGCTAGCACGCGGAACCGTCTCGCAATGCACTGATACCTACACGTGAGTTTAGTCCCGTTATATATAGTTTAAAATGTGTGAAAACCACGTAAATTTTCATAGTAAAAAAATCAAACATGTTATTGGTCTAGGCCCAATATGATTGATTTAAAGATATGTATAATATTATGTTCTCAAAGGTACCATCTATTGAGTACATACAAGTATATTGCTTAATTATGTTACGTATCAACGCGCTTGTGTGAGCTTCAGTCAGGATTGGATATTGGATAGCTTGTAGCTAACTTCATTTCCGCCAACTTGTGTGACGCAGCCTATACCTAGGTACCGTAAGTTACATTTTGTTTTGCAGATATGGCACCAAGTTTAATACCTTGGTAGTAATTGATTTGTAGGACTGGATGCAAGCCGCTTCCACCCGGTCTTATTTACGATCTATAGGGGAGGCCTATGTCCCAATAGTAGACGTCCGATTGCCGCAAAGAACCACGGACCACCAAGCGCAGCGTAGGACATCCATTGACTAGGTGAACTGACGATATAATAAAGAACGCGCTGAATGGAGGCCGCTTCCAACCGGCCTTATTGGAAATCCATAGGGGAAGCCTATATCCAGCAGTAGTCGTCCTACGACTGATGGATGGATGGTCGAAAAGAAAATACTTGAACCGTTATTATACTAAAGCGTTATATCTCTATTTTAACATTTAATAATTTCTAAATTCTAAATAAGCTGCGTTAAACGTTGAATAAGAAAGTTTTTCACTCAGCTCCATAACTGGAAGGGTGTTTTAAATAATTTCGCCAGTAATGCACTCCGGAAGATTCCCAGGGATAAGGCCATTAACGAGAAGTTTCACAACTCCGCTATCGGCTAGTGATGCGAATAATGCGACATTTAATGAACAACTTTCAAGACATTGTTAAAGGTATTCTATCAGTAAACAGGTTTCTTTCGCGGTGTTTGTTATACCTTATAATGTTATTAGTCTATCAGAGCATTAGTATGAGTTTATATATAAACAGAAACTTCAGTACTTTCAATTTTTGTACAGCACCCCTGGCAGAGGAAATACTAACAAACACACACACACACACACACACACACACACACACACACACACACACACACACACACACACACACACACACACACACAAACACACACAAACAACATTTATTTTTTCATTAACATTTATTGTTTCAACTCTTGATTTAAATTTCTGCTAGCGTTACAGTGCAGGCATTAAGTTACCGACATAGCCCAGAGAGGTATTAGTTGAATCAGGAGTGGGCAGGATACAGGACACATACTCTGTTAAATAACACATTGTAGTAGGTACAATTGTAATTGACAAGCTCTAATTGACAGCTCAATAATTATTTAAAATAGAACTGTATTTTCATTGCGATATATTAGATAAGGAAGGTAACACTTTAAAATTATGTTTAGAGGTGTAAATTTAATGTGCCGTTTTAGTTATTAAAGGATTTATATAATTTATAAAAGTCATTACAAACTAATTCCATTAAATTTGTCAAATACATTTACACTCAAATCACAATAAAATAGTTATATGATTATTATTAATATAACAATAATAGAATATAAATATATATTAAGTAAATTTAATATATATTTATATTCATATTATTTATTGGTATCAAAAATATAAAAGACACACGTAATTACTTATAATAATGACATTCGTTATTATTAAAATAATAATATCACTAAGTATAATAATATCATCTTTCATATGCTATATCCTATTGTGTTACCCTCTCCTTACATTGTTAGATGTCAATAGGCACATCTAGAGAAGTTCATATAGTGAATGTGCGGAATCTTCGCCAGTTCCAGCTAACGTCTTCACTTCGGAATCCGATTATTGGAGAACAAACTTCAGAATGTAAATCAGGACCTCATTGGGCTTTGTATGGCCGTCCGGGACAGCCCGGTATAATACAAAGGCTTTATCAAATGCGCGCGTAAACTATTGAATAACTAAGATAAATTCTGCCTATTGGTACTCCGTAGCTATTAATTACAGGAAGACACACACCATAACCATATTACTTATGTCTAACTTTATTTTAGGTATCTGGTCATCGTACAGAGTTACTTTTTTCTTTAGCGTAGGCGTCTTTTGTTTTATTACAATTGAATTAAAATTGTCAAAGACAGAAAAAGACAAAACGCAGTCTAACTAGTCCAAATTAACTCTTATGTTTTCTTCTCAGACCAAATAAAAAAACTGGATAAGTGCGAGTCAGGCTCGCACACCGAGGGTTCCGTACAAATCCAGAATATTTCACAAAATTGGGAAGTAAGTTGAAGTAATCTTTATACTATATCATCGACAAAAAAACATTTTTTTTTTCACTTTTCTCGTTATATATCGTCATACATTAAAAATCACACATTGTTAAAATAATTAAAAATCTGTTTTAGCATGTGCTAATGAAGCTCTTTTATATGATATCTTACATGATACGATTTACTCACTTTGAATTTTCAACCCATATTTTGTGAATCTAGGCCCTATTTTTTTTTTATTTAATTAAAAATGTACAGTTTTCAGATTTATTCCTATATGTGTACTCTGAGATAATACTTCTCGCCAAATTTCATAGTTCTATGTCAACGGGAAGTACCCTGTTGGTTTTGATTTTTGTGAGTGTCGAAATATGCGGTTTTAACGACATAAACGGCTCTAACTTTCTTATACGGTAACTAAGAAGTTTTTCTTTTACACAACTGCAAGATACCATAGATATACGTATATAGTTTAAATTTCAACTCGATAACTTTACGCGTTCCCGAGAAAAAGAGTCTTGACATACACACAGACGGACAGACGGACTACAAAATGATCCTGTAAGGGTTCCGTTTTTTCCTTTTGAAGTACGAAATCCTAAAAATAAAGACAGAATGTTGTGAACAAACAAGTGAGGCCGGCTAAAGTATGCCTCGCTGTGTACAGACATAATTACACACACATACACGTACAAAGAAACTACGGCTTAGTTTGTCAGTCGAACTATGGCGGCGCAACACCGACGCACTCACCACATGTATTAAAAACCAGCCTCACTTGTCTATTCACGACATTCTGTCTTGATTTTTAGGGTTCCGTACCTCAAACGAAAAAAACGGAAAGCTTATAGGATCACTTTGTTGTCCGTCTGTCCGTCTGTGTGTATGTCAAGACTCTTTATCTCGGGAACGCGTAAAGATATCGAGTTGAAATTTAAACTGTGTACGTATATCTACGGTTTCTTGATGTTGTGTAAAAGAAAAACTTCTCAGTTATCGTTTAAAAAAGTTAGATCCGTTTATGTCGTAAAAAACCGCATATTTCGCACTCACAAAAATCAAAACCTACAGGGTACTTCCCGTTGACATAGAACTATGAAATTTAGCTAGAAGCGTTGTCTCAGAGTACACATTTAGGAATAAATCTGAAAACTGTACATTTTTATAAAAAAAAAATAGGGCCTCAAAATTCTCAAAATATTGGTTCAAAATTCAAAGTGAGTAAATCGTATCATGTAAGGTATCATATAAAAGAACTTCATTAGCACATGCTTAAACAGGTTTTAATTATTTTAACAACGTGTTAGTACGGAACCCTCGATGTGCGAGCCTGACTCGCACTTGTCCGGTTTTTTTATTTGGTCTGAGGGTTTTTTTATTGATATTTATTTATTGATTTTTACAATTCGGTTTATATTTTACTAAAATGAAATAGCAATACTTTATTATTATTGTAATAATTAGCGGTATCACATTAAGTTAGGTACTAATATAACTAATGGTGATAAATAAGTCAGTCGGAGACCTAAATGAGACGAATTTAGAAACTATTCATATGGCACAATACTTTCAAAAATTCAAAATTAGTTGTTGTCATAAATTCAAATAAAACATAATAATTCAGACTATACTTGTCTTATTCCCCTCGTCGGACACAATAGAGCACCTCTTGAGACTTACCTTGGTTTGAAACATCGAGTTGGCATTTTTTCTTTGTTTGAACTAAAAACATACATAAAGAATGTCTAATTTGAAGGTTTCTATATCTAATTTCAGTGAAAAAAATCTAATCAGACTAAGTATTTACAAAAGTGCCGTCTAAAAAGTTCACATCGCCCCTTCTAAAAGTGCAAAAGCTATCTCTTCCGAACCCCATCAGTTTTTCCAAAGTTAACAGACATTTCTATGCCAACTGCATCCGTAAGTCTACGGTCTGGTAGATTTGGTGGGCAATATTTTTAAACTAAGTAATGAGACACTTTACATTTCCCCTTGATTTCCATCCATGCTGGTACGTGGTCTCCATTCGAGAACTTTACGGCATCATTAGCCATCTTCTTCGAGCTATGTGACGTGCCCACTGCCACTTGCTAATCTGCTGGGCTTTGTCGATATCTTTAATTGGATTACGCAGACGGTCGTCAAATACTTGATTCGTCAAATTCTTTAGTCGTTCGGAACTTCTCATTACTGCCTCGCAAAGAGACTTAATTGAGACCCTTTGATTTACGACATATATTAAACACTTGCATAGTATTTATAAAAGTTAATAAAATGATTGCGTTCATTTAAAAAAAGTCGTAGACAAACCTAATGATGATACATAGCAAAATCAAACATTCTGGCCAAGCATTCATTTACAGTTACCTATTACTTTATATTCCCTAATCAAAGCGTTTAGAACCAAATTGTTTTATTGTTGTTATTGTATCGTCATTACACGTTATATAAACCGTTAATTGAATACTTTGCTAGCGTAATAAATATAACTTACAAGAATAAACATCGTAGACAATGATAAGTTGTTGTCCTTGTTAAATTTAATACCAAATTACGATAACTGTAAGATAAGCCGAATATATTCAAGTAACTATTACTTATTTATTTTATACTACAACTAGATTTTACAAATGCCTGGAGGGGAGCAATTTCTCTTTTCAAGGGCAAGCATGCTCGTCTTGGGTAGGAAATAGGGAAGAAATCTCAAGGGGCGCTCGAAATTGAATAGACCGTATAACCGCCCATTGATTTCACAACTCAAGTAGCTTTATCTGAAAAACACACAGAAATCCACGGTATTTGTCTTATTGTACATAGAAAAATGTTTGTGTCTCACACAATGAAGGCACGTAGCATTTCAAACATCGTTTAAGCGGCTACAATGATTTCAATTAGGCAAAACAAACAGGGGTTCCTTTGCCCCTCCGTTCTTTTATGCGACTGAAATTTTTGTTTACAATCTGGCATGTCGGTTCCGAAAATACGAGTAGAAGCTTAGGATTCTGGAATAGTCGAGATTTTTGACATGTATCTCATTCTTGTGTGAATTTCAATTAGAGTACGAGTACAGAACTCAGACCAAATATTTTTATTTGCTCTGAGGACATAAATGTAACAATATAGCCTAGGGGATTAGTAAGTTGAACAGGCAGTGGGCAGGGCAAATGAAGACGTAGAATTGATGGCCGATGGGACCGTAAAGATCTCGAAAAATTGACCACGTAGCGGCAAGCGTAGCGCGGTACGTCCATGATGGACGTACCGTAAATAGCCTTTTCTGCGCCCTGTGCGAGCTTCTATAACTGCGCCCTTGGTTTGCGCAATAAGGCCCTAGGTCTGGCCATTCTTGCGCCCTCCAGCAGGGTCTACGCCCTGTGCCTAAGCACCGGTGGCACCGCCCTATTTACGGCACTGCGTCCATCGACATGGTGGACCTTCTATAGCTATGTAAGCTATAAAAATGAATCGTGGTTGTTAGTCTCGCTGAAACTCGAGAATGGCTGAACCGATTTAGATAATTTTGATCTTGAAATATCTGTGAAAGTTAAGGAAAGGTTTTTAAACGGTGAGAAAATTTATAACGGTTGAGACAAATGTACTAAATGTTCCTGCATGTCAAAG
This sequence comes from Hypomecis punctinalis, assembly GCA_949316475.1. NCBI lineage: Eukaryota > Metazoa > Arthropoda > Insecta > Lepidoptera > Geometridae > Hypomecis > Hypomecis punctinalis. Next base: position 23,293,947 of record OX438800.1, on the reverse strand, counting down.
TTGTCATTCACAGTTGATAGATGGTGAGATGAAGTTCACCTGGTCAGCTAGTATCTAATAAAGATCGCAGGGACACGCTGGATTCAAGCAAATTAGGTTTTATTGGAAATCCAGCAGTAAACGATTTACTGCTGATAATTATGATGATGTTGAAAGAAAATTAATATATAAGCCACTTCCGACTGGTTTATTGTTGGAGATCATAATATTGACTTTATCCTGGACCTGCTATGGCTGATGATGGAAGTAAAGAAGATAACGTATCTTCTATTGCTAGAAAATATATAGCTGATAGTACCTACATTTCGTTTGATCTTCGTATGTGCAAAGGTAGAAATAGTGAATTCGTAATATTTTTGCAGATCTAATTAGTAAATACAATTAGGGGACATCTTACACAGGGCCTCTAAAACCAAACTAAGCAAAGCTTGTGATATGGCTGCAAGAGACTGATATATTACATATACATATTTTAAATACATCCTTATATAGATAGTACCTAAATAACATCCAAAAACAGAGCAAACACCTATATTCATCAGATAAATGATTGCCCTGGTTGGGATCGAAGCCACACCTTTTAGATCAAGAAATCAGAGTCACTAACCACTGAACCAACGAGGCAGTCGAATATCATAAGGCTACATCTAGTTTATTATTCTTGTGCTATATGGAAACATTAAAAATACTTAAACAAAATAAACTGCACTACATATAGTTACAGAATTAAAAAGAATATAACGTCTAAACATTCTCGTACTACATCCGGGCCATGTGCTCGACTTCAATAAATCCAATATCTGAAACCTATTTCGTTCCTGCACATCTGCTTCGTTTTACACAGCCTTCATGTCCTTTACAATCAGAAAGGAATTGAAGAAATACATTTTGTCAAAAATAGACTTCAATATCGTGATACATTTTAAAACTTTCTAATTCTACGCAAAAAAATAAGGAATTTAGTTTTGTGATGATGATGATGTACTCACCAAATTGAAAAGTTCCGCCAGTTTTAAAAACGTTTCCAAATACCTTCATCACGATCATCATATCATCCGTATAGCGTCTATTGCATATATAGGCCTCCCCTATAAATTCTAATACGATTGGAAACGACTTATTCGTACATGTATACAACGTATTTCTACGCTTTTGATTATATCATCAGTCCCGGTCCGCTTTGTCATTGGACGTTCTACGCCTATATGGATTGCCTGGAAGAGATCGCTTCCAGCGATAAGGCTACGCAACGTTGACTACCTTAAGAATTTCACTGTTGTATTTATTGTTATTTTTATTTTTTGTGTACATTAAAGAGTTATTTGTTGTACGTGGTCTCCATCCGAGAACTTTGCAATCCCAATCAAAATATAATCCGTACGAAATGTGCCCCTATCTATAGCCGAGGACTGTGCAGGCACACAAACTTATACAAAAGGCACCCGAGAACTCCTGAAGAAATCCTTGATAATTTTCAAACGGTTTTACACGTTACGCAAACAACCCAAACAAACTTATTGAAATCTGCCCCAAGAGCGGGGACAAATCAAAGTAACTTATTCGAATATTCGAATCATTCCAATATCGAATGCAAAGCTGTGTGAATATTTATCGATGTCTTTCTCCCGTCAATTCAATTCGGATGATTTGCAAAAATCGATTTGTTAAAGTCATGTTTATTCTGTTTCGATTAATGGAAGAATGCATGCGTCATTCGCGTGCATTATTGAACGTCGTAATTTCTTGATTGATGATGAATACAGCATGAAATATGAATAATAAGCCTTCTCAGAATATTGCGATCGCGGAACTCTAGAGATAGGCCTTGACGCTTCGATCTAGATAGAATTAAAAGTCTCACGAAACTCTCCACTGGCGAAAATGCTAATAATTCCCTAATTATTAAGTACTCTCACAACCCTATAACAGAGTATTACATTCTTCATTATAATCATCATCCACAACCTTCAACCCAGTGTTATAGGTTTCTCTCTTACCAAGCCGTCTGCGTCGGTCTTGTGCCAATAGTGTTCAAGTTCGATAATGTCGATTCTTAATTCACCATAATTTAATAATGGTTTGTCAATGTATGATGGTATTCTGATATGGATGCATCGTAAACATTCATTATTGACTGACTTCAAAAAAGGAGGTTATCATTTTGACTAAATGTTTTTTTTTGTATGTAGGTCCCATTTAAATTGCATCTAAATCGACTAAATCGTTTATGAATAATTAACAGTAATGTAAAAGTTACTACATCGATGATATCGAGCGAATCATGCACATTGAAGTTGATTGTGCCATTTTTTGGCGAAAATAGATTATTGCAGCGCACGCCTCGCCGCGGTGCTCCTGTGTGGATAGTCTCTCTATCGATGTCTATGGTTGCGATGAAGGCTCATATTCCACTCGATATTATTGCGAATGTTTAATTAAGATAGAAACACATTCATTATGAAAGCGACGTGGAAGGAACATGTAAATGAAATGAAAATATCATTATTCTGGGAACAATTTTGTGCTTCGTTACTATACAGTTTTGCTTTAAGTAATTACTAGCTGGACACTTTAATTAAACTTAAACTTTTTAATAGTTTTGGTAGTACGATTTAGAAGCATTTCATCATCATAATCATCATTCACAGCCTTCTTTATCCCACTGCTGGATATAGGCCTCTCTCTTACTGTGCCATCTGCCTCGGTCCTGTGCCTATCGTGTCGAGATTCGACCCGCAAAGCATTTATTACGTTTTATTTCCATGATTCATTATTTTCATTCTGCATAGTTATTGTGTACTTTTTAATAGAAACAATAAAAAAAATAAAACTCTGACACCAGGGCTAGCCACCCGGCCTATACGAACTTACTTACTTAATAGAAACAATCAGGAAAACAGAACGTCGAAGTAAATTTTGTATTAGATTTCGAGATTTATTTGGCATTCACATAATAGAAAACAGAAAAATCACTGAACTCTATTAAATAACCTAGGGCAGCCGACCACAAAAGACTAGCATATTTTACACCTAATTTATCAATAGGTATTGTACAATACCTACTTTGATGAAGTCGGGGCAGGCAGCTTAGTTTATACAGGGTTATTTCTAATCATTTAGCATCCTTTTAGAGGCTTGTTTTGTACATCAAAACTAACAACTTTTTTGCGACTTTAGTCGAAACTCGAAAAAAATCAGTTGTTCCATACATTTTGTCGCGGGTGAACGAATTTGTTCTATGGAACAATCAATTTTTTTTTGAGTTTTGACAAAAGTCGCAGAACAAAAGTTGTTAGTTTTGATGTACAGAATAAGCCCCTAAAAGGATGCTAACTGATTAGAAATAACCCTGTATACATGTAGATATAGGTACTGTTGTCATCTCAGATTTGGCTGTTTTCTTGAGTATTATGATCGATGCCAGAAAGTCGCTGATCTCGTCTGATATCGAGTAAGGAGTGGCCACCTTATCAGATTATCATACCTACGTCCCATCTCTAAGGGAAAAGTTTGGCGGGCGGCGTGTGGGATTGTGCGGGTGTCCTTGTTTGTTTGTTTGCCGAGCAGGTGGTCTCGAACTTTCGAGATCCTTCGCAATGCGCAGATAACGTGTTTATTTACCTAACCTCTCCAGTTTTGGATATTTTTTCGTCTATTTGGCTTACCGGCATCGTTTCCGCTTGTTTACTCTGCAAATGATAATACCGGGCTGTGTAAGTTTGCAATTGCTTTTCAAAGTAAATAAAGTAGAAAATTCGATATGAGTTGTGAAAATTTCATTAATAATATTATCATCCACGCTTTAAATAGACACTTACCTCTTTTGTTACAAGGGGAAAGTCTTCTAAAGATGCCCGTATATATAGAGGCGGAGGAGTGCTATTTTATTTACTATAGGTTTGCGTTTGACTACATACTGCCTGATGTTAAGCAGATATGCGGTCTAGGATGTATCACGCATATCTAGAAGATACCTATTTACTCAGGTTTTGAAGACTAGCTACGTTGTAATTTAGCGGGAAGATAGACTCAGGTAAACCATTCCACAATATGGGTGTTCGTATGTATGAGGAATGTGGATTCGAAACGCTGAGGAGTGTGCGAGTTATGAGGGATTTTTCTGTCAGCCACCTGCTTCTGTGTTGAAAACTCCAAATATTAGAACCACACCTATACCCACCTAGCCCTGCCTTTGTCACACTCCTGGTATACTCCTTTGCTCCTTTACCTCTTTCCGATTTTACGATGACTCAGTTCTAAAATTTAGCAAATTTTAGAACTGAACTTTAAAAACCTCCTACATGTTTATTTAGTTTATTTACCTTTTAACTCCCTGAAGATGGAACCTTTTAAAATAATCTCGGCATGCTCATAACAACTCCTTAAGCACTTCTGTCAATAACATAATACTTTTTTTAGATTATTTGGTTATTGTTTTTGTTTTTAGGGTTCCGTACCTCAAAAGGAAAAAACGGAACCCTTATAGGATCACTTTGTTGTCCGTCTGTCCGTCTGTGTGTCTGTCAAGACTCTTTATCTCGGGAACGCGTAAAGATATCAAGCTGAAATTTGAACTGTATACGTATATCAATGAATTTCTGCAGTCGTGTAAAAGAAAAACTTCTAAGTTATCATTTAAAAAAGTTGGAGCCGTTTATATCGTAAAAAACCGCATATTTCGCACTCACAAAAATCAAAACCTACAGGGTACTTCCCGTTGACATAAAACTATCAAATTTGGCGAGAAGCATCGTCTCAGAGTACACATATAGGAATAAATCTGAAAACTGTACATTTTTATTTAAATCACAAAAAAATAGGGCTTCAAACTTCCCAAAATATGGGTTTAAAATTCAAAGTGCATAAATCGTTTCATGTAAGGTGTCACATAAAAGAGCTTTATTAGCACATGCTTAAACAGGTTTTTAATTATTTTAACAATTTTAGATGAATGACGAGAAAAGTAAAAAAAAAAACTTTTGTAGATGATGATGATGAGTATAGAGATTTTAACAACGTACTTCCCAATTTAGTGAAATTTTCTGGATTTGTACGGAACCCTCGGTGTGCGAGCCTGACTTGCACTTGTCCGGTTTTTTTATGTATATAATGCATATTATTATCCTCTACCTATGTATTGCATGTCGAAAGACAGGATAATATGGCGATCTGTATTTTTTTGTTATTTTGTATCATCTGTAAAATAACCCATATACGCAGTAAATAAATGACTATGACTATGACTTCTCATCTGGACGTCATATTCAGGCCACGTCTTGTTAAGCATTCCAACATTAAGTTATCACCATTATCTACAGCATTTACTATCGCTGCGAACTAGAACAATCAAGTACAATTAAGTAACATGCAGACTAGCCAGGGCCTGTATAATTGAATCGTTAGAACGGCTGAACGTATGCGTAAATGACAGTGATGTTCCTGATATGACTTTTGCCGTACTTTCGGGCCTTCTAGGAACTCGAAATACGGACTATGGCTGCGTTTTTCAAGCCGCATTTTCATACAAATATTTTATAGGAAAATCACATTCAAAAACGTTACAAATATTGCATGAAAATTATGTTGGTATATTTAACTAAGCGGTCTTTTTATCAAATTTTTGTCTACTTTTCCCCTAAAATAAGGCTATTTTGAGGTTGACATACGACTAAAATTGACTTGGAACATCATTGGCTAAATGGCCATGGGAGGGAGTGAGAGCGAGCGATAAAGTCTATGCTTGTGCAAACTAGAGGGCAAATCATGCGATCTTCTATAAACATTAGAAATTATTCTATCGTTTCAAGTATAGGGTTCTAGTTTACTTCACGCTACTGTCCGCTCGGAGCGTGCACTTCTATGAAGTATGATGAGCCTTGTCAGGAAATAGCACAGTGGTTTCACGCCATTACTAGTTAGGTACCTGCTCTACTTGTCGATGATTTGGTATGGAAGGCTATCGACAAAATCGACTAATCTGTTGTGGTACTGTAGGTGGATATCGTCATTTCAGTTGTATGACGTCCACTTTTGAACAGATTTTCAATAGTGCGGTGATTATGCGGTTCTAATTAGTTTGTCATCTGTCCAACGGTAGGAAAATTAAAAAAATATGAAATCATTGATTTTATAGTCATAAAAACATAATTTTAGTAATAATAAAACCGCTATTGGGGTTCGGATGACATATTAGATGGTAGATTCCGGTTGTTTTAACCATTTAGCTATATCAGAAGCCTTTGTGCGGCTTAAAAAACTCTGACAGCAGGGAAACATTGCCACAAACACACAACACTACATAAACTTACAAAGTAATAATGTTTCTTCTGTCATAACCGAATACCAAACTCCGATTTCGAACGGAGCAACCAAAAAAATTACTCGAGCTCAGGGGGTTCCGGTTGATAACTTATGCGACAGAACTCTCCATCGTTTGCTGTGTAAGTAAACAATTGTTGTTTTATATACCTATTTCAATTTAGCAATTGAAGGTGGCTACTTAAAAAGCACGTCGTATCACTCGCCAGCTTCGCCAAACACTCAATTCCAAACAGCCAAACATTTCAGCACATCTAACGAACCAACCCTTTGACTCCAACTCTGAAATAATCCCACGCACCAGTATTTTTCAGCTGAGCTGCGCCAATTGAAGCAAAAGTCGTAATAAATTCCACACGACGCAAACCTACGTGACCACATATCCCTAGGACTATTCCAACAACTTTCACAAAACATGTCACAGAAGCTCCACTACCGCGTTTTTGAGAGAAAACTTTCAAACTTTCTATAGCAAACTTTCGTTTTACCATTTTTCCAACTTCAAAGATAAGTTTGTCAGTTTGGACGTGGACCGCACTTGTTCACTGTAACATAGGAGTAACAAGGGTCCGAAGTTGCTTCCTTGAAGCAACCCAAAATTATACTTACACCTTCGAAGTAAAGTGGAAAGTAGACACAAATGCAAGGTAAGATATCTATGTCAGTAGAAAAAGAAGGCGTAGATACAGGAGGTGAAATTAATTTTGTAATAGTCAATGTGTTACACAGCAGAAACAAATACCGGCAGAAATTTAAAATCTTAAAAAAGAAAATCTTAACGAAATTTCGTTATTTTATATATGTGAAACGTAAAAAGATTTATGATACGAGCTCCATATTTGTAAATTTTTATAAAAATCGATTTGATATGTAGGTATGTTTTGACATGCGAAATTTTTTATCTGATGTTAATTAGTAAATGCACATCGAATTCAAGTTTGAGAGAATAGATAAAAAAAAACTTAAAATATGTACTTGCAGGTTCTTTCAAGCCATCTTTCATCGCTTTTCTACTAAAACTACTTACCACGCAACCGGATCCTCTACAAGCCTCTTTACAAAATTGACAACCAAAACAAGCACAAAGTCTGCCGAAACAAAACTTGCCATGCTTCGGCGAGCCTTTTCATCCCGGGCTTGGAGTTAAAAAGCGGCTTTATCCCGAAATACTAGACCCGGCCGAGACTGGTATATCGGAACTCGTCAGTTTGGTGCTGGCAGCTTCAGGCTAAGGTGCCTGCACACGCAGACATAAAGAAAATTGAAAAATTGCTGATGCAAAGTAAATTGGCAAGATCTAGGCAAAATTGGCAACTCTATTCTGAATTTCCGAGTCATCTCCCGATAACACAAGAAGGTTCGTATAGAGTAAGATCTTCAGATAAAATGTATTCTATTGGGCACTCTGTTCCACCTAAGGGACCTAGAAAATTAAGCCAAAAGTAAGCGGACACATTATACTCGTAAACCATAATTTTTAAATAAAAACAAAATATAAACGAACAACTAAAATAGACACAAGCTGTAACTTATGTAACTTACTCTTTCAGACACATGGTGATTGGTGGTTACGACTGGTTAGTTCTATTCCGGCGTGGACAAACACAAAAAAGAGATACACGCGCCAAGGAAAATTTGACACGCACTAAACTACAATCTGTAGTGACTGTAGGGGAGGTCTATAGGAAGTACAAATATCATAATTACCTATAGCAGCTAAGACAACGAGAAGATGATATCTAGTAACCCAAAAACAGGACTTATCTTATTAAGACCTACACTAAGAGGTTTAGTTTATTACAAACATTTATTTCAATCAAGTGCTCATGAAGAACCTCTGGTGCTTGTGTACAGAGGCCGTTATAAAATGGCGTGCTCCCGTCACGGCGGTGCTGTCACGTGCCACAACGTGCTCTTACTACGCGTGACACGCGGAGGGACACGATGGATAGCTTACACTTATCGACTCGATACAGACTTAGATGGTTCTCTTGTACCTAATGCTTTGAATGATGATGATTGTCGATAGTCATGATATTTATGATAATCCACTTCAAACAATGACTTCTAATATTTTGTACCTTGCGAAACAAGCTGATATTAGTTTACCCATTCAATTTCAGAAGGTGCTACAATTATTTATTTTTGGAGCCGCTTCAAAGCACTGATCCAAAGTGTTTTTAATGGGACAGTCCTGCAAAATTCCTCATTCCTTCCATCTCAATGATATCCGAGCTTCTCATAGTGTTTCTCCGTGTGTATCGCTAGCTCGGAAACATTTCCGACAAGGGTCCGGCGGCAGACAGCTCGGAGCGTGTTTTTCGTTCACCTCGGGCCGGATCCCTAGTCTTGGAACTGCAGCTATCGTAGAAATATCTACGGAACCTCTTGTATGATTTCTGGCAGGTTGAAGGTAATCTGAAAAAGCGGAGCCATATACTCATACACAAGGTACTTTTGGAGGAGTTAGATAATTATATTGTAGGTATTTGAAGAGAAATATACTCACATAGCTACGTGCATGAAGTACATTTGTTTTTTAAGTTAAACTTATAATGTGACTTCCAACAAGGTTGCGTTAAACGTTTAACGCTACCATGGAGGGCGTATAAAAGCACTGTTGCATCGAAGTTTCACTTCTTCCGCGCGGATGGACTCCACGCATAATTTTTTTTACTTAAAACCTACGAACGAGTGCAGTCGGTCATGAGAAGATTTCTAAATATTATAATCTAAACTTTGTTAATATAAGTATCCAAATCAATTAGGCATTTTCTACAAAACGTGAAAGGACGCTATTTGCCTTTTACATATTATTGCTATCATTATTTTGTCTTCACATTAGATCTTTTTATGTGAGAAATATTTAATGCAAGCAGAAGAGAAAATTCTTACTCTTTCAAATAAAAAAGAAGCGACAGCTTTCAGCCACTTTGTATCACCAGTCTTGATAAAAATATCGTCTTTCAGCTACATGAGAAGTGGTACATAAATTGTCTCTAAAGGTCCAGCGTTTTAGCTGAGCATCTTACAAACCCTCCTGTTGCCAAGCTTATAAACATCGAGGCACATCAGGCAAACTCAGGAACAGATACTTCTACAAATTTATCTTCAAACGTGATTGGCGGAGCTACCATCGTATTTGGGAAACAACATTCCTGCAGCTAAATGCAGAAAGACTAAATTGGAAGTTGCCTAACTGCAGAAATATGTTGGCAAATCTGTAGACAGATAAATAACGCAATGGCTGCTCGCCAGAGCTGTTAGGAATTAATAAATTTCGCTGGAGTGCGGGAGTTGGCGCTTTCACAGGTTTTAGATGGTGAAACGATGGGAAAAGTTCAGCACTTAGATTTTATGATTGCGCAGACGAAAATTGAATCAGTGAAAAATTGTGCAGGACCGAGCGCAAAAGTTCTGTGAATGAAGATAAAGATAAAGATAAAGATAAAGATATCATTTATTGCTCTAAACTGTGTACACTAAGGTGTTATAAAATTATTTAGACACAACAGCTTATCCTAACGGACATGCAATAGTTTTACTTACAATATAAGGCTTCGTGTTTCCCTCTTACGCCTAGATAAACCAAATTCGGTCTTATATTTACATTCAAAATTAGACTATAAAATAATAATTATAACTAACCACAATAAGACTTAAAGCTGTTCATACTATTAGCACTTTTATACCTACTTATAAAAAAGAGATCAGTTTAATTTAAATCCTAAAAGATCATTTTAATATAATTATATACATATATTAACTAAAGATCTTTGAAGTTTTCTCTTTTACTCTTTTAACAATATTTACATAGCATCATCAATTTTTATTCTAGATATTATTTTTCCTATATACATCTGTACAGCTATAAAATTCTTTCATATTGTAGAAGGTATTATCTAGTAGCCATTTCTTTAAACTACTTTTGAATTTATTTCCATCTAGAGATTTTAAGTGTAGTGGTAAACTGTTATAAATTTTTATAGCAGAGTAAAATGAGCTACGGTGGTACATTGTATTATTGGTTTGGACCACTCGTATATTGTATTTGTGTCGAGTACGTAAAATATTTATTCGAGCTGATTTCTTCTCAAAAAAATAGTGTTGGTTATGTTTGACAAATAGACAAATTTCATATATATAAATGCTGGTAAGAGTCAGCAAATTATTTTGTTTGAAAACATTTCTGACTGAGTCAGTTGTACGTAAATTATAAATAGCTCTCAGACACTTCTTCTGTAACCTAAACGTAGTTTCTACATCCACAGAATTCCCCCAAAAAATAACACCATACGTTAAATGAGGGTAAATGTACCCGTAATAAGCATTTTTTGCAATTTCTTTAGAAGAAATATTACTCAGAATTGAAAGTGCGTAGCAATATTTAGATATTTTTGAATTTACTTCAGAGATATTTTGTTTCCAGTTTAAGTTACAATCTATGATGACGCCTAGGAATTTAGTTTCGCTTACTTCTTCTATATCAATATCTTGATAGTGAATATTTAATTTTAGTGGTGGCGTTTTCTGATTTCTGAGCTGGATGAACTTAGTTTTTTTAACGTTAACTGTTAGATTTATTGTTTCTAAACTTTTAGCTATTCCCTCTAATGTCGTATTTATTTCTTTTTCATATTCTATTAGATTTAATTCATTTTGTGGTATGTAGACTGTGGCATCGTCAGCAAACATAACACATAAGTGTTTTGTTACTAAGGGCAAATCATTCACGTAGACGAGAAATAGTAGCGGGCCTAGGATACTTCCTTGAGGTATTCCGATTGAATTGGGTTTTGTTTCTGATTCTACTCGTTCAATGGTTTTATTTATGCGATTGTAGAAGTGGATGCTTGTAGTTTGGGTTCTATTTGACAAATAACTTTTGATTAGTTCTATTGCTTTCCCTCTTATACCTATGATTTCGAGTTTCTCAATCAGTATTTGATGTACCACACAATCAAAAGCCTTAGATAAATCTAGTAGAAGGGCTATTCCTTTCTTTTTACTATTGATGTCTTCCCACACTTGTTTCAAAAATTTAAAAATGGCTGCTGTAGTATTTTTACCCTTCTGGAATCCAAATTGGTTGTTGTTTAATATGTTATTTTGTTCAAGAAAAGATAGAATTCTGTTGTACAGCGCTTTTTCAAAAATTTTTGAAAAGCAGGGTAGTATCGCAATTGGTCTATAGTTCTCTATGTTATCGGTAGGACCTTTTTTGTGAATTGGCCGTATGATAGCCTTTTTCAAATCATTCGGGAAGCATCCGGTTTCTATTGTTAAATTTATTATGTAAGCTAGTGGTTCTGCTATATAATCTATCGTGTTTTTTATAGCTTGCATCGGTATCTCATCATATCCTGAACATTTAGTATTTTTTAAATCTCTGACTATGTTTTTCACTTCTTGGGGGCTCACTGGAGTTAAAAAAATGGTTTTGCAGTTTGTTTGTCTCGCAGGTATTTGTTTTGGATCTTTATTTTTATTAGGGTTTTTATTCACGTCAACAAAGTAGTCATTGAATGATTTAGCAATTTCTGCATGGTTTGTGATTATGGTGTTATTTATTTTTAAGTTATCTATGGTTGTGTTTATGGAATTTGTTTGGGATGTATTTTGTTTTATTATTTTCCAACATGCTCTACTTTTGTTGTCACTATTATTGATGAAATTTATGTTAGATTTTTTCTGTGAGGTAATAATTACTCTTTTCATCATTTTTCTATATTTTTTGTACGCTGCTAACTGTTCATTATTATTACTTACTAAAGTTTTTAAATATAACCGTCTTTTTATTTTGCTGGATGCCTTTATACCCTCGGTTTTCCAATTTACTTTTCTTTTGTATGTTACCCTTACCCTCTCTAGGGGAACACAGATATTGAATACTAAACCGAAAAGGTCCTGGAACTTCTTGTACGCATCTTCTACATTGTGATGCTCATAAACTTCTAGAAAGTTTATTTGGTTGAGGTATTTTACGAAGACGTCTAGGTATTTGTTTATATTTCTTTTCTCTATGTACCAAAATTTCTCTCGGAAGCCTACTGTAGTCGGTACTTTGAGTATTTGTGCAGTGTGGTCTGATAGGTCTGGTTCCACTTGGACAATTTCTGTGTCGTATTTTTTTATATTTGTAACTATGTTGTCAATACAAGTTTGAGATTTTTTAGAGATTCTGGTGTGGTCTTTGATAGCTAAATGTAAATTAAAAGAACGCAAAGTATTTGTAAGTAAATCGGTTTTATTATTCTTTTCCAGTATATTTGTGTTGAAATCACCTAAAATAAATATTTTCTTTTTGTTGTATCTCTTTCTTTTTGTTACTTTTTGTAATAAAATTTCTAAGTTTAGTATAAACAATTCAAAACTGCTTTTAGGTGTCCTGTATAAACATATGACAATGTAATTTAGTTCAGTGATATTCACACCGCAAACTTCAAAATGTTGCTCAATACCCATTTTCGCTACCCAGTCTAGCTTAGTATACTTTATGGAATTTTTAACGAATATACAAACACCACCTCTTTTTTGTTTTTTGCGAGAAAAATGAGCCGCCTTTTGAAAACCATCAATTTGTAAAATGTCTACTTCTTCAGAATTAAGAAAAGTCTCGCTAATGCCGCAGATATCTATGTTGCGTTCTTCTATGAGCAATTCAATTTTTTCTGATTTCTTTCTTATACTGCGAGAGTTTAAATGCATAATTTTCAAGTGACATTCTTCGATTGTTTTATTAGGGACGAAAAAATTTTGGTGTACTTGTAATCGGTTTTGATTTTTCAATGGGTTTTGAGCCAGGTTGTGATGCATTTTCCGCGGTTTCATTGCTTATAAAAGTGAGATTTTGTGTCGCTGTTGCACGGTTATTATCGGTTTTCGCTCTCGTTTATAAAAATAATAGGGTATAGTTCCCTTCCTGTATTGAGTTATTTTACAATTTGAGTTTAATTTAGTTTTTGTAACCAAATTTAATGTTGTAGCTTTTGTTATATTTTTGCCTAAGTAACAGTTTTCATAATCATGCACATTTATCAAATGATTTATGTTTTTGCTGTTTGTTGTAGGTGAAAAGTGACTGTTTTCGAAGCTGTTCGTGATGTTTTTAGTAGTACGGTTTAATTTACCCTCATCTAAGTATGGGTTAAGCCTAATGCCCAACACAATAATTTGTGGCTTATTTAGACGCTTTAGTAGGGAAGATATCTCAACAAGAAATTTAGTGGGGTTTGTATCGTTTGAGCCTGTAGATATTATTAGCCAATCTTCCTTGTCCCACTCTTCTTCGCCTACTTTAGATTGACGAATAATGTGCTCAGTGTGCGCGTTCGGATACGTTTTACACGTTATATCGTAATTTCTGGCATTTTTGAGATTAGCTCGTAGTGAGATCAGGGTTGAAGCCAAGTTTCTACAGCTTTGATCGCCCACAATTACGATTTTTGGTTTTCGTGGTGCATCAAGCGAGTCACAGTTGTCTTGTAAACTATTTGAAATATTTGTGTCGAAATTTTCTTGTTTGGTAACATTTTCATTGTTTTTTGGATCTTGCATTACTAAGTTCTGCTTAATTTCTTTGTTTATTTTTTTCGTTTTCTTCTCTTGTTTATTCTGCACTGATATTTCCGCACTATCTTTTTTTAATTTGCAGTTGCATTCTAGAATCTTATTCTGTGCTCCCTGAACTGTGAGTTTGTCATTTAGATCGGCGTTAATAACGAGAAGTGCATTTGTTTCTTCTTTTGCTTTTATGAGCTGTCGAATCAATTCTTCATTCTCTAGTTTAAGTTTTCTTATATCTAGTTCTGCTGATGTGGTTTCGGTTAGACTTATGGAGCTGCTGGAGAGGGTTGCGTATCTTGAGTCGTCAGTTGTAATATATCGTCACTGCTAATATTTTCTTCTATTGAAAATCGTGGTCTCGTCTTTGTTTTTCTTACTGTCACATTTTCGTGTAAGTTTGTACTAACGTTTTCACTTTTCTTATTTATTTCAATATTCCTTGTCGTCGCAGCCTTTTTTGTCGTTGTTGTGCTAGTGTTAGTAGTTTTATGTTTATTGGTAATGCACCATTGACATGTCCAGGCTATTTTATGGTCACGCGTCATGCGTAAGAATCTTGCAATAGAAACATTTCCGCAATGTAAATCGTAAGTGACATTGCATTTAGAACATATTAAAAATTCTCTGTTGAGAATTTTGGTGGTGCATTTACCACAATCTCGCGGTAATGTTGGTGTATGAGGAGCCATTTTAATAATTATGGTCTAGTGATGTCTCTTTATATCACCAAGTTAGAAAATTTCGCATAAGAGTAAACAGTTTAATATTTCATTCGTCATAATATCTCAATTCCACAAGTAGCATATTTTCCAATTTACTGACAACACTATTTGCATAAAGTCTCGGTTGACCTTTCGCAGCCTGTGGTCATAGTATCTAGATGTCGCTAGTAGTATATTTTCGAAAAAATATTAGCACTTTTTCCCAAAATCTCCATAAATTATTATTGTTCAAAATTCTTTCAATCGTTTGATGCACTATAAAGTTTTAAAGCATGCGCCGTGAGAGTACTTACGATTTTGGCGCGTAATTTGAGCACAGGTACACAAGTGTTCGTCGCGGTCGTTTTAGAAGAAGAGTGTTTATGTAGTCCTGCTTCTGCCGGTAATGATTAAATATTACGAATAACACTTCATTGTCACGTCTTTTAAGTAAATAAACTCACAAAAGTACCAAGTTTTGCTGTTTGAAGGGGTCAGTGTTTGGTACGGAATTCAAAATTTTTACCGGTCATTTTCAAAACAAGTCACAATATTCACTTATTTTGTTCAATATAGATTTGATAACGCTCACAGATGTTTATTAGCACTCAAAGTTTGTTTTTACACGTATTAAGACTTGGTTTCACTGATAAAAACTATGTTTTATGATTTTTAAAATATTTTATAGGAAATATTGGAAGAAATTGGTAGTTAAGTTTTAATAGTGTGTTTGGATCATTAAATATTGGAAGAAATATTGGAAGAAATTGGTAGTTAAGTTTTAATAGTGTGTTTGGATCATTCAACTGGTGATGTTAGATATTTTTATTTATTATTTAATTTACTTCATGTAATGTTAGTACATTTTTTATCTTGCCTAGGGTTGCAAGCAATATCGCTGACGTTTTGTAGGAGTGTTAGCAGTGACGAACTAAAAATTTATTCATTAAAAAACAATATTAGGTAATTTTATCGCTGTGATCAATAGTGTTAAAAAGGTGGATATTATGGACATATATTTCTAATGCTTTGCAGTCATAGCTCCCTGGTACTTTTATTTTCACTGATCACATACCTATCTAATTAATTTATTCTACTTATATATAATTTCTTAACCAAATTTATTTAATTTATTCTCATATGTGTGTGTAAGATGTCCCAAAATATTTATTTATTTATGTAGGTACCACCTAATAGTATAAATTTATAAAATCAAATTAATTACATTGCGGATTGTTTCTTATCGGTTTTACAAAATAATTAGCTTTCATCGGAACCATTCTAGCATAGAGATATCTCCAATCTCTATATATCCCTCCCCCTTCGGGTTGACTGATCGCTGTTCCCCATCTCTTCGATTTCCTATCATTAATTTTTTTCTCATTCCCATTTGGGAAGATAGCGACCAATCAGGAGACGGAGCTCATTAATTTCGCCCTGGTAATCATTAATTATTATTGCTGTATCATTTTATTTTTTCATGCTTAGCGCCTTTTGTAATTCTTATAGAAATAAGAGAATCTGTACCAAGATTACCTAACCTTGTAGGTATGTGAACTTTTGAGGCACCAAACGGAGAGACCCAAAACCCAAAAGAGAAAGAAACCCAAAAATTCGGACAGGACAGACCTATCTAGGTATACTTTATTGTGGCTCACAACGAATCCCGGAATAGGGGCAAACACTAGTTGATATTTCCCATAAAATGGTAATTATATTATGTTATAAAAAAAAATATACCTCTAAATCACCTTAAACTAAATATCCATACAAAAAGGACTAGGTACAAATTGACGACAATATCGGTGAACATACGTAAAATAATTTAGTCTGTTTTACTCAGTCCGACCTTTAGTTTCCCTAAGATTGAACAAACTACCTATGTATAGAATAATCGCTTTACTCAATGTCGATTAAAAATATCCTACTCATACTATTAAGCAGTCTTAAAAATGTGAGTAGGATAAGTAGAATTAAAACGAGTACGGAACCCGCCTCACAAGTGGAATGAAATGCAAATACGCAGTGGATACCGTACTCTCCTCGTCTGGAGTCAATTTGAAGACTATTACGTGTAAACAGACGGGACGACGCCGGCTGGCAGGCTTATCGGGTAGGTCAGCAAGTCCAGGATAGGTCAGTGATGGTTCTCGGCAGAGCTTGCTAAAGTTCATCACTAGTGTAGTAAAGCCTAGTCCATCGATAGGTTTCCGCCGAAGCTTGCTGAAGATCACTGTTATCATCCTGTAGGCCTCCGTTATTTTAGCCATTCAGCCATGTTATAGGTCTTGAGGTAGCTTTAAACTCTGACCCCAGGATCAGCCTTTCAGTCTATTCTAATGTAACAAATAAAAAATTATATAATCAAATTGGGGACTTCGTTTTTTGAAGTCGATTGAAAAGTTGTCAGATCAAATATACACCAATCGGTTATAAATTTATTCAGTAGGTACTTGCTTAGGTGGGTATCTGGCATCTGGGCGCATTCTGTCCAAACTTTGATGATCCCACAAATAGAAGCAGAACAATAATCCGGTTTTTATTTACATTTTCCTAACAGCGTTTTACGGTGAACTATCATCTTTTCCTCGAGCTGTTGTATACTCTTATCTTTTTGCATGCCATGTTATCGTGGCATTTGAACTTACTACTTATATCAAGATTATATACCAGACTAACTAACTTAACTATTCCTGACTTGACATTTTCAAATAATTCTAAAGTGGCAATGGACTTTCATGGATCAATGGATTCATGAACTTCAGCCATATTTCTACTTATCCGATAATCCCCCGATACAGAGCAAGTTTAGCTGCTTGCATAATGAGTACATGAGTCGCCGTACTTTTCCGAATACCGTCGGAGCGCGACTTTGTTCCTAGTCTTCCTAGAATATCTAAAGTGAGTTTAGGAAGTGTATGCAGTCTCAGGCACCCGGTAGACTTGTTGTGCCTAATTATAATATGTACTACTCCGGGATAGACCGATTCTGCTTAACGAAAGCCTCATTAAAAAAAGAAATAAAAAAGCTAAATATGTCCGGTGAGTAATTTTAAAGTTAATCATTCGCTTCTTAAAGTAATTTGGATGTGACATATATAAACAAAGCACAAACATGTTTACACGCACAAACGCATACTCAATCACACGAGTAACGCTGCAAACCTTGGCTCTCAAGAGATCTCGTGTATTGCAGTGTTACTCACTCACACACACACACACACACACACACACACACACACACACACACACATATGCATTTTGATTGGGTTTTTATTGGGATTTCATTGGGATGTTGTTAGTGAAATTATAGTTTATTTGTATGCTAAATTATTGTGATCTGTTTTAGCTTTATTTGTGTTTTTTTATATTAGTAACTAGCGGACCCGGCGAACTTCGTACCGCGAAAGTTAATGAATGTAGGTAGCTAACCTTACGGGAATACCTACATTAAGATATTTTAAGTTTAATGGCTGTCATCCAAAATGTAGATCTCATTGAGCTATCTCACCTTTGTGAAGATAGCATTTATGAAAAGTTGACATTTGCGGAGATAAACCACTTTTAAGTTCGACATCTGTCATCCAAAATGTAGATCTGGTTCAGCTATCTCACTTTCGTGAAGACATCATTGATCAAAAGTTGACAGTTACGGAGATAAACTACTTTTAAGTTCGAGAGTTGTCATACAAAATGTAGATCTGGTTTAGCTATCTCACTTTTGTAAAGACAGTAATGGTCTAAAATTGGTAGTTACGAAGTAAGTAATAGTAAGTGCGCCACAAAATATTAGCCCCAATTCAATGTGAAACGGTACACAAATATTGTAGCAAACAATCATATCAAACCCAAGAATAAGTCAATCTAAACTAATTTGTTTCGTTATGGTTATCATCCGCAGCTTTCTTTGTCCCACTGCACGGTAAGTATAGGCCTCTCTCTTGCAGTGCTTCGGCTCTTTGCCGGTCCTGACCAGGTTCGACCGACGGTATTGCCGATATCATCAACCCACTTTGCTGCCGCGCATATTTATTGTATATGATAACAAAAATAGTAAGTGCGCCACAAAATATTAGCCCTAATTCAATGTGCAACGGTACACAAATATTGTAGCTACTAATATTTTCAAACCCAAAAAACAGTCGATCTCAACTAATTTGTTCCATCATCGTTGTCATCCGCAGCTTTCTTTGTCCCACTGCTGGGTATAGGCCTCTCTCAGTGCCATCTGCCTCCGCTCTTTGCCGGTCGTGACCAGGCTCGACCGGCGGTATTGACGATATCGTCGAGGTAGTCGACCCACATTGCTGCCGTGCAGCACAAAGCTGAGCGCTCTCACCTGTTCAAGTACCCTAGTTGACCATCTCGGTCACCGCTAAAGAAGCGCTGGTCGAATCGGTTGCCACGCCAGCCTGGACGATGTCATACGCAGGGTATTTAGGACCGCCAATATTGCAGCCGTACTCGAACCGGGCTTGCGCGTTGTGGCAAAAGGCCTGACGGTATGACACTGGTCCTATGGAAACGTGGACGGCCCTTAGTATGGGACGCGACTTGCGTCGATACTTTGGCGCCGTCATATCTTTCTGAGACTCAGAGTAGGGCTGGAGCGGTGGCCGATTCGACAGAGCAGCACAACCGGCGCAAATATGCTAACCTCGGCAGTTGTTACATATTTGAACCGTTTGAAATTGAGATATTGTGTCCGTAGGGGCCGGGAGGCCGGGAGCTCATCTTGTTTTCAAAAGTGTATCTGAGCCTCTGGTGGACGCGACGTGTGACCAAAATGCTGGTGTTTGTTTAGCTCAACGTATAAGTTTTGCCTTTCAGCGTGGCAATGCTGCCAGCATGCTGGGCTCGCTGCTAACTGGCAGTGGGCTTAAGCATTTAGATTATCTTTAGACCTTCAAGGGTCTGTGGATGAATCAATTGCTTGTTATGTAGTAGTAGTTTATGAAGTTTTACGTTATAAGTCTTGTATTTAATGGTAGTTAATAATGACACATGCCCTATAAAAAATCAAGTACCCTTGCACCTTGTTCTCATTGTTCATACTTAACCTAACCGACCGACATCAAAATACTCGTACTCGTATAAATTTAGAGTGTAAAACCCGCCCGTGGGTTCCCGCCGTGTCGTAACGGGGGACTTAGTAGCAGAAGCTTATAGGCGGCGCGGGAATCGGAGGTAGAGCCGCTTCTCTGAGTTTTTTCTCACACAGCTTAGAAGGTGGTGCTCTAGGTCTCCCGTTTTTTTGCGTCTTTACCCCCTAGGCAGTTATGAAAGTTTGCACTCGAGGTTGGGCCGCTTCTCTGGGCTTTTTAACTAAAGCAGCTGAGAGGCTGTCCGGTAAGTTGCGTGCTTTATGAGGAGTGCCGCAACTGAGGCGTGCTGCACTGTTATTACTGTTCAATCCTAACCAAATCAACAAAAATGTATGTTCGTGTCAAGGTCACAGTTCACAGTCAAGGTCGATGACCTTTACTTTGCCATACTACTCATGGTAAAAATCAAGTCGATCCGTTTTCTTCCTATATTGTAATGGATTCTGTACCATAGAGGTAGAATAAAGATACATGTTAAACCTCTAATGGTGGTAGATTTAAAAATATTTTTAATTTCAGACAAAATGACAGCCCATTATTATTAATCGTCACTGTAATATGTAGCATGACAAAGGGATAAACTATTTTATCTAATTTTAATGTCAGTTGTCTTTGTCGATCCATAGTTTAATTCCTCTTCGAGCTGACGTAATATTGGAAAGAAAATTTGCCCCTTTAATATGCTAAGCGTGACACTTATAAAATTCAGCAGTCAATGTATGTCACTTGTCATCTAATTACGTTTCGTCAATCAATTTTCGGCCTAATTATGAAGGCGCCATCGAAAATTTAATAGCAACGTAAAAGTGTTCTCTCTATCTAATGCCTAAAGTGAAAAAGAAACAGAAATAGTCTAATTAGCTATTATAATTACGATCGTGCCTTCATAATTGGGCCTAACTGTAATAGTTTTTTGTCCTATCCTACAGGAATTTCACTATGCAATTTTCGGGATAAAAAGTATCCTATGTCCTTTTCCTGGCTCTAAACTACCTCCCTGTCAATTTTCAGCTAAATCGGTTCAGCCGTTCTTGAGTTATAAGTGGAGTAACTAACACGACTTTCTTTTATATATATAGATTATTATAATTATTGTAACGCTGTTGATTACAAGAAATAATAATAAAAAAATGGAGACAAAACAAGTTCGAAAACTTACAGATCTTTCGTACTCGAATGTAGTTGTTATAATCATGTTGAGCCAAATAAACATAGGCATTTTGGTCACATTTTATTTAAAAATATAATTCCAGTTAACTCACTATTATGTGTGAAGGGTGTTAGACCATCAGCGTAAATGCGTAGTTATAGCCATTTCAGTGTCTCACACTAAAATAAAAAATACCGGACAAGTGCGAGTCAGGCTCGCACATCGAGGGTCCCGTACAAACACGTTGTTAAAATAATTAAAAACCTGTTTTAGCATGTGCTAATTAAGTTCTTTTATATGATACCTTACATGATACGATTTACTCACTTTCAATTTTGAACCCATATTTTGTGAATTTTGAGGCTCTATTTTTTGTGATTTAAATAAAAATGTACAGTTTTCAGATTTATTCCTATATGTGTACTCTGAGACAATGCTTCTCGCCAAATTTCATAGTTCTATGTCAACGGGAAGTACCCTGTAGGTTTTGATTTTTGTGAGTCCAAAATATGCGGTTTTTTACGACATAAACGGCTCTAACTTTTTTAAACGATAACTGAGAAGTTTTTCTTTTACACAACTGCAAGATACCATAGATATACGTATACAGTTTAAATTTCAACTCGATATCTTTACGCGTTCCCGAGATAAAGAGTCTTGACATACACACAGACGGACAGACGGACAGACGGACAACAGTGATCCTATAAGGGTTCCGTTTTTTCCGTTTGAGGTACGGAACCCTAAAAATGGCTATAGTGTGAGTACCTAATATTACGAGGTCTACACACCAAATCCGCTAACAGCCACCGATAAAATGCTTTTTGAATTTCATAATAAAAAGGCAGTATCTTTAAAAATATATATTTTATAGGTACAAAAGCCGTGAATAGAATTTCATTTTCATACGAATATTTTGTACCTATGTCAGTACATAGTACCAGCCTTTTTGATAGTCCACTGTAGGACTTAGGCCTACCCACGAAGGGTGATTGGGCCATATCCACCACGCTGGCCCTGTGCGGGTTGGTGAATTCGCATACGCCATCGAATTTCTTCTACGGACGTATGCAGGTTGCCTCACGATGTTTTCCTTCACCGAAAAGCCAGTGGTGTGAAATTCCGTACATAAATTCCAAAGAACTCATTGGTACGGGACCGGGATTTGAAACCACGACCTTACGACTGCAAGGCGAGTGTCACTACCTCTAGGCCACCACGGCTTCTCTAGGCCACCACATATATTATATACGAGTATTATAGTATTTTTCCAAACTAAAAAGACTAATCTCAACCATAAAGTGACCATCTCGGACATAAAACAGAAAACACTTCACGCCGGAAGATGGACTCAAGATTAATTGTGACGTCATCACCGGAAGTGGGCCCAGTCGGAGGGGGGAGCCGGCAGTGGGAGGGGGGAGGCCGGAAGTAGGGGAGGCGCAGACCGGATGTCCGGCGAGCGGGCAGTTTGCTGGGAACCAAGGGATGCCGTCTGCGTATGAGATTATTCCTCACAAGATAATTTTAAAAATTATGGGCATAAATTATGATAATTAGAACCTTTTTGGGCTGAATTTTATGGGCGCGGGCGCTGGGTTTTAACGGAAGCCCAGATTTGGGTACTTAATTAAAGCGGGCTTCTATTTACACACTCTCTGAATGAATTACACTCATCCGAGGACTGGCTGCTGAAGCATCTACCGCATAGAAACACGGTTTGAAACCTATTTTTAATTCATTGGAGTATGCATAAAGCTTTTTACTACTCGTATACAATGCTAGAGCTACATGCCCAATTTTAAAGACGCCATCGTAATTTTAATAGCAATGTAAATTATTGTTCTCTCTATCAAATGCATGTTATAGTGAAAAAGAAACAGGAACATTCTAACTTGCTGTTAAAATTACGATGGCGCCTTTCAATTAGGCCTTTTGAGGTAACATGGGAGGAGCTTATCCGATAAATGTAGTCAAATCATCGCGAAATATTTTCGCAACAGCTCTTTTTATAATATTCTAAAATAGTTATATCGCAAAGTCGTGATAAAGGCCCGCCCTACTTATATCCTACTTTTCTGCCTAATTGTTGTTTTTTTAATTTCAAGAATGGTTTTGCATTCCCAATCCTATATCAGTCTTGTTAGTCATGTAGGTATACAATATTTTATTAATTACGTAACTTGTAATCAATTGTTAAGGCAAGTTTTAACCGAATGCCTATTAATTTGAACCGAGTGAGGTATCATAAATAAAATGGGTTTCATTACTAAATAAAATCAAATATTTTTCGCCAATCGTTGCATAATCTAATTCAATCAACCGTGTATAGTTCACACGGATTGCTGTAGTAATTTTCACATTATGGTTGAATTAGTAGGATAGCTGGGACCACTAAAATATGATCTACAAAATAAAACGTCAAAATCGGTTCACGATTGGAGGAAATATCGATGATAATCTGCGAGCAAATAAATATAGAATCACATATGCAAAAACGTATCCGAGCCAATACTCTGCCCAAGCTACGTAGTGGGCAGGCTTTTTAGTTAGTCGTAAGGCGATTGCAAGTCGACTACAACGCCGCGCGACGCCAAGGTGCTCGGTTACAAGCACTAACGTCGAGTTTCGAGAAAACTGGTCATTGTGAATTATTTAATGTAAACTAAGTCGGCGTGTATGACGGCGCTCGGATATTTTTTTACTACTTTAACTTAAGGACTGTGGCTCTGTAGATATTTGCTCGAAAATGATAATACCCAAAAATTACATACAGATGAATATAGAACCTTCTCCTTTTGGGAGTCGATTAAAAATAAACAGTTTTCTGCGAAAAACTACGTTCTTACAAACTTAATTAATAAAAAAGCAGAGAAAGGCTCCAAAAGCAGTGAGCTTATACAAAGCAGAACTATTGAGCAAGAATCTACGATCTGCATTGAAACTTAACCCTCTAAAACGCTATAAAATCCTTTTCATCCCTATAAAATGCTGGAAAACTGGAAAAATAAAATACTAAACCATAAACTGCGACGGAAACTGCAAACACGATCCTTAACCGAAATAAAATCCTCGCTGTATTATATAAGATTCCCAACCATCGCAATTTCCCGTGATCTATAGATCCGGGGAAAAGTGACCGCTTTCAGCTTGAAGATCAACGTGGATGAAGAAAAGGAGTAGAATCGGCGCAGGGTTGAATAACTGAAGCCATGCTTCATTGTAAAATGGCGTTGGCGAATCCAACGATGCATAAACCTGACATGACACCAAAAAAAACCAGGTCAGTGGCCTCAACCGGAGCAGCTGCTATATCAAAATTGTTTAATATTAATAAGTTTAAAAAAAAATAAACAACAATTTGAAAATGGCATACATCGCAATCGGGTGAACTATTCGAATTCTGTTCGCAGATTGCAATGTTAAAGTTGGTTCTGCTAGTTTTGGCGAAAAATAAGTATTATTGTTTTCAATGGTATTTTTATTGACTTGATTAAAACTTAGGTACTTGAACTACTATTCAAACATTCCGACATTTAATTCTAATATGAGGGAGGGCATTTTAAGTCTGAACTTATTTTTCTATGATGAGGGACTAAACATCGAATCTGTTTTTACATTTAAATCACTGCTTCCTAACGACTCGCCATTTAGATGGCACTACCAACCTCCAAGAGATCAACCAATATGATCCCTACATCGCAATGATAGCGCCACCACCGCAATTTCCAAACAAAAACTAATGCATTCCGGTTAAAAAACGTAGTACCCACTGTTAGTCAAGTGTAGAGAAAAGTTGTCGGTCTGCAAGCCAACGAAACTCATAAAGCGCCGCCATACGTGTAACTCTCTACTTTAAAATTACAAACAGTCGGGCAAGTTTTAGAAAACTCATCCTGCTGCGGTGGGCAGGATTTAGAAACACTAGATGTGTCCGAAACGTAACGTTCGCTATGGCTTAATTACTTATTAATTATAAAAATAAAAATAAATATGTGAGAAAGGTGGGTTCAACACTAAAAAATAAATGTTTGTATTTAGATATAGATACATGTCATGCTAGTTACGGTTGTATCTACTATAATACCGTAGCCCACAGCTACGTCCTACGAACGGCTTCGACCTACGTCTACGACAAACATGCAATAGGTACCTACTTGTCTTTCTGCACTATAGCCATAGCCTAGGCTATTGCAATAGTCGTACTCAAAAACTGCCGTACTACTACCGTAGCCTAGCGTCACCGACCTATGGCTACGACAGATATACCGTTATATTAGTCTTACTACCGTAGCCTGGTGGCTACGATTCATAGCTACAACAAACATGCCATACTAGCGTAGCCTTTGGGCTACGACCATGGCTACGATAACCCTACTACTATACATGGTTACTAGTAATCAATTATCCTTTTAGGGGCTTATTCTGCACATCAAAACTAACAACTTTTATTCAACGACTTTTATCAAATATCAGAAAACATTCTGTTTCATAGAAAAATATTGTTCACCCGCGACAAAATGTATGGAACAGCTGTTTTTTTTTAGTTTTGACAAAAGTTGCTGAACAAAAGTTTTGATGTATAGTACGCGCCACACAAGTCGGCGGACGAGAAGTTAGGCGCAGAACGCTGCGCAAAAGGCAAAATATAGGTATGCGCGGGAGCCAGAGAGACGAGACGCTTAGGCACACCTGCCCGCGAACCTCATGCCTCCCGCGCGCTTCCTATGCCAGTGCTCACCACTACGCCACTTGCCTCGGCATCGTGCACACATGCAATAATTAGCGAATCATGGTGAAGTGTCATCCGCGGATTACTTCTCATCCGCCGACTTATATGGCGCGGATTATACAGAATAAGCCCCTAAAAGGATTAAATTGATTACCCGTAACCATGTATATCCTACTTCCTACTAATATTATAAACGCGAAAGTTTGTGAGGATGGATGGATGGATGTATGGATGTTTGTTACTCTTTCACGTAAAAACTACTGAACGGATTGAGATGAAACTTTACAGTAATATAGCTTATATATCAGAATAACACATAGGCTATAAATTATAATGATATTGCGTCAAAAATCAAAATACCATGCGGGTGAAGCCGCGGGTAAAAACTAGCCCTTTATAATTTCACAATTGTAGTACCCGAGGGTTACGGGCACTACAATTGTGAAAGTGGCTGCAACCTCTCGCTAATCTGTCCGAGTCTAAAGTCAAATATGGCATATTAATCGTACTACCATACTAGTAGACGACGGGAGTATATTTACTAAATACACGTTAACTACTATTTACAAATTAAACTACATTATGTACAATATAATTATAAAGAAATAAGATATATAGAAAAACATAAAAATACATATTTACAAAACAAACACGCCGTCCAGACCAGCAGCGTGTGGGAAGATCCCCAGAACACTGGCCGCGTTACCTCGCTGAATCGCAAGGCTCAGGCTTTGAGCGAAGTACGCGCCAGCTCTAGGGTTTCCGGAGGCGAGGACTAACCTTTTTGATAAAACTTTACAAAAGCTTTTTGTGTCAGATGACCACGGGCCCAAAGACCGATACGATACGACCGATACGCGTATCATAATTATCTATTTAAGTACCTACCTATCACATACTATCTCTGTAGACATACCAAATCCCATTTGAAGAGAAATATTTTGTAAATCTAAATAGGTATATCGATTCTAGTAGAACTTACGTCCGTGTGAAAGCATTTTGTAGCACTTCGCATGTAGAACTAAAGTTCCGGAGTCGGCAAGAGATGGTGTATGAGGATATAATACAGCGAGTGTGAATTCATAACAAACTGCGTCTCGAGAAAGGAAACGGTGGGGAATAAACCATCTCTCTGGAAATAACTCTCTAGGAATAAAGTATCGCGGTGGAAATGGCGGGAAATGTGCGAGAATACGCCAAACTTTGGCCACCGGCGCCGCGGCGCTGGGTACAAATGGGACACATCCAGAACTTTGCTGATTGGAGTAAATTTTGCCCCGATTATGTTAAAAGTCTATATTTTTCTGTTGAGTATATATTCCGCGGCGGAATACGCGTGAATGAGTTATATGGGCACACATACAATGATTTATATGGGCTCTAGTTTTGAAGGGGTTCTACTAGTGAAACTTAGGTTAATCTTTAATTGTGGACGACTTACGTCTGAATAAATTGATAAGTACGAGTAAGTTCGTATAGCCTGGGTAGCTTGCCCTGCCGGACCATACGCATCACGAAATAATTCCTTGTATCTAAAGGAAACAGAGCTATGATGAAGTAGAACTAACTTTACTTCATTAAAACTCGCGTGAGAAATCATTATACCAAATAAAACACCGGTTTTCACTCACGTATGATATATCATGTGCGCGTGCACCAGTCGACGGGAGCGCGCGTATTCCCTGATGAAGGAGTACTAATTTACTCCGAAACCGGTCGGGTTCCCAGCGGCCCGGCCGTATATCATACGTGAGTGAAAACCGGTGTTTTATTTAGTATAACTAACTTTAGTTCTAATTCTATGGTGAAGTATATATCTGTCACTTTTTTACACTTCGTCTTCGTTTCGTGGCTTAGAAATTCTGACACCAGCTAGCTTCATATACGAAGGTAGCTGGTGTCAGAATTTCTAAGCTGACTGAAGTTCAATGAAAGTCAATCGTTTAAGTAGCATTTTAACATTTGAATACCGCTTTTTATTAGGAAAAATTACAATATTCAAACATTAGCATGAATCAAAAAACATCGTCACCCGTTCCGCTTCCCCAGAATCCACTTATTAAAACAAGAAAACTTCCACAAAGTACTCCAAAAGTGGGTAGGTGTGGGATAAATTGAAAAATACTCGGCAAAAAAGCTGGATTGTACCGTCTTCATTACCATTTATATGGGAGAACTTGAGCTTAACTCAAATAACTTGTAAGGAAACTTGCTAATACATAGATTAAAAACCTTGGGAACTTCGATTTGCATAATACGGTGAAGAGGTTCAGGATATAATTATCTTATAGGTACTTATCTACTTTGGTGTTTTGATTTCACTAGGAAAGAAACAGATAAACTAGTACTTAGGTAAGTACCTAGAGTAGGTCTCTAGTAGACGTAGTTTTGGCGGGAACGCGGAAAAATCATATCGCCGCATTGTATTATTTTGTTAATTTTTTTTGTTTTTTATTTCGAATAGGTTCGCGTTTGCCTACACACTGCCTGATGTTAAGCAGATGCGTGGTCTAGGGTGTAGCACGCTTACCTAGAAGATACCTATTTACTCGGGATTTGAAGACAATCACGTTGTACTTTAACGGGAAGACAGACCCAGGCAAAGCGTTCCACATTCCGGCTGTTCGTATGAGGAATGAGGATTCGAAACGCTTGGTTCTAACGCGCGGAATGTCCACCATAAATAAGAGCCAAAGTTAAGAGAAGATGAGAGAGAAACGCCTAATAGTTCCCAGCTGTCAGTTACCGGAACGGAGGCACCACGGAAAGCGGGAGACAATTGAAAGGGTCTCTTTTTGGCCGAAAACAGACAGCCCTGAGTCTTTGTGGCATTAAACTTGACCAGGTTAGCATCACCCCAGTCGGATACCGCCTGCAGACTCAAGTTGAGCCGTCCAACCATAGCCTCTCTGTGTAACTCGATCTGTGGCCCGCTGGTTCTTGCATCGGATGTGTAGCTCTCCCCGAATGTACTGTCATCCGCGTACCCAAAGATCCCGGGCTTAAGCAGATCGTTGATATGCAGTAGGAAGAGTGTCGCAGAGAGCACAGACCCCTGAGGAACACCAGCATTGATAGCCATTTGGTCTGACGAGCAGCCATCAACGACAACTCGTATCGACCGATTCCTCAAGAAATCTGATATCCATGTGCAGAAATCAGCAGGCAAGCCGTAAGATGGAAGCTTGCCAATAAGGCTCTCGTGCCAGACCCTAACAAAAGCTTTGGAAATGTCCAAGGAGACAGCCAGCGCCTCCCCGTGCTTCTCCATGACCTCACTCCAGATGTGTGTGGTGTACGCCAAAAGATCCCCAGTAGACCTGTTTCGGCGAAAGCCGTACTGGCGGTCACTGAGTAAGTCATTCGCTTCCAGGTAGGCCAGGAGCCTGTTGTTTAGAGCACGTTCCATACTCTTACAGAGTATACTCGTAGACGTGATCGAAATTGGCCTGTAGTTGGTAGGGTCGGCACGGCTGCCCTTCTTGGGTACAGGTTGCACGTTAGCAAGCTTCCAAGATTTGGGCACTTGACCTGTCTTCAGAGATAGGCGAAAGAGGCGAGTCAGCACAGGCAACAGCTCAGGCGCACAAGTCCTCGATACAATGGCCGGAATACCATCAGGGCCACTGGCTTTGTTCACATCTAGACTAATCTAATATTGTGTTTAATCAGTGATAGTTAGTGAAAAATTATGGTATTTCGTTGATTATGAGCTGATTTACCTACGTGCATGAGTGTAGCTGTAGGTAAGTGATATAATGTGACGTATCATGTTATTCCGTGTTTTTAGCAAAACACCATAAACGCCTGTAAATACCTAGTATCCACTGCTTTACTGAGGTATGACTCGGACTATGTTTGGACTTGACTACGACTGTATTGGACTATGACTATTATCAGAAATAATTAAAACTCAACTTGACAGTGGCAAATGCACAACGATGCGACGCCAAAACATAAAAGGCGTAGAAGAACCAAAGTAACCGATATAGTCCAGCGGATTGGCAAGTTGAAATGGTAGGGGGCTGGGCACATAGATGACTGATGTCGAAAAATTCTCGAGTGGAGTCCACGTTTTTAGTACGTAGTAGACAGTATTTTTTGCCACTGAAAATTCAACTAGAACAACTATAGTTATAATAATCGGCCAAATGCGAATCGGACTCGTGCACGAAGGGTTCTTTTAATTTACTTATTTATTTTTGAAGTGGATACAGAACCTAATATTCTGTTAAGTATCTTCGTGTTGCCTTTATTATTATCGAGCAAAAAAATGACATTTCCTGTAAAAAAAAATGACATTTCCTGTAAAAAAATGACATTTCCTGTAAAAAAAAAATGACATTAAATATGTGTATTATTTTAATTTAACTATTTATTTTTATAGTAAATATTTAACTGCATATTCTGTGAATATTTTAAGCGTCTACCTATCACCGTTATTAATATCGAGCGAAAAACGGTGCAAATTCAGGTTAGTTGTATTGGAGCTCCCCTTAAATAATTATTTTATTGTTTTTAATATTTTGTTGTTATAGGTATATCTGTATACCTACGTCAACTATGAAAAATTCAACGTTCTACCTATCACGGTTCATGATACAGCCTGGTGACAGACAGACGGAACGGACAGCGGAGTCTTAGTAATAGGGTCCCGTTTTTACCCTTTGGGTACGGAACCTTAAAAAATATAATACCAATTAAAGTTTAGGTAATCTTTTATTTCTGGAGTTCTACTAAAAGTGACTTATAATAAATGCAAAAACAAAAACAATTTTTTACACAAAATTTGAGAAAATTGTATTGTAGTAATTTTGACCTCAATTGGCCAAGACCGGCCCCCCTACCGCCTAAAGCAATAGCAATCGTTTATGACTTCATTTTAGTCATTTGGCACCGCCCATGTGACGTTAGCCATCAAAGTTGTTCATCCAACGATTGCTTTCGCAATCCGCGCAAAGCAATTGATGGCTAACGTCACATATTGCTTAGGCGGTAGAGGGGCGGGACAGTTGTGGTCAACTCAACTGGTATGTACATTGTACATCTGCTAGGCTATACCTCCCTATATCTAAATACAATCTAAAATTCTAGATCTAAGTATCCAAGATCACAAACACAATGTTCAAAAACACCAACCAACATATTTTCCACTCCTGAAAAGAACACCCCGAAGTTGAGCCGAAGTTTTCCCGGCACTTAGCAAATGATTTGCGATCATGTTCCCCAATTTATTGAAACACCACGTCCTAACTGAAGTAGGTCACGCAATAACTCCGCAGAACTCGCGCCATAACCGTGAAAGGGTTATCTAAATTGTCAGGAATTATACAGTTTTAGCGCCATTACGATAGAAACGATACACCGCCATTTCTCAAAGGATCGCGTTTATTATCACTTCAGGAACTGCTATCTTCATTCGAGACTATTATTGCGTGACGCACGCTACGTGGCGTGACCCAAAAAAGGTTTTCCCGTACGCCTGAGAAGTTACAGGCTGTGCAGTTTTTTTACACGATGGCAACACCGATGCCTTGTCAAACTGAGATTTTTTATTTTTGACCGACAAACCGGAGAGGTACTCAATTCGACGCGTATATTTTTTTTTATGTATAACCACGCATAACTTTTTTCGTAGTTTTCCGATTTCAATAATTATTTTTTTAATGGAAAGAATATACTTCATAATTGGTCCCATTTAAATTTTATCGAAATCGGCTGAACCATTTTTGATAAATCAATAATAACGTGAAAAATGTTAATATTGATCCGTGCAAAATATTCGCGAATTCTATACACGGGTGAAGTCGGTCATGCTATTTTTTGCAAAAAATAATCTTTTGCATCCAGTTTTCTGCAATTTTTTTCCTTTTTAACACGCTTTTATTAGTTTCACCTGTATGTTTGCTTGCTTGTAACCAACCCCTTTGAGCTCGATTTTGACCTACTTTGAACGATCAGATTTTCTTTTTTCCACACCTATCAAAGAACAATGACAATGCATTTATGTAAAAAAAATTGATGAATCCTAAAGCACGAAACATACTATCGGACGCGGCTTACGGACGCGACTGACAGCCGCGACCTAGACTATGAAAGTACACTGAGCCGTGCACACTATCGGACATCAGTCGCGGACGTCTCCTTCTGATCTGGCACACCGGATGTCTTAAAACTGTGCACATTACTAAGTCGCGGCTGTCAGTCGCGTCCGTAAGCCGCGTCCGATAGTATGTTTCCGGCTTAAGCGTGTCTTTTAGTTTTTTTTTAAACTATATTTATATTGTTATAAGTAGGTATAGGCCAAATCATTCAAGTCGGCATATGTAAAGTTAGCTATAACCTGCGCAATATCCAATCAACGGGCAGCATTATTGAGAGCTTCAGTTCAAACAGGATTGGATATTGCGCAGCTTGTGGCTAACTTCACATCCGCCGACTGTATGGTTCGGCTTTGAGATGCGAGTGTTAGGACTCAATCGCGTTTTATCGTTCTGTCGTACTTGTAACAGTCATCGGCTGGTTTTTTACCTCTATAATTATATACCACATAACACCAAAGTATAGGCTGAATCAAACTTCTTGGCGGTTGTGATATTAGCCACAAGCTGCGGATAACCCAATCCTAAAGCTGGAAACATACTATCGGACGCGGCTGACGGACGCGACTGACAGCCGCGACTTAGCAGTGTGCACAGTGTTAAAACATCCGGCGCGCCAGATCGCTCTCGGACGTCCGAACGCTCAAGGTCAGCCCAAGGTGACGTCCGCGACTGATGTCCGATAGTGTGCACGGCTCAGTGTACATTCATTATCTAGATACCTATCAGTCGCGGCTGTCAGTCGCGTCCGTAAGCCGCGTCCGATAGTACTCTCACTATATAATTTATAGCTTCGCGAGGATTGGGCACCTACAGCAAAGAAGATATAATAATATGCCCATAGCTTGTAGCTTACCTAGGTTGGGTACCACAATCTATTGTAGGTACCTTTGATGGTAAGCGCCCCATTTTCGCTAGACTTTTCAGTTGGTAAAAAGTAAAAAAAAACAATGACAAATCTTTATTCATATGTGTACCTATCTGGTTTGTGTCTTGCTAAGTCTAATTTTATCGTAATCCTATCTGGTAAGTGGTAAACAACATCAAACTCACAGATTAGACTAGATTATTCTTGGTATCCCGCAAATGCTATAGGTACCTCGCACTGGCCTCGCAGCTTGCAACCAACTGGCGCATAAATATTTACGGAGTTTTTATTTTGAATTATTTTGAAAGTTGCTCTGACTTTGGACGTTTTTAGGACTCATTATAAAAGGCAAATCCCCCGATAAGACCCTGAAAATTAAAAAAATGTGAAGGATTATAGCCCGATTTACATCCTAAGGGTTTAGCGCCATCTAGCGAATACCACATAAACGAGTATAAAATACAAAAACGGTATAGCTTGACCTTCTCCATTGAGCTAAGCCATTAAATTCTCAGCTTACATTCTCTTTGTTCTCAGCTTTTAGAATAGAGGGCAATAAAAACCCAAACACATTGAAGAAAATAGTCACAGCACCAAATAATTTAATTTAATTCTTTATTTATCTTATTTATTAATTATAGTGTAAAGCAAAGCTTCAGCCTTAACAATACAATGTGAATTTTCCTAGTCAAATACTGAAGTAAATATTTCACAGGGAAATTATTGAACTAGTTTTTAACAAAGAGAATGTAATAGTAGTTTTTAAATGATTTGATTTCACAGTTTCTACCATTACTTCTATGGTAGAAAAATGAAAAAAAAATAAAATAAATATGCGAATAGGGTGACCAACTTGATATAATATTTATCGCACTTCATTTTTTATTTCTAAACAATGTAGGTAAGAATATTTGGCACCTCTGTAAATAGTCAAAGAATGGCATACCTAGTCATTCTTCGGATGGGATGGGTAGCATTTCTAGCTAAGCGCTGCTTTGGCTCGGATGACACGTTAAATTGTAGGTTCTGGCGGTTACTATTTATTTAATTTTAGCCTTGTCAGAGGTTTCCAAGCCAACGACAGACCCGCAACAAGCGCAAGTACTTACTCTAAATAGTAGTTTTATGTAATTATAAAAAAAAAAAAAAATTATCTGCTCGATACCTTGACCTCGACTTACCGAGTGGTAAAAATTTCTTCTTACGGTATGGTTAATTTTCTATAATTATATATAGGTAAGTACCTACATATATTATTACGTCTATTCATGGTTGCTTCATGCAATAAGGTTGTCATGCCAACTTATTTCACGTGTAATGTTTGTCCATAAGATTCTTTTTTTTTTTTTGTAATTTGGATATCTAATAAAGTGTTAGGTACTTAGATGACCTCAAACAATAACCTCGGCGGATAAAACTTACTATCAATTTGTATCGTTAAAATAAATTTGTTCAAGAGCCACTTGGCTCACTCAGCCAATCTTATAATCTAACATCAGTGCATCCGCTCACAAGTAAATTTATAAAATCACTGCTGAGAAAATAATATGACGTACCTAAGTAAAGAAAAGAAGAAAAGTTGTAAAAGATTAATTTGTTTAAAAAACACGGGCTAGCCCTTTCTATGTGTTTATAGTCCATGAAGTATAATTTACTGAATAAGATAATTAGGTATATTTTATACATCAAAAATCAGTAAATATATATTATATGACAGTACTAAAATTATTCCTGTCCTTTTTTGGTTTAATATGCAACACATAATCATTTATCAAACTTGCACGGATCTTTTGATTGAACGTAGATTGGCTAAGGACTAGGAACGCATCGGAACTTTGACAAATTGGGGACCTTTAATACGAGTTCCATAAAGTATACTTTCTAGATCTAGGTGTTCGAAATTCAATTATAGGTCCCCTGAATAAGTTTCAATCTCCGTGGTTCCAATGTTTTGTTATTATAACATGAGCGAAATTTGGAAATCATGGAACCACGCTATATTTTCAGTTTTTATAGTACATATTATTTTTATAATAGTTTAAAATATCTTTATAATAAGTTTAATTTGACTACTTAGCTTAAAAAATAGTTAAATTTATCTTCTAAAAATCTATCTTCATCGCTGAATCTTGCGACGTTTACTTCAAGTCTCTAACTCATATTATGGTGCATTATAAACACGGATTATATTTCATAACAAACCCGGAGAATACGCCCATCATGCTGCATTATTCAATTAGAATGATAACACTTAACATGATTACAAGTAATAAAATTGTAATGTCTTGTTTCCGAGATGCGTGGGCTCGAGATGCGGCCGGTGTGACCCCAGCTTTTGCGGGCACTAACCGAATTTGAGATGAGCTGATGACCTTCTTAAAATCTTGATTAGATTTAGGTACATCAATCATCAAATTAAATATAGAAAAACTATAATCAGCACTGTTATCTAAAAATGTTAGATGCTGGATTGCATCCATAGTACGGAGGCTAAACGCTCGGAACTTTGCCTGTTTGAATTTTTATATTATTATTACAATTAATTATAGCCAGCATTATACTGTGATATCGTCAGCTATCCCCAAATGTTGACGTTTTACGAAGCGTAAAATGATTATAACTTATTACGCTCCAGAAAGTTAAATAGCTGCTATGACGAATTTTACTGAGCCAATACCATCATCCTTGTTAGAAACAAAATCAGATTGATCTACGATGCAAATCTGGAAGTATGAAAATATTTTCCATGGTTTTTATTTTTTTTTAACTTTGCTCAAAAATAACTAGCTATACCCATTTAAGTAACCTCATTCAGAAACGAGCTAAATCTGCAGAGAGTCATAAATTAATATTCGGATGGCATCAGACTTAATTGGTTTCAATTGACCGTAGCAGTAAGCTTTACCTACCTACTATAAAATGTTCATTGAGTAGCAAATTTAAAAAAAAAACGTATTTAGGTGCACTTAAACACCAAACAGTATTTTGAACAATACGCGGTTTTCAAAAGAATCGCGTGATTGTATGTAATGAAATGAGATTTTAAAAGCACGAACTTGGTCAAATCAAGATCATCAAAAAGATAAAACATAATTAGGTACTTAGTAACAATAATAAAACATAATTTGTATTATTTGTATTGACAGGAAAAAGAAGAGCAATTTTAAATAGATATCACAATTGTTTCTTCGTGTACTTAACTATTTTAATAATATAATAAATCCATATTAACTTATTGTTCCCAGTAGTTCTAAGAAATTTCTCTGCTCCGCGGATGTAGTTGTATTTCAATTGCTTCTTGTTTAAGGCTTAAGTAGTGACCGTGGATGACACACCATGCGAACACGCAAGAGAGCGTACTAGGTATCTAAGTAGTTGCTAAGATACAATATTAATAATAATTTCTAATCATTATGAAAATTAATATCAATTTCAGAATATAGCTAACAGTTTGGCCAGAACATCATATAAATGCATTAACTTGAATCTCTTAAGTAATTCCAATTGAAAGGAAATACGCCCCTAAGACAAACTATAATTTACACCATGGCTATTTAGCCACCCCTAGCTAAACCAATTTGTCTATTAATTAAAATGACAAAAAAATGTCTTCCTCACGCAGGGAGCTGTTGGTCCATCCGTCGGTTAAGTGTTGAAGTTTAATAAACTGTTAATTAAGATCGCGTTGGCGGTGCTCTGAGCTGAGTTAGGGGCAGTGCAAGTCGCGCGCGTTTCGGGAGCACCCGGCATCATGCTACTGCTCGTACTATCTGTACTATATGTAGTGACGACCGTCCGTGCTCGTGAATTCAACGTTACCTACCTCAGCGTACCCAAAGAAGTCTTCCCAACGCAAACTGAAGTCGAAATCGAATGCCGTTACGAAGGAAATTTCACGCTGCTCAACTGGTTCAAGGGACCTAACGAGTTCTTCAGATACAAACCTGGCGCTGCACCCAGCACTCGATCTTTCCCGATAGTTGGAGTTGGGCGAATAGAGCTGGTAGTCTGTGGACCGACTGTCTGCCGCCTTCGACTAGGTGCCTTAACAGAAGATGCAACTGGATTGTACAGGTGTGACATAGAGCGTGATGTCGTGCCTTACAAGTTTGCTTCGCAAAGCGCTCATATGCAGGTTTACGCTCACGAACATAGACAGCCGTTGCTTGAAGGCTTGGCCACTGAATTTGGCGAAGGTGACGAGATGCGAGCATACTGCCGCGCAGACCACTACGCTGAAGTTCGATGGTACATCAATGGAAGAGAAATCAAAGATATGCGTGGATCTCGAGCATTTAAACACAAGAGTACCAGATTAATATTTTCAGGAGTGCCTCCAACTGTAACGATTCAGTGCGCTGAAGTGATAAATTTTAAATTATTTGGTTCAAAAGAAGCCAAGGCACACTGGATTGAGCCAATAGAAACAGCTCAAGAATATAAAAATAAAGCAAGTGCTTCATCTATTTATTTAATTAACTTTGTAATCTATATTTACACTTTAAGAATAATGTTTTGCCTGATAGATAAAAAAATCTAGTTAAAGACACGATTGTTTTTTTAAGATATGATTGTAGTCTTTTCACCATGATAAAAATTGTCCGCACACAGTTCCTACTGTTTTGTAATACCTTCCTATTTAGATTCAATACAACTTTGTTGTTTTGTAATAGCCCTTAATTAATATAAAGCTAAAATTATCAAATGTTTGTTTTTGTTAATTTTGTACAGTTTCCTTAACTTAGTGTAAATTAAATCTATTAGCTAGGAACTTCGACAAATTATGGAATCATGTAGTAGGTCATGGTCTCTGCTTTATAATTCACTAGATTTTGCCCCCGGCTTTGCTCGCGTGGTATTTTAATTTTTGTGTTGTCCTATGGGAACATTTTATATTTCTGGGATAAAAAGAAGCCTATGTCACTTTTCGCTATGGCACTTCTTTTAAACTATATCCATGCCAAAAATCAAGTCAATATGTTGCTCTGTTGCTGCGTGAAAGAGAAACAAACACACTTGGATTTATAATATTACTAAGGAAGTAAGGATACTTAGATATTATAAGTTGATTATAAGTATCTGATCCAATCATATTTTGTAAACCAGTCAAAATTACGTCAATAAGCATGGAATAATTGACAATTCATGCGAAATTTTGAAAAATTGAAAGGAAACTTTACAATTTATTTTAAATTAGAATAAACATTCACATCAAATAAAAAACTCATCAAATTCAATTCAACGAAATCGGTCCATTGATTTGGTAACTTTGACGCTATGGATAGCTGAGATAATCACAAACGTACTTACATATAATCAAATAATTGTATATGTATTATGTATATCATGTATCATGTATCATGTACAATAAATATACCTATTATACAAAATCAGTAGTACTAATACAATAACTAGTGTAATTATATAAAATGTAGAATTGTATATATCAATTGATGAATGTAGATAGGTAATTTAAGAAGGTAATAATGGTAATAGTTATTGTAATGATTAATTTTAGCCAAATTGTACATATTTGAACAGTTTTAGAAGTGTCATAAATCACATTGGTGAACATATCATTCTTAGAAAATAAGTGAGGAAAAATTAGTCTGTTCGTATATAACAGGTCCTGGTATGTATGGGCTCGCGCATCCTTCTTTTATAGAGTTGGTGTACCTACTATACTACTAGTAGGTATCTAACTTCACAAACACCATTAAGTTCGATTCGGCCTATAACAAAAGCAGTGCAAAAATAATCACACGGATGATGGAGTGGGCGTAATAAAAAAAATTAATAATTATTACAGACGACATTTAGGTTTTAAAATTGTTAGACAGCTAAAGAAGAACTAGGTACCTATTTCTTCTGTGGTCGGTACACACAAGTTACACATAATTTATTTGTTTCCTGGCTCAATTATTACAATACAAACATTTATAGATATTTCAAAATCTAATAATAATAATATATAAATAATAATAATTATCGTTGCTCTCTCATGTAGGTATTAAAAATTCCCAGGACCATCCAACGCATGGTGTTTGGAATATAAATTGTTTATTATTATGTTTACATTTGCAATGCAAAAAGCATTAGATTTTAATACAATTATTTATGATTCTACGGTTTCGGTAAGTTATAGAAAAAAAATGCACTTTTGAGAAATATCGAGCAATGACTAGGTGCCTTCCTACTTATTACCTACGTATTACAAAATATAATTTCGATCTCTTAATTTCCATTATAGAGCTCAATGATTCATTTATATTATTGTGAAACATGCGAGCTTAGTTTTATTTCCCCCGAATTACACAATATTATTTTCGTGAATTTCTACCATTGCCATTCTCCAATTCGCCTATAATAATAGTGCTAGGTACTTACTAGTTTATGAAAATGTAAATAAGTGTTAAGCGTCCCGCAGACAGATGTTGTCTGCGGCTGCAGCGTAGTGTTCAACCGATCACACTTAGAGTATTAATTTAACTATAGAGCGCTAGTACCGCACTAGACGCCCAGTGCGCGTCGTAGGCAGATGAAGTATAGCTACTTATATATGTATGTTGGCGATTACTAGGGATGGGCACGCGGGCAACGTAAACTCATTTTGTTGTTGATAGATGCAGGTTCAGCGCGGTACAAACAAGTACCTACAAATATATTTCGTGCGATAACATCTAAGAGTATAAGTTTTTCTACATGTTACTCACGACATTTATTCAGAAAAATGAAGTATTTATTGGATATGTATGTCAAAAAATGCTGGTACTTACTTTTAAAAATATTTTATTTTAACCTAAAATATAAGGAGCTTAGAGTATAAACTGATAAACCATTAATTGAATTATGATGCCTATATTTTTACAATTATTATTGATAAATATCGAACATTACAGTATTAAAATTTAATCCAATCACCTATTTATAAAAAAAATAAACAAGTCCCTTAAAGAGGGAGACACCAGGGCTAGCCACCAGCCACATACCTTAGTTATTACAAAAATGTATCTCTCACTATCATTTTTTAAAATTTAATTTAAGTCCATTAAATTAAATTAAACCACTAAAATCTTCAAAATCAATTTAGCAGTGTAGACGTGATATCGTAACATTACATAATTATGTACCGCTATAATAATTTGACATTAAAAATATTAGAAAGTATATCGTACAAAACACACTATACAATTATTTATAATAAATTATAATAAGATTTTAAGTATTAAAGTTACAAAAAACTGTTATATGTAATATGCAGTACTTCTAGTAAACATAGGTAATATCGACTACAGGGTTGGTCACGTCCCATCTCTAAATCACGCGGCGTGAGTGCGGTGTGGTGCGGTGCACGGGCGAGCCTGTGCGTGCCCGCCTCCCACGTCTTCTTCACCCCCGCGATTCCGGATTTATTTTCATAAAAATAAGTATTATAATCGACTTACCGATGAAATGTGATACTGGATTTCAATTTCGTGTGTTTTCTAGTATCGTTTTTACAAGGTCGAACTGCACATTTCACCATTTTAATACATCAATTTGAAAAAAGTTGCTCGAGAAACGCACGTTCCTAGTACTCTGCTACGACTACAAGCGCTCGCGGCGGGAACGTCGTCTTGTTCTCACTTGGACCTAATGTTCCCACTTCGTCGGGCGCGCTCTATAGTTAATAATAATACTCTAAGCGATCACAGATTTATTTATTTATTCACAGTAAAATATAGCTTTACAGATTACACGAAATCCAATACGCTACATTATATACTTTACCTAAAATACTATATACATAACAGGTACTTAAAAATTATACTAAAAAATATAGGAATACAAGAGAATCAATAATTTGAAACATATTTATAATTAATCAGTCTAAACAATTGCATATGTCTTATGAATAAACCTTAACCTTAATCTTATTATTTTAGCTATTACTTATTAATTCTTCTACCTAATATTAGAACTTAAAGTACCTACTAGGTACATTTTTGGCCGTAAGCAGGGCAGCATCTTTCTATGACGGCTGTCATAATCCGGTTCAGGTCTTATTGGACCCGGAAAATTAGAGATTGGAGATAGTAGTCTATTAGATAGATTTGCACGAAACTCAAAACATACAAACAGATGCCGAAATGGTTGAATATGTTTTTTTATACCACCTGCTCGAAAATGACTCATTATTATGTCGTACAATTTCAACGTAAAATAATTCATTATTGTCTTAACACAATATCGAGGGCTACGGCAGGTCATTATTAACCAACTTTATAGTTGTACTCCCTAGGGAGTAAAGTGATTTAAATTTGGAACGTCCAAGGAAGTTTTATACAAGAACTGGAATGATTACGAGCATCCCAAAAACGTTCCGAAGAGTAAAGCACCAACATTGGTATATATCTCTTTCTACTAGTGTATCCATACAGTAATTTCATTTAATAGGACAATCTACAAAACACTAAGTATATACCAAAGAATAAGGGAAATCATTTGTATCAGGTGGGATAAATCTGAAATTTAAATATTATTATAATAGGATTATCTGCTTACCCTGTATTAAGTAAAAATGATTGCTTGATTAAGACCGTTATTACGAACGTTTACTATGAGACCAACCCGAAATTCGAGAAAAAAAGCAGCTGTTTCATGCAAAACTGAAACTCGGAATCGACAAAATGTATGTAACAGCAGATTTTTTTCCTTAAATTATAGTCTAGTCTCAAACTATAGCCTTATAGTAAACCTCCTTTCGGCTGAGTACATCAGTTCATTATAATATTATCTCTACACCATCATTTTAATGCCCGTAAGTTACATTTTCTATAAATAAACAAACTGAAAATCTCGACTCGCTTTTGACCAGTTTTGTTCATATTTACAAATCTTGTTAGAATATACTAAACCATCTATCGAAATATTATAAAAATTAGCTGATAAATAGCGCGACAGCAAATTATATCTACTCGTAGTTACCGATCTGTACTAGTTACTAAGTACAACACAGTTCATTATTTTGCTATTATACAAGAAAAGTGCATAGTTCATAGAAGTAGGTTCTTAATTGATTACAATGACTTACTAACGTACGTAGTATTAGATTATATATAGATAGTAATTACTTCTCTCTACAACCTAACATCACATATTGTTTTGTTGTTATTGTCACCCTACACAAGAAATTTGTAAATAAATCAAGAAACTTACCTAAAAACTGAAATTCAACAACCAGCATAAGCTTCACTATTACAGCCCTTAACGCAACAATTTTTCACTATTTTTCAACTAATAAAAATATTAAGCAGCAAGCAGAATGACGACTTTTGCATAAATTATCAGCCATTTTTTTTGGAAGCGCCATAGGTGCGGCCGTGCGTAGTTGGTAAATTACTACTAATTCTACTAATATGGAAAAACAGTTTTTGTATTGCAAAAATAATTACGTACCAATATTAAAATCAGAACATTATCGAACTTATTACGTTAATTAGAATACATTTTATGCTAATCTATTTATCAACATGTACGATTAAATGCGATTTAATGATTACCAGATATATGAGATAATCTACCATCCATTAGTTTTATTAATACTGGTAAGTTTCTAGAAAGGGACAACGCCCACCAAT
The DNA here is from genome assembly GCA_949316475.1 of Hypomecis punctinalis. Classification (NCBI taxonomy): domain Eukaryota; kingdom Metazoa; phylum Arthropoda; class Insecta; order Lepidoptera; family Geometridae; genus Hypomecis; species Hypomecis punctinalis. Next base: position 23,251,786 of record OX438800.1, on the reverse strand, counting down.
TATTGCTGTCCTGCTCGGAATGTTTTTCCCATTTGATAAGTAAGAAACAAATGTGAACCTTTTGTCTATAGGAAGAAAGTACATATTTCTTTTTTAAATTTTGCTTCGTAAACGTTCCAGTTCTCGTATGAAACTTCCTTGGGAACGTCTAATTCGTAGGAAAATTAACTTAGAACATGAACATGAACAGCACTCTTATCTCAAAACTGCTCAATTTTACAAAATAAAACCTCTTTACGATGTCCATTAAGGTTTTATTTTGTAAAATCAAATAAAACCTTTTTACATTGCACGGCAATAGGCATCTTGAGTATCTTGAATTATAAGCAGTTTTGAGATAAGAGTGCTGTTCATCATCATCATTCATTACATCACCATGAATAGCAGTGATGTTATCATTATGATAATAAAACCATTTATTTAGTGCGCAATGTGAAATAACTTCAAACAATTTATATTATTATTGACGTTATGTTAAAATAATAGTTTTAATATTATGTTAGTATTAATATTTATTCAATTTTAACTGATACCTCATCACGGTAATAATAATAAATCATAAAATATTTTGCGCCAGCAACCCAAAGCATGCAATGAGAAATATGGCAATATTCCGAAATTGCACTCAATGCAGGAGTTTTGGCGGGAACGCGGAAAAATCATGTCACCTCATTGTATTATTTTGTTAAACTTGTGTTTTTATCAGTGATAATTAGTGTAAAATGGTGGTATTTCGTTGATTATGAGCTGATTTACGTGCATGAGTGTAGGCAAGTGATATAATGTGACGTATCATGTTCTTCCGTGTTGTTACCAAAACTCCATAGACGCCTCTAGTAAAGTCTCCACTGCTTTACTGAGAAGAAGAAGTTGAAAAAAAGCATTATTTAAGACTTCGACTGAAGGACTCTGTATCCATGGTCATGAGTAGGTTTAAAAAAAAAAAAGCACTCAATGCATACAATACCATATAATATGACGTAAAATTACCTTTACTGCATGTTATTCCACATCTGTCATGCTACTTTGAGATAAAATAATCGCTAAACTACACACTCAGTTTTACTTACATATTTTTGGTAATCCGTAAAGATTTTGTTCTGTTCAAGCCAAAAACAGGCAAAAAAGTTACATGAGATCACTAAAAAATTATTAAAATGAAGCCGTCATACTATCAACCGACAATTATCACCGACTGATTCAAATATGTCAATAAGTTTTCAACGCGGTAAGCAAGATGGCAGAACTTAGCCCCAAAACAAAGAAGATATAATAATACTACGTATAGAACGGCCACTCGTTACCCCCCACCCGTTTGAGTCTTCCTCACTTCCACCCCGCGTCAGGACACGATTTACTACTCTGCACGCGGGCTGCACAGGCCGCTGCAAATACCCGTGTAGCGTTCGTGCGTATGTGTAGTGTCTGTGAATAAATATAGTGTTGTGTGCGTATGACAGCAGATTTTGTATGAAGAAACGCGGAGTGTCCGGGCTGTGCCCAAAAGAAGCAGAAAAGATGCCAAAAATTACCTAATATACAACAAAAGTTTAAAAACGTTTCGATTTTAAATTGTGAACGATCAAAGTAATTATGTAATCATATATGGGTAGCTATACGGTAAGGGGCTAATTTGATTTATTTTATTGTGAACAATAATGAGTTACCTTAGTCCGGTCATTTTAGACATTTGAAATAAAGAAAATTCCGACAGAGCTAAATCTTCGTAGAGACCTTAGGTTTACCACAAGGAATAAAGTGTCAAAAGTCCCCATCAGTCCCATGTGAGCTTAGGGACTTATTCGGGGCCCAAGGTCAAAATTTTAGGTTTTTTGGATTTTTCTCGAAAACGGTAAGTTTTATCGAAAAAGTACCTCGGAGCAAAGTTGTAGATCTTAAAATTCTCTATAAAAATGGTTCCCATGATTTTTTCTTTAAGACCCACTATTTCCCAGATATTGCGCTTGTAAGAATCATGTTCTACATAGTATGCACACATATGCCACGTATATACATATTTAGGTACTCAAGCAAGCAAAAATGCCTACTCGTGTCTCTTCTACGTATACATTATACTATTCTAAGAAAATTTTCTGGCCTTGAAAAACATCTGCCTATTCTTTTGTCCATGTGGTGTCGTTCACGTATACCTGCTTCTTTTAGTGTTGAACGAGCAGTTCGAGTGACTATACGTATTTATTACAAGCGTCTACTATTGAAGTTAGTGCTGATTAATATTTAACAAAAAATGTCACAATTTTGCTTTATTTGTAATAAACTTTTGACTGAAGATGAAACTGTTGTGGTCAGTCGTGGAATGCCAACTTTAATCGATGCAAGCGTCGCGAGAAGTGATGAGTTTGCTGATTATTTAAGAAGCCAAAAATCCGTTACAATTCTCGTGGATTGCAGAAAATCATACACCCGGAAAACTTCAATCTCTGCATCAAAAAGACAACGTGAGGAAGAACAGGCCAGTACTTCAAAAGTAAGTCCACCTCATACTAGAGCGCGAATAAGTGAATCCAGCTTTTGTTTTAAAAACCACTGCTTATTTTGTGGCGATGAAGCGGATGAAGAAGCAGAAAAGAATAAAGTGAAGATTTATCGCCGAAAAATTCATAAAGTTTCTACACTTACATTCAAAGATTTCATTTTAAAATTAGCTAAAGATCGTTCTGATGATGTGTCAAAAGCTGTCTTTGCGCGTATTAATTTTCAGTATGATTTAGTTGCTGCTGACGCTAAATACCATGACAGTTGTTACAAATCCTTCCTGAGACCTAATACTGGCGGTAAAATTGGCCGTCCTCAAAGTGAGGCTATAAACTCTGCAATGGAGGAAATTTTCAATTTCATCGAAAGTAGCGATGACTGCCAGTTTTCGTTAGATGAACTGAAGAATGTTTGCCAAAATGTAGCTTTAGAAAACGGGATTATAAATATACGATTGAAATTAAAGTATGGTAGTAGAATTATTATTACAGAGTAGCCTGGAAAATTAACATTTATTTGTTTTGTAGACAATAGGGAAGTTTCCTTTAACATAAAAACTAAAAATAATTATATACATTTAAGGACGTTAGAATTATATTAGACACAGTGAAAAAATTACTCGAATATCTTAATAAATGACGGAGTTATGGATGTCTAAACATGACCGCACGAAATCAAAAAACCTCGCGACGGATTTACGCGTGTGACGTCATTCGGCTTCAGAGCCGCGCCGTGGGTTAGGCGGGAGTAAGGAAAAAAGGAAATAAAGTGCTTCATTCTATGTCGGGTATTTTTCTAAGCCACGAATACGTTCTAGAATATCATTGTACTTATCTTTATGTTATGATCAACATTTACTATGGGACTAACCCCCCAATATAACGAATAAAAAGTTAGCATTCCCATGATTTTGTCCTGAGTAAATGAACTTTATTTCTAAATGGAACAAGACTTGACGTGTGTACCTACTGTTCTGCGGTTATTACATCTGTATGTATTGACTAGTAGTTTTCCAAATAGTAGACCTCACAAGTTTACATTTTGGTGAACATTTTCTGGTAATCAGTTTTCAAAAATGCACAACTTGCACAGGCAAATATATTCATAATTACAATATTCTGTCCTAAAATTCATTGTAAATTATGACCAACTTTTACTATAGAACTAATCCCCTGTATAGGGTTATCCAAAACTTCTCAGCCTAATATTTGTTCTTATAAAGTCATTGTAGGTAATAGGTTTTTCAGGACTTATTTTTTAGTTCCGAAAATGACAGATGTGAAAGTGACATCTGCCATTATATGGCATATTATTATAGAATTCATACTAGAGTGGCATGACAGATGTCATGCGAAATGTAGATCTCGTTGAGCTCTATCAATTTTGTGAATGAATGAATGAATGAATGAATGAATTTATTTGTCTATGAAACTAGGTAAAGTACAGATGTAGATTGTGCCTAAAGTAACGGTATAGAAACGACAGTTACTGAGATAAATTACTTTAAAGAGCTGTCATCCGAAACATAGATATTGTTGAGTTCTATCACTTTTGTGAAGACAGCAATGGTCTAAAATCGTTAGTTACAGAAATAAACCGCATTTAAGTTTGACAGCTGTCACTTTGAGACCTGATATGTCATCCTAATATGGATTCTAGAATTTGACAGCCATCACTTTGTTCAGTCATTTTTAGGGTTTCGTAGTAAAACGAGGAACCCTTAAAACTTCGTTATATCCGTGTAACGAACGGACGCCGTTTACAGACCATATTAAAAACTTTCCCTGAAAATTATTTTGAGCACTGTGGAATCATAAATTTTAGAGCTATAAAGAAAAAATTGAAATTTTTAAACATTAGAGGTCATCGACCTCACAAGTATATTTCATACAAACAAACAACAATAACACTTTATTAGACAACCACATAACATAAAAAAATTACAGGGACAAAACAATACAATTAATAGGATTCTAACTGGTGGCCTTATCGCTTTAAGCGAATTCTCCCAGGCAACCAAGAATTCATACTAAATTACGTTTTCCTAGTAATCAACCATCTTAAAAATTGGTTTTTATCATCATCATAATCATCGTCACGTCTACGGAAGCCTATCATACGCATGTCTTGACACGCACTTGACAACTTATTAGGACTAGAAAATAAAAGCCTTGAAAAAATTATCTAAAGTATTTTATTAGAACAAAATATATTACGCTTCACCAGTTCTAGCTAGCTAACCCTGTATAGGGGATCAGTCTCAAACTCTGACACCAGGGCTAGCCACCCGGCCTATACAAACTTACTTACTTAGTCCCATAATATACAATAATATCTTAGTAAAGAACCTTACCATTTTTATGATTAAGAATATATTTACCCGTAAAAGTTGTGAATTTTTGAGAACTTATTACGAGAAAATGTATACTTGCGAGGTCTACTGTTTGAAGAGCTACTAGTTAATAGTTACAGATGTAAAAACTGCAGAACACTAGACACATACACCAAGTCTTGTTCCATTTAGATATAAAGTTCATTTACTCACGACAAAATTATGGGAATGCTGACTTTTTATTCGTTATATTGGGAGGTTAGTCCCATAGTAAATGTTGATCATAACATAAAGATAAGTACAATGATATTGTAGAACGTATTCGTGGCTTAGAAAAATACCCGACATAGAATGAAGCACTTTATTTCCTTTTTTCCTTACTCCCGCCTAACCCACGGCGCGGCTCTGAAGCCGAATGACGTCACACGCGTAAATCCGTCGCGAGGATTTTTGATTTCGTGCGGTCATGTTTAAAAATTCATAACTCCGTCATTTTTGAAGATAATTGAAAAATAAAAACACCATAATTTATTGCAGACTTAGTGTAATTTAATAAAAATAAAACTAGAAAACGGGAAACTTCCCTATTACCAAGACATTTTAAGTCAAGCCTGGTCTGATAACAAAAACTTGAATGAAAAGGAAAAAAGGTGGAAAACTTTAAAAGCTTTAAAAATTATTCGAGAAGATATTCAATCTTGTGTGTTTGATAATACTATGTACCCGCCACCGGGTAGAATGTTTGAAGATATAAATAACGATATTCCCGAATGATTATCTTTTTTTTTGGGACAAATCATTCTTAAAAATAAGCGTCATAATTTGGATCATTTAAAGTTAGTTTGCACAAATATTTACACACGTTAAAAAAAACGCGCCGAGTACACTACCTCACAGGTGGTGTGGAAATGTGTGCATATTATGTAGAACTTGATTCTTACAAGCGCAATATCTGGGAAATAGTGGGTCTTAGAAAAAAAATTATGGGAACCATTTTTATAGAGAATTTTAAGATCTACAACTTTGTTCCGAGGTACTTTTTCGATAAAACTTACCGTTTTCGAGAAAAATCCAAAAAACCTAAAATTTTGACCTTGGGCCCCGAATAAGTCCCTAAGCTCACATGGGACTGATGGGGACTTTTGACACTTTATTCCTTGTGGTAAACCTAAGGTCTCTACAAAGATTTGGCTCTGTCGGAATTTTCTTTATTTGATCACTATTTTTATGTCTAAAATGACCGGACTACCTAGTGAGTACATAAGTAAGTATAATTCAAGTTATAAATTAAGTTTCTTAATGTTAATAACTTTGGCTTTAATTTTTTTAAGTCTAAATTTTATTATATAATAATGTTAACTGGCGTATTTTTAAATTTTTTAAATGTGTACCAATTGGAGAGTCCATCGGCTACTGAAATACAGTTTCTAACTAGTTCAGGAGCCTTTGGGTCAATTATACAGACTATTGTAAACTTATGCCCCAATAAACAATTTTATTTATTTATTCATATTCCTATGGTTTTATTTTCTCGCGGGAGGCATAAAAAGTAGAGCTTGCACCACTAAAACGAAGTCTGTGTTAAACAATCGTCTTAAAAATCGATAAAAGGCCGGCTGCACCTACGAAAAAGTGTCACGTTTCGCCTTAGCCGAACGTGCAAATGAGAGCGCGGAACAAGCGATAAAGAAGCACGAACAACAATGTTTTTTATAACGTTATCACGTAAAAATATCGTCCGCAAGGCGAAAGAAAACCAATTATTTTTCTGCTCGGTAACGAAAAGTGGTGTGAAATGAATATTTAGCGATTAATTGATGACCAGTACGCAGCCACAGGCCGCAGATGTCTACGGAACGCCTTATCTAAAAAAAGTAGTAGAAAATAAAATCCTTTAAAGGCAACACTCGATTGCAAAATGGCGTTTAAAAACTTCACGCTAAAATTGACAGCGCATTGCGCAAAGCGAAGTCGAGTGTGCATGTTACACGGTTGAACCATGTTAAAAAGTTTTTCTGAAATTTTAGTTTTATGTTACATTCAGTGCAGAAATCTTATTATAAGAACTGAAACGAACTTATCTCCATCTTGATCAAGTGACAAACCTAGTTTAAATTTAGTGAAATATAATATCATTTAGTTAAGGCGCATAGATTACTTTTTGTTTAGAAGCTTAGTTTAGTTATCACCATGCCTAAAGGGAAAAGAAAAGGAAAATTCGGTGAGTGAGCATCTTATTTTGTGTGGTCCATCATGTCCTAAGTGTGGAATTTGCTGAGAATGAGATCACGCGGCGACCTTGTGCTGACGGACTTTCCGCGGGACATAGGAAAATGACGTTATGCAGATTGGCTCACGGTCAACAAAACGATGCCAATGTCCTAAAGCTAGCATATGTTTGGCTAAACACACTCTAATCTAGTTACTTTGTGTTGCAAAATTGATTTTTTTAAGACCCAATTTGATACTTGATTAATTTTTCCTTGTATACTTCCAGTGTCTTACTTTCCACATGTCATCTGACATTTATTTAAGCTACAACAATGCTTTTCTCTGTTTAATAACCAAATTCACATGTTTTATTCAATGTAAAAGACTTGTTTGGCCTTCAAATGTCCGCTGTGTACTAGATTATGTAATTTTGCATAACCACACAGCCTACTTCCTGGTTCAGAGATGTTGACATAGCATTCCCTGTCTCTATTGCTCAATATGTCAGGTATTATGGGTGTAAAATATTTGATAAGGCTTGCACAATATGCTATTATTATCACTATAATAACACCTTAGTCATGTACATCATATTATAACTACAATGTTATAATTATCATGTACTAGGAAACAGCTGTTACAAACAATTCTGTGCATGATTTTCAGTTCATTGTGCAATAAATAGGAAGGGTATGTCTTACACCTGAGCCGTTTGAGACAAAGACCTATTGCACCATGTTAAAAGCTCAAAGTACTAAAACATTAAGCTTAGTGCCAACCTTTCTACATACAAACATGAATTGTTAATCTCTAATATTGTGTATATTATGACTACAGATAAAGTTCCAAAAGCAGCTGTAATTATTTCTTTGAATTGACTTTGTTTTTGTTTACTAACATTATTCTGTCCTTGATGACTAATGCATACACAACAATCAGCAATGGAATCTTTTATGATGTTCTCAGAATTATATCTTAGCTTCTTTTAATAATGTTGGTCTTACTATTTCATTGAAATGTTTTTAGATGTATTTTGCCCTGAGAAACTTACTATTCCTTAGGGGCCATTCAAGTATTATGTAAGCACTATAGGGGGGTGGAGGGGTTTATCATTTGCTTATTTTTGATGACATGGGGTATGGGGGGGGGTCTAAAAGGTGATTACGTCAGCAAGAGTTATTTATTTCTTTTCGCATGTGTGTGTTAATGTCCAATATGCTAAATCTATTTTCTTATTTCTAGAATTAAATCTGCTGCTCAAGAATCCATAAAAAAGAAAAATGTATGCAGGTACCAATGTTTAAGTAAGAATGGGGGGGAGGGGTAAGAACTTTGCTTACTTTTGCTGACAAGGGGGGAGGGGGGGGTATATAATTGTAATAAATCTGTTTACGTAACACTTGAACGGCCCCTTATTGCATTACACAAGTTGGTGGAAATGAAGTTAGCTACAAATTGTGCAATATCCAATCATCGCACAGCTTTGTGTGAGCTTTAGTCAGGATTGGATATTGCACAACTTGTAGCTAACTTAATTTCTGCCAACTTGTGTGACGCGTCTTATACTAATGTTATAAATCCGTTTATTTCTTACTTTTTCACTCAGCAAAAAAGAGAGGGATCAACAGACATATACCAGTTTTTAGCCCAGAAAAATAAAAGATTCCTAAGAGATAGCACTCAAACTAAAACACCACACAAGTGAAGCCGTTGGTGACAGCTAGTCCTCTTAAAATATTTGAAAAGTGACTTGTAAAGTAGTAGTCTGTTTGGATTGTTTTTATCATAAAACAATTTCTTCCAGAGCACAAGAGGACGGAGCAGGCGTACTCTTCAGATGAAGATGCTGGCATTGATATGACCTTGGACAACTGCTCCGAGGCATCGCTGCAGTCTGACCTGAAGAGCAACCATGATGACCCAGGTATGAGATCTATATCTGATAGGGGAATGTATTCATACTAAATCACCCAGTTTTTGCAACTTTTAACACCCTCAGTGCTATGAAAAAAGAGCAATTAATTACTGAGTGTAATATTTTGAGGAGCATAGGCAGAATCAAAGTACTTGGCAGCTGTGAAGTTAGCTAGAAGCTACACAAATCCTCACACACCTAAAAATATTTAAAAAAAAATGTCACAGGCACCAAGCAGTTTTATTTGGCCTATACCTCCCTCCCTGAATAGGTCATAGTATGTGTATGTTCCCTAGTTTACTTGCCTACAAATTCAATGGAGTATAAAAGTAATCTTAAAATTTGTCTACAAGCAATATCGACTCTAGCTTTTTATGTTCCTGATGAAGCTTACGTGTATTACTGCACTCTGTACCATGTATGTATGACCCACAACTTGGTCTTGTTCCATATTACACTTCCAAGGTAAGTGCCACATGAACACGGCTACTATGGCTTTTGTTATGAAAAGGTAACAAGCAAACATGTTCGTTATGACTATTAGAGGAGGAAATGAGAGAATGGTTTTTGATAAAAATATATAGCTATCTCTTATTGCACAGGTCATAGCAGAATGCTATGTATCTTATTGTGCAATATAAGAGGGTTCATTGCACAATATTATAAACTAGGTGATACATGCCTATATCTACAAATTAGTAATGCTTGGAATGCTGAATTTATAAGACCTTTTTTGAATCAATGGTAATATTTCAAAATAGAATCTCACAATTGATTTAATAATGATATTCTTCACTAATACTATTATTGATTCATTACTATATTGGTTAAATATTAATGCTACAATGATTAGATTGGCTGCAAGTTTCTGATGGTATAGATAGTTTATTTATCTTATTATGAAATCATGTTGTGTAAACAGACAATTGTTCCATCCTATTTTATAAACAAAAGTCATATTTAGGTATTGAATTAACTAACAAAAGGTTTTGTGTAGTTTTAGACTCCCAATTTATATGTTAAAAAAGTAGGATACATAATTATCTAATATTTTAAAATATTGTGTCAGTGTTTGTTAGATCAGCTAGTATTTAGATAAAGATCTGAAGTCTGCACTATGACACCAATCTAAGCAATCTTTTTAATCAACTAGAATTATAAAGATTGCTCAGACCATGTTACAAATGATCTAGAGATGGAAAAAGGTCATGACACAATGGAGACAGCTGAAGTCATGTTAATGTTGCCATGAGTCACGGGTGACACAGAGTGTGTAATAGTAGCCAATGCCCACAGCTGATGTCTGACTCAGCTCATCCCACAGTGTTTACAACTTGATGTAACACCAACACCTGAGCAGGGTAAACTCATGGCATCTCTTTTCATTTTATTATGCAAGAATAGGATAGCAATTATTTTGTGCTGTATTCTTACTAATATAAATCCTAAAATGCATTTTGTTAGTTTGTTTGATACTCTTTCAAGAAGCATCAAATTCAAATTGACAGTTTGGCTTTATTTTTAGGGATATGTATACTTTTTTAGATGGCCGTGGTGGTCTAGAGGTAGTGACACCCGCCTTACAATCGTGAGGTCGTGGGTTCAAATCCCCAGTCCCGTACCAATGAGTTCTTTGGAATTTATGTACGGAATATCACACCACTGGCTTTTCGGTGAAGGAAAATCATCGTGAGGCAACCTGCATACGTCCGTAGAAGAAATTCGATGGCGTATGTAAATCCACCAACCCGCACTGGGCCAGCGTGGTGGATATGGCCCAATCACTCTTCGTGGGTAGGCCTACGTCCTGCAGTGGACTATTAAAAAGGCTGGTACAGTATACTTTTCAGATCAGACAATTTTTTCTGTATGTTACTCTTTCACGCAATAATGGAGAGACGGATTGGCTTGATTTTTTGCATGGACATACTTTACAGATTGGAAATTGTCATAGACTACCTATTAATCTCGATTAATAAAATGTTACTGTGGGATGGCATTAAAACAAAAAAAAAGGGGGCGAAGCCGCGGGTAAAAGCTAGTGCAAAATACAAGTTGAACCATTTCACAATGACTCCACGGTTATCTCTTGCATACATATGCTATAGTTTTTATACATCATAGTGTGAGCATTTACCTGAGTTGTTTCTGTTTTTCATTGTTTTTATGAACTGACCCTTGAGGTTTAACTCAGGTAGATTTTTTTTTAACCATAACTATCCTAAAATCTCAAACAATACAATTTAAAAGTAAGTATACAAATGATTAAAAAAAATTAAAACAAACAATACAAATATGAAGAAATAAATTTTCACTGGTACAAAAGTCCTTGCTTATTGTTTTTTATCTCGGTTGTAAACTAATCTGGTACCTGGACCATTTTAATTTTAAATTATAAGCGTTATTTTCCTGGAGTGATTATTTTACCTGAGGCAGATAAATTCTAAGAAAAGATATTATAATCACAAACAATACAAAATCTATGTAAACAAATTTTAATGAAATAGACCATTATCAGCAGTAGGACGTCACTGCTGGACATAGGCCTCCCCTACAGATTTTCTATAAGCCCAGCTGGAAGCAGCTTGCATCCAGCACATTGCAGTGATCTTACCTAATTATATCGTCGGTTTACCTAGTCTATGGACGTCCTACGCTGTGCTTGCCGGTACATGGTCTCCTTTCGATAACTTAATAGCCCCATCGGCCATACGTTCTTCGACGATATGTTCGTACTAAGTACGAGTACTAACAAACAATGCTATAGAAATTCAATTTGTCAAGTACGCAAACCCTTAAACCTAGAGTCCCTTGTTCTGGTCATAAACTCAGTAAGCCTATGTTTAATTGTTCAGTAGTGGACCTAGAAGGGCAGTATACAATATCTTAGCTTCTGTGATGTTAGAGCTACAAGCTGCTGATGATAACCCAGTTAAGTGAGCTTCAGCCAGGATTGGATTATCCGCACTTTGCAGCGAACACCACAGCCTCCAAAACATCTAATTCAACCTATACAGTATAGTTTTTCTCAGAATGATGTATGGATAATAAGTCATCTCTGACCGTACGGACGTGTCATTTTAGTCGACAAGTGTATTCGCGAGTGAGTGACCCGAGTAGTGAAGGACGTTCTGTACATTTACCTGCGCGTCGGTGGTAAACCAATCATTTATTGCGGAACTAGCTGCGTCTCGCGATTTTACCCGCTTCTACAATCTCTTAAGAACTCTATATTATGCAGACATAAGCTCATGATAAGATATAAAAATAATTCATGTATTCGTTTCTATTTCTCTCTTCTACTTTTCAGCCAAAAGACGTCCACAGCTGGACATAGATCTAAGAAATGGAACATTAACTGGGCTGACCAATGACCATTTCAACTTTATTTGTTCATAATTATTTTTTGCAAAAAATGGCATGACCGACTTCATCCGTGTGCAGAATTCGCCACGTATTCAAGCGGTTACACGTAAAAAAAATATACGCGTCGAATTGACTACCTCCTCCGTATCGTCGGTCAAAAATATATTCGCGTTTAACTTCCTCCTACCTGATGATAAACAGCAATGAGGTCTAGAATTTAGCTACGCTTGCGTTGTACCTTACAGGACAATTGCTGTATTCACGACTTTGAGCACTAGAATTATAAATGTACTGTAAAAAACTTTATCAATAAGTAACTTTTTTAAATTAAACTCACCAACAAACAAATATAAACTGCATAGTACAAACGCATTTAGACTAGACTGTGGTCATAACAATCACTAGGTAATCCAGTACCTATTTACCTTTAGTATAAGTACTAAGTAGATTTAGCAGCCATTTCAAAGTTTGAAATCCAATTTTGTTTGAATCATTATCACAGCTGAACAAAGTCCTCGCAAGTAACGTTTATACAGAATGCTTTGGATATTCTACAATAGATAAACATGGTGGTGGTTATTTACCAGTAAGTTATTTTGCTTATTATATTTCTAAAATGTTAGTCTGGCTGTGTTCCTTTCCTGCCGTTGGTTTCTGCCACGCACTTGCATCCGCAATACTTATATACCTACTATAATTTGAGATTCTTCAAGAAAAATGTGAATAGGCATTGCACCAGCATCACCTTCGGGATTTCATATTTCTACAGGGTTATGCAGAACAGCCGGGCTAGGATGCGCACCACGAAATATATCTTTCGACGTATCAGAACGAGACAGAGTTATGGCGAAGTATATATCTGTCACTTTCTCACAGGTCGAAAAGAGTTCTTTTCGTGATCGCATGCTAGGCCTAATGGTGTACTAAGGTCTAAGCCGAAGGGGGGTGATTAAAACCATTATTATAAATAACTTTTACTACGAGGCTAACCCGAAATCGAGAAAAAAAAACAAATCATCTATTTTATACATTTTGTCGATTCCCGAGTTGCAGTTTTGCATGGAACAGCTGATTTTTTAGGGTTCCGTACCTCAAATGGAAAAAACGGAACCCTTATAGGATCACTTTGTTGTCCGTCTGTGTGTATGTCTAGACTCTTTATCTCGGTAACGCGTAAAGATATCGAGTTGAAATTTAAACTGTATACGTATCTCTATGGTCTCTTACAGTCGTGTAAAAGAAAAACTTCTCAGTTATTCTTTAAAAAAGTTAGAGCCGTTTATGTCGTAAAAAACCGCATATTTCGACACACAAAAATCTAAACCTACAGAGTACGTCCCGTTGACATAGAACTATGAAATTTGGCGAGAAGCATTATCTCAGAGTACATGTAGGAATAAATCTGAAAACTGTACATTTTTATTTAAATCAAAAAAATCGGTCCTCAAAATTCACAAAATATGGGTTCAAAATTCAAAGTGAGTAAATCGTATCATGTAAGATATCATATAAAAGAATTTCATTAGCACATGCTAAAACAGGTTTTTAATTATTTTAACAATGTGTCAATGTAATATGTATGACGAGAAAAGTGAAAAAATAAAAAACTTTTTTGTCGATGATTATAGTACTTATAGAGATTTTAACAACTTACTTCCCAATTTTGTGAAATTTTCTGGATTTGTACGGAACCCTCGGTGTGCGAGCCTGACTCGCACTTGTCTGGTTTTTTTCTTGTATTTTGAATTGGCCTCATAGTAAGATTTGTTCGTGATCAAGGTCTTGATCACCTCCTTTTGGCTTAGCACAGGGTAACCAGATAACCCTGTTTATGCAATGGTTACCTTGTACTATCATGAGGGCCTAATTGCCACTTCCTCATATAAAAAGGGCTATTTATAACCACATTTTATCATTGAGGTAAAGTTATGATAAGGCGGGGGTGTAACAAGCTTGCTGTTGTGTGTTTGCCGTACGGATGTGTTTGTCTCCTATTGATCTGTTATAGGCGTTATAGCTGAAAGCAAAGGAAATTGGACCACTCTGTTGAGCAGACCTTCATTTCAAAATTTACATTTACTTCTCGGGTTCAGGTATAGTATTGGACTAATATCAATGTCCAAACAAAACACTTCACTTTTCTATCAAAACATGGAAATAATCCTGTAAAATCGGATTATTCTCTCTTCTTTCTCTCTAAACTAAACTTTCTTAATCTTACTAATTAAAAATATAATTTACTACTAGAAGCAAATATCTGTCATATTGTTGTCATCATCATCTTACTTTTAAAGTTTTAATAAATATCACAAAATCTTTGGATATGAGTCTTCCCAGTGTAGCTTTCACTGTTTTTGCTCCTTATACAACTCAGAACCTTTCCTAGAGTTTGATTACAACTTGTTTACATCTTCGTGGTAGTTAGTAATTTAACTACATATATCTTGCAACCGGCATTATTAGAAATCTGGTTATGTACCGGTGTTATAATCTTGAGTCTGAGTGACCTATGTCCTACAGCAGGCATCCATAGCTTTCATAGATCTGCTGCCTCAGTAAGTTAGAGTAAAATAATAATAAAATATTTATTGACACTAAAGTACAAAGAAATATACAAGGATGTGTTAGCACAAGGACAAGATTTCCTAATTGATCTGATTCCCGGGTACCTACTAAAGTTTTCTATCGTCCAAGTAAAGTAAAGTAATTTATTATCTTTGACAACATACAGTGGAATACAATAGAATTTTTCATATTATAAATTAGGGCAACACAATACTACATTCAATTAAAAAACTACAGTAGATCCACACCAAGTCCAGACAGTGGTCCCACACTAGGCTCTAGGCCCGTGTTGTGGGAACCTCACATATCGACAATCAAGACAACTTATAAGTGGAGGTGTCCTATTAAATACATTAAGAGTTATAATTTTTTAAGTATGAAAGAAGTATGAACGGTTGTCTGACAGAGCCCAGCGAGCCGCCGCCGCGGCGCCGCGCGCGCCCCCGCCGAGACCTAAAAGTCACCGTGCCCGAGGAACCAGAGGTCAACGACAATCTTCACAGAAACCATCAGTTGCCGACGCCACTTGTAGAAAGTAAGGACTCAGACGGGGCAACAAAAATGCACTTTTCAACGCCAACTACACTATCTTTTTGCATTAATCTTAAAGAGACACGGCCCAACTAAGCAACAGCGACGCAATCACGTAACATTACAAGTCACCAATTAAAGGACATGTCCACAAAATGTATGGAGGCTGGTATAATAATAATCAAAAATTTTAACCAAAACACTCGTTATATTTCGAGAAAGCTCATATTTTTCTGAGTCTATTAAATCAGTTAAAATCAAAAAAGAGCCCTCCGATTTTATTAAAATTAATTATGAATCTATTAGGATAATTAAATATATTTGGCCCAATAGGTAGTTTATATCTATCAATCCTGGTTAAGTAACCCCCATTATTGTTAATTAGAAGCATTTTTACCAATTAGACACAGTTTTTAAGTGTTTTTGTCACATTGTACCTACTAACTGGTCACACTGGTAGGTTATAATTTTTAATTTAAGCAAATTAAAAGATGAATGCGGAAGAATCAGCTACGAATGCAAGTAAAATAACGATAGAAGCACTTTATTATTGCCAAATTAGAAATAATGCAGAGCTGTATTGTTATATTACATACAATTTATTTTTCACATTTAAAAAAAATGGAGGGTAAAAAAAATCAAAATTAAATATTTTTGAGAAGCCCATAAATCAAGCTTTCAAATGATGTATATATCATCTTGGTTCGATTTTTCTCTGAATAATATACCACTTGTGGACGTCACCTTTAGGTCGTTTTGTAAGAACAGTCCACAGGGCTATCCATAACAAGCATAGAGCTAAACTCTGTGAGAACAAGTGTACAACGCCGAAAGGAGGTGATTCAGACCATCATTATGATCAACATTTACTATGAGGCTAACCCGGAATTCTAGAAATAAAATCAGCTGTATCATACAGTTTGTCGATTCCTAGTTGCGTTTTTGTATGGAACATCTGATTCATTTTTCTCGTATTCCGAGTTGACCCCATAGTTAAAGTTGTTCATAATGATAAAATAATCTTAATCACCCCCTTTCGGCCTAGTACAGGATTAGCAGATAACCCTGTATAACTTAAGCGCCTACGATTGATCGGTATTTGGATTCCTTATTTTTCACGGAGGAAGTTGAATATTTTTGTATAAATAATCTTGGCGCCATCTTATACATAAAAATGAATCGTGGTTGTTAGTCTCGCTAAAACTCGAGAACGGCTACGGAACCGATATTATGGCTAATTTTGATCTTGAAATATCTGCCAAAGCTAAGGGAAGGTTTAAACGGTGAGAAAGTTTGTAAAAATTTTGCTGTGTTTTCCCATACAAAATGTTCCTGCATGTAAAAGTAGTCATTGACAGTCAATTGACAGATGGTGTGATGAAGTTCACCGGGTTAGCTAGTAAAATATAAAAATGATAGTTTAGTATAGCTCACTAGATTTTTGCAAAAATTAGCATGACCGACTTCACCCGTGTACAGAATTCGCGAATATTTCGCACGGATCGATGTAGCATTTTTCACATTATTGTTGATTAATCAAAAATGGCTCAGCCGATTTCGATAAAATTTAAATGGGACCAATTTCGAAGTATACCTTTTCCAATAAAAAAAAATTTGTTGAAATCTGACTACTACATTGAAAAAAGTTATACATAAAAAAGATATATATACGCGTCGAATTGTACACTTCAAAAATAAATTAAATGTAATGTGTGTGGAATGCTCAGGTGAAAAGTTAGTATATTTTTTATGTCAGACTTGTGTTTAAATCAATCAAGTATAGGCCTCGCCAAACAAGTGAAGTTAGCTACAAGCTGCGATATAACCAATCAACGTGCGGCTTTATGTGAGCTTCAGTCAGGATTGGATATTGTGCAGCTTGTGGCTAACTTTACATCAAACAAATTGTATGGCGCGGACTATACGAGGATACAGAATTTCACTAAAGATTTCATAGATTTGAGATACAAATTAATTCACTTTACTTAGTAAGTACATCTTACTCTTTTAACAATAAGTTACTGGATGAGCTGACTGACAGCTCTTTTATGTTAGTACGTTAATACATAACAAAATGTTATGATCCTTATTCATTATCCAAATTAAATATTGTGAACTTCTCATGTCTATAACAATGCAGCCTTAAAATATTATCGCTGAACTGTTATCATTAATTCGATTTGAGCTCAATATACGAGCAATGAAGAGCTTATCTAACACGTGATGTAAATAAAGCGCTTTTATAATATTATCGCTACGAATAATCCGCATAAATTGTCTCGCCGAATATCATTTGGCGTTATTCTAATTTAGCGTCAACTGATTGCTATCAGTATCACGTTCCTCTTCACAGACACTGTATTTATTGTTTTTAAACTTTCGCGATTTGAACACATTATTATTATATAGATTAGTCCCGTAGGACTAATCGCGCCCTAAAATTACGAGATAAATAAAGGCCGAAACGTCGGGATGAGGAGGTATTTATTTATCTCGTAATTTTTTTTAGTGCGCGATAGTATATAATAATAAACTGCATTTATTATCAGCCAGTCTAAAAACGCTGAATTGTTTTAAAACTCGACTTTTATCTTGAACAGTTTGCAATACAAAAGAGATAATGCAATATCGCTTCGGCCGTTTAGGAAACCGGGATTAGGAAACTGGTTTCCTAAATGGCTTAAAATATATAAATCTTAGGCCATTGGAATTATTTTCTTAGTTTGTCTATAAAATGCGTTTCCCATTATTTACTTTAAAAAATAATCTTAATTTAAAGTAATTTTATATTATTTTCAGGTCATATTATTTATAACATTGCTTGTAAAACATGGCGGCGGGCGTGGTGGCGGCGTTGAACAAAAATCAAATCTGAAAAATACAAATCTAAAAGCATTTAATACCGTTGTTTTTTCTATTAATTCGTTTACCATATTTTAACACTTTTTTTGTTCTACTACAAACTCTGAACCAACTTTACAAGATCTTCTTTATCTTTGGAAAAAATTCTACCTATCACAAAATGATGCTCTAACCAGAAACCATTTACAACCAGTCATATCGCTAAATGTTATTTGAAAATATAAATTCCACAAATATTTAAACACTAATAACTGCATCAGTAATTGCTTTATAATTACACAACAATTGGTAGCTATGTACTTATTATATCTCTATGCACAAAAGAAATTATGACCTTATCTGACACGTGTCGAAAAACTGCGTTTGTCCGTTATCGCTTATAATGCTTATATTGTATGTAGTATTTATGTAACAGTTTATCTGAGCGTCATTACAATATTCCATCACCGAACTTACGTCAGCGAATATTTTATCAGGTGGCGTTTTTATAGCGTCAACACGATATTTTGGCTTAAAAAAACTACTGAGCTTAGACAATTATAGCACAATGTAAAACAATAGTAGATGTTACTGAATATATATTTATTTAAAAATAACATTCGATTGAAAAAAAATACTGTTGTTCTATAGAAAAATATCGTTCACCTACGACAAAATGTATGGACAGCTGTCTTTTTTTAGTTTTGACAAAAGTCGCAGAACAAAAGTTGTTAATTTTGATGTACAGAATAAGCCCCTAAAAGGATGCTAATTGATTCGGAATAACTCTGTTGTATATATAGCTGTGGATGTATATAGCTGAAATGACGACTAATATTTCTTTGACTTACGTAAAGTAAATTACTCGATATTTAACTGGAAACCTCAAAACGATTTTAAGTTACTTTCCAAACGAGATCGGTTAACTCAGAAATCGATACAACATTCAATAACTATCCGTATCATTAAACAAAAATTGTTATCAAACAACTATAAAGCAGCTAGTGCAAGGTTATCGCGCCGATAAGACACGTTTTCGTGGAGCAATATGTCCTGACCTTGACTGTTTCATAGGCAGCTTAAATCAGCTCTTAAAATGGCTCTTGGTATTTTTCATACATTCTGCTCCAGCGTTTTTTTTAGACTCATTAACATATCCATCATAGAAGGCGGTCTGCTGAGGTGGTTTTATTATAGATCAAGGCTAACCAGTGTTGCTAGGTGAATAGTGAAACTAATACACGCTTTGGCAGCCGTCTGAAACTTGCTCTGATATGATACGAGTTTTAGTTGAATACCGTAATTAAATTAGTTAGACGTTATATTTGTCGATATCGATATGATTGATGAAGCGATTAAAATGTGTTAATTTGCGGTTCGCTATTTCTCTCGTGTGTGAGCATAGGTGTTTTTCTATGATTGAAATTCTCGTCCAACTATCATCATCATCATCAGCTTATTTCGGCCCACTGCAGGGCATAAGCCTCCTCCCCCTTACGCCAACTATCCCTGTCCTGTGCCAGTCTCATCCAGGTGTTGCCGCAAAACTTTTTGACACCGTTGTAAGGGTCTACCGGGACTGCGCTTCCCGTCATGGGGCCACCATAATAGTCCAACCATAACTCTCTCACTCTCGACTCTCGACACTCTCAACTCGTCCAACTATAATACTGTACTGTACCAGCCTTTTTAATAGTCCACTGTAGGACGTAGGCCTAATCACGAAGGATGATTGGGCCATATCCACCACGCTGGCCCAGTGCGGGTTGGTGGATTCACATACGCCATCGAATTTCTTCTACGGACGCATGCCGGTTGCCTCACGATGTTTTCCTTCACCGAAAAGCCCGTGGTGTGAAATTCCGTACATAAATTCTAAGGAATTCATTGGTACCGGACCGGGATTTGAACCCACGACCTCACGATTGTAAGGTGGGTGTCATTACCACTAGACCACCACCGTGTATGTCCGTAGAAGAAAAACGATGGCGTATGTGAATCCACCAACCCGCACTGGGCCAGCGTGTTGGATATGGCCCAATCACCCTTAGTGGGTAGGTCTACTAACAAAAAAAGGCTGATACAGTACATACAGTACAATTAATGTAGTTTATGGCACTATGACCTTAAAACTAAATCCATGCAAAAAACGTCGATATCCCCCTTTGTTGTTTCGTGAAAGAGTAACAACTTAATCAATATACCAATAAACCGCATTCGGATTTATAACATTAGTAAGGGTTCCTAGGCTATCTTTGACCAGTAACAGATAAGTAGATAAAGATAGTAGATAAGTGCAGGACCTTGGTACGAACCTGAGAGAAGCCAATAAAACTGAACATACATATAACATGTTTGCTAATTACTAGTTGATGTCATTACAAATCCTTGAATGGGACATGTTGTAGACTTCAATGTAAACGGTGCAAATGAAGCTAAGTAAGGTAGATTTTATGGGAAATCAAAGTTTACGAATTTGATCGCTGGGTCACTAGTCCATAACTTGATTCTTCTTAATCGGTATCTTCATTGCTGAAGGTCGTGTGGTAAATAACTTGATTAGATATACGATTATTCAGAAAGGTGTACTAAGCCGAAAGAGGTTATTCTGTCCAACACCATGAACAACAAAAACTCGCAACTCAATATAGACAAAATCTATATTTAACAGCTGATTTTTTTCTCGAATTCCGGATTGGCTCCATAGTTAAAGTTGTTCATAATAATGGTCTAAATCTTCCCTTTCGGATTATATATCCTATGACAATAACCTTGTATTAATCTCATTACGGAAACGGCACTATGTCAAAGTACAGCGATAAGACAAAGTAGCTATTCCTAGAAAATCTTAGACTAACTACTTATAAAGTAAAGAATTGATATCATTTCCCATTATTATAATCACATCTCTTTATCGTATGTTTGTTTGTTTGTTTGTTACAGAGAACGATATCCAAGAGAAGTTCGAAGAGAAAGTACTAGAGCTGATCGACGGTCTAGGCGCGCGGGCGAACGCAGCTCGGGCAACTGCGCTGGTGTCGCTACGCGGGGCGCTGCAGCGAAGACCCCTCGGGGCTCTGTTGTCTGGACACCGTGCTACACTTGCTGATCATCTTACGAGGGCGCTGAGGAGAGGACGCGATGGGGAGAGAAAGGCTGCTGCAGCCATTGCACCCCTTCTGGCGCTACAGGTGAATATGCCTCGATGTTGACTGGTGTGTCTGTAATGATTGTTTGTCAATTATTACTTCTCAAGGACGCTATTAAAGGGTCAGTTTAAGGAGTATGCTGCTGCTTTTGCGCCACATGATTCAGATTAACAGATCTCGTCGCTGATAAGTATTTAGTGGCGAATGTTTGATGTCTTGCTCTACAACTGGATGGTTGTAGAGACAACCGACCAGTTAGTAAAACGTAGAGACGCGGGGCGCTGCAGCGAATGCCGCTCGGGGCTTTGTTATCAGGACATCGTGCCACGCTTGTTGACCATCTCACTAGGGAGCAGAGGAGAGGACGCGATGGGGAGAGGAAGGCTGCTACAACTATTGCGCCCTTTTTGGCTCTACAGATAAATATGTCTTTGTATTGATGGGCCTGTGGTAATAGTTACCCATTATAAGTACGTGGGCCGAGATAGTATGGTGGTGCCATCGCGTCGCATGCTTTAGAAGTTTAGATTAACAGATGTCGCTGATAAGCAATATGGTAAGAAACGTTTGATGTCTTGCTACCTGGATCCTTTATATACGCGCGGAGCTCACAAAATCCACACATACATAAATTCGTCAATAACCGAATGATCGCTGCTGCATATTCGGATGTTTATGGATTTGTAATGATCGTTTGTCACTAATAATTACTGATCTACAGTGGTTACTTGTACCAGCTATGATATGTCAACTTGAGAAACAGGTTTAATTCGAAAGCAAAAGTAGGTACGCTATCACTTATATCCCTTCACAAAGTTTCAAGGTGTTTTTATTTTTAAAGTGATCAGTAGGTACTGATTGACCATAGTATTTCTACATCGTCAACATGTATCGTTTCCAGATCGGCGAGGAAGGCACGGAGCAGTTCGTGAGCGAGGTGCGCCCCGCGCTGGCCGCCGCCGCCGTCGACAAGTCCGCCTCGCTCGACACGCGCACCGAGGTATGTAGGATGTACCACCGGAACTAACTAGACTAGAGCCGTGGTGGTGACATTCGCCTTACAATCGCGAGCTGGTGGGTTCAAATCCCGGTCCCGTACCAATGAATTTATGTGCGAAATTTCTCATCACTGGCATTTCGATGATGGAAAATAGAATTTATGTACGGAATTTCACACCACTGGCTTTTCGGTGAAGAAAAACAAAATTTATGTACGGAATTTCACACCACGGGCTTTTCGGTGAAGGAAAACAGAATTTATGTACGGAATTTCACATCACTGGCTTTTCGATGATGGAAAAAAGAATTTATGTACGGAATTTCACACCACTGGCATTTCGGTGAAGGAAAATAGAGTTTATGTACGGAATTTCACGTCACTGGCGTTTCGGTGAAGAAAAACCGAATTTATGTACGTAACTTCACATCACTGGCATTTCGATGATGGAAAACAGAATTTATGTACGGAATTTCACATCACTGGCTTTTCGATGATAGAAAACAGAATTTATGTACGGAATTTCACATCACTGGCTTTTCGATGATGGAAAACAGAATTTATGTACGGAATTTGACATCACTGGCTTTTCGATGATGGAAAACAGAATTTATGTACGGAATTTCACACCAATGGCATTTTGGTGAAGGAAAACAGAATTTATGTACGGAATTTCACACCACTGGCTTTTCGATGAAGGAAAACAGAATTTATGTACGGAATTTCACACCACTGGCTTTTCGATGAAGGAAAACAGAATTTATGTACGGAATTTCACACCACTTTTCGGTGAAGGAAACTGTCGTGAGGCAACCCCGCATATGTTCGTAGAAGAAATTCCATGGGGTATGTGAATCCACCAACTCGCCCTGGGCCAGCGAGGTGGATATAACCCAATCACCCTACGTGGGTAGGCCTAAGTCCTGCAGTGCAGTGGACTATTAAAAAGGCTGGTACATTACTGTACAGAAAAAACTAAATACTTTTATTCTATTTATACGTTCTATTGCAAAATCTGTCTGCATATGTCATCGAACTACATTATGATGACATATTTGTAAAACATTGCTCGATGTGATAAATTCTCTGCCTATTCGTATTTCAAAATGACGACACAAAAGATAGCAGACTGATAGGCGGAGGTATAATATGATTCAAACTTAATGGCGTCTGTGAAAACGAGGCTGGTTGTGGCGCAGTGTTTGTATGTCAATGGAGGCGAGAAGTAAGATTTTCCACAGCTTGTAGCTAACTTCACAGAAACCATCTAGTTTGATTTGGCCTATTTGGGCATATAGTGCATTAGGGGTGCGTTTACGCACTCCAGATAATTTTTATGCTAGATAAAAAATATTCTGAGGGGCGTCCGTGAACGGCGTCATAGCTCTAGACCAATCATAAACCAATCACATCTGTCAAACTCTTGATCAATCTGTCAAATTAGATTCCATGACAACTAGCTGACGAATCAGAGACAAGATAAAATTTATCTACCTAAAAACCTCGATAAAACTTAGCCAGTCAGGAACTATATCACTTATTTTTACAACTCGACTCCACCAAACCAACCAAAAAGCGCAAAAATGAAAGAATGATGTTATTTTAAAATTATCCGCTTCTGAGCGGGTCATGTGCGCAATATCTAATCAACGCGCGGCTTTATGTGATCTCCAGTCAGGATTGGCTATGGCCCAGCTTCATTTCCGCCAACTTTTGTGACGCGACTTATATGAGTGTTCTTTTGCCAGTAAATAATGTTTATTATTCTTATGTTTTTCGGGACTGATTGCGAACTGAAAATACGAGAGAACACTGAAACATTACACATGTATGTACCTAATTGAATGTTTATTACGAATGTTGCAGTGTTGTTCATCTCTGGGCGTGCTGTGCTACCTGCTGGAGGAAGACGTCACCGAGATCCTGGACGTCATGCGCATGTACGAGACCATCTTCAGCGGCAGCTATCTCAAGGTACGGTCGTGTAGGCTCGGAGGCAGCCCTGCGAGCTCAGCATACAACACCACGACAACAGTTTACCGACGTGTGTAAAGGTGACAGATATATGCTTCATCATAACTCTGTCACGTTCTGACACGTCGATAGTATTATTTTATGGTCCGTATGCTAAGCCCGCTGGTGTCAGTTTCTAAACCGCCCTAATGCTTCTGACATGATTTAACGGTGAAAACAATCGAGACTAACGATTTAAAAAACATCCAGACCTATTCCAATACAACACAAACGCTCGTAGAAAACATTTAATCGTAGCTCCAGAACCCAAACTTGAAATGGTCAAAAAGGACCGGAATATATGCTGATATAAATATATAATCATCTACCGAAAGATTTGCAAGAAGAGACAAGTAACAAAAAGTTCCAAAAGAAGCTTAAATTTTTCTTAACAAAAATATGCTATTACACAGTTGACGAATATCTAGACGAAAAAGTTTCAACCTCACAAAATATATAAGACTATAATAATAATTATATATCTGTACCTAATGTAAGAACTATCTCCAAAATTATTATGTATTTGTATTTTAGTATCTAACTTGTAATGTACTATTTGCAACACCCTATAAACAGGGTTATAATGTGTATAACGTTACATTTTCATAAGTATGACTGTAAGTAAGTAAGTTCATATAGGCCGGATGGCTAACCCTGGTGTCAGAGTTTTTAGGCCGCCTGACGGCCTCTGACATGGCTAAACGGTTAAAACAACCGGAGCCTACAATTTAACGTGTCCTCCGAGCCACGGTAGCGCTCAGTTGGAAAATGCCACCCGCGGTCACCCATCCAAATACTGACCGTGCGGAACGTTGCTTAATTTCGGTGATCGCTGACAAACACCTAGTCAAACTACGCTACGAGCGCTACTCAGTATGACTGTAACTAGACATTATAAGCAATGTATACTTAAATAAATAAATTTAATGTGTCATCCAAGACAGGGTACCACTTAGTCGTAAATACCATTCGTGGTCACGCAACCGAAGACTGACCGTGCTGAACATTGCGCGTATCGCTAACAAATAACTAATCAAACTACACTATCTCTCGTTATTTAAAACATTCTTCTTATCGCTAATAAATCTACTTGAATAGTTATATAATTATAATTTATAATTACAATTAGTCCGTTAGTTGGATTATTAAAAAATATTGGATTAGTATTTTTTTTCTTTTGTCAATCAAACAATTAATGTCAAAGATTTGTCAAATTTGAGAGTGGGGGCTTGTGACGTCACTAGCCTGTACCGGTATATTTGTAGTAGGTTAGTGACGTCACGCGGAACTTGGACGGGCGGATATCTTCATCAATTTTGGTTTAATTGACAAAAGAAAAAATATGTGTCTAATATTCTTTGATAGTCTATTTGACGGACTAATTATATTTTTTTAGTAAACATGCCTTTTGATGATGTAAGGTTTTTCCCTGTATAGCTTAACCCTCAGAAGAATGACAAGTATACTAAGCGCCACACAAATCGGCGGATGGGAAGTTATGCGCAGCGTTCTGCGCAAAAGCCGAAATATAGGTACGCGCGGGAACCAGAGAGATGATACGCCAGGGCACACCCGCCCGCCAACCTCATGCCTCCCGCGCGCTCCCTACGCTCGAGCTCACTACTTCGCCATTTGTATAGGCGTTGTGCACACATGCGCAATAATTAGCGAATCACGGCGAAGTGTCATCTGCGGCCAACTTCTCATCCGTCGATTTGTGTGGCGCTCTGTATAATAGAATTATTGCTAAATTTCTGTCTTATTCATATCTGGTTATACAACATACGCGAGAGGGAGTGGAACAAATAAAACGCAATGTCTGTCGGCATACGTCAAAATCACAAGTTGAACTGTCCAAATGGTTAAAAATTTGGTTCCATTTTGTTTTTTAGGGTTCCGTACCTCAAATGGAAAAAACGGAACCCTTATAGGATCACTTTGTTGTCCGTCTGTCCGTCTGTGTGTATGTCAAGACTTTATCTCGGAAACGCGTAAAGATATCGAGCAGAAATTTAAACTGTATACATATATCTATGATCTCTTGCAGTTGTGTAAAAGAAAAACTTCTCAGTTATCGTTTAAAAAAGTTAGAGCGGTTTATGTCGTAAAAAACCGCATATTTCGCACTTACAAAAATCAAAACCTAGGGTACTTCCCGTTGACATAGAACTATAAATTTGGCGAGAAGCATTGTCTCAGAGTACACATATAGGAATAAATCTGAAAACTGTACACTTTTATCTAAATCACAAAAAATAGGACCTCAAAATTCGCAAAATATGAGTTCAAAATTCAAAGTGAGTAAATCGTATCATGTAAGGTATCGTATAAAATAACTTCATTAGCACATGCTAAAACAGGGTTATACAATGTGTTTGTACGGAACCCTCGATGTACGAGCCTGACTCGCACTTGTCCGGTTATTTTTTTTTTTATGACCGGAAATTGGAATCCTCTAGTTTCAGCAGAGAAGGTTCAAATCTCTGATCATATTACCTTGCTACATTTTGCCTTTTTTAATTTGGACAGCCGAGTTAGCTCAATGCTAGTTTGTGAAACCCTTCGAAACTACGTATGTCCGAGTGTATGTGCATCTTTTTCTAACACCTTTTAAATTTCATATTTGAAATGGGACAACATAATGTATATCTCTTGCTATTTTAGTACGGTTTCTATTACTTTAGTTCTTATTCTATGGCTGAACCATACGTCTATCTATATAATATAGATATGATAAACTGTACAGCTGTATTGGGCAAGTTTAACTCACGAATTGTGTATCGTTGCAGGGCGACGGCAGCGTGAAGGTGTCAGGTTCGGCGGTGGAGGAGGGCCCGATGCACGCGGCGGCTCTGGACGCCTGGGCGCTGCTGTTCTCGGTGCTGTCCGCGCGGCACGGCGCGTCCGTGCTGACCGCGCAGGCGCCCTCCTTCCAGCGGCTCGCTGATATGCTGGAAGCTTGCTCGCTCGATGTATGTACCACATCTCTATATTAATAAAAGGCTTCGGCATGAGTGACTGACTGACAGATGGTCTACAGCCCAAACCGTTTACCCTATACACTTGAAACTTGGAACATAAATGTATTGTACAACGCAATGGACCGCAAAGCAACGCAACCATTTGTTTGCATGCTGTGTTTGCACCTAGAAGGTTGGACAGAATAATATGTTCTATTGTTTTGTATCACTTAATAATTTTGACTGTATCAACCAGTTTGCAAACCATTATTAAAAAAAAAAAAAAATGGCGAACTTAGAACAGGTTTTTGTAAATTCAGCCTATAGAGAGGTAAAACGGGCCCTTTTCGATTGTATGAAACTTTTTATTACTTTGTACAGTATTCAATTATTTGTTTTGGAAAATGATTTTCTTATTATTTTCTTTCTTTCTTTTGGAGTTTTCTTAGACTTATCGAAGGCGTTCGACACAGTCTCTACGTATATCTTGCTAATGGAACTGGAATTGATTGGAATAAGAGGAGTGTGTCTAGACTGGTTTAAAAGCTATCTTGTGGGAAGAACGCAAAAAGTCGTACTAAAATCATCAAAGGAGGAATCAGGTACGCTGCCTATGGAATGTGGTGTCCCCCAGGGCAGCGTGTTGGGTCCTATTCTATTTCTTATCTATGTAAATAAGTTACTTCGTATCAAGTTACAAAACTGTGTTCCTGTTGCCTTTGCTGATGATACGCTGCTAATATTTTACGGTGCAAACTGGATCGATGTATTCCATTACTGCCAAATTGGACTGAATCAAACTTTAAAGTGGATGGATTCTCGTGTACTGACTGTCAATAAAACCAAAACAAAATACATTACCTTCTCTATCAATGCTAGTGGTCAACCTCCAGAAAGTCTCACTCTAATAGCTCACCAGGATGGATCCTGCACAATTGATAGTGGCGATGGTTTGTGTGATTGTCCTGCTTTGGAACGAGTCACGACTATCAAGTACTTAGGTGTGATGGTTGATCGACACATTAATTGGAAGGATCAGATGCTGAATGTGCGCCAACGACTTAGGAGTCTTTCCCATTTCTTCTGGCAGGTGCGAGATGTTGTTGAGGGCAGTCTGTTGTGGAGTGTTTATTTTGCAATGGTACACTGTATTATATCTTATGGTATCCTTGCATGGGGAGGGGCGGCAAAATCTATTCTGTCAATAGCACAACCAGCTCAGAACAACATTCTAAAAATTGTTACCAGAAAGCCTCCCACATATGATAGCGAGAAACTTTACTTAGAAACGGGTATACTGAATATAAGACAGACATACGCCTACAGAGTCGCCTCTTATTATTGCCAGAATGGAAAACTGCATACTAAACGCACTGCTACACATAGTATTTGTTACAAACTTACAACTAGGCGCTTAGGCGCCGCCGGGCGGGTGTTTTCTCCGTTCGCATTCGCAGGCGCACACGGGCGTCCCCGGGTACGAACTCGATCACACTGCCGGTAGCAAGCGTCGGTCGCTTACTCCCTCTCTCGGCTCGCGTAAGCTGCGATAGCAATAACAATTCCCGAACGGAGCCGAGAGTTCCCGACCGATTCGCTCGCTACCTCAACGACAATCAAATATACGTACTTATAAATCGACACAAGGTGCGCGCGACCTTGGTTTTCAACATTTCCACCCCCCTGTTTATCAAACAACATCGTCAGTGGAAAACCCAGATCGCGCTTTGGTACAAAACGTTAACACTAACCTAAACATCCGTCGACAGGTAGGACCACCAGCTTAACGGTAGGTCTAGTCAGGACGCCCCTGACGGTCTTAATCGTAGCAATTCGTACTTGGCCGTCACGGCCTGGGTGCACCGCGGTAACTCTGCCCCTAGGCCACAAGTTGCGTGGCTGGTTTTCATCTAAAATTAAGACTATGTCGCCTACTTTTATAGGATACGTTTCGTTCTGCCATTTTTGTCGTTTCTGTAGTGTTGGAATATATACTTTAAGCCACCGTCGCCAGAACATATCCGCTAAGGCCTGTGCTTTTCTCCAAGCCTTCCTACCTATCAAATCTGTCGCATCAAAAGACCCTAAAGTGGATGTACCGGACGCGGTTCCTAATAGTAAGTGGTTCGGTGTTAAAGCTATTGGTTCGTCAGGGTCAGCATTTACGTACGTGAGAGGTCTACTGTTCAGCGTCATTTCTACCTCCGCCAGCAAGGTAAGCAAAATTTCTTCTCGCGGCGTTCTCTCCGTCAGTACCGTCTTAAGCGCTAATTTAACTGTTCTTATAAGCCGTTCCCAGCTTCCACCCATATGGGGTGAAGCTGGACTGTTAAACCTCCATGTAATCCCTTTCGTTGTAACAAAGTCACGAATCTTGTCGTGATCCAGACTACGGAGTGCTGCTTTAAGTTCTATATCAGCCCGGACAAAGTTGGTACCCCTATCACTGAATATGGCTGACGGTTCTCCTCTCCGCGCAATAAATCGGCGAATAGCCATTATGGCAGAGTCTGCCGTCAGAGACGCAGCTAATTCTAAATGAACGCCTCTAGTTTCTAAACACGTGAAGATTACTCCCCACCTTTTCTCGCGGTGCCTACCAATAGCTACTTCCATTGGACCGAAATAATCCAATCCGCAATTCACAAATGCTCTCCTAGTGTTACTAAGTCTAGCGACCGGCAGATCGGCCATTTTTGGAGGTATTGGTTCGACGCGTCGGATACGGCACAGTTGACATGAAGCCGTGACCGATTTCACAGTTCGACGAAGCTGTGTTATCCAAAATCTTTCTCGAATGGAATTTATCACTGTCTCGCGATTCGCGTGATGCATACGTTTGTGGTAATCAAGTATAATTAGTTGTGCGGTATAATTGCGGCTGTCTAATATGATTGGGTGTTTCTCGTCAAAAGTCAAATCTGGTGCGTTACTCAAGCGTCCTCTCACTCTCATTAAGTTGTCGTCTTGTGAGATAAACGGGTTCAGGTCACGAATCTTACTTTTGTGGGACAGGATGCTCCCGGATTTCAGCATTCTCAGCTCCTCGGAGTAATTCACAGTCTGTGCCTGTCTGATTAAGAACGTCTCTGCCTCTCGAATGTTCTCACTCGTTAACGATTCTGATTGTTTTTTACGACACATACCTGCAAACGCGAAGACTCGTGCAGCAGTCCTCACTACTCGGATCCAAGAGGAAAATCGGCTGACATCTATTAAAGGTTCAGGTTGACTGACTACACTTACCTTTTCTACGCGTTCAGTGTCGACGTCTGCAGCGTCCTCGAACTCGTTCTCCGGCCAGCGATCTTCTGGCATGCATAAGAAGGAGGGACCTACAAACCACAGTTTACATCTCGTAGGCCAGTACAGCTTTGTGGCCTCATCAGCCGGGTTCTCCGCAGTCGGGCACCAGCGCCACTCATTCACGCGAGACTTCCTATCAATTTCAGCTAACCTGTGTGACACGAACTTCTGATAATCTCGAGGATCAGAATGTATCCACTTCAATACGGTTTTTGAATCGGACCATAGATTCCTATGAGCTATCGGCAAACCTAGCTCTTTTTCGACCGAGCATGCTAACCTACAAGCTAATACAGCCGCTTGCAATTCTAATCGTGGTACGGATACGACCTTCAACGGCGCAACACGAGCTTTACCAACCACGATCGCTGCCTTGCGTTTCCCGGATGTATTTTCGCCAACAAGGTATGCCACGGCCGCGTACGCTAGCTCGCTAGCGTCTCCAAATACATGTAGTTCCAGGCTGGAGGGGATTATTCCGTACCAACGCGGAACACGCAAATTCGGCAGTTGCTTAATGTCTAGTAACCACTTTTGCCACTGTTTGAAATCGCTGTCTTTTAACGGATCATCCCATCCTATTTCTGACCTCCAGATCGACTGAAGCTGAATACGGCTTTTTATCGAGTACGGTTGTAAAAAACCAAGCGGATCGAATATACTCATAACGAATTTTAAAAACTCGCGCTTCGTAGGGACCACTCTACCTTCAACAATATCAGTTGGCAACTTTTTGAAAGACAGATCAAACCCTAATGCATCCGATTCAGGGATCCATATCATACCTAAAGTTCGTTCATTGCTACTCGGCGACTTGTCAAGATTGATTGCTCCAGGCACAGCAGCAGGTAATTCGCAACGTAATTCAGGTGAGTTGGTCACCCACCCCCGTATGTCGAAACCTCCCGCGGCGTGAATCATAGACACGTCTCGTATCAGTTGACGTGCTACATCCACGGACTGCGTACTGTCTAAATAATCGTCCATATAATGCTTGTTATTAATTGCCGCGACCGCATCCGGATGAGACTCGCTAAATTCGCTAGCATTTTTTCGTAAAATGAAGTTCGCTGAGGTCGGGGACGATTTCGCTCCGAAGATCATGGAGTCCATGACGTAGGAGTCAGGTTCACGAGAGCGTTCCCTACCTCTCCACAAAAACAGCTGTACGCCTTGATCTGGTTCTCTTATTTTGATTCGCATGAAACAATCGGCGATGTCCGCAGTGAATGCGATAGGCCCAACACGAAATTTATACAGAACTCCTAATAACGAATTCAGTAAGTCCGGCCCTGTAAGTAAGTTATCGTTCAAACAGGTATTTTGACATTTCGCGGCAGCATCAAATACTAATCTCAATTTACCCGGTTTATTAGGATTGGTCACCCCAAAATGGGGCAGCCACCATATTGGACTTGAGTTCAACGGTTCTTTTACCAGCCTGGCATATTTTTCTTGCACTAATTTGTCAATTTGTCGCTCGTACGCCGCCGCGTACTCAGGATTTTTATCTATTTTGTTTTCTATCGCTACTAAGCGCTTTAAAGCCGAATCATAATTATCCGGTAGGTGAACCTGATCACGTGACCATAATAACCCGACTTCCCAGCCACCGTCTACCCGGCGACTAGTACGTTCTAAAATCTCGTACGCTCGTTCGTGCTCAATATTTTTTCGTGACGTCTCTAAAATGCCTAAAGACTCGAGCTCGAATTGTTGTTTTACTAAATCATACAAGTCATCCGTTTTATCAGCAACAAAATTTACTGATTCGATGGACGACTCAGAGATACCTAATGGCCCGTGTACAACCCAGCCTAACATAGTCAGTGATGCTACGGGTTGTCCCGATTTGCCTCGCCGTATTTCTTGGTTCACTATTAACTCCCAGTTATCTTGACCTATTAATATCATGGGTTTAGCCCCCGACATAGGGTGGCAACCTAGGTCCCGTAAATGTGAATTTTGTTCTAAAATTCTAGCAGGTATGGTCTGTGACGGCAGATTAATGTCCCGCATTGAACGCAGCCCAATTTTATGAGGTATACCGCTAGGGCCAGTGATTACCGCGGCGACCCTACACGATTCTTTATCAGTTACAATATGTCCGCTCGCACTTATAATTTGTAAGGGCGTTTTTACACCTAATACATCACAACACAATCTACTGTCTATAAGTGAGACGGTCGCTCCGTCATCTAATAACGCGTAACACGCACGATCGATATCGTTCAATTTAATAATCACTGGTAGAACTTTTAAAAGTGATTTAGAAAGTCGCTCACCACTTATGCTGGTTACCGATTCGGTGTAACTCGGCCCGGGCGGCGGGCGCTCCTCGGCGGCAGCGGCGTGCCAGCCGCGGCGCTCCGGGGCCGGCGCGGGTGCAGGGCGCGGTGCAGGCGCGGCACTCCAGCGCGCAGGGCTCGCGCGGGTGGCGGGTTGAAGAGGGGGGCCTGCGTTGCTAGGCGACGCAGGCCACGTGGACTCGCGCGGGGCGCTCGCGCAAGCGGGCGCGAGGCGCGGGCGGTGGCGTGATCTCTCGCCCGCGTTGCTATCGGCACACGCGGGGTACACGCGAGGATCCGTTCTCGTCGACATGTCCGAGGATACGTTTGGTTTGAAATGTAGTAGTTCATGGTGCGGTGCACGACAACGTGTACACCGCTTAGCCCGACACTGATATCGCGAATGTTGTTTTACTAGACATTTAAAGCACAACTTGTGATTTTTCACTATGTCCCATTTTTCGTCATTATTTTTCGCGATGAAAATATGGCACTCTGGTAATAAATGACTTTTATTACATAACACGCACTGATTGTCCACTGTTGTCACATGCTGTTGTGACGTTGAAGTACTCGATGCCCTCGATATATCCGGCGACATGTCCGCGGTGGCATGTACGCGGTGTAGATCCCGAGTATCGCGGCGATCGCTCCTTGAGTTTCGTGAAGTTGCGGGAACACGGGATACATTTCTATGCGACTCGTTGATGTTTAGGGGTGTATAATATGATGATGCTCTAGTTAGATGCACTAGAAATTCTAGAGCGACATTCAGGTTGGGTGAAATGCGGAGGTCTTCACGTCTGGAGCTGTCTATTCTCGTTACGAACTCTCCATACTGCGCTCTCTAGATCGGTGTTAACTTTCCTAGCACTTCATGCGTAATCTGTGGGTTATTTACATAGCCGTCCGCTCTTATATTAGTTAAAATATGTACACAGTTTCTCACTACTGACGTCATGTGTCGGAGTTCAGAACCGCCGTCTGTCACTCGGGGTAGGTTACGTATTTTCATTATGGCGCTTTCTAAGAGTAAGTTAGGGTGGCCGTATTCTTCCTCGAGGGCCTCGATCACGTCGTCAGGGGCACATCCAGAGTGGAGTAAATCTTCGACGGAGCGTCTAGCCGGCCCGCGTAACGACTTGTGTATTCTCATGGTGTTTTGGTGAGAGGTATGATGTACCGCGGTGTTTTCGTACGCTCGCCTGTACGCCAGCCACTCGACGGGATTGCCGCTAAACTCTGGTAAATCATGGTTCTGTCTGGACGTTGCTAGTATTACGTCAGCAAGGTGTCTGATGTCTGACTTTGTCACGGGTGGCGCCGATGTAATGTCGCGGGCGTCATTCGATCTCGTGTTTTGGATGTTCACGTTGTGCGAGGTGCAGGCTGGAGCGGGGACGGGGGGGGCGGAAGGGCGGATTCCCGGGCACGTTGCCTCGCCGTCGGCCGGCGGTTCTTCTACAACGTGCTGATGAGTGGACTCTTTATCCAGCCATTGAGTCACTCTCTCCACCTCACTCTTCGTTTTCCGCGCCTCGTCATTATCGAATTCGTCTTCTATTTCTGCGATCTCCATGGCCAATTTCTTTTTGATGAGCTGTTCCCTCACATTGGCTATCTCCTTCTCAGCCTCGTATTCAGCACGCAGACGGGCGGCCTCACGGCTCGAGCGATTTGACATGCTGGAGTGTGACCTCAACGCGGACGCTTCACTGCGCGGTGGGACGACAGTGTCACACGTTGTATTCAGGTCTTCTCCAGCCCCAGCCAGAGCGTGGGCCTTGCTCCTCGTAGTGTATTTTCGTTCCATGGCCTCGGCGGAGCGCTGTGGTGATCCGGCTCGAACTTGTTACAAACTTACAACTAGGCGCTTAGGCGCCGCCGGGCGGGTGTTTTCTCCGTTCGCATTCGCAGGCGCACACGGGCGTCCCCGGGTACGAACTCGATCACACTGCCGGTAGCAAGCGTCGGTCGCTTACTCCCTCTCTCGGCTCGCGTAAGCTGCGATAGCAATAACAATTCCCGAACGGAGCCGAGAGTTCCCGACCGATTCGCTCGCTACCTCAACGACAATCAAATATACGTACTTATAAATCGACACAAGGTGCGCGCGACCTTGGTTTTCAACAGTATTCGTCCTAAAAATATTGGCAAGATTATGCTGGAGTCGTCTCGAACTGTGTTTGGTACGCGTTTTCTCTCATGGCTTGGACCACGCATCTATAATAGCCTACCGGCAGAAGCGAGAATAACATCGCACGAACACAAACGGAGAAAGATTATCAAAGAATGGCTAGTAAAATTGGGTTTTGTTAAACTGGAAGATAGGGTATTTACTTTGATGGGATAGCCTTTTTCGATATTTATTTATTTTATAAATCTTAATATACATATTTACTTATTATTGTTTATGTATGGATATGATTATTATTTTTATATATATAATTATCTACAAAATAGCATTACTGAGATAGTCCAAATCATTGGTAACATGGTTCCGAAAACATTCAAATAACTAATAAATATTTTTTTTAAATTTAGTGTAGGTATAAAGAATAAATACTTACCTAATTGTATTCGCATACGTTTGCTCGGCTAAGTATGTGGCGGGCAAAGCGGGCTGCAGTAGTCCTCGACACGGGTTTTCCTAGTGAGGGTTGCTTCGCAAAGCTTACTATTTCGCATTACTGTTAATTATATTTATTGCCAATATTTGTCATGCATACCTACCTTAAGATTATATTTCTAAGTACCCACATCTTTAAGTTTGTGAATTGTGTATGATGTATGTGTTATGTATGATAAATAAATGAAATGAAATTTCTTAACAATCTTCATAGGAATTTCATATTTTCGGATTTTATTACCTTTTGAAATTGCTTGTAAAATATGGCGGCGTGATGGCGGCCTTCAACAAAAATCTAATTAGAAAATATGAAATTCCATAAAAATTAAGCATTCAATGCCATTGTTTTACTCTACGCATTTGTTTACCATATTTTTATGGATTTTTCGAGCTACTGTACACAGTCTGGTTCCATTTTGTAAGATCTTCTTTAGTTTAAAAACAGTCTACATACTAACTAGGACATGTACTAGTGTCGTACTGGAAAACATCAGTGATTCCCTCGGGAAAAAAATGTTTATTCCCTCGGGAAAAAAATGTTTATAACTTTTACAAAATTTGGTATAGAAGTACAATATGCAACAATATAGTATCTTAAATGAATATGTATCGTTAATTCCAGGTGCGTATGTCGGCGGGAGGCGCTTTGGCTCTAGTATACGAGCGTGTGACTTCGGAGGGCGAGCAGCCCGAGCTGGACGCGCAGCTGGAAGCTGTCCTCCCGCGGCTCGACGAGCTGTCGCGCGACTCCAACAAGTTCCGAGCTAAGCGCGACCGCAAGCTGCAGCGCGCCACCTTCCGCGATATACTCAAGTACTTCGAGGTAATGTGTCTATTACATTCTCTTGCAATTATCTATTAGCCATAGGATATCCTGACGGATATATGATCTCCAATTAGACCGGTTCGAAGAGGCTTGCTCTAGTATACGAGCGTGTGACGTCAGAGCGCTCACAGCCCGAGCTCGACGCGTAGCCCGAGGACGTCATTTCTCGATTAAACTAATATTAAACGTGATCGCAAGCTGCAGCGCGCCACTTTCCCCGATATTCTCGAATACTTTGAGGTAACACTGGCTTTAAAAGTCACTGCTTGCTATTTAGGAACCTTTTAGAAAAGGGCGTCGTAATAAAATCTTTTAAAACCGTAAATTAAACTGAAATTAATTCTTGCGCTTCTTCATTGCGCTTATTTCGGGGCTTCGCCACGAGCTATACTATTGTCTGTTTTCTATAAGTACATAATATATATAACAAGGTGTTATCACGTTCGCAGGAGGACGAGGTGCCGTCGTTCACAGTGCGCGTGGGCACCGAGACCGTCTCCTGCGAGAGCTGGGCCTCCTGCGCCGCCTACGCCGCCCTCGCTGCGGCCCTCGCCGGCGGGCTGCAGGCGCTCGCGCCGCACTCGCTCACTCTCCGCGCCGCGCTCGGGCTGGGGGACTCGCTCCCCACGCCGCTCGGGCCCGTGCAGAAACTCAACAAGCTGCAGAGAGTAAGTCTACTTGATACAATACACGCAATTCTTCTCACACCAGACACGCGAAGTCTCTGAAGCTCGCCAGTCGGCTGCGCACGTGTCAGAAGTCGGTCTGCGCGTGACGCGTTCATGGCACACACCTGCGCAGCACGCAACTCGCAACTCGCGCCTAACTTCAGAAACTTGCAAGTATTAGAAGATGATTTTATAGGAAAGTTTCCAGGATACGTCGAGACTAACAGACAAATGCAGTACTTTAATCGTAGATTCCAGGCTTTAGTTTCTCGCTCATTTTCTTTACCGTACACGGCGTACAGATTGAGACAAATAGTACAAATCTTTTGCTTAGTCCAATAGCTAAATTGATTTTGATGTTTATTATTTTTTCCTTCATTCCAGCACCTGCAGAACAACGCAGCGTGTAAAGCGCGCACAGTGGCGCGCGGCAAGAACCGCGACAAGCGCTCCGCCGCGCTCGCCATCTGATCGCCGCCCGGTCGCGATCGCGCCGCCGCACCCCGCGCACCCCGCGCCGCGCGCCGCCGCCCCGCCCGGTTCCAACTCGTATCACGATCGTGAAGGTTTTTGATGGAACTACTCACTTCAGATCTGAGTACAGCTAAGATTCATTTGGGTTCATTGAATCAGGCGTTACTTTGCCAACGTTCATCGTCAACCTGTATTTTGATTTGAATGTGTGATAAGAACTGTTGGACATAATTATGCTATTATGTTTCCGCTTTAATATGATTAATGTGTCATGTTATTCGAAATGGGACTAAATTCGTGCAATGACGGTTTTAAAACGTATTCTGAATCTCCTGATATTTTTCACTCTAATGAACTATTTTATGTCCAGAAAGCGTCTTGAATGCGTCATTGCATCTGATCAATTATGGGAATCTTATTTATCATCACTGGTGAGCGCCCGCGATGTAACGTGACGTTTCCTCACTATCTTAGCACCACAAGAAAAATATATAGTGTAAAAGTCGCTAACACTTCGAGGTCAGTTCATCTAAAACCTTCAAAATCGTGTAATTTTTCATTAGTTTTAGGGCTTAGTTGTACGCTAGACATCACACCGCCTTATTAGTTAGGGTAGATTAGCGGGTGGTGGAACCTAGCTCTTGACGGTCCGGGGACTACACGTAGGAACTTTGGCCTAAATAAAATGAAAGGACGTGCAATAACAAGCGCACTTTTGAACGAAATCAAAATGTGCTACATGCTCACATTATGTTTCATTCATTCTCAGGACGCGATGAGAATCACTCGTCTCGCTAGTGCATAACAATTAGAAAAAACAAAATTGTCCTCTGGTGCTTTTTTATTATAATAATCAATTTAAAAATGTTTTCAGTTTCAAAAATTCTTTATTTAACATAATAAAATTACAATAATATGCACAGTTACTAGTAACTGTCTGCCTTAGCAGTACATATACATTAACTCATATTATGTTTTGGCAGCAATGAGCTCATGCAAAACTTAAGAAAGAAAAACTATTAAATTTTAATTATTATAATAATCACTAACGCATTAATTCACGCGTATAATAAGATGAGGCTTTGAATAATAATTTTTTATTGAATTTGAAGGCGACTTGAAGCCGTCCATTAATTTTATTTAGGTGGAAGTATTAGGAAGCTAGTTGTCGAACCAAAGATGTTGGATTGTTTGGAATAGTCCGTTGGAACCGATGTGGCCAGCTCGCGGCATTGTTGACTTTCTCATTCGCTTCTCTAGTTACATTAAGTTGATCGGCCGTTTCGTTTTGGCTATTGTTGTCTAAATTAATGAATTAAAATTAATGGTAAGATTGACGGTTTCATATCATTTTGTATATAACATTATCGTTCTTACTCCATGCCTTGGTGTCGGTAAGAGATAAATTACCAATATTTTAATATTACTATACCTTGAGTTGTATTATTTTATTAGTTGTGTATTTACAATGATTGTGAGCTGATTATTGCCCGAGTTTTGATCGTTTTCAAATGTATTTTGGGGATCAAGTTGTGGAGTAAGGGTCATTATATTTGAACAGTTGATATTTTAAATATTTTTATATGAT
Source organism: Hypomecis punctinalis (assembly GCA_949316475.1). Lineage (NCBI taxonomy): Eukaryota > Metazoa > Arthropoda > Insecta > Lepidoptera > Geometridae > Hypomecis > Hypomecis punctinalis. Next base: position 23,212,631 of record OX438800.1, on the reverse strand, counting down.
TTGTGCTGTCCGCTGCGGCGGTGCAACTCATTGTCTTCATTTAAACCTTCTCTTGTAAATATTATTTTGTAGGGCGCGGCTCGCCTCCATTGTACATTTGTTAGGTGAAAGCGTATTGTTGAAATAAAATAATATTTATTGTGAGAACAATTTTCTTGTATTATTTATAACGCAACCTATTCTTCACTTCTTCCCGTAGTTTAAGAACAACACATTTTTATATTATTTGGTAAGCTTGGTCTGCTAGAAACTCCTCAAAAAATGAAAGTGCATAAAAAACCTGATAGCCTTAACAATGTCTCACGGGTTGAGGCCATGGGAGGCAAAGTAGCCTAACAATATTTTTTTTTATTAATAGATAATAGGCCACCATTGCGCTAATTTTTCGGTGCGTAGAGCAAATTTCAATTCAAAAATAAGATATTGAAAGAAAGGAGATGTCCACAAAATGTATGGAGGCTGGTATAATAATAATCAAAAACTCTAACCACAACACTCGTTACATTTCGAGAAAGTTCATATTTTCCTGAGTTTATTACATCAGTTAAAAACAAAAAAGAGCCCTCCGTTTTATTTATATTAATTTTGAATCTATTATGATAAATAAATATATTTGGCTCGTTAGGTAGTTTATCTCTAGCAACCCTGGGTACTTAACCTCCATTATTGTTAAATAGAATCATTTTTACCAATTAGACACAGTTACTAGTGATCTGTGGACACAGTTTTTAAAAGATTTTTTGTCACATTGTACCTACTACCTGGTCACACTGATAGGTTATAATTTTTAATATTATCAAATTAAGAGATGAATATGGAAGAATCAGCTACGAATGCAAGTAAAATAACGATAGAAGTACTTTATTATTGCTAAACTAGAAAAAATACAAAGCTGTATTATTATTTTTCACATTTAAAGAAATGGAGGGATAAAAAAATCAAAATTAAATATTTTTGGAAAGCCCATAAATCAAGCTTTCAAATGATGTTTATATCATCTTGGTTCAATTTTTCTCTGAATAATATAATACCACTTGTGGACGTCACCTTTCAGTTGACTATTTTTTAGCAAATAGATAAATTCGTATAGGCCTGGTGGCTAGCCCTGAGCCCTTACTCCAGTGCGTAGTTTACTCAAACTATCGCGTTCGCGTGTGGCTCCATACATTTTGGTTAGTAGGGGCGCTGTCAAAAATGTATAGAGCCATTCGGAAACAACTGTAGTTTCAATTTGCGTGTAAACCTGGACTAACCCCTCTGATGTGAGAGTAACAAATAGGTTTAAACTACAAAGAAAACAACAATATAAACACATGACTAGCTTTATTATCAGACATTGATCCACCCTCTTCCCTTACAGTTCCATCACATCCGACTCCCCACAACATTTAGATACAACAATGAAGTACAATATGAAACCTTACGAGCTACTTTCCCATCTGGGACCACACCTGATTAGGGTATTTTAGTTACAATACTACGCAGTGTGCAAGGATAGTAACCATTTTCTACGCCTGCACGGGTAGCCACCATTATATCCCCTCGAACTCGGAAATAATGACTGAATTGACAATGTACTGTATAAAATGACTTCCTTTTCCGTGCTACCCGTGCAGAAACACGAAGTTTCAGTGGCTGTATTTCACGTTTGGGTCATGAAATTCAGAATGTATTTCTCAAGTTTGTTTCGGCTTCTATGGAAACGAACTTTCTAGCTAATAGCTTTCGAGAGACGGTCCGCAGACTATGATAATGGTTCGTCACGGTTATACTGGTTCACTATCCACGCTCTGCCAAAATCGTGACAACGGCCTATTGTAGGCCGCGCCACACAAGTTGGCGGATATGAAGTTACACGCTGCTCAATAGCCAATCAACGTGCGGCTTTATGTGAGCTTCAGTCAGGATTGGTTATTGCGCAGCTTGTAGCTAACTTCACATCCGCCAACTTGTGTGGCGCGGCTTATACATTTTATACTATTCATCACCTGAATCAAGACTTTTTTTTTAAGCATCGCCTTTCAGAATGCGGTCCCACAATTCGTTGCACAATTTTAAATGATTAATAATATGTATAAACATTTAAGAATGAAACGAGTTCCGTCTATTTTAACATTGTTATAAATAAGCTCGTCCGCGTGTCACTACAGCTAAGTTACATGGTCTTTAGGAGAGTTATAACTCCCGTTTATACTACACATTCAAATGATGACAACACGATTTTTATAATCCAACCACTTAACTCAGTCCTGACCTGCGAGGGTACAGGGGCGCGGGGGTAGACCCGTCAGTCTCAGTCCCCCTTTGTCGTCTTCCCCCGCGCCCCTGTACCACGCAGGCGAGGATTAAGCGGTCGGATTATAACATGAACAAATGAATTCTACTTGATTGAAAAGTATGTCGTACAGTGCGATCAACGTATCTAGAAATTACCGCGCCACTGTCGGATTACCTAAAACCGGATAACTTTCTATCACCAATGCTTTTATATATTAGACATTTTTTTTTTCAAATAAAGCTATTATGTTCCGTTTATTTATTCATTAGACTTGCATAGATAAGTTGTTCCACTGTAGACAATAATGATGCGTCATGAGATACTTTCAATAGATTTACCAGCACAGATGTTTATTTTAATGTAATCAATCATTTTTTTTCATTTAATTTATTTAAACACATCCAATGACTACAAAAACATTTCCGATCTCCATAATCACGAATCAACCCAATATCGATCAATTTTCTCAATTCCAGTCCCCACTGCAGTGTTAGTTCTTAGAGTTTGTGCAAAAAGAGAAGCGTCGTAGGTGAGGTCGCCCGTGCGCCATTTTACCAATTTTGTTACGTTGACAACACTGCTCTGTCATTGCTAGTACAACTAAAAGTGTTTGATACTTGGTAGACACCAATTCGGTTTTCATCAGTACTCGCGTCTACCAAGTATAGTCGGTACTTTGGCTGCTGATTAAAATCTTATTGTTAGTTCACGGTAACGCCACGACGATTCTCTTTTTGCACATACTCTAATAAGTAAAGGCGAGATGCACTTGAATTTGGACTTCAAACCCTCAAGAAGTATATAAGTGCACATTTTACACAACCAGGGTACGTCTGCCTTTTTGATGACAAGCCTGTATACATACACACTACACAATAATTATATTAATATGATTATGTAGTAAATGCTATGATATAGTGATCTTTTAATATAATGAACATTAACTTTACGAAACGTACTCTCGTCTGTCGTTTAAAGAACAACTAGAGTACTTCCCGTAGTAATACAACATTTATACCATAAATCCTAATTTAACTGCAATTCCATGAAAATCAGTGACGCAAAAAATATAAAGGATACACTCACTCTTTTTCTACACGAAAGGCATTTCGATAATTGTGACTTATACATAAATTCAAAGTATATTTTGGAGGCACTGTTTAGTACATTCAGATTTTAAAGGAGAACGGGAAACTGGGGGCCGATTGTTCCAACACACCGACCGAGCGTACAGGCCAAATCATACAAGTCAGTTGATGTGAAGTTAGCAGCAAGCTGCGCAATATCTAATCACCGGGCAGCTTTATGTGAGCTTCAATCAGATTTGGATATTGCGCCGACTTGTATAATTCGGTCTATACGATATGTAAATGTCATAAATGTATGTCATTTTTACTTCTACTATAATGAATAAGACTTGCACTCAAAAGCTTTCACCAGGCCGCAAGCCTTCTTTTTACAAAAAAAAAAAAAAACAGACTGGCAGATGGTGCTCGGTTGGTGGTAGATAAATAGACCAAATTCCATATAATTTTGTCCGTTCTCCTTTATCATCAATTCTTGACTCAATGTTTTCCACTTATTTGAAGTTTATATTTGTATGAATAGACACAAGGTACCATTATATGGACGAGAATAACGTTAATTTACATTAGATTAGGACGTATACCGCTTACCTAACGTACCTAAGTCGTAGGTAATTTTTTGGTTCTTTATAAAATCCTCTTGTAAGGCCGAGTATAGCTTTGTCATACATAACTCATAATTGTTTTTTAAATCATTCACAAGTTCTTTTTAGACCAAATGAAGAGTTTGTGAAAATCGTAATAATCTGAGTTACAAGGCAACAAGTAAGGCTTCAATCTGATTGTGATGAAAAACAACTTACAAAAATATGTTACATGTAATTAGAAAATATCTAGATGCTAGTTTAAAATTATGCTTTTTTAAATTAAAAATATTGTTCCTTTATTTGATGTGTAGGACGAAGATGGTGTCCTATTTACTACGATTATTTTTGAATATCAATAATGTAATATATCCTAAAGAATGACTAATTTTTTCGCTATATCATAAACTAAATATTCAGCCGCCAACTGTGAAGGATCATAATTATGCAGTTTGTCAGTTGACATTAAGCTTGATTACAGAGGCGCCATCGTAATTATAATAGCTAAATAGCATAGTTCTGTTTCTTTTTTACTTCAGGCATTCGATAGAGAGAACGCCTTTTAGGTTGCTATTAAATTTACGCTGGCACCTCTATAATCGGGTTTATTATTCAGCTTTTTGTTCATGCCTAACTTACGCACTAAAGTAGGTACGAGTACGTACGTGTCCGCAGCGCTTGCGTACCTGGTTGCGTACGCACTGAGCAATAAAATTGCTTTATCTACAAAACGAACGTTTCTGATATGTGTTCATATCAGAAGCAGACTATTTGGCCACAAGAGTGTATTGTACGAGTACAGATTGTTTTGAAGTTTGAGAATTATACCTTCTATATGACTATACAATTATACTGTATGACTACAGACAATAAATGAAGTACAGCATAATTCTCACACTTCACACCAAGACTGACAGTAAATCTACTCACAATCAACGGCTGGTAATATGTAAACGAAGCCTAAACAAAAAGGCGACTTGTAGAATCAGGATTCTATTTCTTTCTATGTCTACCGTAAGTAAATTAACAAAAACATCGTATACCGACTAGGTACATGAAATTCAATATCGATATATAAAGGTATTTGTAGGGCTTAGGCCATGCACGTTACGTATGGAGGATCTACAATAACTACATAACTAAACAACGAAGTACAATTAGAGGATGAAAAAACTAAGTTTTCTACAAATTTCAGGCGCGAGCCGTAATATGCCAACAGTAAATCAGATCCTATTCTGGAGAGTTCAGAGTCTGGTAACTTTCTTCCAAAGTAAAAATGGATATATTTCGTTTGGGTTACTTTACTTTTGATAACTAAGATCTCTCTGATATAGGAGTTTATGTCACCAACGGATTAAATTACGTTTGCGGACTATGGAGTTACTGCTAACGATTCGATAGACTTTTCTGCAAGTAACGCAGTTGGTCACGAGTGTCACGACAGCAAATTGAATGCGTTAAAACCGTATACATTGTCAGCAGTGCTATATTCAAAACTGGCATATTTCGACACACGCCATAGTTAAATTGTGTGATATGACTACGAAATACATTTAGACATCTCTTATTTATAACACCTGCCTACGACAAATAATGACAGTAATAGTTTAGAGATCATACAAAATAGTTTATATATTTACAGTTGGGGCCATTTCTAGCCTCTTACAACACTATGTGAGTCTTTATATTATAGGCCGATTCAAACATATTGGCGGCTATAATTAGCGCAAAACTCTGTCCTGACTGCATCCTCATACTAAATAAAAAAAAACAAGACAGAACGTCGACGTCGTGAACAGACAAGTTAGACCGGTTTTTTATAAAGGTGGTGAGTGCGTCGGTGTTGCGCCACTATAGTCCGACTGACGACGAGCCAAGGCGTAGTTTCGTTGTACGTGTGTGTGATTGTGTCTGTACACGGCATAGTTTTGCCGGCCTCCCTTGTTTGTCCACAACATTCTGTCTTCATTTTTTTAATTGGTCTGAGACAGCTCACTTAACAGCTGCGTGAGGACTGGGTTACGTGCAGCTTGTAGCTACCTTCACAGCCGCCAAAAAGTTTGAATCGGCCTATAATTTAAGTGAAAAATCTAAGTAAACACTAAAGAGCTTAGATTAGTACAAATAATAATTATAATGGTATGCATACGAATAGAATAAGTGAGCAAATAATATATTTCTTTGGTTTACCGAACTAAGTGCTTCGTGAAATCTTACATACAACTATTTCAAGTACAAAATACAGAACTTTGGTTCTTTCTTATTTACATATCATTAAAACAGTATTTTTACTATTTAAAATATACATGGAGAAATATACAAGGAATGAGATCGTTTAAGATGTAATGATATAATTTATGTAATATTTATTTGACATTCATCGTATTTGAAAAATAACAAAAAATTCTTCAATCACTTTAAGACAGACAAGTAAAAAGTAAAATAACGACCGACATCAATATTTGATAATTACTTTCGCTTCTACAAACATGTTCAATGTTGCCACGACCTATTACTACGATACAACTATCTACTAGGTAATAAAATACTCTTCATAAATCCTAACTTATTTCTAAGACATTTAACATACATTATGACTACTAAAATTTTGCAAATGTACTGAAATTTCAATACATTTAAATTGCGATAAAACAGATATTAGTCCAAATACCTAACTATGGGAACAAAATAGTTACCAACATTGGGTGAAAATGTTGGCCAATTGGTTGTTCGCTTAAAACCTTATTAGGCACGATGACTTCGAGTATCAAAAATTGTTGGTCACGTATTTTTCCTTTTGTTAATCAAACAACAAATGACAAAGATAAACCTTGTAAAAGTTTAGGAGTGGGGGCCCTGACGTCACCTCTCTTACAGAAGTCTATAAATGTATAGACTTCTGTAAGAGAGGTGACGTCACCACCACGTCTATACATTGCCCTTGTGACGTCACGCGGAACTTTGACGGACTATACCTTCACCAATTTTTGTTTCATTGGCAAAAGAAAAAATACGTGTCTAATTTTTTTTAGCTGACGAACTAAATTATATTTTTTTAGTCATCAAACCTATTAGCAAATATGAAGATCAATAAATTTATTATGATACAGCCCGTGTGTCTGTCTTCCCGTTAAAGCACAACGTGAGTGTCTTCAAATCCCGAGTAAATAGGTATCTTCTAGGTAAGCGTGCTACACCCTAGACCGCACATCTGCTTAACATCAGGCAGTGTGTAGTCAAACGCAAACCTATTCGAAATAAAAAAAAAAGCAGGAACGCAAAAGTATAGAATCGTAGAAGTCGGCGGATGTGAAGTTAGCTAAGAGCTGCACAATATCCATCAAAGCAGAGCTTTATGTGAGCTTCAGTTAGGATTGGATATTGCGGAGCTTATAGCTAACTTCACATCCGCCGACTTGTGTGATTCGGCCTATATAGACTCTTTACTAATTGCATTAGCTGCTATCAAGGAATTTTAATTAATTGTTTATATTAGTAGCGATGTGTGCAATGCCAATGGTTTAATACCACCAATAGTTTCACATTGTGCAAAAAGAGAAGCGTCGTAGGTGAGGTCGCCTGTGCGCCATTTTACTAATTTTGTTACGTTGACAACACTGCTCTGTCATTGCTGGTACAACTGAAAGTGTTTGATACTTGGTAGACACCAACTCGGTTTTCATCAGTACTCGCGTCTACCAAGTATAGTCGGTACCTTGGCTGCTGATTAAAATCTTTTGTTAGTTCACCGTAACGCCACGACGGTTCTCTTGTTGCACATACTCTATCAGGAAAAAGACGTTAAGTTTATTACGTTGTACACCATCAACTCATAAACTAAAACATAACAAAATTAATAATGTTGAAAAATTAACAGGCAATTTTTAGGTTTGAACACGGTAATGGCATCTAACAGTATTGGGACTCTGCTTTGCCCTTGACATAATAACTAGAGCCCCACGTGACCACGTAGTACGTAACATGCGGCTGTTGGTGTACCGAGTGTATACCGAGGCGCGTAGGTATGATTCGCGCTCCGACAGTTTGTATGAAGACGGAATACTGATAGAATACCATTACCGTGGTTTTAGAGAACACTGGGCGAAATCTGTATTATAATTATTCAGGAAATATCGAAGGGTTTGAAACAATTCGTGTCAATAAAGGGTCCTAGGTACTCTATCGGTTCTTAACTACAGGATCTCGGGTGTTTCCTTACCTAGTGCAGCAAACTGCCAGATTTCCTTAACTAAACCCTGACGATTGAGAACTCATAATTTTTCATTATCGTGTCGGTATTATACATCTGATCTAGATAAACATTTGGCTTTACAAGACTAGAACGAATATTGCCAGTCGTGAAATAATATAGGAATAAAGTTCGTAACGGCCGTGGGTAGCCCTGGTGTCAGAATTTTTAAGCCGCCGGAAAGCCAAGAAATTTTAAGAAATGGCTAAACGGTTAATACAACCGAGGCCTACAACTTAACGTATCATCCGAGCCACGGTAGCGCCCAGTTGTAAATGCCACCCGCGGTCACCCATCCAAAAACTGACCGTACTGAACGTTATATATTCTCGATGATCGCTAACGAACACCTAGTCAAACCTATAAGCGCAACGTTATGGGACCAAAATAATAATATATGGAAAATGGAAATGAAACAGACTAAGCTTATTAGAATTTGTCCAATCGTATTAATTGGATAGGGTTTAAACATAGATGTAAGAAATTTAGAGGATATAGCGTTAGGTCACACGGTAAACTCTACCTTGTAGTCTGCTATTTTAGGAAAAAATACAAATATTTGAAAAATACTTCAAATGTCACAGTAAGTAGCGACAATTCAACACATTTTTAGGAAAGTTCCAGGTCACGCGCGTTACAGACTTTCCCTTATCTTTTTTACATCCAAAATTATGTTCAACAAATATGAAAGAAATTGACTCGAGAAATGAAATTTAGATTAAAAACTAGGCGAATTTCTAACATCCAGATGCACTTTTACCATTACTTTTGTAAAAGCGCCATTAACACTACTCCGATTGGACGAATTCACGAATCAGTTTCAATATACAAGTTTACTTTATAATTCGTGCAATGTACGAAAACATCCTGTACCGTTTTCACATTATTGTCAGACACAATAAAGCAACACAGTACGAGTTGGCTCGGACCGAGTTCGCTCAGATGGCAACTCGGACGCTACTCGTATTGTGTAAACACGTAATCCGAACGCACTCGGATGCCGATAATCGGCCAATTTTACCGGTGCCATCGTAATTTTAACGGCTATTTAAATATTCCTGTTTCTTTTTAACTATATGCATGTACTCGTAGCATAGAGGTAACAAAATTAAACGTGTTAATAGCAACGTAAAATTTTGTTACCTCTATGCTACATGCATATAGTTAAAAAGAAACAGGAATATTTAAATAGCTGATAAAATTACGATGGCGCCATTTAAAATTGGGCCTGATGTGTTTACACAACACGAGTAGCGTCCGAGTAGCCATCTGAGTACACTCGGTCCTAGTCAACTCGTACTGTGATAACCTGGTTTCATTAGGTCGAAGGTTTAAAAAATAAGATCTAGGTATTGTACGTGTTGAAACTGATTTTTAAACAACCGAAAGTGATATTCCAGGATTACATTTTAAAATTCTTTGTTTCGTATTAATTTTTGGGCTTTATGAGCCGTTTAGTATTTACAGTGAATTTAGAGTGCAGACATGTACCTACCTATAAATATAGACAGCTTTTGTATATTTACAATTTAGTACAATTTATTAATACCACATATAACATTTATGTTTCCCATATTATGTACAATTGTTCAGATACAATCCGCATCACTTCATTTAAACTCGCGTGAGAATTCATTATACTAAAGAAAACACCGGTTTTTACTCACGTATAATATTGCGGCCAGGCCGCTGGCGCCGTCCGCCAACCGTGCGCGTGCGCCAGTCGACGGGAGCGCGCGTATTCCCTGAAGAAGGAGTACTAATTACTCCGAAACCGGTCGGGTTCCCAGCATCACATCAGTGTTGCCGTATATGCCTCCACTGGAGAACCCCCCAAAATATTGCAGAAAATACACAAACTGTATACGGAATATAGAGATTTTTACTATGCGCAGGATTGCATATCTGACCCGTCGCCCCTGATTAACAATGAATAGAAATAAGAAATGATATTACGTATCGTATGTGAATGAGAAGAATTTATTCCAGTTTCCGTCGTCCCACTCTCAGCCCGGCCCCTTATAGTCTTCGCTTTTCCTCCCGTTCGCTCTCGTGGCGCGAGTAACTGGCGTGAGCAGGAGGAAAAGGGAAGATGAACGTGAGAACCTTTACACAATAATGGGGCGGGTCGTCTTCGTCCTCGACCGCGTCTTCGTCTTCATTCTATAGAAATTATATAAGTCGCGATTATATTTATATTAGGTTTATATTTCTTCCAGCTTTGGTTTCTTATTATCAAGAGGTGACTTCATCTTCGTCCTGAAGAATTGATGTAAGTTGCGATCATAATATATGTGAATGAGAAGAGTACAGTTTCGTTTCTTACTATCGAGGGGCGACTTAGTCCTGTAGAAATAGTGTAACGTATGTGAAGTTTGTGTATGTTTATTCCAGCTTTGGTTTCTTGTTGTCGAGCGGCGCGTCATCATCATCATCGTCATCGTCGTCCCACTCCCAGCCCGGGTCGTCCTCGTCCCCGTCCGCGCGCGCTCCGTCCTCGACCGCGTCTTCGTCTTCGTCCTGTACAAATTAAACATATAGAAAAAATTAATTTATTGCAAGTTTGTAGAATAACATAGGCTTTGGAGCCATAACCACCAAACTATGCATAGGTAGCAGTAGATATATTAGTTAGGGGAGGCCTATGTCCAGCAGTGAACGTCGTATGGCTGAAAAGAAGAAGATATATTGGTAATCTACAAAGTAAATAACATTATTTGGTAACTTCTTCTTGATATTTTGTTTCAAATGAAGTAGAGCTCTTACTTTTTGTTAAAAAACTTCCACTACATTTACATTCATTTTTGCTAATTTATTACGCAACTGTCTCTCTGTGATGCGACAAAGTAGAATTTATCTCTAAGTATAGTATGTCAATCCCACAGCGGCTAGTACATTGTATTAGTGCTTATAAAACTTTTTGGTAAATCCGAAATACAATCCGTGTGGTCGTCATGGTCGATGACGTTTCGCACACAAATGCTTGTGTAGCGATCGTCCGTATTATGTAGTCTGTATAAGATCATTTTGTATGAAGAAGTGCGTAGTGTCCGGGCTGTAGCAGCAGGGTGGTGGTCTCGGGACGTATCGTAGTGGTGTCAGATGGTGGCGTAATGGTGTCAAGTGGTGTATTTGTGTCAGGTGGTCAATCGATTATTGGTGTCAGACGGTCGAGTGATACTCACGTCGCGGTGGTGCATGACGGCGATGGGCGGCGTGTGCAGATGTTGCGCGACGCGGCGCTCGATGAGGAACGACACGTACTCGTCGTACAGCAGCCGCAGCAGGTGGAATGACCCGAAAGACGCCGCAGACCTGATACAACAAATTATAATTTTTCGCAAAAAATGACATTTACAACCAACTTCAACCGTGTACAGAATTCGAATAGTTCGCACGGATCGATGTAGTAATTTGCACGTTATTGTTGATTTATCAAAAATATCTCAGCCAATTTCGATAAAATTCACACGGGACCACATGGAAAGATTCAGATAATGGAAATTATGGGAATAGCATTCAAATTAAAAAAAAAAAACATCAAAATCGATTCACCCAGTAAAAAGTTCTGAGGTAACAAACATAAAAATACTGTCGAGTTGTGAACCACTTCCTTTTTTGAAGTAGGTTAGCAATCTATTTATTACTAAATTAAGAAACAATGTAACTACCTCTAGAAAGACGAGCGACGAGTAGAAACTCCAGTCAATTATTAGGCGTCAACGCTGTTCTAACGCAACCTTCTATCCAAGCCGCCCACTGCTCTAGCGTCGCTCTGAGAGACAGTCGCGTTAATTTCGATGGTCTATTAGAATCGTACCTGAGAGTGAGCTCTCGGATGACGAGTGAAGAGTAGAAACTCCAGTCCAATAATAGTCGGCGAGCGCGCGGCACGAGTTCGGCGCGGCGCTCGTGCGGCGCCAGCGCAGTCCTAACGCAACCCTCCAGCCAAGCCGCCCACTGCTCCAGCGTAGCACCCCGAGATAATGTTGCCTGGAAACAACAAGAGTTTTATTGAAACGTGAAAAGTAAGAGTAGCACGGAACCTATTGCATTATCACATGCGTCAGACAACAACACTAAAATGTATGTCGTAGACGATACGATATTTCAATACAAAGATATAAAGTCTGTCTAGTGCTTTAGACGATTGAGTAGATATAAAATATAACGACCTTGAAGTCCACTTCGAGTTTGAGCGAGAGCGCAGGCCCAGGACGCCTGCTCGCGCACCACGCGGATGTTCCCGCGGTTTATATTCATAGATACCTTGAAGTCGGCTTCTAATTTGAGCGCGTTGGCCTGCGAGGCGCAGGCGCAGGCCCAGGCCGCCTGCTCGCGCACCACGCGGAAATCCACGCGGTTCAGGTCCGACACCATCTGCAATCAGATTGCATTTAAATTGTTACTGATCTTGTTGATACCGCATAACGTGCAATTGTATTGTATTATTTAGTACTTGGTTGATTTAGTATTCGTTTGTGTGTACGGGCACACACATTGTCAGGATAGATGAATGATAGGGTTTTTTAAAGAATTTTGGATGGGCTAGTGATTCGGAGCAGGGGGGACACTGTGTGTGTAGTGTACTCGCCTGGTGTATCTGGTGCTGATTGGTGAGCACGGCGCGCGCGGCCTGCGCTAGGTGGTTGAGCGAGGTGTACCGGCGCAGCGCCGCCGCCAGCGCCGCACCGGCCGCCGCCCCCGCGCGCGCCGCCCCGCCCCCCGCACCCCGGCTGCCCGCCGACAGCGCGCCCTCCACGCTCTTCGCGAAGTTGCGGATCGCCTGTCGACACGTACGTCAATGAAGTTGTGTAGAGGTGAGAGCAGGATACAGTGCGCCGTGCTAGAGCCGATATACAGTATACCTGTGTGAGTGCGGGCGGGATGGGGCGTAGCACGTGCGGCAGCAGCAAGTCAACAGCGCGCTGGTACAGCGCGGTGTCGGCGCGGCGCAGCCAGCGGCACACGTCGCGCCGCGCGCACAGCCGCCGGCACAGCACCGTATCTGCGCCGCCGCCGCGCCGCCAGAAGGCGCGTCGAGCGCTCTCTACCGCGCCCGTGTCCAGCGCCGCTACTGCTTCCAGGAATGACACACCGTACTCCCTGCACAACACAACGATGGGCCCATCAGTCAACAGCCGCAAGCTTGGACACCTCGCGTCAAGTCGAAGGATCGGTCACATGATATTCATTGTGTTGAAGTTCCCATACAGGTTATGTATGGGGACACACATTCTCAAGAAGGCCGAATGTTGGGGTTTGAATTTTAGAGCAATTTATCGTCAGTCAGAACGAACTAAAATCGAGAGTATAAATATTATACGAGACTAGTGGTTTGATCGCAGCGGCGCTCAAATGTAACTTCCAGTGTGTACCAAGACAGGCGGTATTGAAACCTCTACAAGCTATCGTCGAACTGAACAAGTCTCGGCGGTGGTACGCGGCCGCCACGCCTCCTCCCGGTCATGCTACCCTGGTACTGACCGGTGGTTGGAGCGCAGCAGTTCCAGCGCGTCCGGCGTGACGTCCTCCGGCAGCGCCGCGAGCACGAGGTCGGGCGGGTCGGGCGCCGTCACGGAGCCCAGGTACTGGCGGTGCTGCGCGGCCGCCGCGCCCAACGGAGACGCTGCGCTTTCCTCGCGCCGCGACCGACACGCCTCCTCCTAGATATGAAACCCTGGTCACTAGCCGCCTTATTATTAAACTCAGAGTTATTTCGGAATAGTTAGACCGTGTCTCTTTCTTCCATTGGCAATTTCAATTCGCTTAAAAGACAAAAGTTTGTCAAAGTCAAAATCAAAAGTTTTTTACGTCGTAGACAAATATAGGCACTTGGAATCGTTGGTAACAGTTTTAAAATACTATCTAATTATTTTTTTGTAGAAATACACTGAAGTAGAGTCGCCAATGCTACGGCGAGCAGACGCCTGGTTCGAAATTGACGTGACATCACTTTTTCTAGCTATCAGAAAAGCTTCAGAAATGAACTTCTCCAGTTTTATGCAAATAAGTTAGTCATTAAATACTACTTGCATTTATGTCTACACACTACAACCTCGATGAACACATTTTATTTTATAGACTATTACATTTTTTATTTCAAACTAAAGACTAATTCTCTTTCCACCACATGCCTGCTTATCATTCCCGTCACTCTTATCATCTCCGCTGTCGGCATCCGTGTGGCACGCGTCAGGTTTGGCCCGTATCCCGTAGTAGTGGTACTTGGAGTTGCCGCGAGTGCCGAGTCTTCTCGTCCGCAGTCCGACGAACACTGAGCGGATCAGCTTGCCGAAGGACGCGGCGTTGACTGGCTCCAGGCGGTGAGACGAGCAGTGGCGGAGGTAGTGCGCGTACAGTGTCGAGCGCGGGAGAGATACACCTAGAGGACAAAATTCCATATCAATTTTCATACGGAACAACATAAAACAAATGATGAACAAATCGCGAGGGGGATACATTTTGATGTTGCAGCTTTAGGTCTATCATTTCCATCTTAAATTCAACTACACCATTGGATAGCTAAAAGGTCAAATAATTATTAATTACGCCAATTGAAGACTGTGACGCATCGCGGGGAGTGGAGGGGGAAGGTCCGCCATTTTGACGCCATTTTGCTTACGTAAACGTATTCACGTACAACTCACGGCCATGTTCATGACCCTGTCAAACATTTTTTAAAACAGATGGCAAAACAACGTTTACCAGGTGAGCTTGAAGGCTCCATCAAACACAGGCGGTACGAGCGGTAGAGCGGTACGAGCGGTACTAGCGGTAAAGGGCGGTACGGCAGTACCGCGACCGGACCTTTGTGAGCCCTTCTTATATAACCAGTACAATACAGATGCCCGCCCGTCTGCTATACCGCTCGTACCGCCTGTGTGTAAAGGCTCCTTGTATTGAACAAAATGCAGTGCACTAACCTTCAGCGGTCTCGTAGTGGTCGAGCAGCCACTGCACGGTGGCGGGCGGCATGCGGGGCGCCGCGCCCGGGGTCGCGGGCGACGCGGGCGCCTCGGCCTCGTCGCCGGCCACCTGCACACACCACTCCTCAGTTACACACCACGATCCCAGGCAACTATACATGGGTATCATATTATAAAAAAATATATCGTAAGGTCGATCAGTCACTGCACGGTGGCGGGCGGTGTAAGCGGCGCCGCGCCGCGCCCGGTTTCGGGGGCACCTTGGCCTCGTTGCCGGCCACCTGCACACACCACTTTTCGGTTACACAGAACTACCCCAGGCACCTATGCTTGGGGATCGTATTTTGTAAGTTTGTATAGGCTGGAGGGCTAGTCTAGTATCAGTCTTTAAGCAGACCAAAGGCCTCTAGCATGGCTAACGAGTGAAACATTCGGGACCCACAATTTAGCGTGTTATTTGAGCCACGTTTTTATGAGCAATTAGCACGGTCACGACATATTATGTAAAAGGAACAAATGCTAAACAGATTAGGTTTATAATAGTTTAGTTCTTTATGCAATAGCTCCCAGCTCACTCTGCTTAGACCGTCGCCGCCCTGGCGACGGGTGTCATGTTTGTATGTGGCATACCACGAGTCCATACGCGGTGTAGTCTGCGTTGTTGGCGCCGGCCCAGCCGCCGTCGGGCGGCGCGGGTTCGGCGCTCACTCCACTCGCGACGGTCGCCACTCCGTACACCGGATACGAACGAAGTGTCTCCCTATACAAAGAAAAACTCGATTATTCATCCAACATGAACTCGATCGCGATTTTAGAGGAATAAACTAAAATCTTTATCTTGAATGTGGACAAAATAACTGCGAGCGTACGCAGGGTGAACCGCTGTCAGCATATTCTCTGGCTATATCCGATACTCCGATATGTCAGATTGAGCGGATTAACTAATGATTAGTGAGTATATGTAGATACAAGACAACGCGCGCGCTCGCAAGTCGGTACCCGGTTTAAGAAATATCCAGACCTATCTGTCAACCTACATTCACTAAAGAAATACATTTAAAAAAAAAGAATACTACTTACATCTGATGGCCTTGAGTGTATATCTCCTGCGGCTCCGTGGTGACATATTGCACGTGGTAGTTGACGCCATTGCCCCCCTCGCCTGCCACCAAACATCATATATTACAAAGGCATAGATTTGAAGTTTAAATCCCACGACCTCAAGCAATGAGATGCCATGTCTTTTATTTCTACTATTTATCATGTCGAAGTGAAAGAAAGCAGTACTTATGTTTATACAGCAGTAGACCCGTATAGGTCGAATCATATATCATCAGCCAATTTGACGGCTGTGATGTTACTCTTCTTCTTCTTTTGTTTGGCGTCGAATTGTTGTGCATTTGCCAGTGTCAAGTATTAAGTTTTATTAATTTCAGATATTTCATCAAAATAGTCACTGTCGTAGTCACGTCATAGTCCAATAAAGTCGCGATCAAGTCCAAACGTAGTCCAAGTCATACCTCAGTAAAGCAGTCGAGACTTCACTGGAGGCGTCTATGGAGTTTTGGTAACAACACGGAACGACATGATTCGTCACATTATACCATTGCCTATACTCATGCACGTAAATCAGCTCATAATTAACGAAATACCACAATTTATTATTATTATATACTACGGGACTAATCGCGCACTAAAATTACGAGATAAATAAATACCTCCGGGTATATATAATACGGGTAGAAGGGTAGACTAGTCTACCCGTGACCACGGTCGATGCAACTCAGCCGAAACGTCGGGATGAGGAGGTATTTATTTATCTCGTAATTTAAATGCGCGATTAGTCCCGTAGTATATAATAATAATGTGTTCAAATCGCGAAAGTTTAAAAAGAAATGCCACAATTTTTCACTAATTATCACTATAAAAACACAAGTTTAACAAATTAATACAATGAGATGACATGATTTTTCCGCGTTCCCACCAAAACTCTCAAATGTTACTCGTAGCTACAAGTTATGATAACCCAACCTGAAAGCTAACTGAAGCTCACTTAGCAGCTGCGCGAGGATTAGGCTAACATCACAGCCGCCAACTTATATGATTGGGACTATAGCAAATGATGACTAAGAATATGAGAATATGATTTTTTACTATCACATGGGCTTGAAAAGTTGGAAGAAAATATGGAATCGCAGTTCAATCCAAAAGCTTCCGCACCAAGCTTGAAAATACAAACAATAGGTATGATGTCTAAAAAAATATAATTAATAATCCGTCAGACAGATTATAAATAAAATATGAGTTTTTTTTTTTCATCAGTCAAACAAAAATTGATAAAGAAAAATTACACGTAACGTCACGAGTGTCATACAAAGGACACAAAAATGTCCACAAAATGTATGGAGGCTGGTATAATAATAATCAAACATTCTAACCACAACACTCGTTACATTTCGAGAATGTTCATATTTTTCTGAGTCTATTACAATACTTGAAAACAAAAAAGAGCCCTCCGTTTTTTTTTTTAGTTAATTTTTAATTTATTACAAAAAATAAATATATTTGGCTCAATAGGTAGTTTATCTCTAGCAGCCCTGATTAAGTAACCTCCAAATTGTTAAATAAAAGCATTTTTACCAATTAGACACATTTTTTAAGTAATTTTTGTCACATTGTACCTACTAACTGGTCACACTGGTAGGTTATAATTTTTAATTTTAGCAAATTAAGAGATGAATGTGGAAGAATTAGCTACGAATGCAAGTAACATAACTATAAAAGCACTTTATTATTGCTAAACTAGAAAAAATAATAAGCTGTATTGTTATTTTTCATACAATTTATTTTACGCATTTAAAAAAAATTGGAGGGGTGAAAAAATCTAAATTAAATATTTTTAGGAAGCGCATATAACAAGCTTTCAAATGATGTATATATCATCTTGGTTCGATTTTTCTCTGAAAAATATACCACTAGTGGACATCACCTGGGTAGATTTTCTTAAGAGACGTGACGTCACGACCCCCACTCTAAAACTTTGACAAGGTTTATCTTTTGCTATTTGTTGTTTTATTTACAAAAGAAAAAATACGTGTCCAATATATTTTGATAATCTAACGCACTATTACGGAAATTTTATTTTCCTTGATTAATTGTTAGGCGTAGTGTTTTATTGGCCTTTGTGCTGATCAATATCATATAATCTATCTTTCTAAATTTCGAAAATTCATGTTAGGTATGTGATTTTAGACAAATATTTTTTTTTCTAGTATAATTATGTTACACATTCTGTCTTATCGTGATAACTACTATATGACTGAAATAACATTAAATATGAGCGCGTCCTGCCGAACTCAGTTTGCACATGTAATTCAGCAGATGGCAAGCTATCCAAACATTATACAAGATATTAAATTTTATCAGACGTGGAATACAATTCCACGTGAAAAAAGAAAAGGAATTAAATCAAAAAGGAATTAGTGCAAAAGGTACTCGTAGATACTTAGATTATGCTTTATGCTTAATGCAAAATAAAAACGTTTAGTGCTATGCGTATGAATCTTTATTTGTGAGTGTGAAATGGAGCAAATAATTTTACAACAAAAACTAAGTGTTTAATCACCCATTAGCTGATTAGTAAATATGACTAATGAAATGGTAATTAGTTATGATTTATTTATTAAAACCAGTAAGTTGTTACAAGATATATACAGGGTTATTTCAAATCAATTAGCATCATAACTAACTACTTTTGTTCTACAACTTTTGTAAAAACTAAAAAAAAATTGTTGTTCCATAGAAAATTTCGTTCACCCGCGACGCAATGTAGGAACAGCTGATTTATTTTTGCGTTTTGAGAAATGTCGCAGAACAAAAGTTGTTAGTTTTGATGTACAGAATAAGACCCTAAAAGGATGCTAATTGATTAGATATAACGCTGTATATACACGTAGACAAACGAGACAAAGAAATCAGAAACTGTAACCACAAGCTCAAAATATTTTTCTAATCCGATCATAAAAAAATCAAATAAAATTGCAGTCGAATAAAAAAGTTATTAAAACCGAATATTTTTTTTTAAAGGTAAGAAATATCAGCTGAAAAAAAAAATTAAAAGCATATCAAACAAAAACTATTTGACTATAAAAATAGACAAAAGGTATGAAGACCGCATTAAAAAACTACGATGGAAAATAAATAAAATTTAAAAAAAAAACGAGTATAAAAAGAAAAATAAGTTCAAAATCATTTCACCAATCACAAAGATAATCCTCAAACTATATAGTGCGATTACCTACGAGTTAAGTAAAACCTTTAACAAAGAAAGACTCCCCAAATAACTACACAAATACAATACGGTCAGTTGTTTCAGATTTTTTAAACTTATTAGAAAAATTAAATTAATCGTAATTGTTGGCGATCTCTTGTTAATCTTGTATTTTAATGTAAATGTAATACTTTACCGTAAACTTTATTTTTATTTGTGCTATTTTTAAATAAGTAGAATGGTTTACTTTATTTTGTCCTTCCTGTCTGCACTTCTGCTTTACATTCAATACAGTGATGGTGTCTTTTGTGCTTGTTTTATTATAATTTGATTAGCTGCAGTTATTGTCTTCTACATAACTATACATACAGAAGTGGTTCTGAAGCTATGGATCACTGTGTCCTTCAAAATCTACTGTGCGCATCTGCGTACATGACTATGCGTCTACGCGTTAAATAACACTTTAAACACAGCTCCCAAATAAGTAGTTAAATACAATACGTTTCAGAATTTTTAAACCTACACGAAAGAATCAAGAAATACTTATGAAATATCACTGCGCCAGTAAAAATATGTTTTTCTAATTCTACGGTGCGCATATGCGTAGTACGCGTTATTTAAAACTTCAAAGACAACGAGTTTCCCAAAACAATTAGGCAGGTACATAAATACAATACGATCTGTTGTCTTCAGATTTCTAATTGTAAAGTAGAGTGGGCTTGTGTCTAGGCAACTCACAGGGGTAGTAGGAGCGGTAGCGCGGCACTTCCATCGCGACGCACGTCTCCCAGGCAACTCAGGGGCATCCCGGGAGCCCAGCATCCAGCCCTCCCCCGCCCGCGGCCGCGCCTCACCCCCGTAACCACCCTAACCCCTCCTCTCATACCACTGGTGAAGCTGTCTCTGTCTAGAGCTGCTACTCTCTTTATATACTTGAGTATTGCCAGGAAGATACGAGTACATTTGCTTTTCACCGTGGGAGAACTATGACTCCAGCCGGGCAGTAAACGCCCAACAAAAAAAATCTTTCGACGTGTCAGAACGAGACAGAGTTATGGTAAAGTATATATCGGTCCCACTTTCACACGCCGAAAAAATTTTTTTCGTGGTCGTATGCTAAGCAGGGTTAGCCATCCGTCCTACACGAACTTACTTTTTTTTCGTAGGAAAACGAGATAGTAGAATTTTAGCTCAGATATTAAACCGATACATACCGATACACTGTGATACGAAGTGGTTGTTCTAGCAAAATGTTCATCATCAAAATATATAAAAACAAATATTATGACGACGACGACTTTGGAATTTAATTTGTAAACGGGGTCTACAATAATCCTACACTACAAGTTCAGATCAAAAAAAAGCAGCAGAACCCACAAAACCTATAAGCAGCATTGTCTTATATCAACACTGCACATCTCATCCTCATACTTTTGTAATTTATTCGAAAAGATCAGGCAGTTTAGAGATAGTCTCGACGAAATTAATAATGCAATATAACTATGAAAACATCTACTTGGCAAATAAAAAGATCATCCTGACCATCAATCAACAAATCAAACCAAACTTGGGTCTATCGACAAATAAATAAAATAGATTATGTAGGTATCATACGTAATGTAAGCTTACAATCAGTGAAATTAGAATTAGAAATTTTTATTTTCATCTCTCAGAAACCTTAAGATATTAACATACACATAGGTATAGGTATTTGCTAAGACTAGGTATACTTGAGAACCCTGTGTATAGGGTGTTGCAAAAGTGTGCAAAATATTATCTAACTTAAAAGCTACTGTACATTATGCTATTAAGTATTTTTTATAGGCTAGATATACCTACATATTATTACACCAACCAGTTTTAACGCTTGTCCTGTAGAATCTTCTAACAAGACTTTAGACTTTCTATCAGACAGGACGTAACGAAAATTGAGAAAAGACAAATCTACAATTTTTAAGAAAATAAAATCTGGGAAAAATTCTCTTGACACTAGCAACATTGTACAATTGTACATGCTTTCACTTACAGTACATAGCCCCCCGCCTCCGCTGCGATATGATCCGGTCTTACAGATATATTGCGAACTTTCCTTTGTGCTGGTTTGGTGCCAATTACAGGTAGCTATTGATAGGGGCGATCTACTTGCTAATTGGAATCATTTTTGTATTCTTATTACAAAACAATTAGAAGAAATTATCATCCTAATTGTAATCTTAAAATGAAACAAACTAGCGTTATCAATTTTAAACTGAAAAATAAAAAACTATAGCTACGTAACCAAAAGTACTATGTATTTTTAAGTTCTACTATACTAGACACAAGCAATATATATAGTCCATCCATCAGCTATAAGTCCACTGCTGGACATAGGCTTCTATGGATCTCCAATAAGACCGGTTGTATAATTATATTATACACAGTATGACATGAATAAATCTCTACGGAATAATACTTAACTATTTCATAGATACTATGCATTCGTCGAAACTTTATACCTAATTATGGAGCTTTTTTGGGAATGTACACTTTATACGCAATATAAATAATCTAATAACGCTGTCAATGTTGACCTATGCCGTATCGAATGTTGGAGTCGATTTCACGGGCTCACTATCAATCCCAGTAAGATTCAGGCCATCATCATCGGTAGCTCCAGGATGATTGCACGCATTGATCACACCTCTCTTAAGAAAGTTGTATTCAGCGGTATTACGATACCTTTTAGTACTGAGGTCAAAAATCTTGGTATCATTTCCGATAGCTCCTTTTCTTGGAATCCTCAAATTCAATCTGTTAAGCGTAAGCTGCACTCTTCTTCTGCATCATTAAGAAGAATCCGCAATTTCCTTCCCACTGCCACCAAGGCTGCGTTAGCACAATCTCTTCTTCTCCCTATTTTGGACTACGCCGACGCTTGCTATCTCGACTTATCCCAGGAGCAATTTGTCAAGCTCGAGCGCCTTCAAAATCTTTGCATACGATTTATCTTCGGTCTTCGGAAATATGATCACATTACTCAATTCTGTAACAAGCTTAAGTGGCTCCCTATCCGTCTTCGCCGTGATACCCATATTCTTTCCATTCTCTACAACGTTCTCTTTAAGCCTTCGTATTTAAGCTCATGCTTCACATTCTCTGTGACACTCACTCTGTCAACCTTAGCTTAGGTCTTCTAGCAATCTTCTTCTATCAACTCCATCTCCTTTACGATTCTTCTTTCTGTGTCCGAGCTGTGGCTCTCTGGAATGACTTTCCAGTGACCATCAGACGTGCGCAGAGCGTTGAATCTTTCAAGACTCAAGTCAAGGAACACTATCTTGCTAAGCAGTTTTAAAAACTGATATTACTTATCGCTTACGTTTTAACTATCTGTATTTATTTATGTATGTAAGTAGGTTTATTTTTATTGTATGTATTATAAGAAGTATTTGTGTATGCCTATTATTATGTAGTGTATTTTATTGTTTTTGGATATTTATAGCTTTACTTTATTCATTTATGTTTACACCACCGTCCACGTCAATTACATGTTTCCACACAGTAGACGTTGTCTGGAAGAAATCGCTTTTAGCGATAAGACCGCCTTTTGTACCATTCTTCTGTCGTTATTTCTTTTTCTGTTATGTTTTACTACTTGTGGTGTCAACAAAGTGTTTTTGTATTGTATTGTATAAATAAGTACACGTTTGACCACGATTCCCATGATGGTAAGCGACGTTGTGGTCGAAGATGACATGAATGAATTATACAGACTTAGAACATACCTTTTCGAGACACTATCTATTATTATAGCAGAAAGCAGACTCTGCTATTAAAAAGAATTTCGAATAGTAGAGAAATTTAAATAAAAAAGCGACCTTTTACGATGAAGCAAAAACAAAGATGACAAAAATCACATGAGTTGTACGATCGAAAGTCAGTAGAAGCATTATACTTCAGAAGAGATCTTTTCAAGGAGAAACCGAATAAATAAGTAAGTTCATATAGACCGGGTGACTAGTCCTGGTGTCAGAGTTTTTAGGCCGCCTGAAGGCCTTTGACATGGCTAAAGCCGGAAACATACTATCGGACGCGACTGACAGCCGCGACTTAGCAGTGTGCACGTCTTAAAACATCCGGCGCGCCAGATCACTCTCAGACGTCCGAACGCTCAAGGTCAGCCCAAGTTGACGTCCGCGACTGATGTCCGATAGTGTGCACGGCTCTGTGTAGATTCATTATCTAGATACCTATAAATCGCGACTGTCAGTCGCGTCCGTCAGCCGCGTCCGATAGTATGTTTCCAGCTTAAACTGTTAAAACAACCGGGACCTACAAATAAACCGAATAAAAAGGACTTGCGTCACCAACACTCCAATTTTCCATTTCATTTTTCGTGTCCTATTTTCCTTTATAATACCTTTACTGCCTACGTATATGATCGATTAGTCTAGCCGACGCCATCCGCGTCACTCCACCTCCAACGGGATACATGGCTCAATATCATAATAGCGACAGTATATAAGCGCGCGCCGAGCACGCGTCACACCAAAGGTAACCAAGCAAGTGTGCTATTGTACCTACTGCATGTCTAAGGTGACCAGACATCCCGATTTAAACAGGACTGGCCCTTCTTTTACAGAGCTATTGCAACCAGGGAGATAGCACTATTGACGCTTGGGCTCCCTCCACTTGGATCCACTAGGCTCCACTTGTGGATCCGCGGATACCTTTTTCTCCTCTTAAATCCACCGTGGATTCATGGATACTTTTTTTTCCACTTAAATCTACGAGTGGATTTATGGATACTCCTTTTTCTCCTCTTAAATCCACCGTGGATTCATGGATACTTTTTTTCCACTTAAATCTACGAGTGGATTTATGGATACTTCTTTTTCCATCTAAATTCACAGGTGGATCCACGGATATTTTTTTCTGCTGCGATATCCACCAGGTGGATCTGTGGACAGTTTTATTCCTTTTCTTTGAGAAGCACTTGAGCAAAAATCCTCAACCTGAGCACTTGAAAAAGTCATGTCGCGGGTGATCGCAGCAGAAAAAAAATCCGTGAATCCTCCTGTGGATTTAAGTGGCATAAAAATGTATCCATGAATCCACGGTGGATTTAAGAGGAGAAAAAGGTATCCGCGGATCCACAAGTGGAGCCTAGCTGTAGATCCAAGTGGAGGGAGCCGTCGCTTGAGGCAATTCTCAACCGCGAAAATCACTTCAGAGGTTGTCACTGTCAAATATAATTATGTATTGGAATTCGATAAGAATTTGACACTATCAGGAAAAAAACAGGGCAACTAGCCACTGAGAGCCACAGCCACAGAGATATTTTTCATGTCTCATTCTAACTCATACCATATTCTCTGGTATCTCTGTGCTTCTTTCGATAATCTTCCGAACCAAACCTCAGAACTCACCATGGAGAAGGGACAAATTGTCTTATAGGCCGAATCATACAATTCGGCCGTCGTGAACAATATACAATCTACGCGAAACATAATCAAGGCGCAGCTTCATGTAAGCTTCAGTCAGGATTGGATATTGCGCAGCTTGTAGCTAACGTCACATCCGCCAACTTGTATGGTTCGGCCTAAACCACTAATTTATCCCCTCAAAGAAGAAATATAGTATGGATTGACTTTGACAACTGACATTAAAATCGGAAAATGGTTTTATCTTTCTGCATGCTAGGCTATGTGCTGGGATGCAAAATTGACCCGCACAAAAGAAAAAATAGATACAAATGGGCCACAAATAGCTGAAAAATCAAGGGACGTTATAATAAAAACAATACAACCGAATTGGAAACTTCCTCTTTTTTGGAAGTTGGTTGATAAAAAATCCGGTCGATTCGTTTCTTCAAATTTTTCAATAGTTTTCAAAATGTCTTAAAAAATCTTAGTAAAATTTGCCATTTAAAATAAACCAATGTCCCGATTTGAGTAGAAAATAAATGGTCACGCTATACATGTCACAAAGAACACTACAATATACCATCCCTTCATAATGCACCATTGATAATGACCGTTCAGGTAGATAATCCTCAGGGGCGCTCCAATTATCAACTATTAAAAAACAAACTCCTATAACAAAAGCCGTAAGGTTCAATTCGGTAGCAAAATTGGGGTGTATTTTAATATGGCATCAGTTTGACAGGTGCGCGGGATCAGATCGAGATTATGTCAGAGGGCGATTCTAGTATAGCATCAAAGGTTTCTTTAGATGTTTGAAGCTTTAGAAATGAGAGATTTAGTGAGGATTCTGATAAGCTACCGTTACCCAAAATGATGGAATAGAACTAAAAAAAACTTGCTTTCGAGATCGCCGGGCGGTTCCGTTTTCATTTTGCAGTTACTCCAGTCGCCTTGCACTGTTCACGAGCACACGTAAAAAGCGTATATAAATAAAAGTGAAAAAATATGCGGTGCAAAATATAAACGCCATGCAAGATATAAACGTGTTGTAGACAGCTGCGGCTTCGGCCTAGTGTTCGACCATTTAGAGCCTAAATAAATTGGTTAAAAGGCCCATCGTCTCGGTAAGCGCGTGAAATAATTTTTACATACAAACTACTCATTTCAAGTCCATGAAAATTTATTTAGCGGCCGTGAATAGGTAGTTTTACGTAAGTTAATGCTCGAAAGTGCCTTAACTGATTTTCACCTTAGTTTTTTGTTAGTGGACTCTTGATTTTTTTTTAATTCCGTATAGGTTTGCGTTTGACTACATACTGCCTGATGTTGAGCAGATATGCGGTCTAGGGTGTAGCACGCTTACCTAGAAGATACCTATTTACTCAAGATTTGAAGACACCAACGTTGTACTTAAGCGGGAAGACAGACCCAGGCAAAGCGTTCCACATTCTGGCTGTTCATATGAGGAATGAGGATTCGAAACGCTTAGTTCTAACGCGCGGAATGTCCACCATAAAAGGGTGGCGCTTTGGTCGCGTCT
This sequence comes from Hypomecis punctinalis, assembly GCA_949316475.1. Taxonomy (NCBI): domain Eukaryota; kingdom Metazoa; phylum Arthropoda; class Insecta; order Lepidoptera; family Geometridae; genus Hypomecis; species Hypomecis punctinalis. The sequence goes on along the minus strand of OX438800.1, from coordinate 23,186,291 downwards.
ATCTAGCCGTACGATAGAAGAAAAGGGCAGGTGGGACCAGATTGTGCAACTCCTGGGCACACTCTCCGAAGTGTATCCGATAAAAGGCCGACAAACACGCTACCTTTCGTCGATGCTCGAGACTTTGCAGCTGCGACTTAGTCAAGGAGAGTCTTGTGAATAAATTGGCCACTACTTTAGTTCCTAGGTGTATATACCTTGATGACACTATCTATTTATGGTCGCTAAATGATTTTTATAACTTACAACGAGCAGTTTATCTGTAAATACCAAAAAACCCAATAAAAATTGAATTTCGCGCGCTGGCCTAGTGAATCCACCTTAAATTAAAATATGTGATTAGATGATGATAAGGCCGTAGTCGGAGGCCGCAGCTGTCTAGGGGACTTGAACAAAAAACATTATTTTTTACTAGAAAGCCACCAGATTAGTAAGTAATTACTAAGTAATCGACTCTACAATTGCAGTGATCTTTTCCTGTATGTAGTAGTCGAAATCAATTAATTTTATATTTTATAGCATCTGCAGACAAAACATAGATTTTTAATTATCATTGGCAGCATGCTTCAGCCCGCTATTTGGCATAAGTCTTCTCATTTATACATACATACGAATAATAATTGTTTTTTAGTAAAAACAAGTATTATTAAAGGCACTAGAGAAAAAGAAAAAATTTCAACATTCTAGCAAGACTAGCTAGACAAACCTGTTCTAGCTATTACCGTTCATGAGATACAGCCTGGTGACAGGCCGACGGGTAGACAGCGTAGTCTTAGCAATAGGGTCCCGTTTTTACCCTTTGGGTACGGAACCCTAAAAATGGTATAGCCTCTAGTATAATTACAGAAAAGGAAAACTAGAAGTAGAATTAAGAATCCTAACCTACTGTTAGTATAGGAAATGCAGACATGATTTTCATCTTTTCATAAGCATTAGTGAAGCAAATAATTATCTGTCCACCAAAGCCAAAGGGGTACAAAAAGAAACAAGACTTGCTTTCATGGTCGCTAGATGGCTCTGCTTTCAGCGAATCTGCGGCCCACGCCTCGCGCACTGTCGGGACATCGCGACGAAACAACACGTAAATAAATTGTGCAAAAAAAACAACAGGTGCAGAAATACATGCTTCTGAAACTAAATGTAATAAGCGAACAAAAAACAAATCAATGTGTGTCTATGGTAAAAGTTCTACATGAAACAATCTATGTTCTAGATACTAAAAACTTACTCGTAAGCGCTTAACTATTCTAATGATGGATGCCTACCATAACGCGCCGAAGATTGATTCAACCGTTAATGTCAGAGGCCTTCAGGCGGTTTAAAAACCGACACCAGGGCTAGCCACACGGCGTATACGAACTTACTTACTTTTTACGCGCCAAAGGAGCCGAACCGCTTTGTAAATATGAAATGCCTATAGCATTTGACGGAAATACGATTGAGCGGTGTCAGGTGCGCGATGATGAATACGATTTTATATAAAGACTGATTATTGCGCCGCTTGCGCCTCTTGCGGCGCGTGAAGGTAGGCGTCCAGTATAATATGGCGTGGCCGCACATGTACGGGTCTTTTGCGCATTTTCAATATTTTTGAAGATATTAATTATGAGAACATTATAGAAAAACTTCAAGTGATTTGAAGGAACGATATTTTATTATTACGGATAAAAAAATATATGACATAAAATGAAATTGTGTAAAAGAGAGGCACTCATAGCGTTCACGGTAATCTAAGTAAATTCTTTAGCACTGATATTCACGGGCAAGCTACTATAGGCCAAATCAAATTACTTGGCGGACGTGTGTCAGCTACAAGCCGCTGCACAAAACCCAACCCTAAAGCTCGAAACATACTATCGGACGCGGCTGACGGACGCGGCTGACAGCCGCGATTTAACAGTGTGCACTTCTTAAAATATCCGGCGCGCCAGATCTCTCTCGGACGTCCGAACGCTCAAGGTCAGCCCAAGGTGACGTCCGCAACTGATGTCCGATAGTGTGTACGGCTCAGTGTACATTCATTATCTAGATACCTATCAGTCGCGTCCGTAAGCCGCGTCTGATAGTATGTTTCCAGCTTAACAGAAGCTCACGTAACAGTTGCGCGAGGGTTGGGATTCGCGCAGGCCAACTTCATAGCCGTCAATAAATATGATTCGGCCTATGCCAATCTTAGTTTTGGGTCGTGTCGCTCGCATAGGTACTGTCGGTTTTAGGGAAGCATATGTAAACACCCTATTCTACCCTAAAGTTCTAACTACTTGAATGTAATTTGTTCAAGATCTGTGTGAAGTGTTTGTGTGGGTATATTACGTACTTGCGACAGTGATGAACGTGTGATGCGGGTCCTGCGCGGCCGGGCTGGAGTGGCCTGAGCTATCCCCGCCGACCTCCACCACTGTGCTCGACACCTGGGGATATCAAAAGGTTCTGCTGCAGAACTTGACAAATACCGATGTATCTTAAACAGATAGATAAATTCTAGGGCAGAACAATCCTGTAAATCGCCGAGTACCTACACCTTAGGATCTGTTCACATTTCTCTTAAAGCATACTAAATGCAAAAAGCCGTAAGAAGAACCGAAGAGATAAAAATTCCGCTGGTGCGTGGTAGAAACAAGCCGGGATATTTTCCACATGTAGATGTGCGGGTGGCCTTTTCACGATAATGGGCTGTTCTGAAATAACTGTGAGTGTGTGTATCAGATGGTGAATGATCCAAGGAAGATCTGATTATTTCCAAAAGTTTCCAACCTCTAGTAGCAGTAGTCCGGTTGCTAGGTGTAGGCGCAAAGGTCTGGCTCCAGCTTATCATTCTGTGAGTTTTGGGTGGCTAATGAGCTTATATGACTATACACGAGCAGTTTACTGCTACAAATGCTTCAGACTGCCTATGTCGTCACATATACTTAGATTTGCAGCTTAAAGCAGTCGATAGTAAAACTTCAGTATAAAGCGAAAGTACAATGATTAGACATTGGTTGATCAGTTCTCGAATCCACAATTTCAGAGACCCCGTACCGGCAAGCGCAGCGCAAGACGTCCATCCACGAGGTGGACAGATGATCTCATCAAGACTGCAGCGTGGCGCGGGATGCAAGCCGCTTCCGATTGTAGGATCTTGAAGCCGATTGAAGCTTATGGATATTGGGTGAAAGGAGCAAGTTTAGCGTAAATGTAAAACGAAGTAGTAACCTGCTGTATGGCGTGGTGCAGGTGTATGGAGGTGGGGATCTCGGGGATGACGATGAGCTCGCGCACCGCGCTCGGCGACGCGCCGCCTGCTCCACCGCCGCTCTGCATACAGATAATAGGCCAGATGACTAAAAATACATAATTAGTCCGTCAAATAGATAAAAAAAACCGGACAAGTGCGAGTCAGGCTCGCACATCGAAGGTTCCGTACAAACGCATTGTAAAAATAATTAAAAACCTGTTTTAGTATGTGCTAATGAAGTTCTTTTATATAATACCTTACATGATACGATTTACTCACTTTGAATTTTGAACCCATATTTTGTGAATTTCGAGGAAATAAAAATGTACAGTTCTTAGATTTATTCCTATATGTGTACTCTGAGACTATGCTTCTCGCCTCATAGTTCTATGTCAACGGGAAGTACCCTGTAGGTTTTGATTTTTGTGAGTGTAGAAATATGCGGTTTTTTAGGACATAAACGGCTCTTACTTTTAAATACGATAAATGAGAAGTTTTTCTTTTACACAACTGCAAGAGACTATAGATATACGTATACTTCCAGTTTAAATTTCAACTCGATATCTTTACACGTTCCCGAGATAAAGATACACACAGATGGACAGACCGACAACAAAGTGATCCTATAAGGGTTCCGTTTTTTTCCGTTTGAGGTACGGAACCCTAAAAAACATTAGATTTAAAAAAAAACCTCGTACGCTCAACATGCAAAGGTGCCGCGTTGCAAAACATGAAGCGTTCTTCAAACAGCGCATAGGGACGTAGATGTCAACGTCGCGTTTTATTCCGCGCAAACCTAACTGATAAAGGAAGGAAGGAAAGGCGCAACCAAAGCTACCAATATGGTCTAGCAGATTGGCAAATTGGAATAGCAGTGGGCAGGGCACATAGCACGCAGGTCGTCCACCCGTGAGGTGGACGAATGACGTCATCAAAGCCGTAAGCCGTAAAGATGTAAGCTGCTTCCAACCAGTCTTATACGCGAGACAAAATATGATGTTGCGTGAATACCAGCGCGGGCTGCGTGAAGCAAAATATCATGTTTCGTATATACCTGCGCGGGCTGCGCGAGGCGCGCCGCCATGTCGGGGGACGCGGGCGGCGAGCACTCCACCAGCACCTCGTCTCCCGCGCACTCAAAATCTGGAAACGAAGGAAATTGGGACTCACTTCACACACGTCTTAGTTCTTCATCAGATAACCTCTATGTAGATATATTAGGCATCTGAAGGTGGGACCGCATTTGAATTACGCTGCATGTCCAAATGTTCTGTGGGAGACCATACTCAACACAAAATGACTAAAACATTTTTCATCACATCTATTCGAAAAGGACTACTTGGTTCGCCTTTAAGTGCGCCCAAAAGTCGTGTTTTCTATAAGGAACTTTATAAGTGCGACGGAATTAACTTTATACTACACCTGCTCGGAAAGTACCTTGATACTTTATCAAATTTACGGTAGAAAGTACATCATTGCATATCGAACAAATATGCGGCGAGAAAACGCATCTGAGCGGGAGAGAAAAGTGTATGAAAATCCATTTCTTACGTGGTTTTTCTTTTTTAATTTTGGGTAAGACTATGCGCTGGTAACCTAAATATCAAAAGCCAAAAAGTTTTTACAGTGAGTTTTTATCTCCAAGTTCGCAAAATGACACTGGCCACTAGCTGTGTGTTGGATGGTGTCAAACAATTTGAAAAAAGAACATGTGAAAATTGCAGACGCCATTGGCGCCATTTTCAATTTGTGTGTTGTTTGAGGATTCAGTTTTCGTAGAATTTATTTTCCTCGTAGGTGTAGTATAAAGCACTATGTATCACTCGAGAGAAAGTGCGATTCCCGATCTCGGGTGTTTTAAAGCCCTCGCCGTACCCTCGACGGTAATCGGTCACTTTCTCCTCTCGGTGAACAATGTACTATTGCCGCGCACTTTTTGAAATTGGAAAAATAAGTGCGACGGAATGATCTTTGCCGCGCAGTTTTTGAATTTGGAAAAATAAGTGCGACGGAATGATCTTTACCGCGCACTTTTTGAATTTGGAAGTATTTGTAATGTTAGTGTTCAGCGCCAAGAAAATGAATGAAAAAAAAATGTAAGAAAATATAAGTTTTCTTTTTTTTATTATTAGATACCGTTTAATTTAAATGTATTTGTTACTCTATGTTTTATTAAATAATAATATTACAATAAAATATGAGGCGCTTTTATTTTCTCATAGAGGTAATGAAAAGTAGAGTGTACCACTCGGGCGCAAAATATATTTTTGGCTCGGGCGACGTACTTTGAATCCCTCGCTACGTTCAGGATTTTACTAAAGAATCCCTCACTTCGCTCTGGATTCAAAAAAGCGCCCTCGCCGTAAAAATATCATTTTGCTCCCATATGATACAATCTACTATTGCCGCTTTGCACTGCACCATGCAGTGGCGATCGGCGCTGCAGTATTGATTGAAAATGTATTTTTATTTTATGATTGCAGACAAGTCTACGTCTGCCCAACATCTCGCCTAAGCGACTTTTCTGGTAAAATTTTTACATAGCATGCTTATTTTCTAGCTTCTAAACAATCACTCAAAATATGCTTCAAAATCGTTCCAATGGTTTGGGAGCCACATATGTACATATTTTAAATGTAAAGTAATAAACATCAAATTTTTAAAAGTCTAATAATGTCATACTCGTAAATAAAGGGTTATTAAAAAATTAGAACTAAATAGTCATTATCAGTCAAATAGTCAGTTTTTTAGCGATAAGACCGCCTTTTGTACCATTTTTCTGTCGTTATTTCTTTTTCTGTTATGTTTTTACTACTTGTGGTGTCAATAAAGTGTTTTTGTATTGTATTGTATTGTAGTCATCACTATTGAAAATTAAAATGCCTATTTGCACATGCCAAAAAAAAAGTTAATTCACCCACCTGTCCCCTACCATGTGCTGATCAATAGCAATTACAGTAGTAGAGAAAGGGGAAATGCACCCTATTGTATTGAGTTACCTGCATTTAATTATGTAACCTTATATTGTAGTGATGATATTCATTAAATATTATGGAAGAAAAGAACAGAAAATATTAAATTAAAATATCAAATTTCTCTAGCACGGTTTTAAGTACAATTTTATAAAAGTTTAAAAAAAAACAAGTAAAATTTATTTATTTATCATTATAAACGATAAATAAATTTTTATTAAAACCTCTTAGTATTAAAATCATATTAATATTATAAATCCGAAAAGTTTGTTGGTTTATTCCTCTTTCACGCAGCAACAGAGCAACGGCTTGAATTGATTTTTGGCATGGATATAATTCATAGGCCAGAAAGTGCCATAGGCTCTTATCTCGAAAAAATAAAATGTTCCTGTGGGATAGCACAAAAATCAAAAAACACGTGGGTGGAGCCGCGGGTAAAAGCTAGTCTAATAAATCTATGGTTGCTTTGCTTTCTATTTATTTGTAATTTTAAAGTCACAAGTCTGTAGGTCATCAAAGGAAAGAACTTGATAAGACTGAAATTTTAAAATTACACAATGTGTGAAAAATTGTATGACAGTGCTAGTCCCAAATTATACATACACATATTATGACGAATTCCATCTTTATCTTTTAGGACAAAGGCTCAGATTAAATGGAATCTTGTCAGTCATGTTGTCATACTGAAATTGTCTAACCAGTCTTATTGGACATCTCTAGGGAGGCCTATGTCCAGCAGTAGACGTAAACTCTACAAACAATTGATGCGCAAAACCCAATCGATGCACAGCTTTATGTGAGCTTCAGTCAGGATTGGCTCTTGCGCAGCTTGTAGCTATCTTCACATCCGCCAACTTGTGTGGTTCAGCCTAGACTATTCAATCAATTTTATGTCTAGTATATTTTGTAAAAACTATGTACACAATTTAAATTTATCCAAATTATTTTAAAAGTCAGCAAAGAAAGCTGCAACTTATTTTAGTAAAATATAATTACCTATATAAACCTTTATAATATGAATAATCATATTACATTAATATGTGTGTACACTTATACAATGTTAACATAATGTGACATTACAAAGGTCATGATGACACAGTTATTTACTTACTTGGAAATTGAAAGTCATTACTGAATAACTTTAAATAAACTTAAAATGTATGATTGTATATGAATTCAGGTTTGTATAGTGTGAAATAAACTCATTATGCAGAAAATTATTATAGTTATAGATTTTTGGTAACTTAATAAAATTTCTATCAAAATAATGAATTTTTACTAGTAGACTAAACCTAAGAATATAAGTGAAATAACAAAATTCATAATTAAAATTCAAAATCATAGCTAAGTCATCAAGAAATTTATGTTTTTTATTTATATAAGATTTTGTATAATTTAAAAACATAAATTTCTTAATTTGCTATAGCCAATTACAAGGAAAACATAAACATAATTAGAAGTAATGTAATTCCATAAAAACAAATAAACAGAATGAGTTGTTAATGGTTGCATAACACCGTCCCAGCCACTCAGTCGCTATTGATCTGCCGGGAGACGGGAGGTAGGAGTGTTTCCAGGCAACCTCCTCCCGCTCCGCACCTTTCATCTCACTTACTTTCCAAATAAAACACATTCTCAAACCCCATCTCAGACATTTTCACAGGCACAAATTAAACTTGAGCACAATGCAATACACACAACACATTATTATGACTTCACTCTCTGTAGTGATATCGAGTATTGATCAAACAACTGTTTCTACGACAGCAGACATTTTGGTATCTGCTATAGGTGTTTTCAGAGTGAACTGTGAGAGTGATAATAAAATAATGGCAACGGAGGGGTGCAGGTGGTGTCACGCTCGGATGGTGCCACCTGCCATGTGCCGGTAACGCTTGGTTGAATACTCATTTTATGTAACTGTTTTGTGTGTTATGGTGTTATTAGTGAAAGCAATACTGTCCTTTGTTCAAATTTCAACTGCCACATTTCACAGTACTGCAAATAGAAGTCTGCTTGTACTTGTAATAGTTAAGTTTACAAGTTTAGGATACTAGTAGTAATCTGTAGTAATTCTGTTCTAAATTGGATTGTGATTTTTAATTGTTGAAATATTTCTATGAAATGTAAATGTGAATAAAATTGTTAGTGTTTGGTTTGGCATGTGTATGTTATTGATTTCTATAGTTATGTATATGTCTCAAACGGTATAATTTACATTGGCAGGTAGAATGTGGGATCGAGCCGCGTGCCGTGCCAGGCGCCGCCGCCGTCCCTCCTGCCGCGGCCCTCTGATAACGTGATACGAGCAGGATCGAGGGAGCCTCATTCCCGAACTCTCCCTCCGTTCGCGACGCACGCAAATCCTCCGCAATCTACTAAACTTATCAACCTCATCGCTGCGATAATTCAAGCTATTCCTGGATAATACGATCGTCGAATTATCTAGCTCACCTGCCAGCCATACCAACTTCGATCTGTCAAAAATTAACACACGCCCGAAACAAATTCCGATCACAAACCTCGTTGTATGGTTAAGGTAGAGCACGAATCCAGCTGGGTCTATAATCCGGTTTATCTTTTTCGAAAAATTTTATGTAACCCGATAAGAATTGACTTATCAATGTTGTTGTCCTGTAGCTACACCCGTTTCCTTGGCTACGAGACCCCGGCCCCGGCGAAAATTCCTTTCCTTTTTTTGTAGTGATGCGCGTAGTTTCGAGTAATCGATAACTTAGTGATATCACTCATCACTTACACTGGGGGACGTTTTAACTTTTACACTAATATTATATTATGTTCAATAAGTTGAAGCCAAGTGGAGATAATTGTTTTGTGATAAAAATAGAGGTACTTAACTTAAAAGAGTAAATTGGAACCGTTCCGTTGTGAAACTTGTGAAACCTTGAGATGTTCATTTTTTTTCCTTTTGATGCACAGAACCCTAATAACGATTCTCAAGGGACAAGGGGGTTCTTTTAGCTAATCATTTTTAAAAGGTTCCATGATAAAACAAAGAACCTTATAATTTTTATCTCATTTCATTGTTATCGTATCCTATATTGTTTTATTCAAAACTATAGTTTTGATTAACCGATATAAGTAACTATCATTACTTGAAATATATAAACAAACAGTTACCTCAATTGTAGATTGTTTACCTATACAGTTAATGAATCGTTGAACAATGAGTTGCATTGCTCGTTTGTTCCCAGTTCGATCCATAAGTTCGACGATCGAACTGGTGAGAATTTTCTTCTCGCTAGTTCGGTCTTCGAAGTAATGAGAACAAAGAACAAACCGCTCAACACTTCAGCTGATCTTAGCAGCTCTCTTTCTCCTAGAAGTAAGTAAATATTTTATTTTCTTTAGAACGATGTATTCTATACTTTGATTCTATAGTTGAACTATCGGAAACGGGTGTTAGTCTAATTTAACTCACTTAATAATATAATTATACAAACAGTCCCTAATCTCCCCCATGACCAAGTTCAACTAGTTGATTGACTAGAAGAGCATTGTACTATTGATTTATTAAAATAATAATACCTTGATAACAGAATTTATAAACATCAGTAGATCCATTAAAAATATAGATGTCTGGATTTCTATCTCTACAATTCATTATCTTTGTATAGCTGTGTATGGAACTTGTTTTGTTTAGTTTAATTACGTTCGTTAATATTTCAATAGTTAATTATCACCTTGGTAATTAATTTTATTTATATTCAATTTACAATAGAAAGCTTGCAAATGACAAGATTGACATTGTTTAGACAAAGCCTATCAATTCTTTTTGAAGTAACTAATCTAGATGGCGATGTAAAAAAAAAAAGAAAAAGACTCGTTGATAAAGCACTAGGAGACTTTCAAAGTACCTACCTACTACGTACTATGCACTTTTGAAGTACCTACCTACCTACTGGTAAATACATAGAGCTGCTCTTCATATGAATACTATGCAACCATCAGCCGTGGCACGCCCAATGCTGGACATAAGCTTCCCACATGCATGGATACTATTTTTTTTTATCAGATACGTATAAAAAATATCGATGATTGTGTTCCATACAAGCGACCCTCGCCAACTTCACACGTGTGTATTATACATTTATCCAAGATTCAAGAGGAATCTTAACTCTATCTAAAAAAAACCGGACATGTGCGAGTCAGGCTCGCACATCGAAGGTTCCGTATGAATCCAGAAAATTTCACTAAATTGGGAAGTAAGTTGTTAAAATCTCTAAAGGTACTGTCCCCATCGACAAAAAAGTTTTTTTTTTCACGTTTATAGTCATACATTGAAAATTACACAATAAATATAATTAAAAACCTGTATTAGCATGTGCTAATGAAGTTCTATTATATGATACCTTATTACGCGGTCACATTAACTCGACGCATCGCATTAATTCTTAAGCATTTTTTACTCGATCTTAATCAACAGGTATTAGAAATGTTGTTTTTAAACTTTCGCGATTTGGACACATAATTAATTAATTAATTAGGTATTAGAAACTTATCTTTTATAGATGATGGTTCGGAACCTTTCGTGCGGGAGTCCGACTCGCAGTTGGTCGGTTTTTTTTTGCACACTGTACTTGAACGCCAAAATAACGTCACATGGTCAAGCGTCTAGTTAATGTGACCGCGTTGTACATGATACGATTTAGGTACTCACTTTGAATTTTGAACCCAGATTTTGTCAATTTTGAGGCCCTATTTTTTGTGATTTGAATAAAAATGTACAGCTTTCAGATTTATTCCTATATGTGTACTCTGAGACAATGCTTCTCGCCAAATTTCATAGTTTTATGTCAACGGGAAGTACCCTGTAGATTTTGATTTTTGTGAATGTCAAATATGCGGTTTTTTACGACTTACTTTTACGATTACGGCTCTAACTTTTTTAAACGACAACTGAGAAGTTTTCTTTTTATACAACTGCAAGAGGCCATAGATATACGTATACAATTCTCGATAACTTTACGCGTTTCCGAGATAAAGAGTCTTGACATACACACAGATGGACAGACGGACAACAAAGGGTATAAGGGTTCCGTTTTTTCCTTTTGAGGTACGGAACCCTAAAAAAAAACAGCATCAAAATCCGTTGTATGGTTTTAACGATATAAGCATACATAGGGACAGACAGACAGGGAAACGACTTTGTTATTTACTATCTAGTGATAAGTAATATCTAGTAAAGTCATAAACGAGCAAGCCGCTTCTCACTTTGCACTCCCTCTCATTGAGTAGAAACGTGTTGGATTATTTTTATTCACTGGGTACCTAAATAAGACCTATATTTGTGTTTTACGAATTTTCAATAAGGGCTCGTGTCTTGACGCAAGTATAACATTTTTTATCCAACCCGTAAAGTGCACAACATCGCTAAAGAAGTTTTCACTTCAAAACTTTCAGAACTGTTAAACTTCCAGTGAACTTTCGAAAATAAGGAGATGCTCAATTTAGCCATTTATGTGGCTAGCTCCGCGAGAAGAAGCTGTGTGCAGCCTATAACCACGTAACTTCGCAGAAGTCAAGAAGTTTAGCTAATTAATTGATTGCTTATTTTGAATCATTAATTTAAATATACATAGTTTAAGCTTGTACTTTGTAGTGATAGCAAATTAATTTCAGCTTGTAGCAGAATTTAATTTTTTACAATGGTCACATCATGCTGCATGCTGTCACTTTTTATTAGTTTGTCAATGTAATCTTCAATACTGTCACTACCTGCGTGTCAATCTCAGGGTTCCACGCTAGCAGTTTTGTCGACAGATTTGGCGAGATGGACGACCAGAAAACATGAAATTGTTTAATATAAAATAACACGTTGCTAAAGCATTTGGTACAGCATTTTATATAAACTTTTTTCGTTTTATCAAACTGAGTATACCTATTTAAGTTATTCTTATCTCACAGTCACGTAACATCGAATAAGTCAAATTAGATAGGTACCTAGTTAAGAATTAATTTACATTTCAATCTAGTCAAGTTGACCTCCACTAATAGAACCTCAGCCCATGCATAATGAGTTTTATGCTATCCGCGTATTTACGCTGGATCTTCGGTGAATTAATGCTGGATAAATATCAATACTTAGTTATTTACTAATAGTCCGCTCCGGACTTAGACTACGCACTATTATTTATTGACAAACTTACCATTGTTTTGCGGCAACTAATTAATTAGTAAGTAATTATGTTTGTGAATGACTAAAAAATATAAATGAAATTGTTTTCTTCACCTCACATTAAAAATAATGTGTAAGTTTTTGTCCATTTAACAAAAATTTTTAATCTGCCAAAAACTGCAATCTGCGCTATAATCTAAGCTCTCAGTAACAAATCTCATTCTGCAATAATTGCAGAATCAACTAAATCTGGCCACACTAAATAAAATAATAAAATACGCTAAGCTTATCAGTGGCCCCTTCAAACAAAGACCTCCTTTATTGCTTAATTATAAACAACAATCGTGCAGATAATGGGCCACACCCTCACCTGAGAAGCATTGCGCCATTACATGCACGACCCCCGGACGTTAAATCACGACAAGCACTTCCCCGTGAAATAGCTGTGGATACGGAGGAAGATTCTACTGAACTGGCCTAGATCGTCAAGACCACAACGCCGCTGTGGAGTGACTTCCTGTCCAGACTAGGAAATGTCACCAGCGGCACAACAAATTCCCCAGGGGTTATGGCCTCTGGCGCCCAGCCTTGGCAAAGGGGAGTATTCCACAGCCACAGGACGTTCACTGCTGACATATGCCTCTCTTATTGATCTTCAATAAGTCGATCCTGCGGTCTTGATTAGGGCATTTATTCACCGGGTGGGACATCCTACGCTGCACTTGCCGATAAGTAGGTACATCATAGCTACTCGAAGACTTTTCGACCCCATTAGTCATCAGTCGAACGAATTATGTGCCCTGCCCATTGCCATTTCAAGAAGAAGATTTTAGTAAATTAGTTAGATTAAGATCGTAAACCCGCTGGATGCAAACCGCTTCCGACCAGTCTTATTGTATAATATTTATAAACAGAAGAGACCTATGATCATCGGTAGACGTCTTACCCCTAATATGATGTTGATAATGACAATATTTTAGTTTTGTAAATATATGATAGAAAATGTTTTTTTTTTCATTTGTCTTGAATGATGTCTGAAAGCCGGTTTGCGCAATATCACACACGGATACTCCAATAGTTGAAACATATTTTTGACGCTCTCATGTTGGCACGTGACGCATTTTTGCATATTTATGTTAATAATATCGATGGTTGGTCATCGTTCCGCAATTTTCATAGATGGTGGCGCCGTTTTGCTTCCTTTTACCACGGTCTTAATATCTTCGCAACCACTGAATAGAAGATCCTCATATTCGAACTTAAAAATTCTACGAGTATATCCATAAACTACTTGCAAAATTTCATGAAGATCGGTGAAGTGGTACTCGAGTTATCGTCGAACAAACTTACATACAAGTGCCGATTTGTTCCGGTAGACTCTGAGACCTCGTTTCGCTTAGTCCAATTATATTACTAAGCATATCTTATAATGAAGATTACAGACGATTATTTAATAGGTACATACTTAAAGATTAACCCAGTTTAGTCAGTTTTTTATCTTGTTTATTTCATAAGGCAACCGGTGTAACGTAGATTCTTTCTTTTGACGTGGTAACGTCTTACATATGGATGAACGCCAGCAGCATGCACGAAAAAGCATGACTCATTGTCACGTTCCATCTGAGCCGAAAGCATGCGAACGTGAAAATGCGACAAGCGAGAGCGCTTGTCGCATCGCGTGGAACAAGCTATAGAAAGGCACGATCGGCCTAAGTATTCGGTTTGTGACGCATACGATATCATGTAAAATTATCATCCGTATACCAATTTTACAGACAACCAATTTTCGAAATTATTCAATTAGTTTCGACGGATTATGATAACAGAATAATACATAAAAAAATTTTTGACAGATCTCGGGGGTTTAGTTCCTCCTAGTAATATTGTTCTGCGGTTTAGTTGTTGACGATTGGTTGACGAGAGTTTTGTTCACTTCACGAGATTGAGAAATTATAGCTGTTAACACTCACTAGTCGAAAAAGTAAAATAAAAATTCAAAAATTTTGCTCAAAACTCGTATTTAACTACATACCTAATTGTAATAGTAAATAAATCTAACTTCTAATCATTTTGGTTAACCAAGTGTTGTACTAAAACATTTTTACGTATTCCGTTAGGTACCATGAAATTAATAGTTAAAAAGCTACAAGGAGGCGAGTGTACCGTTGAGGTATTTTTATTATTAATATCTAAAGTCCAAACCAATATATTTATGTCCTTAGCTGATGTATCAATATCGATTCATGTTTCAGGTACAACCTTCCACATGTATATCAGAAGTTAAACGACAAGTGGCCCATCAACTTAAAATACCTATTCAAGAACAGAAGCTTCTGTTTCTCGGTAGAACCCTAGCCGACGAAAAGACTGTAAAATCCTATCCTACGCTTAAAGACGGGAGCAAACTCAACTTAATAGTCAAAAAACCAGAAGGTTTATATGATGTAGCATTCAAAGCATTTAAGAAAGCTGGAATGTCTGATGCGGAGGCAAAGAATACGGCCACGAAATTCCTGACTACTATACAGGACAACCTCAACAAACTATCTTGGGATGACATTGAACGCTTAGCATCCGACTGCCTTGGAGGGCCTTTAAAACAAGTGCCATCAGAGGTGGAGGAGATGGTGATGTGACCCTGGGAAGCCATGATGAGACTGATGGCACTGCACTCTTTGGAAACTAAAATATAATAGAACCATATGCTTACACAATTAATATCTTGAATGCTAAACTCACCACATACTTGACCATGTTGGACTCCTACAATGTTATATTCAACATAAAAGTGGGAGCCATAATACGAAATAAAATATACATTTCTGGAGTGGCACTAAAATTGAAGACTTGTACATTTGTGACATCAGCATTGAGAAATTTTAAGTTTTAATCCAAGGATCTATAACTAAAAATAAGACAAGAATATAACTGGCATGTTTGCTCATAATGGGCACACTATCTATGATAAGCTACAAAATAGAATAGTAAACTATCAAATATGTGTAAAAACTTATGCATTTACACCCATAACAGATAAATATAATTTTAAAATCTTCCCGTTATCTCTTTTAGGGCAGCCAGCCAACAAGCCTTTACAATCTAGAATTTATCATTAACTAGCGACCCACCCTGGCTTTGCACAAGTGTATCATACTTATAAAACTTCTTCTTGAATCATTCTATCTATAAAAAAAACTGCATCAAAATCCATTATGTAGTTTTAAAGATATAAACATAGATGGGGACAGACAGCGGGAAGCGACTTTTTTTTATATTATGTAGTGATTTATGCAGACCAGGTAAATTCATCAAAATTTCTTTCATTGATTTTGAAGTGAAACTTCTAATGCGACTTCCAACACGGTTGCGTTAAACATTTAACACTACCATGTAGGGGGTATGAAACTTATGAAAGCACTGTTGCATTGAAGTTTCACTTCCTCCATGCGGAGGGACTCCACACAATATTTTATTTATGTATATTTTGTATTTAAATTAAAAATACTGTTATTGTTTTTATTTTATTTATTTAATTTAATCCATACATGCATTGTTTTAAATTCTAACTATAATACAGTTGATGGCAAGTAGGCGAGTGCCTTTCAATCAATACATCATGTATAAAAACATTAAATGCAACTTATTCACTATTGAGGGCTGCCTTTTGTGGTCAGACTTAAGATTAACATTTACACAGTAGAATCTATTTATTCCAATATATGAGGAAAACTAGGAAGTACATTGTCATTCGACAAGGTAATCAAAAAGGTACATAGCTGAACTATGTTCATTAGTGTTAAATGTACATTCCAGTGCTCTTAACTGAATTTTATAATTAAATTATAGTAGTAGTATTAAAAAGTATGCGGAAACCTTAGTTTAATCAGCGCCACACAAGTCTGCGGATGGGAAGTGCAGAACGCTGCGAAAAAGGCAAAATACAGATATGTGCGGGAGCCAGAGAGACTCGCGCCGGGGCACACCCGCTCGACAACCTCATGCCTCCCGCGTGCTCCCTACTTCGCCACTTGTGTAGGCATTTGCACGGCGAAGTGTAATCTGCGGCTAACTTGTCATCCAACGACTTGTGTGGCGATACCTATAGGAGGTTTGCACACGAAAACAACACCGTTCTCTCATGTGGCTCCATGCCATTTTGTTAGTTATTCCTCGTTTCCGCCAGAGACACTGTACAAAAACGTCTGGAGCCACAAACTACTGTAGTTTCCGTTCACACATAAACTCATGCTAACCCCTCGGTTCACATTTTGTAATCAGTATCACGAGATCAAGTATCACGAAATGTTTCTCTTGGTCTTTGTAATACGGCAGCCCTTCAAGCATAAGAGGTAAGAGACTAGCAGAAAATGCTATGACTTTATAAACACAAACACTAAGGTAGGCGCTCATCGAAGAGACGCTGTGGCGCAGTGTACAACCATTGTAAAAGGATTCTCCTTTAAACTATATAGGCCGAATAAAACTTTTCGGCGGCTATGAAATTATAATCCTACCGCCTCGCCTGCGCTGTATAGGGGCGCCGGAGGAGGCGATAAAGAGGACAGACAGGTGCGGGCGGCGGGTCCCCGGCGCCCGTGGCGCCCCATTCTCGCGCAGGCGAGGACCAAGTTAAACGGTAGGACTATAGCTAGAGTTGGTGCAAAAAGAGAACCCTCGCGACATTACGGTGAACTAACAATAACATTTTAATTAGGAACCAAGTATACTAAGCGCCACACAAATCGACGGATGAGATGTTAGCTGCAGATGAGACTGCGCCGTGATTGGCTTATTATTGCGCATGTGTGCACAATTCCGACGCCGCGTGTCGTAGTGCGTAGGGAGCGCGCTGGAGGCATGAGGTTGACGGGCGGGTGTGTCCCGGCGTCTCGTCTCTCTGGCTCCCGCGTATACCTATATTTCGACATTTGCGCAGCGTTCTGCGCATAACTTCCCATCCGCCGATTTGTATGGCGCTTAGTATACCGACTATACTTGGTAGACGCGAGTACTGATGAAAACCGAATTAGTGTCTGCCAAGTATCATACACTTTTAGTTGTACTAGCAATGACAGAGCAGTGTTGTCAACATAACAACATTAGTAAAATGGCACACGGGCGACCTCACCTACGTCGCTTCCCTTTTTGCACATACTCTACAAGCTACGCAATATCCAGTCCTGAAAGCTCACACAAAAGCTGCTCGAGGATTGGATTCCGCGCAGCTTGTAGCTAACTTGACAACGGCACAAAAATTTGATTCGGTCTATAAGTGCCATCGCAAACGAACTAGTCACAAACCCACCACTGACGTTCACCAATCAGTTCATGAATTTATTACATGCATTAAGATGTCAGCAGTCGAATGATAGCTTGTGCCTTCGTTTGCGATAGGTCTAAATTGAAAATATTATAGACTTTATACACATTTTACGTCCTACGTAAGTTATAACCCGGTCAGAATATCTGTGCACCTCGCTGGAATGCGGCGCCTCTCCCGCTTCCCCTGTCACCTCTCCGCGCACTCCCCGGTGCGACAGTACGGTTAGCATCTTCGTTGCCGATACACGTCCCGATAATTTTGATATTATAGCTTTGTTGTTGTTTTGTTTTTTAATATTTATTGTTAAGTTTATGACGTCACGAGGTCAGGTGCACAGATATTATGACCGGGTTGTATGTCCTCACGGTGCGTACACATTATGTTGTAACATGTTAATTTCAGAAATGTGGACATAAAACACGTTGTTATAATAAGTTATACAGAGTTATCTATTGGACCTGTACTAAGCCGAAAGGGGGTGATTAAGAACCACTTTTACTATAAACCAACCTAAAATAAATGCGAAAAAAAAAATCAGCTGTTCTATACTAAATTTCAACTCGGAATCGACGAAATGTGTAAACGTCTGAATTTTTTTTTTTCGAATTCCGGGTTGACTCCATAGTAAAAATTGTTCACATTGATGGTCTTAATCTCCTTTCGGCTTAGTACACCAGTTCTGACTAACCCTGAACATGTCACTTCTATGTATACGCACCCTAACACCAACAACTCTCAACAAATAAGATATTCCTTTAGTTTATAACATCAAGAACGTAAGATATCTTCAAAAATTCAGTTATAAAAAAACCTGTGACAGGCACTTTTTTTTACCCAAACCTACCAAACGATCACAACCTTACATATGAGCCTAGACTTTCAATACCTGAAAGAAATATCATTGCTTGTAGTTAGTTTTAAATAAAATAATGGCAATTTCGGAGTAGGTATTGTTTGTGTCTTTTTATAAAAACCAAAAATAGGCAGATGTGGACTTTCCAGCTCAATCAAACTCAAAATATGTGCTACGTCGCCAGACAATTTATTACAATTGTAGGTAAATCCAGTATACTATACAGGGTTATCTGCTTGTCCTGTACTAAACCGAAAGGGGTTTTGTAATTTAGACTACAACAATTTTACTATAAGGTCAACCCGAAATTTGAGAAAAAATCAGCTGTCCCATACAATATTGCAGCTCTGAATCGATAAAATGTACCAAATAACGGATTTTTTCTCGAACTTCGCGTCAGCCTCATATTAAAAGTTGTTCACAATGTTGGTTTGAATCACCTCCTTTCAGCTCTGTACACCAGTTCCGGATAACCCTGTATAAACACGACTGGATTGGTAAAAGAACTGGAAAGTTTTTTTTTTTGGTTTTGAAAGCAGATGTAATCAAGATGATTCATATCATAGCTATACATTTCAATAATATCTGTAACTAGAGGTATAGACTGAATCAAACTTCTTGGCGGCTGTGAAGTTGTGCAATCCTGACTGAAGCTTACTTATCAATCATTTCGTGGCTGGACTTTTTTTTAATATTTGTTTTTAGGGTTCCGTACCTCAAAAGGAAAAAACGGAACCCTTATAGGATCACTTTGTTGTCCGTCTGTGTGTATGTCAAGACTCTTTATCTCGGGAACACGTAAAGATATCGAGTTGAAATTTAAACTTTATACGTAAACCTATGAATTCTTGTAGTTGTGTAAAAGAAAAGCTTCTCAGTTACCGTATAAAAAAGTTAGAGCCGTTTATGTCGTAAAAAATGCATATTTTAAAGCTCACAAAAATCAAAACCTACAGGGTACTTCCCGTTGACATAGAACTATGAAATTTGGTGAAGAGCATTGTCTTAGAGTACACATATAGGAATAAATCTGAAAACTGTACATTTTTATTTAAATCACATATAAATAGGGCCTCAAAATTCACAAAATATGGGTTAAAAATTCAAAGTGAGTAAATCGTGTCATGTAAGGTATCATATAAAATAACTTCATTAGCACATGCTAAAACAGGTTTTTAATTATTTTAACAATATGTTTGTACGGAAACCTCGATGTGCGAGCCCGATTCGCACTTGTCCGGTTTTTTTTTTTTTGCTTAGGTAAAAGCTGAAGTTTGGGTTTTGTGCAGTTAACTTCATAGCCGCCAAAAAGTATTCGGTTTACATTCACATTTTTTATTATACTCTTGTTAAAGTCTTACTTTGCTGAATGATTTTATCAAATGAATCAGATTATATATATTTTATACTTTGTGGACACATTCAGCTTACATTTCGACTTACATACTCGTACGTTTTTTTACAGTTGAAATTGTGACAACACTTAATTATTATTATGGGGATATTACAGTATAAAAAGTAGTAGAAATGTATAGATGATTTAACAAGGGTGTAGTAAGCCAAAGGGAAGATTCAGGCTATCATTATGACTTTTACGAAGGGCCAATCTAGAATTCGGGAAAGAAATAGCTGTTTCATACATTTGTTTAGTCAGAGTTGAATTTTTAACACGCTCTTATTAGGTCGACCTGTATTATGTAACTATGTAATGGAATCTAAGGTAACTAATTTAACCATCTTCCAAAAGTCGTAGCGTAATGAAAATTGGCAGCTGTATGCAGTTCTGACAATACAATAATACGGTACTGTCGAACTGAACTGATGATGGAGCCGGAAGATATGGACTGGAACTTCATGATGGAAAATCGTATCATAGCTGTTTTGGATTTCTTAGAAGTCTTGTAATGAACTTTGACCAGCCAGCCCCCCCTACCGCCTAAGCAATAGCAATCGTAATAGCAATCGTTTATGACTTCATTTTAGTCATTTGGCACCGCCTATGTGACGTTAGCCATCAATTGCTTTGCGCGGATTAAGCAATCGTTGAATGAACAAATTTGATGGTTAACGTCACATAGGCGGTGCCAAATGACTAAAATGAAGCCATAAACGATTGCTATTGCTTTAGGCGGTAGGGGGGAGGTTAGGTCTCAAGGTGGTTGATGAAGCGGGAAGAAACTATTAATTTATGTTATAGGACACCATTCGAGTTGGTCTCATAGTAAAATCTGTTCACAACTATGGCCTGAATCACCCGTTCTACTCAGCATAGGCCGAATCAAAGTTCTTCTATAAATGTAGCGTATTGGATGTAAGTCTGTCAAGCTATATTTATTGTAAATAAATAAATTTGAATTTGACGGCTGTGAAGTTAGTTACAAGCTACGCAAAATTCAATTCTGACTGACTAACAGTTTTTTTTATTTTTTTTTTATTCTTTGTAGGTTTGCGTTTGACTACATACTGCCTGATGTTGAGCAGATATGCGGTCTAGGATGTAGCACGCTTACCTAGAAGATACCTATTTACTCGGGATTTGAAGACACCCACGTTATACTTTAGCGGGAAGACAGACATTCTGGCTGTTCGTATGAGGAATGAGGATTCGAAACGCTTAGTTCTAACGCGCGGAATGTCCACCATAAAAGGGTGGCGCTTTGGTCGCGTCTCTCTAGCCGTACGATAGAAGAAAGGGGCAGGTGGGACCAGCCCCCCGACCGCCTAAGCAAAAGCAATCGTAATAGCAATCGTTTGACTTCATTTTAGTCATTTGGCACCGCTTATGTGACGTTAGCCATCAATTGCTTTGCGCGGATTGCGAAAGCAATCGTTGAATGAACAACTTTGATGGCTAACGTCACATAGGCGGTGCCAAATGACTAAAATGAAGTCATAAACGATTGCTATTTATTACGATTGCTATTGCTTAGGCGGTCGGGGGGCTGATTGTGCAACTCCTGAGCGCACTCTCCGAAGTGAATCCGATAAAAAGCCGACAAACACGCCACCTTACGTCGATGCTCAAGACTTCGAGCTGCGCGAGGAGCGGGTTTGGCGCAGCTTGTGGCTGACTTCACAGCTGTTGAGAAGTTTGATTCTGCCTGTACACCATTTCTGAACTATACACGTATTTGTTCAACATAGGACGAATCATACAAGTCGGCGGACGTGAAGTTAGCTATAAGTTGCGCGCAACCCAATCAACGCGCAGCTTTATGTGAGCTTCAATCAGGATTGAATATTGCGCAGCTTGTAGCTAACTTCACGTCCGTTGTAAGAGTCGCCCTATATCTATTATGTAACATCCTACTAATATTATAAACGCGAAAGTTTGTGAGGATGGATGTATGGATGTTTGTCACTCTTTCACGCAAACTACTGAACGGATTGAGATAAACTTTGCAATAATATAGCTTACTAGTTTTTACCCGCGTGTAGTTTTTGCGTGAAAGAGTAACAAACATCCATACATCCTTCCATCCATCGTCACAAACTTTCGCGTTTATAATATTAGTAGGATATATTAGAATAACACATAGGCTATAAATTATAATGATATTGCGTCAAAAATCAAAATATCATGCGGGCGAAGCCGCGGGCAAAAACTAATACTTTATAACTATTGAGTCTGCTTATGTAAAAACCTACGACAAAACCATGCAAGAATAAAACCTCTCCAGTGTCCAAATCGAACGAAATAAAAAATACGATCCACAGAAAAAAAAGAAATCATCACAAAAATATCAGTAAAATTAAACGATCACGAGAGAAAACAAGGAAGACGAAGACATAATTACAAAACACTTATTATTAATCAGTTAAAGTCCAGTTTAAAACATCTTGTTACTTTATACATATTTCGTTGGTCATCATATATTATTTACAGTTTTAATATCATAATGATTGTGCTGTTGTAAATAATAAACCAAACTGATAAAATTAAATATTTCTCCATGGCCATTGGAAAGACTGGTATATCCCGAATCATACATAATGGCGTTTGTGAAGTTAGTTACAAGCTGTGCAAATCAAAAAACCCTTGGAGCCGTTGAGAGCGCCTTGTATTCACAGACGCCCATAAATGTTTGATTTGTCTTGCAATAGGTATGATGACTAAAACAATTAAATTAGCCCATCAGATAGATTATCAAAAAATATTAGATACGTATTTTTTCTTTTGTCAATTAAACAAAAATTGATTAAGATATAGCCCGTCAAAGTTCCGCGTGACGTCACAAGTGCCATACAAATGTATACTGTAAGAGAGGTGACGTCACGACCCCCACTGCCAAACGTTGACAAGGTTTATCTTTGTCATATGTTGTTTGATTGACAAAAGAAAAAATACATGTCTGAAAGAAAAAATACATGTCAATACACACTGACTATATATAACAATGATTTTTTTACCTAGTCATCATGCCTATTCTGAATCTTATCAGAATACTTTATTTTTGTACAACAGGATCTCTCTTAATACTTTTATTCATAAACATCTCATAAGTTCCATTACGCTATAGTTTAGTGTGAAGATAATCAGTTCAGAGATCTTTGAGTCATAGATGCTGTATTACTTCTAAGAGACTTTACTTCTTAAAGAGTCATTCATAGTCTCGCTTCAAATATAATTATTTTCAGACGATAAAAATAAAATTGTAGGTCACGGTTGTTTTGAGCCACCTGGCCTATGCGAACTTGTACAGTATGTACTTTTTCAATGCATCTCTATGATATCTATCATTTATTTTTCTTTTAATTACCATTTTACCAATTTTCAGTTATATTAATTTTTATTTTTACAATAACATGGACATTAAATTTGATATCAACAGCAAAAATCGATTTAGAAAAAGAAGTGGATATTTTTTATCGTAAGCTTTATCCATGATAATATCATCAGATTACCTCATTTATTTGTATTGCTGCCTTGTTCATATACAATTTTCACTTTTATATTTTTCTTTATACTTACACTTTAATAAAATATTGGAACGCGAATATTTAATAAACTCCGAGCGATTTTAAATTATCTGTACATAAACCGTCTCAGACCTTGACACTTTACAGTTCGCCTAGAATTCACTGACTCACAAAAATATCGGCAATGGTATTTATGCAGTATTACGACTCGGTCCTATCCTTGAATTAAATACCTACAGCCCCACGTGGCCACGCAGTACGAACACGCGCTAGGGCTGCGGGGTGCGTTTCTAGTACTTCGGACGCATTGAGGAAGGAATCAGAAGGAGATGGTGTAATGACATTTAGATACTTGACATGTAATAGTTTAAAAACCGAAATAATAATCATATAGGCGTCTCTTTCAAATGTACGTAATAAGAATAGACCAACATTATACAGCACAGTTTCGCTATAGTGTCTATATTTTTAGTGACGTGTCGCGCGTGCCTGGTCCGCCATATTGAGTCGAAAAACAATAGCGATGTTCTTATTATATCAAAAAAAACTATCGATATTTTGGTTAGTTTTTATTTGTGTTATTGATTAGCTGAAATTTAGAATTTTTATTTCATTTCACTTTTCATATCAAATTTGACAACTGTCATTCCAGAATTAATACAAGTAAAATGGCATGACAGGTGTGAAAGTAACAGCTGTCAAACTAAGAAGTATTATTATCTCCGTAACTATCGAAGCTAGACCATTACTGTCTTAATAGCAGTAATAACACTCAATGAGATCTATTAGATTGTTCTAATGACTGCTGTCAAAGCTTAAAAGTGAATTATCTCCGTAACTATCGAAGTTAGACTACTGCTGACTTCACAAAAGTGACAGAGCGCAATTAGATCTATTTTTTTTTAATGACACCTGTCAAACTTAAAAGTGGATTATCTCCGTAACCATCGAAGTTCGACTATTGCTGTCTTCACAAAAGTGATAGAACTCAACGAGATCTAAATTTCGGATGACAGCTGTCAAACTAAAAAGTGGAAAACCTTCGTAACTATTAAAGCTAGACTATTGCTGTCTTCACAAAAGTGATAGAGCTCAACGAGACCTACATTTCGGATGACAGCTGTCAAACTTAAAAGTGGAATATCTCCATAACTATTAAAGCTAGACTATTGCTGTCTTGATACAAGTGATAGAGCTCAACGAGACCTACATTACGGATGACAGCTGTCAAACTTAAAAGTGGAATATCTCCGTAACTAATAAAGCTAGACTATTGCTGACGTGACACGAGTGATAGAACTCAACGAGACCTACATTTCAGATGACAGCTTCAAAGTGAAAAATCTGTGTAACTATTGACCCTAGACCATTGCTGTGTTTACAAAAGTGATAGAGCTTAAAAAGATCTACATTTGATGTGACAGCACAAACTTAAAAGTTGATTATTTCCGTTATATTGATAGCTGTCATCTGAAAGATATCATATCTCTCTTTGAGCTTTATCACTTTTGTGATGACAGCAATGGTCTAGCATCGACAGTGACGGAGATAATCCACTTTTAAGTTTGACAGCTGTCATCCGAAATGTAGATCTCATATCAGTTTAGTGAAGAAAGCAATGGTCTATAATAGATAGTTATGGAGATATTCCACATTTAAGCTTGACAGCTGTCATCCGATATGTAGTTCTTATTAAGTCCTATCACTTTAATTCTAAGTCATACCTCAGTAAAGCAGTGGAGACTTTTCTAGAGGTGTCTATGGAGTTTTGGTAACAACACGGAACGACATGATACGTCACATTATATCACTTGCCCACACTCATGCACGTAATTCAGCTCATAATCAATGAAATACCACAATTTTTCACTAATTATCACTGATAAAAACACAACTTTAACAAAATAATACAATGAGGCGACATGTCTTTTCCGCGTTCCCGCCAAAAAAATCGTCCTACCATTCTAGTGTGGATTCTTGAATATGACAGCTGCAACCTTGACATCTGTAATTTTTAGGGTTCTGTACCTCAAAAGGAAAAAACGGAACCCTTTCTGGAAACGGATAACTGTCAAGACTCCTTATCTAGAGAACGCGTAAAGATATCGAGTTGAAATTTAAACTGTATACGTATATTTATGAACTCTTGCTGTTGTGTAAAAGAAAAACTTCTCAGTTGTCGTTTAAAAAAGTTAGAGTCGTTTATATCGTAAAAAACAGCATATTTCGACACTCACAAAAATCAAAACCTACCGGGTACTTCCCGTTGACATAGAACTATGAAATTTGGCGAAAAGCATTGTCTCAGAATACACATATAGGATTAAATCTGAAAAATGCACATTTTTATTTACATCACAAAAAATAGGGCCTCAAAATTCACAAAATATGGGCTTAAAATTCAAAGTGAGTAAATCGTATCATAAAAGGTGTCATATAAAAGAACTTCATTAGCACATGCTAAAACAGGTTTTTAATTACTTTAACAATGTGTTTGTACGAAACCCTCGATGTGCGAGTCTGACTCGCACTTGTCCGGTTTTTTAAATAAAAGTTTGCCATTATGTTTGATTCGGCTAAAATTAATTTGTGTCGATAGTTTTATCGATAAGTACGGGGAAATCGATAAGTGTAGTGTGGTAGTAACAACACTAATCCGCCGTATTATGTGCGGTGGGTATGCAGGTTTTTCTCGTCGTTAGGGCAACTCCATTCTTATTCCTTCCTCAATGTTCGGACGCCCTAGGAACATAATCATAATTATGGAACTTTGACAGTGACAGTTCGAAAACCATTGATAGATTTTTTTTTTAAGCGTTCTATTTCACTATTTCCCTCTTTGCAGTAATTTCTTATAAAATTGCCATGTCCAGTACTAAAGTTTTGCGTGAAATAAATAATTTTAGTTTAATTTGAATAATTTTTAAGAGCCGTGGTGGCCTAGTGGTAATGACACCCGCTTTGCAATCGTGAGGTCGGAGGTTCAAATCCCGGACCCGTACCAATGAATTCCTTGGAATGTATGTACGGAATTTCACACCCCTGGCTTTTCGGTGGAGGAAAACATCGTGAGGCAACCTGCATACGTCCGTAGAAGAAATTCGATGGTGTATGTGAATCTACCAACCCGCACTGGGCCAGCGTCGAGGATATGGCTCAATCACCCTTCGTGGGTAGGCCTACGTCCTGCAGTGGACTATTAAAAAGTCTGGTACAGTAAATAATTTACGTCCGAGGCGTTCGAAGTTCAATAAACACACCCCACGTAGGTGAATCGCACGCTTACTGATTACTAACCCACACGTTCGTTCGTCACTACGCGCCCCTGCGACCGTTGTGCACCGAACTCCGAAGCGCGGAGATAAAATTCGCGATCCATCAGTTTGTCAGACGGAATACTGCATAGATACCATTACCGTGCTAAAACTCACGATTTGTCGACCTTTCCTCCGAGATCACTTACAATCACAACTGTTCAAAGCAGTCCAGCGCAATTTGAACGTAACGGCGTCGACATAAGGTACATTATAACAATTACATTATGTACCACAGGAGGATTACATAAGAACACAACTGTTCAAAGCAGTCCAGAGCAATTTGAACGTTCGGGCGTCGACACAACGTACATTATGGCATGTACTAGTTGTACAACGGAAGTATTACATAAGATCACAACGGTTCAAAGCAGTCCAGAGCAATTTGAACTTTCGGGCGTCGACACAGGGTACATTATGGCATGTACCAATTATACCACGGAAGGATAACTAAATATCCCAACTGTTCAAAGCAGTCCAGAGCAATTTGAACGTTCGGACCTCAACACAGGGTACATTATAGCATGTACCAATTGTACCACGGAAGGATAACTAAAGATCGCAACTGTTCAAAGCAGTCCAGAGCAATTTGAACGTTCGAGCGTCGACACAGGGTACATTATGGCATGTACCAATTATACCACGGAAGGATAATTAAATATCACAACTGTTCAAAGCAGTCCAGAGCAATTTGAACGTTCGGGCGTCGACACAGGGTACATTACAGCATGTACCGCGGCTGGAATCAGTCGTAGTCGCTGTCCTCTTCTGATTCTGACTCCGACTCGGAGCTGTCGGGATGTTTTTTGGTGATTTCGATGCAGTTGTCCACGTCCGTCAGTCTTTTTAGCGATTTACCTAGAATTTAGATACGTGTTGAATTGGAATAAATGTGTCAATAAATGATCATAAAGAAGGCATATTTTAACAATAATTTATATAATATGAAAGTCAGTGGAAGGTTTTTTTTTTTTTATTCAATTTCTTTTTGGGTGCTTTTGGACCAAGCTTATTACATATTATATCTACACACACATATTTTTATATACATTAAGATATAATAAGCCAGCGTGGCAGTCTCGTGGGAGAAACACAAAAAAAAAACACATAGCAGCTTCTATGCGCTTTCAATATCATTTTGCGGTAATCGAGCCTTAAAATTTTACTCATTCGTCAAAACGTCCACGTGGACGAAATCCACACGGACGTTTCGACGAATGAGTCTCACATTTTCAACTTTAGTAGAGGGAGCGCCACACAAGTCGGCGGATGAGAAGTTAACCGCAGATGGCACTTTGCCGTGATTCGCTAATTATTGCGCATGTGTGCACAATGCCTACGCTAGTGGTGGAGTAGTGAGCACGGGTGTAGGGAGCGCGCCGGAGGCATGAGGAAGGAGGTTCATCGGATGGATCATCTTAGGTAAATTCAAATCTAGGTTGTACCAAAAATGGAAACATAGCTTCATTGATATTTGTTCTGAGAAGGGAGCCTGGTACAGAACCTTGCAGCCGGAACCTCCTCGAATACTGTGGTGTGCAAACATCCGCATAAAAAGATGTCATATTGTGATAGCGCATAGACTTCGCTCCGGCCACATGCCACTTAACAACTTTGAACATCTAATGGGTAGGGCTGAATCTTCGGCTCCTCCTTCCATCTTGGCGGGCGGGTGTTTCTCTGGCACATACCTATATTATTTTGCGCAGCGTTCTGCGCTTAACTTCCCATCCGCCCACTTGTGTGGCGCGGATTATACACTTTTTCTTTCTCTGTTTTTTCTGTGTATGAACAAATAAATAAGTATAAATAATATTGTATGTAGCGTACCGGTGAGCGTGGTGAGCAGGCGGCTGTCGGAGGGCGGCATGTTGAGCGCGCCCAGCGTGCGCGCCAGCTCGCGCGCGCGCTCCGCCCCCGACACTGAACATTATCATATTTCATTACAAACATCGTCTGTCGATCACGTGATGATCAACGATCAAATCTCGCTTTTTATTTATGTATCTCTCAGAGCAAATAAAATCAAGAGTGTTGTGAACAAACTAGTGAAGCCAATCAAAACTACGCTTCGCCGTGTACAGACAATTACACACACATTCACGTACAACGAAACCCTCAGGGTGAGAACGACAACTTCCTAAAATGACAACTTTCGAAAACGACAACTTCCGAAGACGACAACTTTTTAGAATGTCAACTTTCAAAAACGACAACTTCTGATAACGACAACTTTTTTAGAATGTCAACTTTCAAAAACGACAACATCTTAAATCGTCAGCTACCTAAATTGACAACCTCTCGTCTCTGATGTACCTAATGTTTTTAAATTTTTTATAGAATAGATAATAAAGCCAAGTTTTAGTTGTTTTAAGTTGTTTTACTTCATTAAAAGATGAGTAACAGAGCAAAGTTTATAACGTATAAATTAGAAATTTTTGACATTTCACAACCGAAATTAGTCAGCCCCTTAGTATTTTCGGAAGGTATCATTTTTGGAAGTTGTCATTTTAGGAAGTTATCATTTTCGGAATTTGTCATTTTCGGATTTTGTCATTTTAGGAAATTGACGAGTTTAGAATAGACGTTCTTTGAAATTATCGTTTTCGGAAGTTGTCATTTTAGGACGTTGTCGTTGTCACCCTGAGGGCAACGAAACTACGCCTTAGCTTGTCAGTCGAACTATGGCGGCGCAACATCAGCTGTTCCATACATTTAAAAAAAAACAGCTGTTCCATACATTTAAAAAAAAACAGCTGTTCCATACATTTAGTCGCGGGTGAACTAAATTTTTCTATCAAAAAAACATTTTTTTTTTGAGTTTCGACTAAAGTCGTAGAACAAAAGTTAGTTTTGATGTACAGAATAAGCCGATAGAAGGATGCTAATTGATTAGAAATAACCCTGTATACTACGGGACTAATCGCGCACTAAAATTACGAGAGATAGGGCTAGGGATTGCAATCCGGTATCATTTTCAATCCGGCCGGATTTCACCGGATTGACGCCAATCCGACCGGATCCGTCCGGATCCGGTCGGATTGAAAGTTACTTAGGGTCTAGTATTTAGTGATTTTTAGTTTTGATAATAATACATAAAAATAAAAATGAAATACGTATTTATGGATTATATTTATTAATTACATTTTTAATATTATTTCTGTCCATGAAAAACTGATCTAAGAAAACATATAGTGTTGATTGTACTGTCTTCTAACCTGCTTCTGATAGCACTACAAATATAACCTGCATCAGAAAAGGCCCTTTCTGCTTCAACACTGGTTGGCCTAATCGCCATTAAGTAACTGTAGATCAGCGATAAGTGTTTTCCTTATACTCCTTCTACTTCATACGCAGTAATTTCCTTTTTAAGTATTTTCTCATAATCTGTTTCTTTTTTAGCTTTATCTTTCCCCCATATACCCTTTTTTTTCTTGCTGGATTTGATTTTACAGTTCCTCTTATAATGTAATTTTTTTTTTTATTGGCAATAATGACATGGAATCAGAATCGGCATATATATTTTCGTCTGCTGTTTCTGTCACATTTTCATCACTTAAGAATCGGCTTATTATTTTTTCATTTCCTGTCGCAATGATATTTTTTAGGATTAAAAAATGTATCGTCAGCTTGCCTCAAATATTCCTCATATTTTTTTGGATTATGTAAGTACCTAAGTTAATATGCCAGTCACTATTGTGCAACGTTCTTTTATTTTTACACGTAGTGCGTCAGATAGATCGTTACTTAAAACAGTATCTTGTTGACCCAACTTATCTACAATAAATTTAAGAATAGTGTCAGCAGTAAGAAAGTTCGATTCTCTTCTGCATAATGTCTCGACAGCAAGTTTGAATGGTTGCAAACTGGTGATCAAATCTTTCATCAAATACTCGTGATCAAATCACTCGTGAACAGAATAATCTAATCAATCACTCACACACTTTTCGATTAGTTTCGCTCGATATTTTCGATGTCAAAGTTCAAGTGGTGACTGACAAACAAGTGCAGGCAGAGCCGGTGTCGGCGGCGGCAGTGCCTCGGCACGTCTAGCAATCTGGCAACGACGCGCGCGCGCGCTTCGTTGCATACAGTACAGTTTTTCGCGTATTTTTTGCTTTACCGGATCCGCCACCGGATCCGGCGCCGACTCACCGGATCCGGTAGGTCCAAAAACACGCCGGATCCGCCGGATTACCGGATCCGCCGAACCGGATTGCAATCCCTAGATAGGGCGATGTAGTCGCTAAGTAACAAAGCCCTTCAAATAAATAAAAAAAATTACGAGATAAATAAATACCTCATCATCGCGACGTTGAGTCTACCCGTGACCACGGTCGATGCAACTCGGCCGAAACGTCGAGACGATGAGGTATTTATTTATCTCGTAATTTTAGTGCACGATTAGTCCCGTAGTATATAATAATAATGTGTTCAAGTCGCGAAAGTTGAAAAACAACATTACCTCTACCTCCTTCCTGGCTGTCGTCCTCCGCCATGCAGACCCGCTCCGTGCGGTACACGCCGCTCACCAGGTCCCACACGAACAGACACTGGAAATATCGCCATTTAATCATATTTACACATTTAAACTATGGTATATTATGTTATATTAAAATTGCAAACAACACTTAAAACTGGATACTGATTTAATTTAATTTAGAATATGTTATAATTTACAATAGTACAATAATTATTAGCCGCATGAGAATTAAGAACGAAACAAAGTAAATAAAAGATACGGAAAACGGTCGTGCGACGAGCGGTTGCGTCGAGCGTCTTGAGCGTCTGGCGAGCGGGCCGGCGCGATGCAGTGCGCCACAGCGTACTACCAAGTTGTACACCGCATACAAAACCTGCTTGTTGGGAGCTGGCCCAAGCGCATAAGAATATTACATTTTTTAGAATAGTAAAAATGTTACTTTTTACGTGCAGGTTTTGCATGGGCGTAAGGTAGTACGCCACAAAACGACAAATCTTGTAGGTAATGTGTATACAGGGTTACAGGCTATGTCGACCTATTCCCGTTAAGCGTGTGTAGTTTACTACGTTTCTGACTGATTTGACTATGAAACACCATATCCTAAACATCACAGTTTTCGAGATATTTGAATTTAAATACTTTTTATAAAAGGTTAATTTTACGGACAATATTGGGTAGTGAGATTATAAAACACTAGTATTTACCCGCGGCTTTGCCCGCATACGCAATATATCATTATAATTTATAGCCTATGTGTTATTCGTTCGGTAGTTTTTGCGTGAAAGAGTAACAAACATCCATACATCCATCCATCCATCCATCCATCCTCACAAGCTTTCACGTTTATAATATTAGTAGGATTATTTTACATGTAATAATCAAATAAAAATAATAATACGACTTACATGTTTCAAAATATCTGAGCTGATAGCCGAAAATTGGGAATTTTATAAATACCAATTTCAAATATTAGTTTTTTTTTAAATTTAGGATAGTGTACACCCTTCGTGGGTAGGCCTACGTCCTGCAGTGGACTATTAAAAAGGCTGGTACAGTGTATTTCATTGTCAAATTAGTCAGAAACAAAGTAAACTACACACCCTTAACGGGAATAGGTCGACTTACCCTGTAATCTTGTATATACAGGGAGAAATAACCCTGTAAAAAAAAATCAGCTATTCCATACATTTTGTCGTGGGTTAATGATATTTTTCTATGGAATAAAATTTTTTTCTTTTGAGTTTTAATAAATGTCGCAGAACAAAAGTTGTTAGTTTTGATGTACAGAATTATGTCGAAACTAGCTGCGCCCCGCGGTTAGACCCGCGCAACTCACGATTGTGTTGGGTACAATACTGAGTAAATAACCCTGTATATATTTATTTATTTGTAAATATTTAGTCTCAGAGAAACAGCACTTAACATTTTTGAAACTTGGTAATTCAATTCAATTCTTGGTTTGCAATTATTTATGTAGATTTGTATTTTTTTTTTAATTTTATGTTAAAGTAAATATTATTTTTTGTACACAGTCTAGTAACAAAAATACAACTACAACGTACTACGAATACGACTAGTGATTAGTAGTTATAAGCCGCGCAGATAAAGAATAGATCTGAAAATGGCGTCCGCTCGCACGCGTACTCGCTCACTCTCTATCGCTGTCTATACTCACACAGTGAAGTAAGCGCTACATAAAAATAATCAGTCAGGATTCGCTTTCCACGCTACTTGAGGCACTCCGAGTTATCGTTAAATTCGTTCCGTTATTTTGTTGTTTTCGTTGATATTCAATATTTTTGTCATTATTTCTACTATTATTAATTAATAATATAAAAAAAGAATAATATATAACAAAAAAGTCAATAAAAATCGATGTTGGAGAACTTGTTTTGCCAACCGTACCATGCGTACCCGCCGCCATTCTCAGATCTATTCTCTATCTGCGCGGCTTATAGCAGCGGTTAGTATTTACCTCTGCGGCGTACTGGCGGCGATGCACGAGGCAGTCGGCGCTGACGTCACGGCACGCGGCGCACGCGGCCGCCGCGCCCTCGCTGCGCGCCCACAGCCACATGGCGCACAGCTGCACACAACATACAGAAATCTAAACATTAATATCGAGCTATGGAGAGGGCTATGCTCGGAATTTCTCTGCAAAATCGAATCAGGAATGAGAAGATCCGTAGAAGAACCAAAAGTTAAGCTGGAAACATACTATTGGACGCGGCTTACGGACGCGACTGACAGCCGCGACTGATAGTAATCTAGATAATTAATGTACACAGACACAATGTGTAATTCACACTATCGGACATCAGACGCGGACATCAGTCGCGGACATCACCTTGGGCTGACCTTGACGTTCGGACGTCCGAGAGCGATCTGGCGCGCCGGATGTTTTAACACTGTGCACACTGCTAAGTCGCGGCTGTCAGTCGCGTCCGATAGTATGTTTCCAGCTTTCCCGACATAGCCCAGCGGATTGGCAAGTGGAAATGGCAGGGCACATGGCTCGGAGGATCGATAACAGGTAGGTTGAAAAGTTCTCGAGTGGAGACCACATACCGGCAAGCGTAGCGTAAGACGTCTACTTACGAGGTGGATAGATGATCTCATCAAGACCGCAGGATCACGCTTGTTGCAAGCCGCTTTCGACCGGTCTTATAAGATCCTTAGGAGAGGTTTATGTCCAGCAGTGGACGTCATATGGCTGATGGATGGATGGACATTAATATCGGACTTACGATTGTATCAACGCCCAGTTACAGGTATGACAGCTATATGCCGAATCATAGAATCTAGTCGGCGGAAGTCGGCGGACAAGTTTTTATGTCACTTTGGTTAAGACTAAAATACTATGTTCAGCATATTATTATTAGTTTCAAATAAATTATTTATTTATTTCAGTCTTTTGTTAGCAGTAGATGAACTTCTTCCCATTCAGTTTTCACAGCCGACCACACACCTCGTTGTACAGTAGCTATCTACACATGATTATGTAACGCAGTAGACGCCCGTTGTAGGTATGGAGTAACTATGATGTAATCTGCGGTGTGTACGCTTCTGGGAAGTTCTATTGTTTTGCGTTTTTATTGGTGCCTTTTGTATTCGGTTTTATGGTTTTATGACTCGAGCGGGGTCAGTCTTTGTATTTCGTCTATTGTCTCGTTTATTTGTTTGGTCTTTATTTATTTGAAAAACAATAGGAATTCTCGAACTTTCAAGTTGTTTACTTGTTAACACAATAGCGTTTATTAAGATCGAGTAATGTTGCGAAATATCTCGTAGGTTGGAGATTGTAGGAAATAACGGATATAAATACGCCGGCCGACCCTTGGGGATCAGTTTATTCGTTTACCGTCGAAGCGATAACTACTCGGGTTAGAGTGCGATACCAGTGATTGTGAAGTGACTAGCTTGTGTGAATATCAGTGCCAGTGTAAAGTGTTTGTACGAACCAGTTGTGTAGTGTGTTTTTGTGATTTTTGTGAAGTGATTGTGTGCAATAAAGTGCAAAGTGAATAATCGGCGTTTTAACTGACTATCCAAGAACCCATCTCGTAACAATTATTTCAACGAACCCCTGAGAGACAGCCGCTGGACTGGCAGACGTCGATGACGTGGCAGCCCCAGTCGAAGCAGTAGATGAACTTCTTGCCGTTCAGTTTGCACAGCCGTCCACAAACTTCGTTGCAGAGCAGCTCCGTGTCTAACGACCGCTGTTGCGCCCTGGGGAACGGATAACGTGATTCAATGTCTGTTCAAATTGTAATCAGCGTTATATTGGACCTATAATGTTATACCTACTGCTCATTTTATCATTAATTCAGTTAATCTCTTTAAGCAAAATCCGTAGAAGTCTGGCCCGGGCGGCGTCTTGCCAAACTGTTTACTGACCCAGACTGGGGTTGCTATGAGTTCGTTTGCCTTTGTAGATAAAGAGCAAACTGTATACCTATTCATATACACTGAATAGGTATACAGTTTGCTTGTAATGCTTATTATAGTTCTTATACTGAGCGCCACACAAATTGAAAGATGGGAAGTTAGCCGCAGATGACACTTCGCGGTGATTCGCTAATTATTGCGCATGTGTGCAGAATGCCTATATAAATGACGAAGTAGTGAACTCGGGCGTAGGGAGCGCGCGGGAGGCATGAGGTTGGCGGGCGGGTGTGCCCCGGCGTTTCTTCTCTCTGGCTTCTGCGCGTACCCATATTTCGGCTTTTGCGCAGAACTCTGCGCATAACTCCCATCTTTCAATTTGTGTGGCGCTCAATATAACAATATATAGACGATAGAAAGGCTTGAAAGCCGTGGTGGTCTAGTGGTAGTGACACCCGCCTTACAATCGTGAGGTCGTGGGTTCAAATCTCGGTCCCGTACCAATGAGTTCTTTGGAATTTATGTACGGAATTTAACACCGCTGGCTTTTCGGTGAAGTAAAACATCGTGAGGCAACCTGCATATGTCAGTAGAAGAAATTCGATGGCGTATGTGAATCCACCAACCCGCACTGGGCCAGCGTGGTGGATATGGCCCAAACACCCTTCGTGGGTAGGCCTACGTCCTGCAGTGGACTATTAAAAAGGCTGATACAGAAAGGCTTGGGAGTAGCTCAGCCTTTTTTTTTTCCTAGCTGGCTAAAAATAGTGTATAACAAGCCTATGTACTTTTTTTTTGTCTAATTTTAACTTATTTTATAACAATAAGTTAAAATTAGACAAAGAAAAGTACATACACTTGACGTGCCTAAGCGCATTTTTGATAATGCCAAAAGGTTGAAAAAGCAAATACAATACAGCTCACTTAACAGCCGCTGTGAAGTTTAATTAGGCTTATATCTATTGAATACTGTATACAATTGAAGCATTTATAAACTTATATTTAAAAAGCAGGATTTATTTGGAGACATTTTAAATCTTCTAATCAAAATCTGACTAACGTATTGAAATACGACCTAACCCCTCTTACAATGAAGTATGGGATTCAGTATAACATAGGGCTGAGACCCGCTCCCCGTTCTACAATTTTTCGTAGTAGCAAAGAGACATTCACAGACAAGGTACGAGTAAGAGGTTAAAAGGGTAAAGTAGAAGACTTTATGTATAAAGTACGATACTGAGATTGATTGATAGATTGTGTACGGTGTTTTTGTATATTTACCGAATGGTTAGTGGTGGTGACGTGGAGGCGCACAGTCTCTCCCAGGCCGCGCTCGACACGGCTTGGAGGGGAGCCAGCCCCGCGCCGTGCGCTGTTAAATGCAAGGCGACGTGGTACCCCGATATACAGTCGTCTGCAACATTAACGACACATCCAATCTTGACCGTAAGACCATAAGAGATAGCGCAGACGACTTAATATTTGGCTAATAACGTGTATCTAAAGACGACTGGAGCATTGACTGGTAGATTTTAAGAAGGGTTTTTTTTTATTGAATTTTTTTACAAACCACAGACTCCAGGGTCTGTGCACTTTGTTAACTAAAGTTATAATTGTTAGATTATACTGTACAAAGAGAATTAGTAGGTATTTTAGGAAGGGTTACAAACATTCTGTACCCTACTGGACTGGCGGTAGATATCCTCCACGTGTCATAATCAAAAATGATGATGCTAGAAAAAGCGTCCAAAGGAGACTATAATATTTTGTAGAGCATTCGTAAGATGTATGAATCATATCGACCGCAATTCTCGCTCCGTGCTAGTCAGCTACTATTACTACGTACTTAATAGTTTAGTCCGACTTTTTCATTACTATGTCTATAACATTTGCTGATAATTTTTTTAGCAGAGATTAGACA
Source organism: Hypomecis punctinalis (assembly GCA_949316475.1). Classification (NCBI taxonomy): domain Eukaryota; kingdom Metazoa; phylum Arthropoda; class Insecta; order Lepidoptera; family Geometridae; genus Hypomecis; species Hypomecis punctinalis. The sequence continues at coordinate 23,149,261 of OX438800.1, read as the reverse complement.
TGGTTACTATATACTGCATAAAAGATAGCTTGATCTCTGCGACAGTGACATTGACATAAAAGATTGACATTTTTAGAGTTGAGATAGTGGTGGAAAAAATCGATTATCAAACAATGTTGTAATGAAATCGAATGAGTAGTTGCAGGAGAGAAATTGGATTTTATTTACTTACTATTATTTAAGATCAAGTATGTACACATGTAAATAATGTTATGATATTAGTTAAAAAACTATAATAAAATATAATAATGTTACAATAGTACCTATTTATCGACATTTTTCACTATTATCGATGGTAATGTAACATATAATTGGGTTATACATTGAGATCAAGTATATACACATGTAAATAACGTTACGATAATAAAATATACACTAAAATTAATGATAAATTAAGTTTTATTTAAAATATCGTTAGTATAAACTATCGATATTTTAAATAAAACTCTATCTAAAACTCTGTGGTCACGATCATTCGTCACCTATCACTAATCGGCATGCCCATAAAGTATGATTTTGACAGGTACTGTCTGTACTTTTAAAAATTCAGGACTTCATAGACGTGATTTTTCTGACAGCTGTCGCAGAGATCAAGCTATATTTTATAGAGTATAACTACAAAACACGCTATGCTACAATAGACAACTCGATATAGTAATTAATAAATAATATCCAATGTTTGTTACGCTTTGACTAATTTATGTGACTAAACGACAATTTTCTCATTGTGAATTAATTTTGCAAGAAAATTAAGGACTGTTCAAAATTAAAAACAATGAAACCGATATATTGTTGTATAAACTAACAATAAAATATACAACTCACCTTCAGAGTCTGTTAAAATGGACGTAATTTCATCATCCGTCTCGACAAAGTACCTAGTGAAAAATTTACTACATTTGGAGTTCTCCGAGTGTACTAAGTAAGGGTCTTGAGCATTAACAGGGCAGTCTGATAAAGTTTTGGAGGTGTTATCGTGCACAGCTACGGTTTTTAGAGATCCATCGTCTAGCATTTCCGTTACTCTATACTCGGCTTCACTGTTACGATCACTCTCCAAAGTTAAATCGCTACTCAAATTGGACAAATCGCTTCTCAAAGCCGAAAGATCTGTCCCAGAAGTCGACAAATCGCCGTCCAGACTCGAAAGACCAGGCTTAGTCTCGCAAATGGTAGGTGACTGGGGTCTACCAATCTGGTTGTGAGCTCGAAGCACTACATCAACGTTTGGCGACTTGGCTCGCCGCGGCTGGGCTTTACTCGTCGACCCAATGAAGTATTTCCTATTACTCCTCAACACCCGAAATGGGACGATGTTTTCGTTGTTATCTTCAGAAAATTCGTACTTTTTATCGGCGAGTCGTCTCTTTCTAAACATGCTCAGTTTCTCGCATTTCGTTTCTGTTTCTTCGACGAATTCGTAAGCTTTTTCCGCGTTGAGTCGATGGGTTTCGTTGAAGCGCGACATGCTTTCGGCGGGGCGTCTTCTTGGGGACCTCAACGGAGGGCTGATTAGAGTCCTAATAGACGGGGAGGGGCCCTCCCATTCCTCCATCAGATTGTGCGATATCGACGACGCCTGTATGCACAACTCTTGTCCCATAACATCGGGTAATTGAACAGGTCGCGTCATCTGAAATGGCTCCATATCGAAATCCGAGAAATCGTTGAGGATGTTTTGGACGACGTTGTTCTGATATTTTGGGGATTGAAACGGCGCGGACGCCTCCGAAGCGAGTGGACTATTCGCTTCCATTGAATTTATTTCTAGTGAGTATTTGTCTTCCACGATGTCTGTTCGTTCTTTGTCTGGTTTCACGAAGTCTATTTCGAGGATGTGTATGAAATCTGTGTAGATGATGATTTGATTGGAGTAGGCTAGCTGGACGACGGGCTCGTACATGCTAGAGTCGGAGGTGCAGAAAAACTTGGTGTGTAACGCGAAATTATGTTCTAGACATCGCCTTTTCCCCATTTGTGGTTCTTCTGAAAATTCTGCAACAAAATTTAAAAAAGAAATATGTAATAATCAATCGTTCTTTTACTGTAGCAAAGTTGATAACATATTATACGAGTACATCTATTTTTACATGGATCTAAAATGCGAAAACAAGACGTAGCTATCTATTTCGATTACACCAAATGTTTTCCTATAAATCCAATGAGAATTTAAGAAAAAAAAAATACAACGAAAATTATTTGACATGTTTTATAACAAAATACCCAACTCGGTTGGGCAGCGTTTGGAAAATTGCGTAACGTCTTCTCGTCCGACATACCTCAGTGCCTCAAGTCGAAAGTTTTCGACCAGTGTGTGTTGCCAGTGATGACTTATGGCATAGAAACGTGGTCTCTCACTATGAGCCTTATTAGTAAGCTCCAAGTAGCCCAACGAGCCATGGAGAGGGCTATGCTCGGAGTTTCTCTGCGAGATCGAATCAGGAATGAGGAAATCCGTAGACGAACCATGGTTACCGACATAGCCCAGCGGATTGGCAAGTTGAAGTGGCAATGAGCAGGGCACATAGCGCGGAGAATTGATGACCGATGGGGTCGAAAAGTTCTCGAGTGGAGACCACGTACCGGCAAGCGCAGTGTAGATCGTCCACTCACAAGGTGGACGGATGACCTTATTAGGACCGCAGGATCGCGCTGGATGCAAGCCGCTATCAACAGGTCTTATTGGAAATCATTAGGGGAAGCCTATGTCCAGCAGTGGACGTCCTATGGCTGAAATGATGATGATTGTTGCAGCTCGTTGGAATGTTTTAGATGTAGCACGATTTACCAGAACGTGAGTTAGATGTTTTACGTGATAGATAGCGCATACCTCATAGATATGATTTAGTATATAAGCTGTTGTTATTCTTTAATAAATGAGACATTACACATTGAGAGAGAGACTCTAGTATATTATTGACTACCTACCGCCACCTGGCAAAATGATGATGATAACAAAATATGTTTTACTTGGTTAGTGCACATTTTTACCTTCTTCTTCTTTAGCATAGGCGGCACATTTCTTACATCCCAGGCGCGGCACGCCCACCACGCTCAGGTACGACGCGGTGGAACACGAGTCGCTGGAAATAAAAATCAGTGTTCATTTGGCCCTCCCATATCCCTAGGCGGGTATTACCCATACTTTCACTGGCAGCAAGCAATGACGTAGCGAGGGGGAAATCGCACTGGTGAAGCTGTTTTGTTTAGTTTCCTATTTTTAATTTGCAATTGGAAAAATAATAAGTTCGAGTACTTTTCGAGACCTGATATTCCAGGCTCAGAGCAAATAAAAAAATCAAGAGAGAATGTCGTTGAACAGTCGAGTGAGACCGGTTTTTTATAAATGTGGTGAGTGCGTCGGTGTTTCGCCGCCATAGTTCGACTGACAAGCCAAGGCGTAGTTTCAAGGCGTGTGTGTATAATTATGTCTGTACACGGCAAGGCATAGTTTTGCCGGCTTCACTTGCTTGTTTCTCCACATTCTGTCTTGATATTTTTATTTGGTCTGAGATTTCAGGCACGAGTTTCTATCTTAGCACCAAGCCTTCGCTTTGCACTCACCTGCCCCACCTCAGCTGCTCCTTTCATCGCTTGAAGTATGACTTTCCTATCTTCTCCAAACTGCGACCGTACACAAGTACAAATAATGATAATGTTCCACAGAGCTTAACATCACTCACGCAGATTCACCGACGACACTCAGACAGACCTGGCATCAGCAACCTTTCCGCTTTCTTCCACTCAGAGGGTGTACCCGACTTACGCTTGTGCGGTTTGACCTTTTCTGCAACTTAATTTGGAAAATGTCCGTGCGTCAATATTCAAGGATAAAGGGAGTACTGACGCGATGCCGTAGACCACGAGCACGGCCGGGTTGTGTTTCCACTGCGCCATGGAGACGGTGACCTTGCAGTCGACGCTCTCCTCTCCTCCAGTAATGTTACCGAGTAGGATACAATAAGTACTCACGCGATGCCGTAGACCACGAGCACGGCCGGGTTGTGTTTCCACTGCGCCATGGAGACGGTGACCTTGCAGTCGACGCTCTCCTCTCCTCCAGTAATGTTACCGAGTAGGATACAGTAGGTACTCACGCGATGCCGTAGACCACGAGCACGGCCGGGTTGTGTTTCCACTGCGCCATGGAGATGGTGACCTTGCAGTCGACGCTCTCCTCTCCTCCAGTAATGTTACCGAGTAGGATACAATAAGTACTCACGCGATGCCGTAGACCACGAGCACGGCCGGGTTGTGTTTCCACTGCGCCATGGAGATGGTGACCTTGCAGTCGACGCTCTCCTCTCCTCCAGTAATGTTACCGAGTAGGATACAATAAGTACTCACGCGATGCCGTAGACCACGAGCACGGCCGGGTTGTGTTTCCACTGCGCCATGGAGATGGTGACCTTGCAGTCGACGCTCTCCTCTCCTCCAGTAATGTTACCGAGTAGGATACAATAAGTACTCACGCGATGCCGTAGACCACGAGCACGGCCGGGTTGTGTTTCCACTGCGCCATGGAGATGGTGACCTTGCAGTCGACGCTCTCCTCTCCTCCAGTAATGTTACCGAGTAGGATACAGTAGGTACTCACGCGATGCCGTAGACCACGAGCACGGCCGGGTTGTGTTTCCACTGCGCCATGGAGATGGTGACCTTGCAGTCGACGCTCTCCTCTCCTCCAGTAATGTTACCGAGTAGGATACAGTAGGTACTCACGCGATGCCGTAGACCACGAGCACGGCCGGGTTGTGTTTCCACTGCGCCATGGAGATGGTGACCTTGCAGTCGACGCTCTCCTCCCCAAACAGCGGCACGGCGTGCACGTGCCGCACGCGCCGCCCCGGCACCCACGACAGGAAGTGGAGCCTGCGGGAATTCACAACAGATGATAAAGAAAACTTTACTTGCTTTAAAAAAAAATCTAATTCGCCCAGGCACCTGCATAGAACGCATATTTCAGGAATCGCAAACGAACGGATGCGGCCTGCGTCTATCTGCGCGACACGCGACTCGAGCCTAACTTCAGAGACCTCAAAAATGCGTGTACTGTCAGGTACAATGTATAAATAAATAAATAACTAAATAAATATTTTTGGGACATCTTACACACAGGCTCTGACCCCAAACTAAGCAAAGCTTGTGATATGGCTGCCAGAGACTGATATACTACACATACTTATTTTTAAATAGATACTTATATAGATAGTAACTAAATAACACCCAGACACAGAGCAAACACTTATGTTCATCACATAAATATTTGCCCTGGGTGGGGATCGAACCCACGCCTCTTTGATCCAGAAGTTAGGGTCACTAACCACTGAGCCACCGAGGCAGTCATAATATATTATTATGTGCCATAACTCAACAAACCATTTGTAATATGTAGACCCTAAGAAAAAAGTCGAAAATATCAATCTCTTGGTTTATGACATGATTTAGCTAGCCAATTTTATAATTGAGACCAAAGATGCTATCCTGAAGTACTCAGTTCAGACTGGAGTCAGGTTTTGGACATTCATTTTTACTATTGTTGAAGATAATTAAATGTGTGTTTGTGAGTATGTATATTTGTATGCCAGTAAATCTGGTCATCTGCTTGTGACATCATAGCTTACAAAACAAATAAGCAGATTGTGATTTGTTTTATTTATTTGTTTATAGGCGAGCAGTATAAACTGATGTGCCTATATCAAGCAGAGTCGAATAAAATTAGTATTTATCTGTCAAGGAATTTTTTTCCTTTTTTATCCAAAGATCCAGTCTATTCTTAAATGTGTTAATAGTCCTTGCTGAGATTACATCCTCAGGCAACCTGTTCCAGTTGTAAACCACTCTGTTGCTGAGGATGTGGTGTGCAGTGTTGGTTTGTGAAGGTGTAGGCTGTAAGAGGAACTTATGGCGTCTGCTGTTGCGTATGTTTTCCTTCAATGTGTACATGTCGTGAATATCCGGAAGATTATAGAAGCCATTGAGAATTTTGAAGGTCTCAATCAAGTCTCCATGCAATCGTCGTTCTTCGAGGGTCGTGAGACGAAGAGCTTTTAACCTATCTTCATAGGTTTGGCGGCGCAGAGCATATGGCATCCTGGTGGCTTTTCTTTGTGCACTTTCAAGCAAATCAATATCTTTTTTAAAATAAGGACTCCACACCTGGAACCCATATTCTAGTAGAGGCCTTATATAGGTTTTGTAAATCTTAATAAAAACATCAATTGTTACTGCCTGAAAGGACTTGCGTATGACATAGATAAATGAGTTATCTTGTTTTTTTGTGAATGTTTATTTATGAATGTTAGTCTAAGATTTTGTATGTTTCATGCCATTGCTCACACAGGATATAATAGCGCAGGAGAGCATAAAATGTTATTTAATTAGACAATACACTTACGTATATTTGGAGCATTCTCTAAAAGACACCGAGGTATATGTGACGCTGGTGTTGTATGTGAAGCTGAGCAGGAACTGTCCGCACTGCGAAAAGCCCATGAAGATGTGTTCTCCAAGAAAGTTAATGGGCACAATGTCCATGAGACAGAACCGCAGCCGCGGCGGGATGCGCTCGAACATCTTACGGCAGCAGCCATGGCCACGAGATGTGCTGCCAAAATACTGTAAGAAAAAAAAATTGTGAACCACTACCAAACCAATGATGAACCTAATCTTATTCTAATTCGGTGAGGGGGCCATAGCTTGGGATGTTTCTTGAATTTCCATCTCCAGCGTCTACCCAGCTTTAAAGTAACGGAACGTGGCTATGGGCTGTTGGCACAAATGATGTACCTAGTAAGGTGTACATAATACATTTGCCTCAGCTAGGCTAAGGTTTCTGACTGCATATGTTTAATTTTTATATATAAATTGATCTCTCTGTTATAAATAAAATAAAGTTTTAGTAGCTGAAATATCAGATTTCTCTAAATATTTACAAGGCACTTGATTACATTACAAAAAAAAGAATATTGTATAAATTAAAGGTATCTAGTTGCTTACCTTAAACAGCTACTAGACATAGGGAAAGATAGGGACTAGAAAGTTCCCTACCAACAACTTGTTCCTCAGCTGAAGCTAGGATGCCACTCTTGAACTTACTTACATTCTCACGAAGACTGAAGATCTTCTGAGTTATCGTTGTTACAAGCACGGAAGGATTCTAGATTATCTTGTGCTCTACATCAAGAATCAGTGTCATTATGGAACAAATGATGTGAGAAATATTTCTCTAGATTAAAATCGTTTAAATCTCCCTTTTATACGAAGAATAACGAACAGATTAAATTAAAAAACTGGTAGAGGACCAGTTATTGTTAATAGGAGATCAAAACGATAATAAAAAAAGAAAATAGAAGCCTGGGCCAAGCGCGAATTGGAAGCTTGCCTATCTTACGAATATAAACAAGTTATAGCTTACCTCTCTATTAACTAACTTATGGACGATATTACAACTATCAACAGCTATGTTTTCTTGTGTATTGCGGTTTTCATTTACATTATTTGAATTATATTTCACGGGATTCTCTAATGCAGGATCCATGTTCGTTTGTTTGACTGAATGAAATTAATTTGATTTGACAACACTTTGACAACCTTTTTTTTTTTTTTTTTTTTTTTTTTTTTTTTTTTTAATCAAACAATAAATTACAAAGATAAAGACAATACTACATTACTACTACATAGAAAGCAATTGGATCATCCACAGACCCACAGACCTTTGACAACCAAATTGACGAATGAACAATGTTCGACTCACAGACTAAATTTTTTTTAAACTATTCAAGTCGTGCAACATTATAAAATTAAAAATTCAGGGACATCCGAAAATATTTGAAACTTTTGGACGGACTGTGACCGCCAAAATAGAGGTTCGTGGTGATCGCGGCTTGAAAGATAGCAAGACAGTAGAAAATTAGAAATAGCTTGCCAGACCATTGCCGCTGGCAAAGAAAATTATACTCAAAGAGTCAGTGGCCGCAGGTCACTTCTGACTTCTATGAATCGTGTCTATCTAAGGTAGGCTTTATGTCAAAAAAATTTCTCTGCATTTTTGTCATTTCAAAATTCTAATGTCAGTTTTTCTAAAATGTTAATGTCAAGTTAAAAACAAGTTTCTGCAACGGCAAATTAAAATTTTAAACAAAAAAGATCATTTCTAGCAGACTTTCAGAGTTATATTTGTGATTTAAACTAACTAGTGACGAAACGAAGTCTGTACTATTTATAAGAAAGATGGAACCTATGACTTTGGGTAGCCCTACACAATCTCCTTCGGGAAGTCCCAATGTCAGTTACTTGCCGCCTTTCTTACTTGGAGAAATAAATCCGCCTACTACGCCTAGGACTAATAGTTTATCGCCTACTAAAGGTCGTAATCTAGCCTTTGGTAAGTATTATGTTTTTCTACCCCATAAAATAAATGAAAGTATAGGTTAATTTTGTTGCACTAACTAAACCAAACCTATTTTTTGAAATATCTTCAGGTTCACCAACTAGTCCATCACAGTCATCGACACCAGAGCAGAGGAATTACCGTCAAAATGTGTCTATGCACCAGCAAGTTTTGTATAATCAACAAATGTACAACATGCCGGCATCACCCAACATATCTTACTCGAGTAAACCTAGCGGACCACCCATAGAGGATCTGTTTGACACAATTAAGAGCAATGAACCTTCTATAAACAAATCTTTATTCCAAGACAGTTATACAGCCTATAATAATAACAACTCGATGAATATGTATGGAAATAATGCAAATACATCAATGTACAATCAGTCAATGAATGGTCAGTGGCAAGATGAATGTCAAGAGCATGATGAGTACTGGGTCACGGTCTTTGGTTTTCCTCCAAATGCAGCCAACACAGTCCTGACGAGGTTTAGCAACTGTGGTGCCATATTAGGTGAGATATTTTCTGCTCCTCTTGGTTCTTATTGCAATACTTTGTTTATCCATCTAAAAATATTTTGTAAGTGTATCTTAATAACTCTAGTGAAATTTTATTTAGAATACAAAACTTGTGATGAGTAAAATTATAAACTCTGATTATGTTTTGTGTTGACTACAGTTTGATTAGTGTTATATAATATGAATCTGCATATTCAACCTTGAAAAAGGTCACCACACAAACTATAGTCAGTTGACTCTGGATGTATTTCTCTGGATTTACAATAGTAACAAGATTTCAAAATGCTATTATTATTATTGTATAGATAAGCAATACCCAACCCAAGGCAACTGGGCGCACATTAGATATGCAACACGAGCAGAAAAGGAGCGTGCACTCGCGCTGAGCGGGCGGCTGGTGCTGCCTGGCATCATGATCGGCGTGGTGGACTGCAAGCAGCCGCCTAGGATAGCCGCCAGCCCCGGCCTCGCCTCGCCTGAGAGGTACACATTTAGTAGATAAACTATACCTGACATAGGGCAACTGGGCACACATCAGGTACCTGCCATAAGGCAACTGGGCGTACATAAGGTACCTGCCACAAGGTTACTGGGCGTACATAAGGTACCTGCCACAAGGCAACTTGGCGTACATAAGGTACCTGCCACAAGGCAACTGGGCGTACATGAGGTACCAGCCACAAGGCAACTGGGAGAATATCAGGTACCAGCCACAAGGCAAGTGGGCGCACTCAGGTACCTGACACAAGGCAACTGCTATTCTTACTACTCTGCTTTCATACATTCTTAACTCAATCATTTATCTCATACGACTTGCATCGATACTTTGGCGCCGTCTCGACTCGAGAGTAGGCCTGGGGGGGCGGCCAATTCGGCGGAGCAGCATAAACGGCGCAAATATGCTAACCTTGGTAGTGGTTACATATTGGAGCGTTTTGGAGTTGAGATATTGGGCCCGTGGGGGCCGGGAGCTCATCTTGTTTTCAAAAGTCTTTCTGAGCGTCCGGTGGACGCGACGCGGGACCAGAATGCTGGTGTTTATTTGGCTCAATGTATAAGCATTACCATTCAGTGTGGCAATGCTGCCAGCATGCTGGGCATGCTGCCTACTGGCAGTGGGTTTGAACATTTGAATTATCTTTACATATTCAAGGGTCAATTTAATTCTTGTTTGTGGCTTCTGTGAGGGTGTTTCACAATTTCGCCAATGTCTTGTGCAGTACTGCCATCTAATGTAGAGAATTTGTATGGTGTCTAATGAAATACTGTATTTAATTAATGTACAGTTTTTAGGATTTTATACCCTTCACCTCTGAAACAAACACAGTATTGTGGATGATTCAATTGCTTTTTATGTGTTAGTGGTTTATGTAGTTTTAGCATAATGTAAGTAGTGTTGTATTTTGTTGTAGTTAATAAAGGCACTTGCCATAAAAAAATATCTCATAAGTGAATGAAATTCACATTATATATGTATATTATTTTTCAGACACTCTTCGAATGTCCGATCCCTGTGCCCCACACCAATGCCTAACACTCCCCTGCCGCAGCGGTCCAGCGGCATCATCTCTAAAGCCCTTGATTACGTCCTGGGATGGTGACAAATAGCACTCGTCATTAATTCCTATAATAATCTTGTTAATCAATATTATAATGAATAGAATGGGAAACTGATAATTAATAATTAAGCGATAGCTTGATATTGTCATCAGCATGTTATGAGTCAAGGCACCTGCTGGATAGGGATTCAACTTCGAGCAAATATCTACAGAGCCACAGTCCCTAAGTGAAAGTAGTAAATAGATGTCCGAGCGTCGTCATACATACGTCGGTATGGTACGGTACATACGGTTAGACCTAATCCACAATGACCCGTTTTCTCGAAACTCGACGTTATGTCACCTACTGAGTGATTGTATCCGGGCACTTTGACATCGCGTGGTGTAGTAGTCTGCTTGCAATCGCCTTACGACTAACTAAAAAGCCTACCCACTACATAGCTTGGGCAGAGTTTTGGCTCAGACACTTTTTGCACGATTGTGACTCTATAGATATTTGCTCAAAGGGATTCAATCATATTTTTATAAGGATTAACTGTACGAAATCCACTTTTGGACTTAAGCCTCTCCATATACGGGGAGTGCCCATCATAAAAACTTCTTTATCCACTAGAGAAATCATCGTCGCCTCCATGCCAAAGTTACGAATCCGCAAAATTATTTTTTTTCACTATAGCATTTTGAATACTAGTTTGCTAGTGGGCGTTTCAACACTATACAGATTCGAACATTTTAAATTTCGTAACCGTTAGTGATTAATATGCGTAACTTTGCCAGGTTGTGTTGACACAACATTAGGAACAGATTACAATAAAAACAAAAAAACATTAAAATTCGCTAAAATAGCAGATTCGTAATTTTGGTATGGAGGTCACGACATAGTCATTATAGTCAATACATTATTTATCCTCATAAAAGAAAATCTCTAGCTATACCAAAGGGGCTGGTTGGAAGCGGCTTGCATCCAGCTTATTCCTTTGGCCATCTAGTCATCAATTCTTGTGGATGTTGAATGTTATGTTGAATTCGATTTCTTAATAGAAATGATGGTTTGATTAATTTTAATGCTTCCAGAGACCTAACGCATCACAACAGCTAACTGTAAATATACAGGGTTATTCAATTTACTGTAATAATCTAAATGGAGGTGATTTATACCATTCTTCATGTACAATTTTTACTAAGGGTTCAATCTGGAATTTGCAATTTTGTATGAGAACAGATTTATTTTTTCTCGAATTCCGGGTAGACCTTATAATAAAATCTGCTCATAATGGTGGTCTGAAAATGTAGACTTAGTAAATGAATAACCCTCTACAATAAAGTTTTTTTAAATCATATTTGTCTCATTTTTTGCTTGGTGCTATAGACCGTGTCACACAAGTTGACGGAAATGCAAAAGCGCAGCTTGTAAGCTAACTTCAGATCGGATTTTTTCCAATCCTGGCTAAAACTCACGCAGAGCCGCGCGTTGATTGGATATTGCGCAGCTTGTAGCCAACTTCATTCCCGCCAACTTGTGTGACGCGTCCTATACTATTGATCTTAGTCTATGGAAGCAATACTACATACAATTGCATGTTATTATAAAAATCTTTTGAAAAAAAGAAATTCCCTCAATTGTAATATTATGTTAAGCAATATCATCAATGTACAGAAATAAAACAATGATATCTTATAATTACATATTTTATTGCTAAACATTATACAAAAGCCTTAATTATAGAGATTTTTCTTGAGAACCAAATGATAATCAACTATTTTTGAATGGATTTTGAACAAAGGAAATATAATTTTGGATGTTAGTTACAAAGTTTATTGCACATGGTGCAAAGTAGTCTTCGTTCATTTCATTTTAGAGTGGGTATTATATCAAAAATATTCTAGTTTTGACAAGGCCCAGAATACAGATACACGACAATTTTATCGACGATCATCACGACGAAATTATATCATGGTGCGCATTCTAGCCGTGCATATTACTCATTGGCCAGCTTTTAAAAATACTAATAAACACCATGTGCATATACAGAAGTTAGTTTAAGAAAAAAATGTATAAATTCACATATTAACGCCTATTTACATATTATTCTAATGAAATAAATATTTACAGTAGTAAGGATCTCACGTTCGCCCGAAAGAACTTTTCGGCAGCATATAGTCTTGCTTCATAATCAAAAGAAGGATTTTTTTGTCAGTTTATAAAATTATATTACCTACCTAGTTTATTATGCCCTAAATACCTAATATTTGAAGAAACATCTAGTTCTATGTCAAAAATAGGTAAAAATTCAAGGACATCTACTTCTTCAATTTCCTTCCATTGAAAAAAACCAAAATGTATCAGTGCATCTGTATAATTTGCAGACACAGATGAAAATTCTGGAATAATGGAATCTTTTTAGATTAGACTGAAAATATGAAGTTTTCTTACAAGTTCCAAGTTGTCTCGAAAAAGTCTTTAACCCATATAGTGTGATGAATGAGAGTTCCAACAAACTTTCAAAAAGCAAAACTATTCAAGTTTCCTATAGCCAAGAGCTGGCGCTGAATAATTAAAACCAAGATTGCGCATGTGCATTTGTAGTACAATGCGAAAAGCGAGGCTGTAAAAAAAAAACGCTGGAGTCAAGCTCAATTTTCAAACAAAGTAATAATTTAAGTCCTATTGCACAATAGAAATTAAATCTCCTTGCTACAATTAAAGCTGCGTACTAAGAGATTTAACTGCGAAAGCATGCCCGTAGCCCCGACACTAGGCGCAGTGGTGGAACACCCAGGGGTCTTGGTGGGTATACCCTCCAGCAATGAGCGGGGACTCCCACATAACCACCCGCCTGTCAGGTGCGGTGGTATCTTTAAAAGATTAACCCTGGTTAAAAAAAGGGAGATTTAACTCCTATGACGCGACCTGAGGCCTTATTGTGTAAGCCCTCTGACGTTGGGATTCGCTTTTCCTCCCGCTCGCTCTCGTGGCGTGAGTAACTGGCGCGAGCAAAAACTGCAGAAAATCAAATATGATGTGATTTCTACCAAAATCACTCTTTGGTGAACTGTAAAACAGTTTTTTACGCCTACTGTAAATTAAGTAATTTATGACATAGGTGGTTTTCGAAATGAAGTCTTCAATTTGAGTCCTACTACACAAGTAATAGGAATTAAATCTCCTTGCTGCAATTAAAGCTGCGTACTAGGAGATTTAACTCCTATTAACTGTTCAAAGGGATCTCAAAAGCTTGTATTTAAAGTTATATTTTATAATAATTTGGCTTGGCTATAAAAAGATGGTAAGGAAGCCCTTATACTCAATGTTGGAACGTTAGAGGCTTGTGTTAGTAATAATTATCCTTGGCTATGTGAAACTTAAAGTTTTAGTTCAAAGATGTGTGAAAAAACCACTATTTAACCCATAATTCAACTACTTTGGCTGTTCTATGGTGGCGTTAGCAAGGTCAGTCATCTTAGGATACTTGATGTTGTGTTTATCAAGCTCGTTCTGTGACCAGAGGATCATGCGCAGCAAACTGCACAGTTTGGGGTTGGTGTACTCCTGGTTTTCAGACTTCAGGATGGCGGCATTTAGTTCACTTGCAATCTGTTGACAAATAAATATAATTATATTCAACTAGCGGCCCGTCCCGGTTTGGCACGGGTGGAAAGAAGTTTATAGCCTATGTTACTCAAGGTGAATGTAGCTTTCCAATAGTGTAGATATAGAAGAAATACGTATGTGAATCTATCAACCCGCACTGGGCTAGCATGGTGGATATCAGGACCAATCGCCTTTCTTGGTTAGGCTGAGCAGCGCCAGCGAGCCGCTGGCGCCGGCCTCCGCCAGCCGCGCGCTCGTCAACGTATGTCTATACCTTCTGGCTGTGCGCGGGCAGCAGCAGGTCGGCGAAGGGCGAGGCGTGCGGGTCGGGGAAAGCGAGCAGCGCCAGCGACCGCTCCAGCTCCGTAAGCGCCGTGCGGTCGCTGGCGCCGGCCTCCGCCAGCCGCGCGCTCGCGAACGCCAGCGCCTCCTCCGCGCGCCCCGCACGGATTAGCTCCAGCAGTTGGAGTTGCTGAAACAATAAAGTACTAGCTGACCCGAGAACTTCGCTTCACGCAATATCTTTATAAATTATAGTCTATCTGATATACAATTATAGTCTATCTGATATACATTATATTACAATTGCAAAGTTTCATTTCAATCCATTAAGTTGTTTTTGCATGAATAAGGAACAAACATCCATACATACAAACTTTCACATTTATAATATTAGTAGGATGAAAGACATATTTCTAGCTCAGAGTAACCACAGAGATAAGGTGGTCAGTCTGACGCCTAAGTGGGTGAGGTCAGATTTTGTGATTAGAAACACTTTAATACTATAAATGCCAAAGTTTGTATGGATGTTTGTTACTCTTTCAGACACAAACAGCAGAATCGATTTGAATTTCGATACACATATATTATCAAATAAACAATTTATTTTACAGCTTTCCTGCATGCTTGATCATGCTCGACATACAAAATCAATATGTGGTGAGCCTACTAGCAGTGCTTATAACCATAACAAAGTAATTATATGGCACTTAGAAATCACTTAACTGCCGAGAATAGTAGCAAATGCATCAAAACATAGATCATAATGAAATATTTCTTAATTATCCAGGCAAACTAGATTTATTTATTTTTATTTTTTTGTTTGTAGGCGAGCAGTATAAACTGATGTGCCTATATCAAGCAGAGTCGAATAAAATTAGTATTTATCTGTCAAGGAAATTTTTTCCTTCTTTATCCAAAGATCCAGTCTATTCTTAAATGTGTTAATAGTCCTTGCTGAGATTACATCCTCAGGCAACCTGTTCCAGTTGTAAACCACTCTGTTGCTGAGGATGTGGTGTGCAGTGTTGGTTTGTGAAGGTGTAGGCTGTAAGAGGAACTTATGGCGTCTGCTGTCGCGTACGTTTTCCTTCAATGTGTACATGTCGTGAATATCCGGAAGATTATAGAAGCCATTGAGAATTTTGAAGGTCTCAATCAAGTCTCCACGCAATCATCGTTCTTCGAGGGTCGTGAGACGAAGAGCTTTTCACCTATCTTCATAAGTTTTGCGGCGCAGAGCATATGGTATCCTGGTGGCTTTTCTTTGTGCACTTTCAAGCAAATCAATATCTTTTTTAAAATAAGGACTCCACACCTGGAACCCATATTCTAGTAGAGGCCTTATATAGCTTTTGTAAATCTTAATAAAAACATCAATTGTTACTGTCTGAAAGGACTTGCGTATGACATAGATAAATGAGTTAGCCCGTTTGACTCTCATAGATCATAATGAAATAATTCTTATTAACCCAGATGGGTGGCAAACACCACAATTTTAGTATTTATTATACCTGTAAATGGAAGTAAAGATATCTATCATTGTCTAGTAGCTCTGGATGCAGGGCATTGACCATGGCAATAGCTTCAGGGATGCGTCCCGTCTGAACCGCTTCACGAATCATGATCCTCTCGTCCAAGGAGCTACATAGCGCTGGCTCCTGCAACCCTGCTTCTTGTTGAAACTTTAACGCGGCTTCTTTGAAACCCTCTGGAATAGAAATGTATATTTCATTGGCATTTCTACAAATTATTATTATTTATTTATTTGCTTATAGGCGAGCAGTGTATACAGATGTGCCTATATCAAGCAGTGTCGAATAAAATTAGTATTTATCTGTCAAGGAAATTTTTTCCATCTTTATCCAAAGGTTCAGTCTATTCTTAAATGTGTGTATAGTTCTTGCTGGGACGACATCATCAGGGAACCTATTCCAATTGTAGACAACTCTATTGAAGAGGATGTGGTGTGGAATTACCACAAATAAGTGACATGTCAGTAATTTGTAAACAACTTATCAAGTTTCTATTTAAACATTTATTGTAAAAAGACTATACATATTGATTGAAAAGCTCATTCACCAGCTAGGTATTTCGATGATAATAAAGATGAGAGATGAGACCAGCTAAAGATACTAGAGACAAAGAAAAAACACCATGATAACCTTCCATGGCAAGCAGAATCTATTATTTTCTAAATACACAGTAAAGAGTAAAATAACAGGAGCTATTATTGCAGCTATTTTACAACACAATAATTACCTGTTACTAAATAATTCATGATCAGCATATTCATATCAGTTCTAGATATCTGAAGATCATCAGATTTTTTGCGATCGTAATGTCTTCTTTCGTCTTTATCGTGCACACTGTTTGTAGCATTGTCGAAGCTCATTTTTTAAATATTTTGCCAATTTTATACAGTAAAAGTAGCAGAAACCTTTAAAAAACAATCAAAATTAGACGAAAATACAAAACTGAGAGATTACAAATTACAAGAAATCAAACAGTTCATTCACAGCTGACAAAGCGTTGAATGAAGTTTACGAACGTAAACAATAATCATTCATTCTAACACGCAATGATGACAACTTGACAACAAAAAATCACAGAGCTATTACAACAAGAGAGATTGCGCTGTTGTCGCTTGAGGCAATGAAGAATGTTCACTAATTTTGAATTTTAGCTTAACGTATTTTCTGTCAAAAATAAAAAATACATGTGAAAGAATTATTTTGATATGTTAATTAATTCCCAAGTTTATAGCATTTAAAGTGAGCTCGCGACCGTTGGCCCGAGCTCGCGCCGTATGACGTCATTTCACAACACTCGATCAGTCCGTTCCCGCTCTTCCGTACCACTGCCTTACGTTTCCCTAAAAATCATTGGACATGTCCAATCCTAGTTCGCGGAAATCCTGTGTTGTGCCAAAATATACAAGTTAGCCAAGACACCGGAAAAGTTGTTTTTCCTAGTTCCAATGGACCTTATACGTAGCATCACAGAACAGCGAACTACTTTAATTTTTTTCCTTCTCTTTTCTGTGCGTAGCATATATAGGTAGTATCATCGCCGTAGTTTTCTCTTGCCGATCTGAAGAAGTAATTAGCAAAACTGTTAACACCTTACGTAATAGTTTATTGTAAATAGATACTTAGGTAATATAAAAACACCCAGACCAACACACCCTATATTTTTCAAGTGAATATACAACTAGATATTCTGTGGATGTTGACGTTATTAATATCGCACCAGAAAAATCACGTTTTTTGTATGGGAGCCCTCCGTAAATATTTATTTTATTTTAATTATTGATTTATTGAAGGAAATACACAATAAATTATATTATCTGCATATTTCAAGCATCTTCCTGTTGTCATTATTAATATCAAGCAAAAAATAATGTTTCTTGTATGGGAGCCCTTAAATATTTATTTTATTTTTATTTCATTATTTATTTTTGAAGTAATTATTTAATTAAATATTCTGTGATTTTTTAAAGCATCTGGCATACATCTGGCAAGCATACCTATCACCGTTATTAATATCGATCAAAAAACAGCTTAAAAAATCAGGTTTGTTTATTGGAGCCCCCCTTAAATATTTGTTTATTTCTGTTTGTTGTTATAGCGGCAACAGAAATACATCATTTGTGAAAATTTTAACTTTCTAGCTATAACCGTTCATGAGATACAGCCTGGAGACGGACAGCGGAGTCTTAGCAATAGTTTTTACCCTTTGGGTACGGAACCCTAAAAATTAAAAGGTTTGAATACCTAACATAACGATAAAAATTTAGTTAGGTTAAGTATGTAACTATTTTAAATAAATAAAACAATGTAGAACAGATAGGTATTACAATTTTTCGAAAGAGTTATTTACATTTTTACGCCTCGCATTTCGACGGCAAAAAATCATTATTTATTGCTAAATAATGAGCAACCATAAGTCCATTTGTTTTAGGTAGGTTATGAGATTGTCTTTTTTTGAAACTTTCATCCATTTTTAAAATAATTAGCACAGCTAGAAGTAAAGAAACAATTGAAAATACTGGGGCTGGGCACGGAACGTTAAAAAAATGACGTCATCCGGGGTTCAGTGAATTTAGCGGGGTAACAAAGAAGGATGCACGGAATTAACCTGTCAATATTTTTTATTTTTTTTTGTTAGAAAAAAACCAAACATATTTTCTAAAAATGATATGTGCTTCAAAAATATAGGGATTTTTTGCTGTTTTCATATCACTAGTTAAAATTAAAATTAACCGACCGGAAAAATTACAATGATTTTTTTATTGTTTTTACATTACGGATTACATACATAAGAAGTGGCGGTATGGTCTTAAAGGCTTTAGTGTCCAAAAATAGGCGAATTATTTGAAAAAAAAATCAATCTTTTATTACTGTTGCTGTCAAAAAAAAAGGAAATGTCAAATTTCAGTCAACCAGATGACGTATTTAGTGTTGCCAGACTTCGTTCTCGTATCTAGACTTAGCAATTTTGGAAATGTTGACGTGTTGATGTAATAATTATTTTCTTTTTAACTATTGGCACATAATCCTGCGTTAACTCGTTTTAGCCCGTAATGTTTACAAACTGAGGTGTTTTAGATTATACATTTTTGTATACTAAAAGATTATCAAAAAGAAAGAATATTCTTATTATTTTTATATGTACTTTTTATCATATACTTTACTACTAAAAACAAAAAGCAGTAGTTGAAGTTATCCGAGAAATTCGTGGCAATTTTAATATTACTCGTAATAATCCTTAAGGGTGCTATTCGAATCTATCACTAGCTTTACTACACTTGCAGCAGCTGCACTAGGCCGGCTGTGGCTACACAACTGAGGCGTTAGTCCAGGTTTACACATAAATTGAAATTACATCTGTTCGATATTGCCCTATACATTTTTGTTTTGGCCGAAACGATGAAGAACTAACCAAAATGTATGGAGCCACACCCGAACGCAAAAGTTTAAGTAAACAACACAAAACCTGGACTAAGGGCTCTGGTTATCTACGTAGTTGTATGAATTTCTACAAAAAGATTCCGAACACGGCTGCGGCAGCATGTGCTACCGAGCCTCGGCTGCAAGTGTTGTTAGCATGTTTAAACAAGTCCAACGTACCTGCGATGTACGACGTAGGCAACCAGCATCGGAATCATTCCCGACTGCGGATACAAGCAGCGGCTCATGTGTTTGCTACCTCCATTCGCAACCTGCATCCGCAGGCTGCAGCCGAGGTTCGAATAGCTGCTTTACTTATATTCTTAACTTATAGTTGCGGTTCTTGTACTTTTGCTAATGAAATAGATGAATACCGAATTTTCTTTATCATTCCATTTTTCATTTTCTTTTATATCAGTCCTAGACATTGATTTTTTTGACGTGACAACGTCCTATAAATCGATGAACTCTAAAAAGTAATCTGATATTACAGACAAGATGACATGCACTGTTTTAAAAATCAATATAAATATCATTGAGACAATATTGACTAAAAATACATGACATCAAGTTTTTAAAATCGAGCACCATTTTAGCACTCTGAAAATAACAAACCTGGCAATCCATAATCTTTAGTGTGTATGGGCGTTTTTCAAATTTTTTGTACCTAATAGAAAAATCGAGAAATATAAAATATTGATAGCTAATTGATTTTTTTTATTTTTCTAGTATTCTATAATACAGGGTGGGCCAATAATTTTTGCACTTTTAAAACATGAATAGAAATAAAACTACAACTGTTATTTTGTTGATTATATTTTTAACGTTTTGAAAATTTAATGAAATTTATTTTTTAAAAATGACATCGTCGAGATGTGCACCGTCTCGTCGTTGGCACTCTAGCAATCGACTACGCAAACTTTGGAAAACTCGCTGACACATGCTGCGGGGGATCGCGGCTATCTCGTCGTGGATGTTTCGTTTTAATTGGGATATATTCGTCGGTTTATTAAGGTAGACTCGACTTTTCAGGTATCCCCATAAGAAAAAATCGCATGGTGTAAGATCCGGGCTTCTCGGAGGCCATGGAATATCACCTCTGCGAGAAATCAATTTATTCGGAAACATTTCTTTGACTACCGGTAAAGTCACATTTGACGTGTGGCATGTTGCTCCATCTTGTTGCATCCAGGTCCTGCTGTTGTATCCTTGAAATTCATGCAACTGCGGCGTCAAAAACTCTCGCAACATCTTGACGTATTCCGCTGAATTCACAGTTACATTATTTCCTTGATTATTTTCAAAGAAATACGGACCAATTATGCCCTTTGCCGGCTTATGGCCGGCCTGTTTGTTCAATATTCGTTGTCGATCCCGTTTGCTCGAACTTCACGACCCAAGCTTTGATTAAATTCACACTTGGACACTCGCTTACACGGCGTAATCCATATTCAATTCGAAACAGGCGTCGTACAGTAACGTAGGAATCGTTGTTTTTGTAAAATTGTTTAACACAAAAAGCACGCTGTTGTCCCGTGAAGCGCTCCATTGTGACTAAAATTGCATGTAGCGACGCATATCATTCGTGGTCCTTCCACCACCTTCTTTGGCGTGGTGAGTATTGGCCTCGGGGTCTTTCCCCTTTGCCAAGGCTGGGCGCCAGAGGCTACGACCTCTGGGGAATGTGGTTTGCCGCCGGTACCGTATCCTTTTTAGAAGGTCTCTCAGCGGCTTTTAGTAGTGAGACGTGTCTTTACGTTACCGTCCATTTGATTAGTCAATATTGTTTTTTTTTTGTCTTTTGTCTATTCTTTTGTTAGTTCGCTATCGTCATCAGTTTCACGCAAGATCTCGCGGGGGAGCGCGCGATATGTTTTGATGTCAGGTGGGCGTGTGTGTAGAGGGGCAATATTTCTCAGATGGGAGTGCGGCCCGTTGTCGGCGCGGTCGTACATACCGCGAGCCAATCGGGCCACGAATTCCCCCACTGACTCGATTCCAACGTCCCGAGCGATTACGTCGTTCCGGACGTAACGTCCAGCTCCAGTGCTCATCCTTAAGGAGACATTCTGAACGACTTGTAGCCGTTTTCTTTGGCTTTCTGAACATAAGGCATACCAGGAGGGGGCAGCGTATGTTAGCCTGGTTCTTATATAGGTTTTATATATCCCAACCTTTGTTCGCAATGGGAGCTTCGAACTTAAGACTGGTCGGAGGAGCGCTCTGGCAGCCTTTGCTTGTCTAACGGCGTGGTCTACTTGGGGGCACATTCTTAGCGTTCTGTCAATGTGAACGCCTAGGTACTTTATTGTACTCTCCCACTTAATTTCTTCCCCGCGAAGCTTTAGTGCTGGAGGTAAGATCCGCTGTCCGCCTGTGAGCAGAGCAGCTGTTTTGCCAACATTTACCGCCATACGCCATTTGTCCAGCCAGTTAGGTAATAGGTTAAGAACCCGCTGGATTCTACTGGCAGCTATTTTGGCGTTTCGTGACGAGGCAAAGTATGCACTGTCATCGGCAAAGAGTGCGAGTGTTACGCCTCGTTCACCAGGAAGTCTATGAATTTCGTCTAAGACAGGAATATCGTCGGTGTATAAAGCGTAGAAATATGGTGCCCAGCAGCTTCCTTGGGGTACCCCGCTTTAATTGGTCTGCAGGTTGAGTTTGCGTCTTCTACAGATACGAAGAACTTTCTGTTATCCAGAAAGGATGCCACGATTCTTATATATCCTGGTGGCATTGTTGTTTTAATTAATTTGAAAATTAGACCGTCGTGCCACACTCTGTCGAACGCCTTCTCAATATCTAAAAAGACTCCGACTGTGCGCCAGCCTTTGTTGTGTTCTTGGGCAAGGTGGTGTAGTACTCTTGTGAGCTGTAACGTCGTAGAGTGTCGTGAACGGAAACCATATTGTTCATCTCGGGGAGTTAAGTGTGGTCGTAGTCTTTTTAGTAGCAACCGCTCGAATAGTTTTGCTATTTGTGGAAGTAAGGTGATAGGCCGATAACTTGCGGGCTTTCGACGGTCTTTACCAGGTTTGGGCAGCATTATTACTTTCCCAACCTTCCACTCCGAGGGGAAATGACCTGTACGCAGTATCCCGTTAAATAGCCTCGTCAGGCAAACAATTCCTTTCGTTGGCATATGCTTTAATGCAGCGTTTGTGATTCCATCCTGTCCTGGAGCTTTTTTTGCCTTGAGTGTTTTGACGGCCATGTGGACTTCTGCTGGTGAGATGTAATCCTCCCCTCCTAATGGAGAAATAGAGCTATTGCAAAATGCCTGCACTTCACAACTGACATTGAGGTGGTGATCGTAGACATCTTGACTTGCATCAGAAGGAGTGTTGTGGAGTTGGAATTGTGATTCCAAGTGGTTGGCTAACAATTCAGCTCTTTCTGACGACAAGTAGTGACGTTTTCCTTTGTCATCCATAAGAGGGCAGACGGCCGTTTTGGCTTGAGTCAGCTTCCGATTAAGGTTATACAGATTTGTAAGATCGTCACTGACTTGGGCTATGTGATTGTCCCAGCTAGTCCCTCTCCAGGCATTAACTTCTTTTGAGAAGCGCTCGGTTAGGGTGTTTAACTCCTTCTTTAGCTGGGGACATCTGGTATGTGCCCACAATTTACGAAGCCGGCGCTTTCTATCACGCATTGCTTTTAGTTTTGCTGGTAATACTTCTCTCCATGGGTCGGATTTTACAAGGGTCGATGAAGCTTCCTTCGCTTCTATGATCTTTTTTGTAAGCGCCGATGCACAATTCTCCACATCTAGGGGTGTGGATAATTTGTCAACGCTGAGTGACCTGACTTCGCTTTGGAATTTTGCCCAATCTATCTTTTGTTTCATAGAACGAGGGATAGTGTGGACTGCTGTCCCACCAATGGTTATTAAGAGAGGTAGATGTTGTTCATCCAGATCATATAAAACATCAAGATGAACAGGGCATGTCATGTTTTGGTGCAACACAATTTATATAACGGGCAGGCAGGAATATTTGTGGGGGAGTCAGGACCAATGACTACATACTTATGAGTCTCTGAGTCTTCTAAGAGTTTTCTTCCTATCGGAGTAATTACTCTAGATCCCCAGGCCCTGTGCTTTGCGTTAAGATCCGCAGCCATTAGGGTTGGTATTTTGCCGGCAAACACGCGACGCAGATCTTCGAAGTTGATTTCGTTAGTTGGTGGCCGGTAGCCTGCGTAAATATTAATTTCCTTGCAGGCTACTTTAAGTCGAACTCCTATTGAACGAATGCTCTTAAATTCCAATAGATCTAGTTCCTCATGCAAGATATCTCGCCTAACGAGGGCAGCTGTACCTCTATACGCCTTCCCACGAGGCGATACTTCGTCTCTTCTGTATGTAAAGTAGTTTGGAACTTGGAATTTATTTTTCGGCAGTAATTTTGTTTCACCAAGAAGGATTGCGTGAATGTCTTGCGACTGTGCGAGTAGGTGCAGAGCGGAGGCTTTATTTCGAACGCCTCCAGCGTTCCAATAGAGAACTCTAAGTTGGCCACTATCCATAAAGACACCCGTTCAATGTGGCCAATCCGCGCATCGCTGCAATCTGGAGATTTTCACCAGCAGCGATGGCTGTGAGTAGGTCAATTAGGGCTCCCATAATAGCAATTATGGGTTCCCCAGTTGAGCTCACATGTTGTTGTCCAGCATCTAAATATTGGTATGCCGGGTGTGATTGATAATTACCCCTCAGATTATTTTTGACAGGAATGTTGCCTATTCCTGGCGGTGGGGCTTGCCTTGGTTGTCGTGGCTGTAGACTGTATTGGTTGATAGGGTTGTGTGTAAATTGTGAGTTACCATACGTACTAGGGTAAGGATATGGTCTTCTTGCCATGTACGTAGGATTTGGTCTGAGTAATGGTTGAGACATACGCGGTGGTGGGGCTGTGTGTACAGTGGTAACTGTCCGTGTTACTGGAACAAAGTGTGACTGCAACTTAAAATTTGCTCTTCCTACTTGTTGTACCTGGTGGGATTGTTTGTCAACTTCCGCAGTGCTTACGATAGGGTCTGTGGGTGCTATGTCGTCCGACAACGTTGTTAGTGTCGTAGGGCATTCAGCCAAATTAGGCCTAGATGTGGTGGCATTGTCTTTTGAAGAGAGTACTTGTCTTAGAGGATCGTGGTTAGCCATTGCAGGGTCTAGCCTTTGTGTTGGGTCTGGTATTTTATTTGTAGGCTGAGCGCAGGCAATAGGATTATACACCTTGTTAGGATAAGCTATATTCGCCTGAGGGACTGAGTTACCCCCGAGTGCTTTGTGAGTTACTGGTGCAATGTTTATCTGAGGCCTTGTGGGTGCAAGGGATATGAATGCCGGGGGTAGGGGGGGTAGAAGTGGTGTTGATGCAGCAGTTGGCGGGGGTCTTCTGTTCCTGGTCCTGTTGTTTCTTCTGCGGGTGCGGCCTCGTCTGCTTGCTGGTGGTGACACGGCTCCTCGTCTGATGGGGGGATTCGCAGGAGGTTGAAGAGTAGGCACTGAGCCGTAAGTTGGAAGTTGTTGCCATGCCCATTCTTGCACTGGTGGGGCAAGTCGAGTTGGGGGTGGAGCAGCATTTCGATCACTTGGTTCGGGTGACTGTGCTCGTAGGTTGGTTAGTGGGCCCCGAATAGCTCTTTGGTCCTCTTGGGTTTGGCGGTAGGGCCCAGGAACTTTGATGTTGCGTTTCCTGGCTTCTCTTCTAAATATTGCGCAGCTCCTGCTGTTAGCAGTGTGAGGTCCGTCGCAGTTTGCGCAGCGTAGTGGGGTGTCGTCGGGACGGTCACATTCATGTCCGAAGTGCGGGCCAGCGCATTTCACACACTTTCTCGGACGATGGCAGTGTGTTGAGGAGTGACCGAAGCCTTGACAGCGGTGACATTGTGGAACGGTGGTCTTGCCCTTCCAAGCTTCAAGCCTGACCGTCTCCATATTCAGCAAATCGGTTATATCGTAAAGGCGAGCCAGCTCTTCTTTGCTCATTGGGTCTAATTGAGCGTGGTATATTCCACGGCCTGGTTTTGCTCCATCTTTCCCCTTCCTTGGGGGAATGGCGCGCACAAAACGCACCGGAAAACCACGCTCTTTTAAGGCGTCGACAATCTCTTCGTGGTCCGTTTCGCACGGTAGGCCTCTGATAGCCACTTTTATAGGTTTTTCAGAGGCCATGCTGTAGTGGTGCCAGTGAATGCCCTCGTCTATCTTTTCCACTTCACAGAGATAGCGTTGAACTATTCGGAATTCTTCTACAGTGCGTGGAATAAATGTTATGCCTTTATCCATGGGGACGGAATGAGGAATGCGACCGAGTCTTTTCCGAATTTCCTTTAAGTGGGAAGGCCAATTTGGGAACTTGTCTACTATAATAGGTGGGTATTCTTTCTCATTTATGGTTTTTTCGTAAGGCTGGGTTTGTGGTGTGGATTTTCTCGGTGGCGTTTTGTGCCCTGGTTGTGGTGGTGAGATCAGAGTCTCCGCATAAGAAGTTGCGATATGGGGGGCAGGTGAAGGTGGTGATGGCATTGGGGGCGCGTATAGGGGAACTGATTCAATAAGCTCATAGGAAGTAGAGTCATGCTCTTCGACTAATTCGAGTAGAGCACCCTCATCTACAATCTCTACTTCATGATCTACTTCTGGGGGTTCTGTTCCACCAGAGTTTTCAGCTGCTTTTATTGTTATGAATGGCTCCGCTTCTTTTTCGAAACCATCCGTATGTGAGCCCTGTGCGGATACCGTAGATTTGTCATGCAGGATTTCTATGCTCCTCATCTGGGGCTGTGGTTCTTTGTCTCCTGGTCGTGGCGCAAGGCGCGTTGTGAATTTTGGTGTTGGAATTTTTGTTGACTGTGATGAAGGCGGGGTGAGTGATTTTTTTTATCTTTATTTTTTTTTCTTCCCCTTGCTGGCCCTCTTCATCAGGCGATCTGCGTCTGCGTGGTGATTTTGTAAGCGCCACAAAGTGCTCGCTTGATGTTTCTGTTTCTTGGCGGATTTGTTTGATGTTTATGGCCTTTGCAAATAGCGGGAGATTTTCTAACGAACGTGGCCGCTGCATGTTCCTTATGTCTGGTGCTGAGGCTGGTTTTATCATAGTTTGGTCAGGGTAGAACGTATTTGGACAAACGGTTGTTCTTTCATGATCCCTACCGAGAGGCGGGGAGGAAGGAGGGACTCCTTCTAATGGTTCCTCGAAGTACTCGGCCATAATATATATGTGACCAGTATTGAGAATAGCCCACGTAGACGATCGGCGACAGTGAAACCTTGCTAATCTTGTCTGTAGAGTATAGGTTTCAGCTATTGTAGACACACAGCGGAGCCACTTGTCTGTCGGTTTTAAATAAAACCACTAGTAAGCACTCCGCGTCTGTGTGAGACCACCACTATTCTTGATTATCTGTGGCTAGGACTCTATGGTACTTGGGTGCTTTCTCGTCCTACGGACTGGCAACCCTGGAGCATAGACACAACAATAAAGATGGCGCGGGATGGTGAAGTATTTCACGCGTAATTTGCAACGTACGAGATAAGAGGAGGAGACTCAACGCCCGTGCGGAGTGCTCGACTCGTCCCAACCGAATCGGTATCGGATACTGAAGTAGTCGTTGTGTTTGCAGGAGTTTCGTTAGCTGCGGGAGCGATTTTCGCTCGACCGCACGTCAGCTAGTGACTGTCAAACACAAATGACTAGCGACGCATAGTTTCCCGCCACCCGCGCACCCCTCCCTCCAACGGTATTCGAGAAATTTAGTGTTGCAATTTGCAAAAATTATTGGCCCACCCTGTATGTAAACTTATTGTTAAATTCAAAATACTCTTAAAATCAAGCTTATTGAAGTCAAATTTAAATATTTTGATTAAGATTTAGCATCTTAATTTCTACTGAGTTACGAAAGCATTACTTACAATTTCTTAACGTTTTTTCTACTGAGTTACATTTTGGACGTTCGGCTTTACTATCTTTTACTTTATAATGTCATCACGTTACTCCTAGTTTTCATATCACTTTGGTTTATAGACAGATTTGTAACAATTGTGATGAAATAAAACAGACTTTAATATTATATGAGTTTCTATTCAAAATATAACATTTTTTCGTTTTTTTTTCGAGGACAGTCACTAAGTAGAATGATGTTGTTTCTCAGTAGAAACATTAAGCTCTGTACACATTATTAAGTATTATTATGCAGGAAACAAAAACAAACAAAGCAAAATGTATGCGAAATAAGATATATTTTCAATGAAAATACATGAGATACAAACTATATCTAGGTAATAGTTAGCTAGTAATATAGTCATATGTGTAGTTGTCAGAGCCAGCACACATGGTCATATTTTAATAAATCTTTTCAGCTTCGCCGACACACTCGATAAAAAGAAAACAGTAACTTTACACGATTAAGTCCCGTGTGTTAAAATAATATATTTCTAAATTTTGCTATGACTCAACAACTAATTAATTAAATAATAATGGAATAATAATAATAATATTTTTTTTTTAAATTTTTTGACATGTAATAATTAGTTATAATATTGAATTTTTTTTATTGTAACCTATATTTTTATTGACATGTACTTAACTAATTTTGTAATATGGGAAATAAGGCTATTTTTATTTATTTTTTTTATTTTAATGTACTTAGTGTAAAAAATGCTTCGAAAAACTTTTCAAAACGACAAATCACTTACAAACTTAAAATTTACGAACTATTCACCTAAGCATGTATCACAAATGTAATCAAACATTTGTTGTCCTTGACTGCAAGAGAGACAGATTAATTGCTTGCACACCATGCACTTAGTGGTGCATGTTTGAAAAGGAAAATCGTTTTTGCAACTATGACACTTAATTTTACGCTTAATGATTGTTCTAAGAGCCTTATTTTCTTTTTTTACTACTTCACATTTTTTCGGCTGAGTCAAACTAGTTTTATATTTTTTTGATTTCAGAATGAATGACCTTTTACTGTGATAATCATACTGGCTTGACGCGTGTGGAAGAAGTTCATCTTCGTGACTTTCTGATACAACAAAATCATTTGCTGATTTATTCATTGTTATGTCCTGTAAAATTATGTTTTCCTTTGAAACACTATTTTCTTCGTTAATTTGTTGCTCCTGATCTACTTTTATTATATACATGTTTTCGCTCAATTCCAAGTCATCATTCATTTCAACTATCACTTTGTCTTCCCATTCATATTTCGGATCTATAACAATAACCTTATCATCTATCATTTCACAAATCCTCTCACTTGTTGTCTGACCATCTTCTTTGATTTTATGCATTATATGGCTTATGTCATCACCACGACTTTCTTGAATCTCAAATTCGCTCTCATCTTGTCTTCCTTCAATAAATTGGTCGCTGCATATTTTGTTCACCATTTTATGTTGCTCATTCTTGATGCGTTTTTTATCTTCCAATTTATTAATTTTCATATTTTCATTCCTTTCCAAATGTTCTATTACATCTCTCATTTCATGTCGTTTTTCTTGGTGGTTTTTGTTGATACTAAGGTCAAAACTGTACTTTTGCGGCGAGTAACAACCACCCATTCCTCTTTCTGATGAACAAAAACACGAGTGTGTTCTATGCATAATTTCGCCCAGAAAACTTGATGTTATTTGATGGATTTGCATTGTTCCAGGGACAGGTTTTAAATTTTTGGGAACAATTTTATTAATATTATCAATATCCTTGTCGTTGATAAGCAGGCATTTCACAGTCTTCATGCAGTTTTGCAGTATTTGGTGAGCATCTTTTGCATTCGATATATCTCGACCGTAGGACACTTGGCGGTCTAGGGCTCTCTTGACAGAACCTCCTATGCCATCAGCAACCCCTTTTCCGTGTCCGCTTTCAGTAAAAGACCAGGTGGAGAAGTTCAGGCCAAGCTTACACGTGAACAAATTATGTAAATAAAAGTTCTTTTTCTGTCTATATTGACTGCTCGGTCCGTCTGAGTAGAAATGTATTACTTTGGTATTAGGCTTAATTTCTCTCAGCAATTTTACTACTGGAATCAAGTGGGCCCAAATAGCTTGAGGCTCGTGACAAGTGCTGTCAGACACTGTGCAGAATGATTGACAGGAACCCTTCCAATAAATCATGCCGGTGTGCAGAGTAATCTGTGCTTTAGAGGCACCAAAGTGCATGGATTGAATTTCACTTTCCAATTTACATTGATAATTTTCTGAAAAGTCGCAAATTATCAGTGCTTCATTTTCCTTCATTTCATTAATACACTTTTGATATTGTCTTTGTTGATGAATCCAGGTAAAATAATGTTTTTTAAATGCTGGTATGTCCATTTCAAAACTTTTTATCAAAGCATTTATAGTTCCAGTCTTTTTCACCTTTGCAGTTTTTTTTGTAATAGCAGTGGTTGCGCCTCCTTTTTCATTCTTTTCATATGTATGGTTTATCCTCTCCCATTGAAACCATTCAAGCTCTGTATCCTTATTTATGTTCTCTAATTTATAATCTAATTCAATTTTGTTACATTTTTGACATCTACTAAACATACAATCATATGAATTTAAATCACAGCTCAACAGACTCAAAATTTCTGTCATAGTCTTGTGCTTCGCCAACAGTCCATGTTTTTGCAGTGCATGTAATTTAATTTCTATGTTGCTATGTTTCACACATAAGCAAGTGTCCCGATTTTTGATATTGGGCGAAAGCACAAAAAATGGCTTATACCTATAAAAGGTGGTAAAGCTATGTTTACCACCTTCCGATTTATATTTCTTGTATAAAACCCCCAAGGTATCCAGCAAGTATCGTATTTGTTCTTTCTTCTTTCCTAGAGTGCGACATTCTTTCTTACCAGCCGTACATCTGCTGACGTCATCGCGTATATAAAATTCTTTTATGTCTAAGGAAGTTTTTATATTTTTCACCTTTTCCTTACTCTTTCTTATTTTTCCTTTTAGCCCCAACATATTAGAACATTTCGTTTTCATTTTTGCTTCTGTGACTTTTTCGTCATTCACCAAATCTTTAAGCAGTCTCTTTTCTTTCTGTGTGCCACATTTCGTGTATGTTGATTTTAAACAATATTCTAATACCTCTTCCCTAGCTTTCATTTTCATTACACATTCTTGCAGCTGTTCAATTTCCTTAGAAGTCTTTACTTTATAGCGAAAAAATTGCTTTTTTGTTGTTTGAAGAGCCTTTATCAAAGCATTATTTTTTTTCAATGCTGCTTTGAATTGTCTCATTATTTTAGATTTATTAGTGGCCCTTGTACTTTTTTTATTTATCTTTTGAGTTCTTGAAGATGCTTCACATTGAATTTCTCTCTTTTTTTGTTTCTTCTTTTGTTCTCGCCATTTTTTTTCTTAATTTTTCTTGTTCTTCTTCATTCAGTTCATTTATTTTCTTTGTTTTATTTTTTACTAACTGAGCATGTTTCTTTTTAAACTGGATGTATTTTTCAGGATCTGCTTTCAGTTTTTCTCTATATCTTTTCATACGTTCCGCAGCAGTCAGAGGCATTATGTGTCCTAAAAACATACAACGTGACCATTATAACCATGCATTTTTTGCTATCACATTAAGTTAAATTTAGGTACATTTAATATACAAACATAAGGTAAAAAATGCATACAGTAGCTATTACAAAAGTCTAGCTAAAATAATGATAATATTATACCACTTATTTCATCACTGTCTACTATACATAAACGGGTGAAAAATATACACACTCACATACAACCTTTTCCTTTATAATTTTAGTTTGAACCAAAAAACTAATACGATAATAAGATTTGTTACGAGACAAAATGAGGAAGTATAAATACTATTTAAAAAAAAAAATAAGTCACTTTTAGAGTCTTTTAGTAATCGAGTAACATTATGAGTAAAGTACATAAAAAACTTGGAGACGAATTGAGTACCTTCCTCCATTTTTTTAAAGTCGGTTAAAACTGAACACTGAATAATATGGCTAAATTATTATATTCTAAATTTACTGATATATATATATATTCCTTTATATTCCACTTAGTGACAAATTACGTCCTATGAGAAACATTACCGGCTAAAGTATCTCAGTGGAACGTAACGAATCTTCCGTGATGCGAATTTTTTCACTGTATTTATTGTGTTTACATGCAAATCTTTAAAAGTGATCGATATTCTACATCATACTAAAACAGTACGTAAATAACAAACAGAAAATAGATGTTAAGACTTATACAAACCTCAAGATCACAATTTCTCAGTAGAATTCCTAAAATCACTCAGTAAATTGTAAAACTTTCGTTTAGTAAATTTCGGGCGACCGACACTCTCAGAATGAAAGAATACAATATGGCCGCTTTAGTAGCATGTCAAAAGTTGCTAGAACAAAAAAATATGACAAATTTGTGGTAATATTTGAAATAAAACGAAAAAATAATCGTAACTCAATAGGAATTTTCCACCTGTTACATATTCTTGTTCTTCGATTGTAATCCTTATTCTAATTGAATTACGGGCGTATTTTGCTATCTAGAGGTAAAAATCAAAGCAAAGATAATAGATGAATACTTACTTAAAAAAAAAATGTATGGTGCTCTTTGTAAAATGTTTTGAATTTTAATTTTTTGAACGCACTTTGACGAAAGACACTCTGTAAATGGGGGCATTGTCAATTCAAATAATTATTTGTAATTAAAGGAATAGGTGTAACCGTATTTAAAATGATTTTTTGATAAGTCGTTTTCATGTACAATTTTTAGAAAATGATCGCGAGGCCAATTTTTTTCTTTTTATAACTTCAGCTTGTGAAACAGTAATAGGACAGGGCAAAAAGTCCAGGTACAAAATATTTGAAAAACGCCCGTATACATGTCTATAAATAGGTACTTATAGCTTGAAAATTGTTTTCGTCTTTTCTTATTTTATATTCAATTTTAGCCAAATTGTACATATTTGAACAGTTTTAGAAGCGTCATAAATCACATTGGTGAACATATCATTCTTAGAAAATAAGTGAGGAAAAATTAGTCTGTTCGTATATAACAGGTCCTGGTATGTATGGGCTCGCGCATCCTTCTTTACGCGAACTTTGAATGCTTGTAAAATCAAAACTACTTGGTATTTTTAAGTAAAACAAAAACTAGTCTTATATGTCTGTGGTGTATTAGTATTTTACAAACCTATGAACATTCCTCATTCTCAACCACAAAAATGTATGGAAAATCTTGCCCATGGCTGTCAAAACTGTCAAATATGAATTGGACTTTGACACTCTGAGAGAAAAATCACGGTACCTTGCTACTGAATCGAGATATTTTTCATGTCATATTAAATCATTGCATCTCTTTCTTTCTTTTCTCGATCGACCACATTATCCCTTTGGTATCTCTGTGCAAAAAATCAAGTTTTTTTTCTTTTTTGGCAAAAATAGCCAAGACTCATAGTTCTGTGCGAAGATTGGTAAAACTTAACAGTACTCTTACGGTAAAACATTCATGATTGATTACTGGTTACTGGTAATAAAATAAACCAAGGAAGTTACATGTGAGAACTGTAACTTCTTTGTAATAAACCCAAAGGCAAGGTTAAGGCATTGGCTAGTGTACCTAGAACACTAACCTGGTACACTAGCTAATAAACGCTGCGCTGTTCTTAGATCCCATCAGTTCAGAGCTAGGTATCCCCATGTCTTTACAGCACTCATGGACGTAATCATGCTATTATTATTACTTCCATGACAGCACTATAGGTACAAATAAATCAAATAAGTAATTTATTCGGTTTCTCGAGGTGGGAATTTGTAGGGCGCGATATTATTTTATTTTAGGAATTTGCCATTTAGGGTTTATTTGTGTGGCTCGGGACGGGCCCCGTCCCGTCCTAATGTAAATCCCTTATTACTTATACCGTACCCTTTGATTAAGTAAATAATCAAAGAGCGTACATACCCTACATTATCATTATTACTCTAATAGCGCCCATGAGATGCACTAAAGCGCATTCCACAGAAGAGTCTGTTCTGTGGCGCATTCAACTGATTTTAATCTTGGTCTTTATTTGATGCACTACCTACCAGTCGTTCCCATATTGGAAAACCAAAGCCTGTAAGGGTACAGTTGGAATTAATTTAACTTTGGGCGGTACAACTACCATGCACGACCTATGGTTTGCCTATGCCTATAGTCAGTGAGTTTTCCGTCGGATATATGGCTGTCTACCATCTAATGTAGATTGTCCCTCAGAATGTGGATTTCGGAGGATCGGGACTGAAAAATAAAAGGCACCGTGGGTGTTTAGCTAATTTATTTTCAGTTCTTAATTGCCGATATTCTAATGAGCCGATAATACAATTTAAAAAAATCCTAACCTATTTTTATTGAATAATGCTTGGTAACAAATCATACGTTTTTTGTATTCAATAAAGGTCACAAACAATAATTACCTATGTAAAACAAGTCTCAATAATGACCGTCTAAGCGCATCACATCTCGACCATGACACAGAGTAGGCTAACATTATTGAGAAAAATAACTTACTTTTTAAATAAAGCTAATTTCTAATTATGTATATAATTGTCTAAGAAGCCATGTATCAGTGAGTAAATTTGGATGCACGGTTCAAAGTTATCAGGAGTAAGATTAGAAAACGAAATAATACCAAATCATCTGATACATAAGCTATACTACTAGCTCATCTGAAATGAGACAAAAAAATATAAATTATGAACTACATCTAACTACAATTCGATAACACGTAAGAAAAGTTTAAAGTAAAAATTAAACGTAATGAATCAAAATGATCTACTAGCGATCTGTGTTCTCTTTCCGATTATTTCTTTAGTCGTCTTAATTCTTTATTTGACTTCAATACGAGATAAACTCGCACATCTCATTTACATACTCAATTAAAAGATCATATTCACCATCATTAATGTTGACAAAAATCGAGAATTTTGCTGTAACGCTTTTAAGAAAGAAATAAAAGAATGGGACAAATCGCCTATAGACCGTCAAAATAATTATGGCTAACTAATTCGCGTTTATCGAGGACATTGTTTGAGGCACTCTGCGTGAATTTATTACATGTGTTAGACTAAGTTACTAGAGGTTCATAGTTACTTTAGGAAACATACAAAATACAATCCAAACTGCGTGTACTTGTTCTGTAATGTCGACAAATCACCCGTGTTTGCTCGCCACGCGCGGGATATCGGCGCGCATGTTAGTTCCCCGCTCCCGGCGGCCGTCAGTCTATGAACACAATTACCCAGCGAAACCTTACCTAAAGCATTATAAGCTAATTTATATGTGTATGTGGCATGCACTAAACGGTGGAATTTGGCCTAGATTATATTGTCACCCGATATAAAAATGCAATAAGGCAGGCACTTGCGTACCGTTCAGTCTGCAATATGTGCAAACTTCGTAAATTTCGAGGTCGTAGCCTCGTTTGCTGAGACTATCGCGCGGTTAAATTCTTGTAAACATAAATATCAGTCGTGAATATATTGTCTATACTGTCTGTACATACAATAAGTGTGCGGGCCAAATTCCACCAGCAATCACAATATCTTCTTACAGGATAATTTATATTCCTGCACATAATATTCACATAATGCCAAAATATGTTTGTCTTGATATACTGCAGTGCTGCAACCGCACGTCCTTTCCTATGTATTAGGACAAATCTGAAACAGAATAATTATCATTAAAAATGGTAACTTCAATTTTTTTCATAGACAATAGTGATGAGCATAAATCAGGTGACAAGGACAAGGTATGCATTCTGAATAGTATATTTGTGCAAAATTTTCAATTATGTATTATGATTCATTAAAATTCTGAGTGGCAGCTAGAACATATTGGATGCAAGCTCCTCCCTACTCCTTTTTGGAAGGCCATAGGTCCAACTTCATGATGAAAAGAACAGTTTAGAACTTTTCTTTCAGATTGAATTATTTTTTACAAGTTCAAAATGTAACAATTAAAGGTTACAAATCATAAAATCAATATTAAAGTTAGCCTGTTATGATAGTAGTTATATAGCTATTAATAACCTTTAGTACCACCTGCTCGAAAATAACTCACTATTATGTCATACAATCTCAATGTAAAATAGTCATTATTATCTTAACACAATCTCGAGGGCTATGGCGGGTCAATAATGTTGTA
The DNA here is from genome assembly GCA_949316475.1 of Hypomecis punctinalis. Lineage (NCBI taxonomy): Eukaryota > Metazoa > Arthropoda > Insecta > Lepidoptera > Geometridae > Hypomecis > Hypomecis punctinalis. The sequence goes on along the minus strand of OX438800.1, from coordinate 23,113,809 downwards.
TGAAACTCCCTAGGGAGTAAAGTGATTTAAATTTGGAATGTCTAATTTGTATGAAAATTCCTTAACTTAGAACATTTAAGGGCATTGCAAAGAGGTTTTATTTTGCAAAATGGAATAAAACCTCTTTCCATTGCACGACAATGGGCATTGTAAGGGGGTTTTATTTGATTTTATAGAATAAAATCACTTTGGTGCCAATATCACTCAAAATAAAACCTCTTTGCAATTCCCCTGTTAGGCCATGTTAATCGAGCTGGTCATGGTCTTATGTTTTTCACATAGTATTTACATTCTGTTTAGTTACAGATGTTTGTGTTTTTCTATGAAAATCATGGGTACATTATAATTAGTTTTATTTTATTGTGAACAATACCGAGTTGCCCAGTGAGTTGATGACGTAAGTATTACTCATATTCCTGGGGTGTCTTTTCCTCACAGGATGTATGAAAATTAGAGTATGCACCACTAGAATCAAGTCTGTCTTCGCCTTGGGCGACTTGAACCCCTCGCTTCACTCAGGACTATAAAAACACACTCGCTGTGCTCGGGAGTTATATAGCTATAGGGTCCCTCGCTACGCTACGCGAAACGTAAGACCCCACTTGGTTCTTTTGGTACATAATGTACTATTCTATTTGACCACTAAGTATGGGATCCAGGTTGAACCAAGTGAGATTTGTTATAAGTTAGATATTTTCAGTGTAGAGACAGGTGCCGCTGCACTTGGTGTCGGTCAGTGCTAGTATAGTATAGTGTGTACTGACAGCTGGGCACGGGCTCGTGGTGCATGTGGTGGTCGGGCGCGCAGGCGGCGGCGGGCGGGCGCCGCTGGACCTGGTCGAGGTTGAACCGCACGAAGGCCTCGTACTGCTCAGCCAGCTTGGAGTTGAGCGCGCACTCGTACTCCGCGCGCAGCGCCGCCTCCTGCTCGCGTAGCATGCGCTCGCAGATCATGCGCACCTGCCGACACAAATCATAGCTACAGTGTGGTCATGCAATACTGCAAAACACACAACAAGTATAAAAGTCTTGATCAAACAAAACGGTGAATTTGGAGACAGGTGACCAAACTGGGCATTTCTGAGCATTGGGGATGTACGGGGTGGAAATGAATATCCTCATTTATACATGTCTCTCAAAGCTGTTACGATCAAATTACAAACTTAAGTAAGGAAACAGATACTACGACGTCCGTATGGCGTGTGTGGAATCGCCCTCGCTTTAAAAAGCTACCTGTTTGAAGGTGAAGAGTGCGTGGCTGTAGGCGTGGTGGGGGCGCGCGGTGGAGGGGTGCGGCGGGCTGCAGTCGCCCTCGCTGCCCGACGACGACGACGCGGCGCCGCCCGACATGCGCAGCTGTCGCCGCCGGTGCAGCCGCTTCATCTCGTTGCGGATCACTTGTGCCGTCACCTCTGCAATACCATACATCACATTAAAGTAACTTGTCCATTTGATATCCATGGACATAAACCAATAATTTTGCAAAGAAGCAAATTTTTAACTTGATAAAATCTTATAAATCAATATATGTAGCCAGCATTGCATTGCATGCACGAAAAAGTGTCACTTCAGTTGTTGATTCAACAGTTTTCTCATGTCAGTCAAATTGTCATCCATATCTGACTTTACAGACAATCATTTTTTTTTTAGTTGATTTGACTTGTACTGAAAATTTTAATACACCTCAAAATGCATGTTTATGAAATATACATTTCAGTCACAATATATCATGTAATTATGGGCATTACAGGCTAAATTAAAAGAGACGTCCACAAGTGGTACATTATTCAGATAAAAATCTTAATTTTTCTGTTTTAGCAATAATAATGTGTTTCCATTGTTCCTTTATTTTCTTAATTAAGGGATTCTTATACATTCATCTAATAATCTGTTTGAATAATATTTCAAGAAAATCATTAAATTGATAAAAATGCTTTGATTTTAACTATTTGAAGGTTGTTTATTGACTGGCCAGAGATAAACTACCTAGTGTGTCAAAAATATTATTAAGAAATTAAAAATGTTCTAAAAAAACTAGTGGGCTTTTTTTGATGTAACAGACTTAGTAAAACATGTACTTTCTCGAGATGCAACGAGTGGTTACATTTTTTGATTATTATATACCAGCCTCCAAACATTTTGTAGACATGTCCTTTCTTGGCATCCGTAAATATGACGCGAGTGATTGCACAGTAGTAATATTATATTTACCTATATGCACAAGAGTGGGGAAGTGCACAGCTTGTAGCTAAATACATAGCCTCCAAGAAGTTTTGCTCTGCCTATGCTCATAGTTGATATTAAGCAGAAAATTCCACGTGAAATTAGGTTTTCTTTAGATTTAAACAACATGTTCGATCTTCAAGCAATTTATCTCAATATCAATATATATATATATATTGCATGGGACATGAGCAGTAAAAAACATAGACTTCCCATTTTTCATTCATTTAAAAATGTTAAGTAATTAATGTTTTATGAAAATAATTTTATAACTTTAATTATGACCCGAATCAACTTGGCGGCTATGGTGTATAGGCCAGGGTAGAACCTTTAAAAATAATAAAAAGTGAAAAAAAAATAATAGTAGGATGAAACCCATTAGAAAAGGAGGGAAATATTAAAAAAATGAAAGGAAAAATAATTTACGGGTAAGTATTTGTTTGTTAATTATAGTAGTATATTTTTATTTGCAATTTTTTTGTTATCAATGCAACATGTAATCTAACGTTTTTCGAGTAATTAAAGTGTAAATTTTATTAAATAGCTCAAAATTATTTATAATAATTTAAAAAAACTTTCGAATTCGTGTTTTTTTTCGATTTTGTGCATTTACTGAGAAGATTTACTATAGTAATATATTTTTTTTTTCACCATCGGAAAGTAGAGATTTCAATGAACAGAAAATATACCAACTTTTTGAAAAAAGCTGATATTTTGACGGGTGAATTTTCGATTGAAAATTAGGGTGTTTTTCGATATTAATTCAAAATAAGGTGAAAAAATAAATATTTTTAATCAAATAAATTACAGCGTATTTGGGACATAAACAGGTAAGCTTTCACCAGATTTCAAATAAAAAACCAAAAACTTGGTTTTTAAAATTTTTCACATAAATTTCAGTTTATGTGAAAAAAAGTGTATACATATACAAAAGTTTTAGATCTTTTTATTACCTACAACTTTGCCATTTGACTTTTTTCGATAGGACTTTTAGTTTTGCCGGAAATCGAGAAAAACCGTTTTTTACCCTTAAAAACTCACCCCCATCCCCTTCCCGACCTCAGATCGCCCGTAAATGATATTTCCTTTCATTTTTTCAATATTCCCCTCCTTTTCTAATGGGTTTCATCCTACTATTATTTTTTTTGGTTTATAAATTATCGACCCTGGTGTAGTAAGCAACAAGCTGCGGATAACCCAATCATCGAGTAGCTGTTATGTTCAGTGATGTTCTGTCAGGTTCACAGCTGCCAAGTTGTATGATTCGCCCTATAGATAGCTATATTTTGTTTTCACATAAAAATTCAAATCAATTCTACAATTACTTTTCTATTACAGGATAAAATATAGCAGTAATGCTATTTTCAACATCAACAGAAATGCGAGCATAAATTGCGGAAGGGATTTGTTGTAAAAACTGACTACCTGCACTTTTTATAAGCCTCATGGATTATAGCTGGTAGCAACAAAAAACTTTGAACATATGCATATAAAGGACAACTGACATGTTCCATACATTTTTGGACCAAGAAGTCAAATAGGCGGCCAAAGAATTTTTTTTACTATTACACCAAACCGCTATGTCTAAGATGCTTCATCACTTTGAAAATTCAAGTTTTGCTTAAATAAAATGTTTCCAGATTAATTAATTAATTTGTATTCCAATATGAAAACTAATGACATATTATAGCATAACTAAAGTCTCAAAACGTTTTCAGCTTGATTGGCAAGATATTTCATGTTAACATCCTGACATGCTCCATACATTTGAGATTTGAAATAGGCGGCCAAAGAAATCTCTGTTTATATTATGATTTCTTATGACTATACTGAACATTTTTTACTATTAAACCGAACCTCTATGTCTGATGCCTAAAATGCTACATCACTTTGAAAGTTCAAGTGAATTTTCAAACTTGTACATAATAGTTACTCAAATATCAGATAAATAACATAGCAGTTCAGTATTTATAGTAATATGATATGTTTTAATCATGTACTATCATAATATGTATATACTTTCCAAGAATCTGCTATTTTACTTTTGCAAGATGGTGTTTTCAAGCTCATATAGTTACTCAAATATCAGACTTAGAATTTTGGTTAAGTGATAAGAAATGTTCAGAGAGTCATGTATAATGTATATACAGTGGATAACGACGACCAAGGGACCACATCAATGTCGTCGCTATATCCAAAGGGTGATATATCCATAGTAAATGTCTTGTATATTTTCGCGGTTTTTCCACATTGTTGATATAGTAGAATGTGAAACTCCAAATTGTTTACACAGATCAATTGCGTTCACCATTATTCAGTCTCAAAATGATGTCCACTTTTTCTTTAACAGTAAATGTACTTATGTCTAGGAGCCAAATTCACAAGTGCAAGAAACACTGTTCAGTTGTTCACTCACTGGAAATTGCTATGTAACTGATTTATAAGTGTGACTTCATACACATGTTAGGGAGTTCTATGGGCAAACAAAGCATTTGACCATCTGTGAATGTAAACAAAGTGTAATAAAGTGTAATAGTTTTATAAATGGGTCTTTGTGTGCCTTTGCCTGCCGACAAAGTCGCAATATCCTCCAAGGGATATCTAGGAATCTGTCACAAATGGTTCATAAAAATGAGTCGTTAAACCCGAAATCGACGCTATGTCCAAAGTCTCTATTGCCGAATGAATTTCCAATGAAAGTATGCTTTTAATTCAAGGGAAGGGAGTAAGCTTGACGTCGCTAAAACCGAAAAGTCGTTACAACCGAGGTTGTTATTAATGAAATCCACTGTATATATATTTATTTTTCTTTGGCCGGGTACTTTAAGTTTTGGTCCAAAATGTCAGACTTCCTTTCTGTTGTTTTTAAATTAGGCTCTAAATATTTACTAGTTGTTTTTATTTGGTATAGTCCACATCAAACAACTTGGCGGTTGTGATGTCAGCTACAAGCTGCAGATAACACAATCCTGACTGGAGATCACTTACTAGCTGCGCGAGGTTTCTATCCATATCTTGTAGGTAACAAAGTTGTTTGATTCAACTAGGTTCCAGTTTTTATGTGTAGATAATTGAATAAAATTTAAAAAATATAATGTGTAGATTGTGTGTGCCGCAAAACCTAAGAAGAAAGGTTAAAAGCTCTTCGTCTCACAACCCTCGAAGAACGACGATTGCATGGAGACCTGATAGAGACCTTTAAGATTCTTAATGGCTTCTATAATCTTCCAGATATTCACAACATGTACACTTTGTAAGAAACTATGCGCAGTAGCAGATGCGATAAATTTCTTTTACAGCCTACACCATCACAAACCAACACTGCAAACCACATCCTCTGCAATAGTTGTCTACAACTGGAATAAGTTGCCTGATGTAATCTCAGCAAGAACTATAAACACATTTAAGAATAGACTGGACCTTTGGATAAAGGAAAAAAATTCCTTGACAGATAAATACTAATTAATTAACTAAATAATAACTTTATTCGACTCTGCTTGATATAGGGACATCAGTATACACTGCTCGCCTATAAATAAATAAATAGATCAGCTGTTTTCTATTGTTTTTATTCAGCATACTATATTTGTTTTGAATGAAATTGCATAAACTTCTTGACTGTGGTAAGATCCCTATTTATAATATATGCAAGTATGTGAAGATATTGCTATGATTAAGATTTATTGTCATAGAAATTAGCTAAGTCATGCTTTTGTGTGTATTACACAAAGCATTGTTTTTATAACTGACATTCATGAACATAGATTTTGTAGATAAATAAATACATAATCTTATGTGTTGTAATAGTAGGTAGCCTCAGCCTACTGTTTAAGTAGGTAGCCAGTGTACAAAAAATGCCACAAAATGATATCTCCACCATACAAAAGGCCAGAAAAAAATTACACGAACAGTCTTACCCATCATCTATCTCGTTCTAACATGATAAAAATATTCATGATAGCACAAATTAAAGGAGTTAAATTTCATGATGCAGATTACCTAAACAACTTTGTCATGAATTAAGAACTACACGATTCGTATGTCTCAAGAGCCACTCATTAATTCTACACAAATCGTCAGCGGGTTCCAAAAAAATAAACAAACCTGGAGTCATCTTAGCAGATGCACTAACGGCTTCTCCAAATGCAGAGAGTTGTTCAGGCACACGAATACTTGGGCTGGTGCTCGAACTGGCAGGAAATGGAGAACATCTTCGTCTCTTCGTCGGCAATTGCGACATAGACTCCCAATCTAAATTTCTTTTCAGTGTAGCGCACGCCATTTTCTTTTTACGCCCAGCCGATGTCCTCTGCCTACTCGATCTTGTTTGAGATTTTGCTAATGTCACTGGCTAGTTACACTGAGAAAATATTCTAAAAACTTATTTGTAACTTGCTTAACAGTTCAATTATAATTTGTTTCACGTTATAATACAAAAGGATCTTTCCGATAATGTTAGATTAATTTATGCTATTTTCTTTCGTTTCCTTTGCAATAAAATCCGGCACCCGAACACTCGTTCAGTTTTATTTTGTAATTTTTGTGGTTTTTGACTTTGACGTTTCATTTGGTTATATTTGTTTTGTTGGCTGCAATGGCATGTTTTTTTACTGATTGTTGTGCAGAGACACTTCTCTTTTTTGGCCGTTTATTATATAATATTGTTTAATAAAAAATACGTTAATTTAATTAACCGTTTAGCCACGTCAGAGGCCTTCAGGCGGCCTAAAAAATCTGACACCAGGGTTAGCAACCCGGCCTATACGAACTTTCTTGATTTAAATCTGAATGATAAAAATACCGTCAAGTGCGAGTCAGGCTCGCTCTCCAAAGGCTCCGTACAAATCATGAATAATACCAAAAAAAAACGGGAACTAAGTTTCACCAAAGTTCCGGTAAAGGAGTGTCTCGAAGTGATCAGAGAATTGTTAAAGGAGAACCACATCTCAGAAAACTTAATGATACCGCTGAGGAACTGCCTTGAAGGTAGTTTCTTTCTTTATCGTGGACAACACTACCTCCAGATTGATGGTGTTGCCATGGGGAGCCCGCTGGCACCGGTAATGGCAAACATCTGGATGGAACATTTTGTCCATAAATTTACAATCAGCTGCGATAAAGGTTTGGAAGAGGTATGTGGATGACGTATTCTGCGTAATGAAGGCAGAAAAAGAAGGGGTTGACCAATTTGTGGATTATCTCAACTCTATTCATCCTAACATTAAGTTCACTTATGAGATGGAGGTGGAGAAAACTTTGCCATTCTTAGACGTCAAGGTGATGGTGAGGTCCGATGGCTCCTTGGCACACACAGTTTACAGAAAGCCCACGCAAACAGACAGATACCTACACGCAACTTCACACCATCATCCGTGCCATTTGCAGTCGGTGGCCAAAGCGCTTCTGGACAGAACGGATGCCCTCTGTGACGCTGAACATGTAGCGACTGAGAAAGCGCATGTACAGGAAGTTTTAAAGAGAAATGGTTATAATGTGAAAAAGCGAGACCTAGGTAGACGCAGGTATCGGAAACACGGTTTCGACGTTGAGAGGCAGCCGGCTTTCATGCCTTATTTTAAAGGAGTGACGGATAAGGTGGGGACTTTGCTAAAGGATTACTCCATCAAGACAGTGTATACTCCCTTATCCAAACTACTGGGCCAAGTCAGAACGCCGAAGGATGTCATTCCGTTTCAGACTCCTGGTGTATATAAGGTGGATTGGAGCTGCGGTAGTTCCTACATAGGTCAAACGAAGCGTACTATTGCTGAACGGATCAAAGAACATATCGCGGCAGTCAAAAACCGCCAGATACAGAAGTCTGCTATAGCTGAGCATTTGCTTGACGGAGGTACTGGTCATTGGATCGAGCTCCACGATCCAAAAGTCCTCTCCACGGGTCGACACTATTTTTCAAGAATAGTTCGTGAAGCGGTGCAAATCAAAAAACATAAGAATTTCAACCGGGAGGATGGATTTAAGTTAAGTTATCGGCGTCGTGGAATCCTGTTGTCAACAAATGCAAATCGCGTAGTGTAGGTAGAAGGACATTGTTAGATACCGTCAGTGTTGTGACAATTTTGACAATTTTTCTATGACAATTTTTCAAGTTCAAATTAAATTGGCGGTACCAGCTGTTGCACATTCCAGTCTACCCGTGACCACGGCCGATGCAACTCGGCCGAAACGTCGGGATGAGGAGGTATTTATTTATCTCGTAATTTTAGTGCGCGATTAGTCCCGTAGTATAAAATAATAACTAAGTTTACTTAGTTCGTAGGTGAGGTCACCCGTGTGCCATTTTGATATTTTTTTTACGTTGACAACATTGCTCTGTCATTTCATTGCTAGTACAACTAAAAGTGTTTGATACTTGGTAGATATTAATTCAGTCGGTACCTTGACTGCTGATTAATATGTTATTGTTAGTTTAACGTAATGCTAGACGCCACTACTATTATTTCTTTGCACAAACTCTAGTTCTAGGTCTACTGCAAAAAACAATTGATCTGCCCCGGTTGTGGCCATCTTAGTATCATTAATTGTTGCCACGTTGAATTTTAACGATTAACTAGATAATTTTTTTTTTAATAATAGTTAGTAAAATAAATATAAATTGAGATTCACACAAACAATAGGTATTTATGTTGTTTTTTTTAATAGGACAAGTGTCTTTATTAACTAGCATTAAATACAAGACTTAGGTCTAAAGATAATCCAAATGCTGAAGTCCACTGCCAGTTCACAGCGTGCCCTGCATGCTTAGAAATATGTTGTTACCTTGTTTAGAATTACCATTTATGCAATAATTTTGACACCAAAATGGCCACAACCGGGTCCGTGGCCACAACCGGGGCACCTGCTATATTTATATATTTTGAATTTTAATTCGACATCTATAAGTGGTTTCGAGGTCTTGACACATGGATGGACAGACAGGCAGACGAACAATAACAATAAAATAAAAATCTTGAATATAAAATGCCGCAGGCTTTCTCAATCTAAGTGACGCTTTATTTTTATTTTTTTTATAAACCTCTGTGTCCAACTACTATTCTTGCTGTCGTGCAATTTGAAATGTCATTGTCAAATCATCTGTTTGTGGTGGAATTGGGAATTTTGTTCCGATTTCTGAGTCATCAATCGCAAAATAATTTTATTTGTGTGTATTTCTCTCTTTTTGCATTTTAAAATTTCTTCTAAAGGCATTTCGCCTGTGTTTTTGTGTATTCTGTAAATAAAAGCCGTCAAACTGGGGAACGAAATGTCATCGTCCGCTATGGAAAGTATCCTTTACAAGAAAAATATTTGTATTGCACAAGGAGTTGAAGGAGTCTTCTACAGGTTTTGAAACATGCATCTTAACTTATTCTTTACGAACTGATTTCTCTATTCTAGTTCACTTATAACATGAACACGAAGCACTATTTGATCAGAGCTAGTTTATAGTACTATTGCAAATATTGTAAAAACTTTGCACCTAAACTGTGTAAAGGTAATGTATCTTCGTAGGCCAATACTCAACAGTGGGGCTATTGAATCGTAAATAACATAGTAGAAGTACTTTTAAAATCAGGACACATATATCACAACAGTTTTTAAAGTACAATTTACTCATGGCATACTTGATGACTAATATTAAAGTAGGTAAGTACCACTAAAGGTGTGTTAGTTTTGGGTTCGATGATGTTTTTGGCATTTGCAAAATTAACGTTGATGTAAACTGTCATTTTGCCAATAATGCTACTTTTGCTCTCTACTCAAAACTAATGCGAAAATGTCAAACTCAAACAATCACAAGGAACCTACATCCATAGGGGGTTCAAAATTAACAGTTCACAATGTCAATTTCAGTTGTTTTGAGCTATACGAACAGTGAATGAAAGCAGTTAAAAATGCTACTTTTGCTCACACATTCCCAAAATGAACGCTGAATGTAGCGTTTCACTCTCATCTTCTCTTAACTTTGGCTCTTACATAGGGTCTAAAGCCCAATTAGCCTCCAAAAAACTTGGTGTTCGCTCTAAGGTGAGATGGTATTTCACACCTGAGCAACTGCTTAGTCTTTATAAAGCACAAGTCAGGTCTTGCATGGAATACTGCTCTCACCTTTGGGATGGCTCTGCTAAATATGAACTGGAGGCTCTGGAGTCGATTGAGAGGTGAGCCAGGAGGCTGATTGACAATGACACTTTGACTAAGTCACAGCTGCAAAGTCTTGAGCATCGTCGCAAGGTCCTTTTACCGGATACACTTCGGAGTGTGCCCAGGAGTTGCACAATCAGGAGGTGCCCCTGCCCCTTTCTTCTATCGTGCGGCTAAGCAGACGCGACCAAAGCGCCACCCTTTTATGGTAGACATTCTGCGCGTTAGAACCAAGCGTTTCGAATCCTCATTCCTCATACAAACCGCCAGAATGTGGAACGCTTTGCCTGAGTCTCCGTTAAAGTACAATGTGGGTGTCTTCAAATCCCGAGTAAATAGGTAAGCGTGCTACACCCTAGACCGCACATCTGCTTAACATCAGGCAGTGTGTAGTCAAATGCGAACCTATTCGAAATAAAAAAAAAATGTGTTTGTTAGTGGCATTTTAACTGTTAATTTTGCCATCAGTAGGCTATCCGAACGGACCTTAATACTAGGAATTTGATTACTAACACTTCAATAGTTTCCTTAACTGCCACTCATCTGCCCAGAACACCTATTTAATTTAAAATTTGCTGTAAAAGAGCTTGAGCGAAATTCAAAAAAATGTGAAAAAGAAGAAAAGCTAGAAAAGGAGAAAGCGAAGAAAGCTATACAGAAAGGTAACATGGAAGGAGCGCGAATACATGCAGAAAATGCAATACGACAGAAGAACCAAGCACTGAATTACCTTCGTATGTCTGCCCGAGTGGATGCCGTGTCTAGTAGAGTACAAACAGCATTAACCACGAGAAAGGTAATATATTACTATAATTAATTATTATAAAAAAAACTTAGTTAATGTATGGATGATGCTGTAAAGTTTTTGAAAGGAGAACACATACTGGCAAGCACAGCATGGAACATCCACCAATAAAGTGGAATGATGATCTACCACAGGAACATGCAAACAACTTCCAATTGGTCTTACTGGATATCAATAGGAAAGGCCTATGCCCAGCTGTGGATATCTTACAGCTGATTTCAAAAAAAATTTCAACATCATTCACAATACTAAAATCTATCTATAATGTAGTTGAATGTGGTTAGTTTAACTTAAATCCTATCCCTTTATAACCTAATCAATACAAGCGTGAAATCGACGTAAAAATGGTGCGAAAACCGTATTGATTTTGTGGTCCCGCTCTCATGGGATTGTACTTGGTGGGCGGGCGTTTTCCTCAAGACGGGCCTTTACAGGCCCTTAATTTTTTGGTGATTGTCATGCTTGTATTGATCCGGTTGTAAAGGGTTATGGAAGAAAAAATAAATAATCAGTTCCTTGAATTTGGATATAATAATGTCTAGCTAGTATTAAAGAATAGCTGTCTCTCATTCTTGTTATCTACCTACCATACTTATCTTGAGAGTCAATGAGTCATTTCAATTACAAATAATCAAAATATGACCCAGAGAAGAGGTAAGAAATAAACAGCAGTCTTATTATGAACCATTTGTATCATATTATAAAAGTACTATTCTATAAAAAACTTTCTTTTAACCACATTTTGTTTGTATCACTATTTATCAATGTCACCATCATAAATCTCATGAGATGAGATGACTAAAAAATATAATTAGTCCATCATCATCAGTAAATATATTCGACAGATATTAAGTCTTTTGCAAATAAAATAAAATAATTATTATGAACATACACTATGTTTTTATACTCCTGTACTTTGACACCCTTTATCTTTGTTATATCTTATTTAACTAACCAAAAAATAAGTCCTAATATTTTTTATTAGGTATCTAATTACCTTTCTGCTGCTTCTTCTTATGCTTATTCCTTTAGTATCTAAAAGGCAGAAGTCCTTGCTTTTAGATCCTCTAACATTTGGCAGAAATATTCGGAAAAATTATTAAAAAAATAAATTAAAGGAATAAAATCCTTTTAACACTAATTAAACTCAAAACTTATTCTTAAAACTTCGCAATTTGAGCACATTTATCTTATAATCATGCACTGAAAATACGAGATAAATGCATATGATCAATGCAGTTCAGTCTTATTGTCAGTCTGGTTTAAACGCTAGGACTTTTTCTTTCAGTAAGTACGCGATTAGTCTGGCAGTATAAGAATACTAAACTTAAACAGTTTTTGTTGTATATCCACAGGTCACACAATCCATGGCAGGAGTGGTGAAAGCGATGGATGCAGCCATGAAATCCATGAACCTTGAGAAGATATCCACACTGATGGACAAGTTCGAGAGCCAGTTCGAGGACCTCGACGTCCAGTCTTCGTACATGGAGAACGCTATGTCACAAACCACCACCACGACGGTGCCCCAAGGGGAAGTTGATACGCTATTGCATCAAGTTGCTGATGAGGCTGGGTATGAGATTTTATCAATTTGTTTTAGGTCGTGTTTGGAAAGAGCGTTTTACTCGCGCTGTTCTTAATACTAATTTGTTCTGTATACGAGCTCCAATATTTCCCGTTCAGATGGAAGCGTGCGACTTATCAATCGCGCGTGGTAGTTACGCGCGGAAAACTTTGATAAATCAGTTTTTTTGCTTGGCCATAATGGCCTGGGTTATTTGTATTTTCCTATTCAATACTTTATATTAAAAGCAAATGAAGGATATGTTTTCCTATAAAGTACTGTACCAGCCTTTTTTAATAGTCCACTGTAGGACGTAGTCCTACCCACGAAGGGGTGATTGGGCCATATCCACCACGCTGGCACAGTGAGGGTTGGTGGATTTACATTAAGCCATCAAATTTCTTCTACGGACGTACGCAGGTTGCCTCACGATGTTTTCCTTCACCGAAAAGCCAGTGGTGTTAAATTCCGTACATAAATTCGAAAGAACTCATTGGTACGGGACCAGGATTTGAACCCACAACCTCACGATTGCAAGGCGAGTGTCAATACCTCTAGGCTTCCACGGTTTCCTATAAAGTAATTAAACATTATTAAATTTTAAATACGGCCACATTTCGCAAGGCAACCCTATTTAAATATATTCTCTTATTCATATAATTACGTAAACAAATGGTTTGAACCGTGTATGCTATGAGCGGGATGTTCTTGCGGTGGGATCTCGGACTATAAATGCCAAAATAGTCCTTGTACAGACATGGGAGTAAGCACCTTTGAATGAAAGGATAATTTCGTATAAATAGGTTGGCATTTATGATTAATGTTGGACCAAAATTGCGGTTATTAACTTTTAACTGTTTATATAATCTTAATCTGTATGTTGTTTAGGCCGAATCAAACTAAACGGTGAAGTTAGCTTTAAGCTACGTAAAACCTCACACTTTCCGTCGTTGACATTAGAATTTATGATTATATCGATATTTGTATTTATATTTGATTTATTCGTTGTTCCAGTTTGGAGTTAAACATGGAACTGCCGTCGGGAGTGCCGAGCACATCAGTGGGCGCGTCCACTGTGGTCTCACAAGAACAGGACGAGCTCACTCAGAGGCTCGCCAAGCTGCGGCAGGCTGAATAACATACGACCTTACTACCTTGTTGATTGAGTCTAGTTTTCCCCGCTTGGATCTATCACTTTATTGCTTTTTCTTATTGAGTGTATTTGGGCGTTAGGTGAGCGTTTCTATAGTGGTTTCGCAGGAACAGGACGAGCTCACTCGGCGGCTTGCCAGGCTGCGGCAGGCTGTTTGACATACGACCTTACTGCCTTGAGTTAGAATCTAATTTGCCCAGCTTGGTTCTATCAATTTATTGAATCTTCTTCTTGTAATCTCGAGCTAAACAGCGGGCGCAACCACCGTGGTCTCGCAGGAGCAGGACGAGCTCACTCAGACGCTCGCCAGACTGCGGAAAACTGAATAACATCTAGATCAGAGTCTATTCTGCCCTGCTTAGACCCGTTTTTCTATTTTCTTCTTGTAATCAATTTCTATAAAGAAGAGTTTACTTACCCAAATGTAGTAAAAACTGGTAACTGTTGTAACTTGCATCTTTATTTTGTACAAAACACTTTCGCCATTTGATATGGACGTGGCTATGGGGCGGGGCGGGCACAAGAAAATTTGAAAGTCAATACATTCTATTTTCAAGGGTGGGCAGTTGCGCCCTCAGAGCAGATAAAAAAATCAAGAGAGAACGTCGTTGAACAGTCTAAGTGAAGCCGGTTTTTTATACATGTGTGAGTGCGTTGCTGTTGCGCTGCCATAGTTCGATTGTCAAAGCCAAGGCGTAGTTTCCTTGTACGTTGATGTGTGTGTGATTGTCTGTACACGGCGAGGCGCAGTTTTGGTTGGCTTCACTTGTTTGTTCACAACATTATCTCTTGATTTTTTTATTTGCTCTGAGGTTGCCCCCTCTAAAGAAAATTACAAGCTACGTCAATACAATGTGAAGTGCTGTGAATCGCAACAAATATTACATTAGTTTTGTCTCTAAACAGCACAGAATAATAATGCGTTGACCGGTAAAATTCTATAAATACCTGGTAAAGTTCTATTGATACGACGAAGTCTATTTGGTATGGCGAGGTAAGAGATTCATGTCACGGTGAATTCGGTTCATAATAAAAGCTTTCAGTAATAACATTGAAAATACGCTGAAGAGATAGCTCTAATCGGGAATGCGGACGTAAATGCTGGGCTAGCGGTAATTGCCATCCACAAACAGTGCAATTAACTCGATTTATGAAAATGAGTTCAGCAAGTTTGCTTTTCCACCAGAGATGTGCGAGAATGTATAGCGAAGCTGTGAAACATCATATCACAATCAACTGATTTGAAGTGATCCCATTGGTAGATGTTTACTCGCTTACGCATCTACACATCTCTGATTTATAATAGCATAGATTAATTTATACTTAATTAATTAGTATGGTAATAGTCACGATGACTGGGTAAAAAAACATTATTATAATTAATCCGTTAGTTCGATTTTATAAAAAAAATTCGTACATGTATTTTTTATTTTGTCAATCAAACAATAAATGACAAACATAAAAATACCTTGTCAAAGTTTGGAAGCGGGAGCTCGTGACGTCACTAGTGCGACGTAGTCTGCATATTTGAAGTGCACTCGTGACGTCACGCGGAACCCTAACGGACTATATCTTCGTCAATTGTTGTTTAATTGGCAAAAGAACGTGACTAATTCTTTTTTTAAATTTATCTGACACACTAATTATATTTTTGTATAATCTAGCCTATTATGGTCGTAGCTCGGGGCACGGGTGGCACTCACCTTAGAAACTTCTTTTTGCTCACTCAGAAAACTTTAAATGAAATTCAATTTTTCTGGAGTGGGCAAAAGAAAGCAGTTCCGCCCTGCCGCCTCCTTGAGAAAATTTATAATCGGTGGAAGTCTTAACTCATTTTCATATACTTAACTAAAAGTCACAAAATCTTGTTTTATTTTCAATTAGATACATGTGTAAATATTAAGCAATGTAACGTCATAACAGGCGAATGCGAAAGGTTTTATTAACTTCACATAGCAATTTCTAGCCCAGCAAAATAATTTAGGATATTATAAAGTGTAAGCTTTCCACTGTTATTTACATTCTCAACACAATTTTATTTTTACAACTCCCAAATATTTTTTTGTCACATTAATGTATACAGAATGCTGTTACAAAACAATTTAGTTCTGAGAATGTTCTGTGATTTTTTTTGGCAAACAGCCTCTTTAAATATAAGATAACATGTAATATTTTGTATAATATTATCTCATAAAGTTTATTATTATTACTACATTATCTGCGTTTTATTATTAGGTCTCCTTAGTTTTAGAATGGTTTATGTGTGTATAGTCTGTTCCATTAGCGCTGAGAACGCACACGCTAGAGTACTTCGAGTCGAAATTGGGTCATGCGGTACGACTCTGGTCAAAATACGTTCACAACCCCTGAGTGTCAAGTGGGAGATTTGCAAATCAAATCGAATTTTACGTCGCGTTGACCGAGCGCGCCGTGCACACGCGAGCACATTGACACACTTGCTTGAATTAGCCAATCACAGACGTTGCCGCGCTCGTATTCGATCGGTATGGCGCTCATTAAATTACCGTAAAAATACTCACACTTAGCTATTCAGTTTTCTGTACGTGACACAAGATGGCGCTGTGCCATTTCCATAGAAATCACATAAAACGTTAACGCGATCGGGCTCGAGCGAAAATCTCGCACTTAGCCCTCTGATCCTCTACCAAGAAACGTGGCAACTGCGTTATCGACGCGAAAGCGATACATATTGAATAGAAAACGATACTTTTGTTTTCATTTCGCCAAGACGAGTGCTAACATAAGTCGAAGGTTCTCAGCGCTAACGAAACAGACTAGGTTTATGCCGAAGTTAGCTGCAAGCTGCGCAATGCAATATCCAATCCTGACTGAAACTCACCAGAAGCTGCGCGTTGATTGGGTTTCGCGCAATTTATAGGTAACTTCACATCCGCCGACTTTTATGATTCGGCTTATGTGTTAATGTTAGTCGGCGCATATATCAGAGATGAGTAAGTACACAGGATTATCTGCTAACCCTGTACTAAGGCGAAAGGGGGTGATTTAGACTATCATCGTGAACAAATTTACTTATTTTAAATAATTACTTTAAAAATTCAGCTGTTTCAGACAAAATTGCAAGTCTGAATCGACAAAATGTATGAAACAACTGATTTCGGTTTGGTCCCATAGTAAAAGTGGTACATAATGATGGTCGCCCCCCCCCCCCCCCATCAATTGCTTTGCGCGGATTGCGAAAGCAATCGTTGAATGAACAACTTTGATGGCTAACGTCACATAGGCGGAGCCAAATGACTAAAATAAAGTCATAAACGATTGCTATTGCTTAGGCGGTCGGGGGGCTGGTCGCCTCCTTTCGGCTTAGTACACTAGTTGATTAGTTTTTGTTTATTTTTTCTTAATTGGTTCTCTTCAGTTTGCAAATATTATTGTATAATTAAACATTATAGTATGTAAATAATTAATTAAAAAACTTCCCTAATTATGTTGGGGGTAAGGAGTATATAATTATATCAATACATATATACATATAAAAAAAAAAAAAAGTACACTAGTTCTGGATAACCTTGTATAGATGAGAGTGCTAGAAGAAAAATTCCATAAATGTTTTCGTTTTAAGTATAGGCAGGAATCATACAAGTCGACGGATGTGAAGTTAGCTACAAGCTGCGCAGATCCTATCCAGATTGAACCTGACAGTTTCGAGTTGATTGGATATTGCGCTGCTTCAAAATTAATTAGAGGTAAAAATGAAAAAATCGTTAATTGCAATATTTTTATTTACTAATTGTAAAAAAGGAACAAGCAAAGATAACAAAAAATAATTGCTTTATGGAAACTAATAAACAATCTAAACAAAATGCACAATGTTCTTAAAACTATGATGCTTTTTACAAGATTGTTTCTAGAAACAATCTTCTTTTTTCGAGTCGATTGTAGGCAATGCCGGGTGTCTGTTTTCTGATGGGATTTTTCCAGTCGATTGTAGGCAATGCCGGATTTGGGCTTTCTTTTATTCATCTAAACCTTATAAACTGCATCAAAAAATAAATCAGTAGATTGAATTTAAAAAATACAATCATATAGATACGTACGAGTATTGCACTATGGAATTTAGAACATTCATAAATCCATAAAAATTAATGAAACTTAACCAAAAACATTCGAAAGCTAAAAAAATAATCAATGTAGATTTACAGAGGACTAAAATGATATTGCATGACTTTACTTAGATATGCCAATCTAAAACAAAATATAAATGCGTATGTTACACTGGCAGGTATTCAAAATGCTGTCATACTAATAAATTTTACTTTTACAGTTAGTGCAGAAAAAGAATGGGCCTGGAAAGAAGATCTTGCAAAGTGGGCTCAGGCTTTGTACAGTAGCACAAAAAAGCTTTAAAATATGATAAACAAATTCACAGAAAAAAACCGGACAAGTGCGAGTCAGGCTCGCACATCGAGGGTTCCGTACAAACACGTTGTTAAAATAATTAAAAACCTGTTTTAGCATGTGCTAATGAAGTTCTTTTATATGATACCTTACATGATACGATTTACTCACTTTGAATTTTGAACCCATATTTTGTGAATTTTGAGGTCCTATTTTTTTGTGATTTAAATAGAAATGTACAGTTTTCAGATTTATACCTATATTTGTACTCTGAGACAATGCTTCTCGCCAAATTTCATAGTTCTATGTCAACGGGAAGTACCCTGTAGGTTTTGTTTTTTGTGAGTGTCTAAATATGCGGTTTTTTACGACTTAAACGGCTCTAAATTTATTAAACGATAACAGAAGTTTTTCTTTTACACAATTGCAAGATACCATAGATATGCGTATACAGTTTAAATTTCAACTCGATATCTTTACGCGTTCCCGAGATAAATAGTCTTGACATACACACAGACGGACAGACGGACAACAGTGATTCTATAAGGGTTTCGTTTTTTTCATTTGAGGTACGGAACGCTAAAAACAGTATTTAATGCTTAATTACAATGGAATTTCGTATTTTCTAATTTGATTTTTGTTCTAGGCCGCTCCATATTTTACTTGCAAAGTCAAAAGACAATATTAAGATCCGAATATGAATTCCCTGAAATTGTGATTTTTATTCGAGAAAATAATAGAAAAAACATTTTCCAAAAAACAAATAAAGCAAATAAATAATTAAATACTGTACCAGGTAATGTCCTAAACTCGATATATTTTTGCATTATCTCTTTTATTATTTCTATTTATTTAGCTCGTAATACGCAGCGTAAATATTAGAGGTAAACACAACAAAATTGTAAATATAGTACTTGCACCTAAGACACCTAAATATTAAACTTATTAGATCTCATGGATGCTTGCCATTATTAAAATAAATTCTTAGGGTAAGTTCATCTTTTGGCTTCGACCGTTCTCTTTCTGTACAGTATGCTGAGTGTGAGTTTTGTCGTAAACATGACGCGCTCTTCGGCGAGCGCGTAAGCATGTAATTTGTATGAATTTGTTGTTTTAAAAACGCGCCGCTAGTGGCGCTGTACATTTCTTCATACAAATTACATGCTTACGCGCCAAGGAGCATATTAACCAGTGGAGAAAGTGCGCGGGGCAGCCTCGCTCACCATCGATAGGCGCTTTAATTAAATGACTACCGACTAGGGATGCTCGATCGATCCTGGTGTTTGTATCGATACTTTGGATTGCAATGGATCGCATCGCAGTGTATTGATCCGCTTGTTTCGATACGATATTTTGGATCGATACGGTATCGTATTCTAAAACATAGTACATATTGTCTTTTATGTGTAGTCAAACGCGAACCTATCCGAAATAAAAAAAAAATACCATCAAAGTTGTTTTAGGTACATTAACAATATTTATTTACGTCGGCCAACCTGTAAGAGGTAAAGTACACAGAAATAATATTTTCTAAAGCCGCTTTTTGTTGAGACGATACGATTGAGTGGTTTCGATACGATATTTGATTCAGTATCGTGTCAATAGTTAAAAAGATGAGTTAATATTGCGATACGAAATTTTATTCAAAGTAGCACCAGTCAAAAATATCGATATTGATATTTTGCTAGTAACATTTTTGGCACCAGTACAAGAAATGTTGTCATTGCGTCATTTTGGCGTCAGCCAATTACAGCCAGCGGAGCTTACCTCTCCCCCCGCTTAAAATCGGTGACCTATTGTTTCAACAAAAACGGGGCCCATGCGCTCTCCAGTCTCCTCCATGTTACGCGCTCACCGAAGAGAGCGCACCATGTTTACGACAAAACTCACACTCAGCATATATTTTTATAAAAGCTTTCAGGGTATTTTAATGTAATTATATTTATGGCGTTACAATACATATTTGTTACATAATACATCATAAAAATACTGGCACATATAATGACTACTGAGCTGCAATTTTTTCAGCTTTTCCATTGAATGAGGCATAGCTGCCTACTTTTTAAGTTTTCTGGGGTGGAGAAAAGAAGTTTTTAGGGTGGGTGTCCCCCCAGCTTTCCTAGTTCTATTTTGTGAGTAAAGTATGACTTCACTTTAATTGATCTTTGTGACGACTAGTGGCGACATTATTTATGTATGTAGACAGTCCGTTCATCATTATTTAAATAAAAAGGTAAACAAACGCATCTGCACAATTAATGTTAATATAATAGGGTATTTGACTACTTTTTGGAAATTGTTTTAAATTATTCGTTAGTACATACTAAGCACACTACATTTATATTTCCGAGAGATCTACTGTATTAACAATGAAAATCAGTGTTAAAGAATAGATATTCAAGATCCTACCAAAAACGACATTCTGTAATGGCGCTGGTCTTTGACGTCACTCACGAGTAAATAACGTTAGTTAATACTGGTAAATACGCTAGTTCACATCTAAAAATTAACAAAAAATACTTTAAAAGTAACTTACAGATCCAATAATGTTACTCCGAAATCACAAAACACAAATTACACAAACAACAGTCAATCGAGAAATTCTTGTTTACCAGCACGTGACATCACCAGAGTTGCCGCCCTTCTTAGAGCGTTAACGTCACTGATAAAATATCAAAAAAATGTCGTATTTTATTTCGTTCGATTTGCGAAAATTAGACATATTTTAGTTTAAATACAGTGAAATAGGTCTTTTTCAGGCTATTATATGTGTGGATTACCAAAATTAATAGAATATTTTCAATGTTGTCAAATAGCCTATTATGTTACTTGTTTGATCAGAGATCGTAGTGCATTGCTAGTAATGTAGTGTAGTGAGATTTCGATGAGGAAAGAGCGAAGACAGGTTTGTTTACCATTACAATTGGGAAAATTAGAATTATGTAGATATAACAAATCTATGAAAGAACTTTCCTACAAACAATTTGGGAACGCAATTATCTTACACAATAATACTGGTTTAGGGAAACAATACTAAATTAATGCAACATCAATTGAGAAATCCAACAAGGTGCTTAATAAATACTCAAACAAGTTTGGTTACATAAAAAAAAAGGAATATCCCTATAACAATGAATATGTTTAAATCATAATACAAGCCGAATCAAATTTCTTGACGTCTATGCAGTTAGTTAAGCTATACTAAGCGCCACACATCCGCGTATGAGAAGTTAACACTTCGCCGTGATTCGCTAATTACTGCGCATGTGTGCACAATGTCCACACAAGTGACGGAGCAGTGAGCACGGGCGTAGGGAGCGCGCCAGAGGCATGAGGTTGGCGGAGGGTTGTGCCCCGGCGCGAGTCTCTCTTACTCCCGCGCATACCTATATTTTAACTTTTGCGCAGCGTCCTGCGCATAACTTCCCATCCGCCGACTTGTGTGGCGCGGATTATATTGCGCAACCACTCGTCTCGTGTTCACAGACGTCAAGAAGTTTGATTCAGCCTACATATACATCATAAATGTTATCATATTCTATTTCGGTTGAACACAATGCTACGTAGGTATATAAAGTAGTGTTAACTGTAACTAATTACTAATGGACCGAGGGTGCGTGCTTTAGTTCAAGAAATTGTTTACACTGATTGTAGCCTTAAATATTCCATGCTGTAAAGGGAAAACCGAAGCAAACTTAGGCCTAAGGTTTGCTGCACATGTAATTGGCATCGATCGGCACTGCAGGGCAGTCAACACGAATATGTGTAGATGTTCGAGAAAAAAAATAGTGCGTTGCCTTCCGCGCGGAAAAAGTGAAACTTAGTAATGTGGAAATGAAAATAGGAAGAGGTAGAAATTGATTTTGGAACTGTTGTTTTTAAACTTTCGAGATTTGAACACAATATTATATACTATCTCGTAATTTTAGTGCGCGATTAGTCCCGTAGTAAATAATAATGATTTTGGAACGTTGAACGCAACAGTGCTTTCATACCTGACTACCTGAATTCTGACTGCCTCGGTGGCTCAGTGGTTAGTGACCCTGACTCCTGGGTCAAGGAGGCGTGGGTTCGATCCCCATCTAGGGCAAATATTTATGTGATGAATGATAGGTGTTTGCTCTGTGTCTGGGTGATATTTAGATATTATCTATTGTATATTTAAAAATATGTATACGTAGTATATCAGTCTCTGGCAGCCGTATCACAATCTTTGCTTAGTTTGGGGTCAGAGACCGTGTGTAAGATGTCCCCTAACATTTATTATTATTATACCCCCTCCATGGTAGCGTTAAACGTTTAACGCAACCTTGTTAGAAGTCGCATTAGAAGTTTAACTTCAATAAAGCCGATTGGCTTTTGCTAGACCGGGAGGCAGCGAGTTGGCACATTCGGCAAAACCATATTATAACCACTGTTAATAATATATGGTATAATTTCACACCACTGGCTTTTCGGTGAAGGAAAACATCGTGAGGCAACCTGCATACATCCGTAGAAGAAATTCGATGGCGTATGTGAATCCACCAACCCGCACTGGGCCAGCGTGGTGGATATGGCCCAAACACCCTTCGTGGGTAGGCCTACGTCCTGCAGTGGACTATTAAAAAGGCTGGTACAGTATATTATAACCAAATGTACACCGAAATGGTATACTGATTTCAACCGAGTACAGAATTCGAATAGTTTGCTCGCATCGACGTAGTATTATTGATTTATCAAAAATGGCTAAGCTGATTTCGTTAAAATTTAAATGGGACCACTACTGCTCATACTTGAGCTATCAAACAAAAATCGGACTACTCTGTAAAAAGTTATGCGTGGTTACTCATCCTACTAATATTATAATTTGTGAGGATGGATGGATGGATGTTACTCTTTCACGTAAAAACTGAATGGATTGAGATGAAACTTTGCAATAATATAGCTTATATATCAGAATAACACATAGGCTATAAATTATAATGATATTACGTCAAAAATCTAAATTTCATGCAGGCGAAACCGCGGGTAAAAACTAGTAAAATATATACGCGTTGACTTGAGAAACCTCCGTTTTTTCGTCAGTTAAAAAGATGACAGAACAAAATGTTTAACAATTTCCCTATGACACTCTCGGTCCGTAACAACTATCAACTAATCGTATGGCGATGTGACTTAGCGCGACTTTGGGGGCGTACTGCGGGCTTTGGTGTTCGTTACGCGTCCTCCTTGAAGGTTATCTGGTAGAACACCCAGTCCTCGAGGAAGGACGGCACGAACGCTTTACATTTGGTGAATTTCACTGGAGGCTTCAGTTTGATGAGCTCTTGCTCGTACAGTTGTAGAGATTCGGGGGACCCTGCGCCGTTACCCTGCAAATTTGCAAATGTTCCTTCATAAGCTTGATGACTAAAAAAAATATAATTAGTCCGCCAAATAATTAGCTAGAATAAGATAAAATAATTTATTTACACAAAACTTAAATAACACTTCATAAACTTAACTATAAAAAAGAACCACTTGAACTAAAAAAATGAGTATGTATAGATGACGATGAAAACCCTAATCTAAAAGCCAACTAGAGTCTGGCTAACGAAAGTTGATACTGGAATTTTTCGCAAACTTTTTAAATGACAACACACGGGGCTACTACCATCGCGGATTTACCTTTAAATTGGGGTATTTTACCTTGAATTTAAAACATTTTCAAACTTCATGTACTAAACTGAACAAAATGATTCATTATATTATTATAATCTTCATCGTTATGAAGTAGATAGGTACGCGTTGAAATCATTTGGATCATTTGGAGAGCAATGCAAAGGCTCAGTTTGGCATAATAATAACGTCAAAAAAAACAGAAAATAATTAACGTAATGAATATAAAACTCCTACATGACAAGCTTGAAAAAAAAATTTTTTTTTTTGCGTTTCCCCCAAAAATTTGGAAGAATCAAAATCGCAGTATGGTAACAATGCTACATCGTGTGAGTGAGAGAAAGTGTTTCCCTCTCAGTTTAGGGCTGCCATACTGATATTTTTTAAATTTGCCGCGCTTTGTCAGTATCAACTTTCGTTAGCCAGACTCTACCAGCGGGCACAGTTACCGAAATGCTGGCCCCATTGCCACGTTGGATAGCAATACTGATCCTTTGGGCAAAATAGAGGCCAGCATTTTGGTCACGTGTTGCGTCGACCAGTCGAGATGAAAGATCTTTGTAAATGTTTTTTGCTCCCGGTCGCCACGGTCCCAAAGTTTAGACCCCAAAAGGTTCAAATATGTATCCACTGTCATATCCCCCAAATAGATTATCAAAAAATATTAGACACATTTTTTATTTTATCAATCGAACAAAAATTGACGAAGATATAGCCCGTTAAAGTTCCGCGTGACGTCACGAGTGCGCTACAAATGTACTGACTACGTCGCAGTAGTGACGTCATGAGCCCACACTTCCAAACTTTGACAAGGTTTATCTTTGTCATTTATTGTTTGATTGACCAAAGAAAAAAATACGTGTCCCATATTTTTAGATAATCTATCTAAACGCCGTTTCCGAGATCGAGATATCGTCGGTGAGATCTCTGAATATGTAGTAAAATACCGCGCTAATATGGATAGAATTCACGTTCAAACTAAAACTTTTCAGTAAACTTTGTTAATTAAATGAATTGTTTAAATTTTAACTTTAATTTAAATTCTTAGCTTAAATTTTGTTCTTTTGAATTGATATGTTATAAATTGCATGATTTTTTTTCCAAGCTTTTATGAAATTTAATAATATGTTTAAATGTAACTAATAATTTGAATTGTAACAATTTTGTAGTATAAGACACTAAGAAGGAAGTGCAGATGTCTTTAACACAGGTTTATACCTAGCGTAGGCATCTGAGCGTCTGTTATCATGAAAAAATGTTACTAATACAGATGAATTATGTTAATTAATACTATATAGATATATATTTGTAATGTGTTAAATTTTTGTGGCAATAAATATATACCACTCACACATACACTTCATACACATTTGCTTACACAACATACATCTTACTCAAAGAGAGGAACATTTTCCACACACACGTGCATACCATTCTTATTCATAAGTATATTGTGCATTTCGCTGTTGGAAGATTGTACGTTGTACGTTATACCTACCTACCCTACATAATAATATTATATAATTTAACTAATTGATTTGATTTGGATTTAGTGGTCGCTATTTAAGCCAAAGAGTCTTCACTAATATTTTTATAAACCCTACTATTTACCTACTTGTGAATGCAAATGTGTGATCGTAATGGGTACATAATTTTAACCAGGTATTCCTGCACGCAGCCTACCTGCTACTTGTATAAATGCTTGTATCTACCTGCTAGTTGCAATGTATACAACACTGTAGGTATTCTAATTGTATTCAATGCAGGTATTAAAATTATATTAGGCCCAATCCATGCATCTGTATTTAAAGATATAGAACACAGGTTTTGTTGTTTATATAGTAAGATCGGTAATTAATTTTACTTAGTGTAGGTTAGGTTACTTAGTGTAGGCATGCTTGCTTATACATAATAGGTTTATTAGTGATACAAAATTTTATATTTATTTATAATTGATTTTTTTATAAAGCACGATTCTATATTTTAATTGCTATCTAAATTCAAATTATTATTATTTTTTTTTATGCTAGAAGTGAATGCAATAAGTGAGGGCGCTGTAAGCCGAAACACAGGCCACTGGCCTAGTTCGGCAACAGAATATATATATATATATATTAATTTTATCTTATTCTAGCTAATTAAGTAATAGAAATGTTTTTTATTACTGAAATGTTTAGAAATTTAAAATAAAGAATTATTATATTATTATTATTATATTGATTTGGCCACCAACTCGCCTGACTGAAAGCGAAGTCGTAGCCGAAGATGAAGTATGTAGACTTAGAAGATACTTTTTTGTCGTTTATGAAAGATATACAACTTACATGCGTCATGAACTTGCCGTCCGGCTTGAGTATCTTGAAGGCGGCGTTCAGGGTGGAGATCATGAACTCCCACAGCTCGCCGCACGCCGTCTCCGAGATCGGGATGTCGGTCAGATCGCCGAAGATGTAGTCCACTTTCTTCTTCTCGTTTATAAACTTGTTCACGGTGACCATGCAGTCGCCGATTAGAATCTGCAATCGTTACATTTTTCTAAGTTTCTAAGTTAAAACTACAGTTTTTATAAAACTGTACTGTAACAGCCTTTTCAATAGTCACTGCATGACGTAGGCTTGCCCACGAAGGGTGATTGGGCCATATCCACCACGCGGGCCCAATGTGGGTTGGTGGATTCACATACGCCATCGAATTTCTTTTACGGATTTAATTATGCAGGTTTCCTCACGATGTTTTCGTTCACCGAAAAGCCAATGGTGAGAAAATCCATACATAAATTCCAAAGAACTCATTACAGCGGGAGCGGGATTTGAATCCTGGACCACACGATTGTTAGGCGGGTGTCACTACTACTGGACCACCACGGCTTTTACTTATTTACGGTTTTATAACATAGTTATATTTATGCAATGCTGATTTTAGAACCACTAGTGCCTAAGGGGAGATTTCTACGGCGTCCCTAATTGAAATTCAAATAAAGAGTAGTAAAACTATTGTGGTCTACTACTTTGATCATACTACAGTAGTGCTACTCAGCGAGAGCGCAGCGAACGTGAAATTTATCAATGTTATCTATCAATAGACGTCATATTTTAATCCAGTACAACTATATTGGTGTGAGCAAAACATTGCTCAGGCCACAGTAGTGCCGATTTTATCTTTCAACAGGGCTCATATTTTAAATAAATATAAGGAGTGAGCAAATAAAACAGGTAAAAAATATATGAACAGCGCAGCCAGCGCTACTTTTGTTGGCGTTTCCTCAATAAATAACAGTATTTAATTTCAGGGCAGATGTAAGCTAGTAAAACCGCGCCAGTTCGATTGAGCGCGAGCGTAGCAAGCGAGAAACATTTTATACCTATTTGTAAATGTACACGAAAGCCAAATTTTAATTTAATAAGCCACGTCCATTTAATTTAAAAGCAGAGGCAAGCACGCAAAATCACTATAGTTTGATTAAGCGCGAGAGTAGTGAGCGCGAATTTTTACCTATTTTTTTTTTGTTCAATAAAAGGCAAATTTTGCTTTTATAAGCCCTCCCCACTTTAGATCTCACTTTTAACTCAGCGCGAAAGGGCGCCTGCGGCGCTTAAGAATAGATTTTAATTTCAGAACAGAGATAAGCAAGTGCAATCACACTTGCATGGTTGAGCGCGAGCGCAGCGAGCGAGATTAATTTGGTTTTTTTGTTCAATGAAAGGCAAATTTTATTTTCAGACACGTACGAGAGGCGTGTACGAGTGGCATGTACGAGTGATGTGTACGAGAGGCACGTACGAGAGGCGTGTACGAGAGGCATGTACGAGTGGCGTGTACGAGAGGCATGTACGAGAGGCACGTATGAGTGACGTGTACGAGAGGCATGTACGAGTGATGTGTACGAGAGGCACGTATGAGTGACGTGTGAGAGAGGTACTGTACAAGTGACATGTGGTCGTACCTCGTAGTTGTCCCCCTTGCGCGTGTCGAGCACGTCCCCGCAGATGCTCCGCATGTGTTTGTTGCAGGCCTGCATCACGAGCTCATCGATCTCCAGCATCCACACGTATTTGGGCTTCTCCTTCAGTAGTTCGTAGAGGAGCGCGCCGTCGCCGCCACCTGCAGGAATACAGCGACAGCTGGACCATTATCATCAACGGTATAGGCCGAATTCAACTATTTGGCGGTTATGAAACTAACTACTATGCTATTGGTACTGCTCAAACACTCGCCTTATATTCACAGACATCATTAAGTATGAATCTGTCTATGTTATAGGGTTGTAGCGACTAACTTCGCTACATGTGGCGCCACCACACACGCGCCTCAAGGAACTAACGTCAGCCAATCACAAGCCGAGGGCTGCATCGCGCAAACGAAATTTACAGCGGCGGCCGAGACATATCAAGACTTACACTGTCGGATAGCTATCCTATCCCCGGGCACAACACCTCGCTCCGTGGAGTACTCCTTTGCGAGATGTTATCCTATCATCATCATCTCGACATGGACGACCACCAAGTCCATAGGGTCATTCCAGAATTGGTGTATGTCTGAATTTTTCAGTATTTTAATAAATACTGAAAAAAATCATTAATACATACATTACATATTATGACACACACCAGACATAGGTTGTAGATAAAAACTACGAACCAAAAAGCGCAGCGTAGGCCGTCCACTTAATTAAGATCGCAGGAACGCGCTGGACACAAATGCAGACCTATTCCGACCGGCCTTATTAGAATTCCACAGAAGAGGCCTGTGTCCAGCAGTGGGCGTCCTAAGGTTGATGGTTGGATGGCACAAAAAAAGGAATTCCTAAATTCAATTGATGTGCTATTTTTACCTAGTATAATAATTTCTTTTCCTTCATAGTTTTCTTTTCCTCTCTGCATCAAAGTCTCAGTATAAATGAGATCAGCCTCTGATATATCTGAAAAAAGAAAAATATTCTCATTGCACATTCAGGAACAAATGTTTATCACATATTGGAAGATATTACAATTAAATGTGACACTTTTAATATGACTATGAGGAACATAACACAAAAACAAGCGTGCACCAGCCTTTTCTTGAAAGTCCACTGCAGGACGTAAGCCTACCCTCCAACGGTGATGATGAAGAACAAACATGGAAGGGCAAAAAAGGAAGGCACTTTTATGCATTACTAGATTTTACCCGCGGCTTCGCCCGCATGATATTTTGATTTTTGACGTAATTTCATTGTAATTTATAGCCTATGTGTTATTCTGATATATAAGCTATATTATTGCAAAGTTTCATCTCAATACGTTCAGTAGTTTTTGCGTGAAAGAGTAACAAACATCCATACATCCATCCATCCATTCATCCATCCATCCATCCTCACAAACTTTCGCGTTTATAATATTAGTAGGAGTAGGATGCTCTAAGTTTTGTTTAGTGATAAACGAGACAAGATAGTTTTGTAATGCGATATGACAGCATAAATTGCCATTTGGCAAGTTAGATCTCGAATAGTACAACAAGCAAGACGACTAAAAAATATAATTAGTCCATCAGATAGATTACATGAAAAAATATTAGACACGAAATTTTTTATTTTGTCCATTAAACACAAATTGAGGAAGTTCCGCGTGACATCACGAGTCACATACGTATAGACTTTAGTCAAAGAAGTGATGTCACGACTCCCAATTCCGAACGTTGACGAGGTTTATCTTTGTCATTTATTGTGTGATTGACAAAAGAAAAATATGTGTCCAATATGACGCCATAGAGTCCTCTCACAGCCTACACCATCACAAACCAACACTGCACACCACATCCTCTGCAATAGAGTTGTATACAATTGGAATAGGTTGCCTGAGGATGTTATCTCGACAAAAACTATAAACACATTTAAGAATAGACTGGACCTTTGGATAAAGAAGGAAAAAAATTCCTTGACAGATAAATACTAATTTTGTTTTAAACTTTCCCGATTTGAACACATAATTATTGTATACTACGGGACTAATCGCGCATTAAAATTTTAGTGCGCGATTAGTCCCGTAGTATACAATAATTAAATAGTAATTTTATTCCAGACTGCTTGATATAGGCACATCAGTATACACTGCTCGCCTATAAACAAATAAATAAAAAACATGTTTTGATAAAATCTAACTCACGGACTAATTATAATAATGATTTTTTTATCCAGTCATCGTGCTTATTATGTGTAATATTCTTTCACACCACATTCCATCGAGAAATCGCCAGTGTTTAAACTTTATTTGACACTTACAAACCCTTCTTATTCGGTATGGTGATGATAGTTCCTGCATTGATGTTCCACATGGGGTGTTTTGTGTATTCACCTTTTCTATTGTCTACCCAAGCTAGTCCAGCACTAAAAATACAGAGTGCAACTTTGGAGTGCTGGCATAACTGCTCCAGCGACTAGAATGGTGTTTGAGGTCAATTACCAATCACAAATTTTGCTGAGGAATGAGGTCGAATTAATAGGAATAAATGAACACTCTAACGAAAATTTGTTGCACACGGTCATGGTTGTGGCAAAGAAGATCGGAGTTGATCTATTGGAGGTGGATGTGGATTGGGTTGCTCGTACTGGTGTCAAACCCAAACCAAACACAGCACCCACTTCACAACAAACAGCCGCCACCACCGACCTCCCTAGGCCGGTGATTGTTAGGTTCACCAGGAAAATAAAGAGGGACGAAATACTCCGAGGCGCTAAAAGTCGCCGTAACCTATCTTCGTCTGATATCGACATACTAGGCCCAAACAGGAAAATCTACATTAATGAGCACCTTACGAAGGCAAATAGAATTTTATTTCGAGAAGCCCGTAATGTTGCCAAAGAGCGTGGATACCGTTTTTGGTGGACTAACAACGGCCGGGTGCTCATCCGAAGGGGAGAAGGCAGACCGGCGATCCACATCCGAAGACGCTCGGATCTGGACAAACTTTCGACTGTCACTAACTCGTAATTCGATCAATTTTATTATCATAGCGTTCATCATTTTCATATTGTATAACGGTACATATGTTTCATTTAATTTGTTTAGACATGCAAAGTGTATAGCGTTAAATAGTCATAATACAGGATTAATTTCAGTAAATCAACTCAAAAACATTGCTTTGGTTTATCTTATTTTAAATTTCATCCGCGTTTATCTGTCAATACAAAGCTATTATTGCAACCTTTTTTCTCGTCTCAAAACTCAGAGCATCTCACACGCCAATCATACAATTACACACTCAAAAACAACATTCTCCACTTACAACTCACTCAACACACCTTTCTGGGCAGTTTACAGGGCGACATCCGTTCCTAGATTAAACTTATATTTCTTATATTACACATTTATTAATTATGGATAAATCGGACATACACGTGGATATTGAAAAAACTCTTAGAATTGAATGTCGCTCGTTTGACTTGCCCGAACAGTGTGGTAGATTTGTTAATACATATAGTCTTAAAATTCTTTCATGCAACATCAGAAGCATTCATGCAAACTTTGACAAACTATTAACGGCACTTAAGCGCTTGGATACGTCCTTCGATGCAATAGTTCTCTCTGAATGTTGGATAAAAGA
Source organism: Hypomecis punctinalis (assembly GCA_949316475.1). Classification (NCBI taxonomy): domain Eukaryota; kingdom Metazoa; phylum Arthropoda; class Insecta; order Lepidoptera; family Geometridae; genus Hypomecis; species Hypomecis punctinalis. The sequence continues at coordinate 23,082,324 of OX438800.1, read as the reverse complement.
TGATCCTCTTATACCTCAAATGGCAGGGTATTACGTTTTTCACACCACTAAAGCTATCAACAAATGTAGCGGGGTCATAATTTATGTTAAGGACATCTGGTCAGCATCGGCCATGGAACCGGCTTTTGACGATGCTAACTGCCTCGTTGTCAAACTAAATAAGTCTTTCAGCTTAGTAGGCATATATCGCTCGCCTGGTTTACCTGCAACAGAAAAGTTCTTCGACTCACTTCATGAAACACTGGAATCCCTTAAAAAAAGTAGAACGATGCTGGTAGCGGGCGATCTGAACATTAACTTGCTGGATGGAAAACTTAATGGTCCCAGTAGTATTTATAAAGATTTGATGGCAGAACACTGCCTCATACCAGCTATCACCTTACCCACAAGGGAGAAAGCGTGCATTGACCACATTTTTGTTAAAACTGACAGTGAAGCTATAGGCATAGTATCCAAATGCCCTCTTACTGATCATAATTTAACGATTGTGGGTCTTAAAACCACCAGGTCTAAAACTGTACATAAAAATAGAATAAAAACAATAACTGACTACTCAGCCATAGGAAAAGATTTAGAAAAAGTCGACTGGTCACAATTCATGCAACTTGACAACGTCAATGAAGCGGTAAAGCTGCTAAACCAGATCATAACGGATATCACGCAAAAACATACCTATGAAACCAAAATAAGCCGTAGCAAAGTCTTGATCAAACCATGGGTAACTTCCGGTCTCATTCGATGCATGCGTCATCGTGACAAATTACATTTACTAGTCAATCAACAGCCAAACAATGTAGCCCTAAAGCTATCTTACACCCGCTATAAGAACTTCTGTAATGATATAATTCGAAAAGTAAAAGATAATTACAACAACACTAAATTAACAGAAAACCATAATAACCCTAAAAAACTATGGAAAACTATCAAAAACATCTGTGATATTCCCGGGCCTAAGAATGACTCTCAGATACTACTACAAAAAGAAGAAAACCCGCAAGAAACCGTCAATGCCTACAATCAGCATTTTGCTAACATGGGAGTAAAACTAGCATCAGACATCTTGGAAAATCAGAGCATAACAGAAAACGAACTCTGTAACAGCCTTAAGCTCGATAGTCGCTGCCCAAACTCTCTATATAGTAAACAAGCGGCTAGTAGATTATTTGGAAAAGAATGAACTACTGTCTACCAAACAGTTTGGTTTTAGGCGTGGAAAATCCACGGAGGGCGCTGTCCAACTCTTGACTGAGACTGTTTCAGCACACTTGGATAGCGGCCACCGATGCTTAGCTGTATTCCTCGACCTGGCACGCGCATTTGATACCGTTTCGGTTCCAATTTTGCTCAAAAAACTTGAAATTCTCGGCGTACGTGGGAATGCGCTTGCCTGGTTCGCCAGCTACCTAACTAACAGAAGACAAAGACTCAAAATAGGAAACGTCATTAGCGAAGAGACAGATGTATTGTTTGGAGTCCCCCAAGGAGGTATTTTATCGCCAACGCTCTTCGTAGTGTATATGAACGACCTGCTGAAATTAGACATTCCAAACGCGACGTTAATCTGCTACGCCGATGACACAGCAGCCATATTTCACGGCAAAGACTGGTCCAGTGCTCGGTTGGCTGCGCAGCACGGAATGTCAATTATTGCTGATTGGCTCAGTAATAATTTACTAACTCTGAATGTTAGAAAAACCAACTTCGTAGGCTTTCACATTACTCGTGCCACGGTGCCTGATTTTGATAGTCTGAATTTTCAATATGAGAGTTCTGTGACGGGTAGTGTCGTAGAAAGAGTAGCGCATACTAAATACTTAGGTGTTCAACTAGATCAGAGACTCTCCTTTAAAGAACACATCGCATATCTCTCAAAAAGAGTTCGTAGGACTATCCACATCATGAAAAAACTCCGTGGAGCCGCAAACAGTGACGTTACAAAGCTGGTGTACACATCGTTGTGCCAATCCGTGATTCAATACTGCATTGGTGTGTGGGGCGGTGCTGCCACGAGTAACATGATTGCAGTAGAGAGAGCGCAAAGGGCAGTCCTGAAAGTAATGCTGGGGAGGCCACGCAGGTATCCCACCGATGAACGTCCTCTCTGTTAGACAACTTTTTGTTTTGAGCGCAGTAAGTAAATCCCACTCGATGACCTCCCAGGCCCCAAGGAGGAATGCCCGACATGTTGCCGTGCCACTCCCTAAAGTAAAGACAGTCTTTGCTTGTCGCCTCCCTCCTT